>CM075669.1:241524350-242724350 GCA_037962975.1 Clitoria ternatea | reverse complement strand
TATAAACCTGAGAGGGTGCCGTTTCAGAATTACAAGCCGCAGAGATAGAGTGAAGAGAGAAATCGTGGGTTTCTGCTTCAATAGGAATCGTGGGAAATGGATCTCAACCACCGTTAAGAGAGAGGACGATAGTGTTTTAGGGAGCGGGAGAAAGAGAAGGGGGAAGAAACTGTTTGAGGGAGAGGGAGGGGAAAGGGAGAAGAGACTGTGGCAGGATGAGGGAAAGGGTGTGAGAGGGAAGGAAGACTTTCAAAAGAAATTTTAATTAAAAAAACTGATGTGGATGCAAAAAAAAAGCTGATATGGATGCCAGGTGGGTGAGGGTATTCAAACCCTCACTTCACTCAGGGTACCAAAGTAACACCCTTTTAGTTTTCGTAGTGGACTATACTATAAAACAAAGTTGTGGTTGTTGTTTTTTACTCTCTCATTTAATTTTACGCTTAATATTATAGTTATTATCTTATCGTAATATAAAGTGAAATCATACTACAATTAGTATTCTCGCATCTTATCCTTATTTGATATGTAAATCTCTATCTGATATATATTGCTACCTTATATGTCATCTATAATGACATTACTTCCCAAAGTCTTTTATGGGTTTTTTTTAAATGGTACAAAAAAATAGTTTGCTATTTATGGCTGTTGGAAAAATATTTTATGGTCTAGGTAAAAAGTATCCCGTCATCTTTTCCCTTTCGCAATACTAACATGGGAAATCTTATTGGCATGACATGTGGAAATTAATCTGACTAAATCGCATGCCTTATAAGCAAAATTTCAGTGTCAGTTGCAATGTCATATCAGCCCAATAAATTCGTATGTCCTATATGCGAAATAGCAGTGTCAGCATGCATGGTCAAATCAATCAGCTAAATTCATAGACTGGCCATGCAAAAATTAGAGCCTTGTCTCGTTGGTGTTAGAGGGTTTCGAAAGTCAGTCATGTGAAATTGATGCATGGGGGACACGTGGAAAAAATCTGCACGTTCCTCTATATTTCGTGACATAAACATGCGAAATTTATGGGGAACTGACATGTGGAACCAAAAAAAACAAAAATGTGGTTTTCAACCTATAAAACCGTGGTGTGCATGTTGCTGAGTATGCTCATTGCTTTCATTTCTCTTTCTCAATTTGTTATCTTTCTCTTTTGCTTTGCTATAAACCTTCAAATTTTTATGATCAAGTTAGAAGAGCGTCTTCTCTCTGGTTTTTTTTAAGTGCAACACAGGAAAGTGACCTCTTTTTGTCATCCCTGCAGCTTTCCAGATTTTGTATTGAACGTATGGCGTAGCTAGGATCTTTAAATCATGTTTGAGCCTAGCTTATCCTATGCTCAAACCAACCAAACCCACCCCCTATTTGATTGAAGGCTGGAAAGAATGCCCGCCAAGTTAAGATAAGGGAATGAATGCTTCCCCCAACCATTAACGGCCGACTATAATAGTTATCTATGCACCTATACAAGGGCAACAGATCGGAATAGCTCTCAAATTTCACAATTTAACACATGATTCAACCTCTTTACAAATAATTTAACTAACGAAGATTACGGAGTGGAATTGCATTGCCATAGTGGACTTGAAATGTTAGCCATGTATAACAAATATTCCATCCATACACTTGGCGTCACCACATACAATCTAAGTAACTTAACCTAGCACTTAATCACGTAATTCACACATCTAATCAATTCATTGAGATATTAATTTAATAAATTTCCTGACCCTAATAACATAAAATAATGTTTGTAATTAAATACTACTCATAATCATGCTAATGGTATGATACATTGGCCCTATTGAAAGGAAGCCCTCTAATACCACTCTATGGCATCCCCTTAGTAGCTCCCATGATTTGCCTCGGGGTCGAACAGAATAGGAGTAAATTTTTCATGTTCTACACCCCAATAACAAACCACGAAAACCCTAAGGCAGTGCTGAATATAATAATACAAAACATACTCACAAGAATTTCAAAAATTATATACAATAAAGAAAATAAGTGAGAAAAGTACAAGGGCCCCAAGAACCAACATACAATGAGTTAAGAACGCAAGAAAAACCAAGTTAGGCATAATTTCACTCAAGCAAAATGAACTTGCTCGAGCGAGCATAAACACACATCAGATGATGAGCTTTCGCTTAAGAGAGACCATCCTCTCTTGAGTGAGAAAATGGTGGAACCACAGAGGTCATTCTTACTCAAGTGAGACATCACACACTCAAGCGAGAAACATCCAAAGACTAGGTATGACTCCTCACTCAAGCAAGGCTCTACTCGCTCAAGCGATAATTTCACAGAGAACAGAGGTGACCCTTTCACTCAAGCAAGGTCATACTTGCTTAGGTGAAGAAGGGACAAAGAGCAACTAGGACAATCAAGCTCAAGCGAGGTCACACTTGCTCAAGCGAGAATTATATAGTACCTAAATGCTATTTTTCACTCAAGCAAGGCCCTCCTCGCTTGAGCAATCACACAGTGGCAATTCAAGTTAAACTCGCTTAAGCGAGGTAACACCCACTTAAGCGAAAACCACACAGAACCTTACAGGCATTGTCTCGCTCAAGCGAAACTTTTGTCACTTAAGCAAGAAACTTATAGAACTAGCAACTTAGAAATCTTGCTCAAGCGAGAAATGCAAAATTACTAAATGTTTGAGTCTATAACGTACCCAGTCTTTCTGATTGACACTGAATTTTATAGGCAACATTTTTTTGCCATTTTGGAGCTGTTGGTGAAGTTCATTTGCCAAAATTTGGTCATATGGGCAAGATATGCAATATAATATAGTTTGGGCTTTTAGAATCAACCTAAGGCTCTAATTTGGGCAAACATTCCCTTAATCCATATACAAAATTTGCATACATCTATAATATACTAATGCTATCATGTAGAAGAGGGGTCGGGGAGCCCGAATCCCACATATGGTCGATATGGCATATCCAATTCCATGCAAACACCTTATAAATGTGTAGACTTAACTATTCTCCTAATCAATAACTTTACGACCTCAAAATCTAGATACACAAGCTTTATTCTATGACCTAGGCACATAGACTCATTTACATTACAACTATATTATACAATCACCTGTCATTATCACACACCATACATAGACTATTTGACCTAGCAACCTTTTAATCAACCATTCACAAGATTGGCCTCATATGCCAACATCAAAGTTTAGTCAACAACAACAACCATGAACCACATCAAGGTCTTCTATCATCAACCCGATCATATAGCCATATCAAGATTATCCAAAATATTAAACTATATTCTATATTTTACATGTATATATATACAACTATAACCACGTCCGCTATGCCTACAATGCAACTTCCACGCCGAATCAACTAGCATACTCGTCTCCTTATGTGCTTTCTAAAAGTCAGCAAGTTAGAAGGGTGAGTACCATTTGAATAATAAACAAGAAATTACAATCCACACTTCATGCATATCACAAATCAATTATATCATCATTCAAATACATAAAGCCACAAATATATCCATCATTAATCCTTTAATCATACAAATATTCATAGAAGCAACATGACATGCCCTGATCTTTAAAAATTTATATTTCACTTATGCACAAAATCATGCAATGCAGATCCGACTTATCATTACAAAATAAGTGCCAAGATAACCCACTCAGTGAACCAAAACACTATAATCAAGGGGCATCTAGGTAACCACACAGTGAACCAAAGCACTATAAGCGGTGGTACCCGAGGACTACCAGTAAACCATAACACTATAATCGGTAGCCTTAAAAGCAACATGCTACAGACTGCATAGTGAACCAAACCACTATAATTGTGATAGTTTCCTTAGCAAACCAAAGTGCTGGAAATGTATACGATGTCATGAACTGTATCTGTAACACCCTCTGTTACACCTTAATAAATTCTAGAAAAATTCGTAATTTTTTTTTTTTACTAAAGATATGATTGTTAAAAAGAAACTATCGGAATAAATTATATACATTATTTCTGAAATACCTCACAAATATTATTAAAACTTTATAAAGTATTTGTACATTCATCCGAAGAAAATAAACATTAAACATTATAAGAAAGAGAGGAAACTCCATGGCCCAGAAGCAGTTACTTATTAACATTATTTATTCATTGGACCACGGTATTCATACCGAGCTCCCTTTCTAGAACGTGCTATATCTACTGCTGAAATTCTTCGATCCTTCCCTCTGAACCATCAGTTTAGAATATATGAAACAAAAACACGGAGAAAGGAGTGAGAAACAGAATATAATATTTCCGAATAAGACATAAGCAACAAAGGGTTTTCACAACCGATACATAATAATATCAATCACAATCACATACACAATCAATTATGAATGCATGAATGTTATGCAATATTTTCATCATAACTTATCTATATATGTAGGCCCTTAAATTTTAATTTGCACTGGGCCAACCAGGAGTTTACACTGTTCCATAAGTCCGGATAATAATAATATGAACAGCTCAACTGGCATGGAAACACTTAGAGACTAGTCAGATTGAGAAAGTTTTTATTGTGAAAGTACCCGACACTAGGGAGCTACCCCAGGTCCCCTGAAGCACCCTTTCACACTCTCTCATCCCAAGGCTCGTAATTAAGCCTCCTCTAATGTATCCTCGGTTTCTATAATCCGTCCCCAGACAATATTATTTTATTTCACTTTCATTATCCATGATGCATGAACTACTCGCGTATTGAGTTGGTTAAGGCTTTTAGAAACTCAATTATTAAATCCCTTAAAGGTTTACAATATCATTTCAATAAACTGTACATTTTCTCAGTTCTCTGAATTTCTGTCCCACAGAAATAAATTTGGTACAGTTTTCAAATCTCACGGAAATTGAGTTTCTAAGCCTTAAATATCTAAAAACTTTATCATATAAAACTTTACCTAATCTTTCTCAAATTAAATCTTAACAAAATCAAATTTAGGAATCTCAATTATTTCCAAATGTATTTAGTTATTAAGTTGGAAAAAAATAAAATAATTTTCTTTTAATTTTTTTTTTATTGAAAGAGAAATATTTATTAACCAAAAATACTTAAGATTACAAAATTTTTCTTTAACTCAAGATTTAATTAAATAAATTCTAATAAAATATTTTCTTTCTAAAATAAATACTAATTTTTTTATTCTAAATATTGAAAATAAAGTTAATAAGAATAATTTCTAAGAAGAATTAAAAGATAATAAAATTTAAAGAGTAAGGTAAGAAATTCTTACTGAATTTTAGCTTTCCGTCATGCTCGCTATATGCTCAAACTCCACATTACAATATCATCAATCAAAATTAAACAATATCAATCATAACTAAATATCATCAATCAATCAATCATAATCAAATCATAATCAAATCAATTAAATATCATTAATACATATCATAATACAAAATTTAATGATTATTAATATAGTCAATTTTAGTCCTTTTGGTCAATTCCTCGCATAGGTATATGTAAGTCCATATAATCCAGTCCTTGCATAGGTATAGTTCAGTCCATATGGGTCATAATGGTCCAAGTCCTTGCATAGGTATTGTCCAGTCCATATAGGTCATAATGGTCCAAGTCTTTGCATAGGTATGTTAGAGTTAGTTAAACCGGATATTTAATTTAAAATTTATTATAAATTTTAAGTTAAAAAAAGTTAATATTTTAAAATAATAATATTATCAGATTTAAAAGGAGTAGGGGACTCCTCCCATTATTCTTATGTCTTTTCATATTATACTCTTATCTCACTCCCCCTTACCTTGAATTGTTACCCAAAATGGATTTGCTTTGCGCCTCCGATTTCTAAAAATATTAATACCAATCTTATTTCAGTATAAGCATAAGACGAAGATTAAGATTACTACTTAAAACAGAAATGGTAAATTTTGAATAGTGAATAGTGAATAGTGAATAGTAAATCGTGAATAGTAACGGTAAATAGTAAAACGTGAATAGTAACAGTAAATAGTAAAACGTGAATAGTAACGGTAAATAGTAAATCGTGAATAGTAACGGTAAATAGTAAATCGTGAATAGTAACAGTAAATAGTAACAGTAAATAGTAATTTACTATTTGAATAGTAATTTACTATTGAAATAGTAATTTACTATTGAAATAGTGTTTACTATGCAGAATAGTAACTTAAAATAATATTATTTTCAGTATAATAACAGATTTCTAAAAACGATATGAAAATAACCCAAAAAATATAAAAGAGAAGTATTCTTACCTTAGGATTTTGGCAGAACCTTCTCTCCAAAAACTTTTCTTCTCTCTCTCACTTCCACCACTATCTCACTAGCACTACTATATTAAGAAAACTTAATCTGAAATTGTGAATTCTAAAGAAGAAATCCTTCGGTATTTATAGGAAAAAAATTTACTATGCATTCCATTATTTTAATATAAAAGTACTATGCATTTTTGAATTTTTTATTCCAGGTTACTGTGCATCTTTTGAAAATTTCATACATGCACAGTGATTTGCATAGTAATTGTCGGCAAAATTATTAAGTCAAATAGTAACCCTTCACTCGGTATATTTTAAATATTCAAAATGAGTCCTTTTTGAAATTTAGCGATATTATATCAGTCCCTACTAATTTTATAATAAGTAATATAAAGCTGAAATTTTAAAAATCTAAAATTTTCTGTTAATAAAAATTTATTGATACGTTTCAAATTTTTTAACGATTGGAAAAAATCAAGATTTTTCTCAAACCGATAATTTTTAGATAAGTCTACTTGAAATGGATTTTAGAAAATTTTCTTATAATTTCAATTCACTTTCTTGTAAATATTTTTAATTTAAGTCACTTATATGAATTTAAAATTATTTAAAAAATATTATTTTTATTAAAAAATTCCAAAATTCCAAAAAATTCCAAAAAATCATAAATAATACGTAGATTAAAAAGTTCTAAAGAACCATAATTTAATTCCTTCAAAATTTTAATATAAAAATAAAAATAGGGGTGTTACAACTCTACTCCCCTTAGAAAATTTCGTCCGCGAAATTTACATAATCAGTAAAACAAATGAGGATGAGACTCTTTCATCTCAGTTTCTAGTTCCCATGTAGCATCTTCTCCTCTCGTTTCACTCCAAATAACCTTTACAAGCGGAATTGTCTTGTCTCTTAATTGTTTTATTCTTCTGTCACTTATTCTAACAGGTGGTGCATCATATGTAAGATTATCTTTAACTTGTATGACATCAGGTTCAATAACATGTGTAGGATCAGATATATACTTTCGCAAGTTTGACACATGAAAAACATTATGGATATTAGAAAGAAAAGGTGGTAATGCTATTTGGTAGGTAAGGGGACTAACTTTATGAATTATTTGGTATGGACCGATAAATCTAGGAGTTAGTTTTCGAGATTTCATTGCCCGACCGACCCCAGTCATAGGTGTGACTTTCAAGAATACATGATCGCCTTCTTGAAATTCGAGCGGCTTTCTTCTTTTGTCATAGTAACTTTTCTGCCTGCTCTGTGTTGCCTTCATCTTTTCCTGAACTATTTTAATTTTATCCGTGGTTTGTTGTACCAACTCTGGTCCTAGCATCAAGTTTTCACCAGTCTCAAACCAACATAGCGGGGTCCTACATTTTCTTCCATATAATGCTTCAAAAGGTGCCATGCCAATGCTAGCATGGAAACTGTTGTTGTAGGTAAACTCCACATATGGTAAGAATTGATTCCAACTTCCTTTATGCTCTAACACACAAGCTCGTAACAAGTCTTCTAGAGATTGGATTGTTCTTTCTGATTGTCCATCCGTCTGAGGATGATATGCTGAACTCAGACGCAGTCTTGTTCCCATAGCCTTGTGCAAGCTCTTCCAGAATTGTGATGTAAAACGAGGGTCCCGATCAGAAATGATACTTGAAGGAATTCCATGCAATCTCACAATCTCCTCGATGTATAATTTTGCCAGCTTCTCCATAGAGTAACGAATATTGATGGGAATAAAGTGGGCAGACTTTGTTAGTCTATCAACTATTACCCATATCGAATCATGTCCTAATGGAGTTTTAGGTAGAGAAGTCACAAAATCCATGGTAATGCTATCCCATTTCCATTCCGGTATTTCCATTGATTGTAGCATTCCAGGGGGTTTTTGGTGTTCCACTTTAACCTTCTGGCAAATTAGACATGCAGCCACATACTCTGCCACCGCTTTCTTCATTCCAGGCCACCAAAATAACTTCTTCAAATCTTGATACATTTTAGTAGTTCCGGGATGAATGCTCATATAACTTTTATGGCCTTCTTCTAGAATTGCTTTCCTCAACTCCTCTTTGTCAGGGATACACACTCGATCCTTATATCTCAATAATTGGTCGTTTCCCACATTGAACTCGACTTCTTTTCCTTGTTTCAAGAGTTCTTTCTTCTCTTGCAGGAATTCATCCTCTCGTTGAGCCTCTAAAACTTGCCTCAGGAATTCATTTGTCACTTGCAACGTTCCTAATCTGTAGCTGTTAGCATTAACCTTTACTGCTAGGTTAAGATCTCTGAAGTTCTCTATCAATTCCAGCTCTTTTATCATCATCGTGGACGCATGTAGAGACTTTCGACTTAAAGCATCAGCTACTACATTCGCTTTTCCAGGATGGTATTGCAACTCAAAATCGTAGTCCTTTAAGAATTCCATCCATCTCTGTTGCCTCATGTTTAACTCCTTTTGGTCGAATAAATACTTGAGACTTTTATGATCGCTAAACACATCGAATGTTGCACCGTATAGATAGTGCCTCCAAATCTTTAAGGCAAAAACTACAGCGGCTAACTCTAAGTCATGGGTAGGGTAGTTGATCTCATGTTGCCTTAATTGTCGTGATGCATAGGCTACAACCTTCTTGTCTTGCATAAGTACACTTCCTAGTCCTTGTTTAGACGCATCACAGTAAACTTCAAAACTTCGATGTGGATCGGGGAGTACTAACACCGGCGCAGAAGTAAATCGATCTTTCAGCTCTTGAAAACTATTCTCGCATTGTGTCGTCCACACAAAAGGTTGTCCTTTCCGTGTTAGCTTGGTCAATGGGTATCCTAGCTTTGAAAATCCTTCAATGAATCTCCTATAGTATCCAGCCAAGCCCAAGAAACTTCTAATCTCAGTGATCGTGGTTGGTCTCTCCCATTTTAAAACCGCCTCCTCCTTGGAAGGGTCTACAGCTATTCCTCCTTGACTAATTACATGTCCTAAAAAGTTCACTTCTTCCAACCAGAATTCACACTTCGACAGCTTTGCATATAGTTGTTTCTTTTTCAGGATTTCCAACACGACCTTCAAATGTTCAACATGTTCTTCTCTGTTTTTAGAGTACACTAATATATCATCAATGAACACCACTACAAATTTATCTAGATATGGATGAAAAATCCTATTCATGTAATCCATGAATACGGCTGGTGCATTAGTTACACCAAAAGGCATTACTAGATATTCGTAATGGCCATAGCGTGTTCTAAAAGCAGTTTTCGTTACATCTTCTTTCTTCACCCTTATTTGATGGTATCCAGACCTCAAATCAATTTTGGAGAACACCGTGGCACCACGCAGCTGATCCATCAAGTCGTCAATCCTTGGCAGAGGGTATCTGTTCTTGATCGTCACCTTGTTCAGTTGTCGATAATCTACACACAACCTCATGCTACCATCCTTCTTCTTAACCAACAACACTGGTGCACCCCAGGGGGATACACTGGGTCGTATAAACTGCTTCTCTATCATCTCTTCAAGTTGTTTCTTCAACTCTGCTAATTCTAGAGGTGACATTCGGTATGGTGCAATTGAAATGGGTCCAACTCCAGGTACTAAATCAATGGAAAATTCCACATCTCTTTCTGGGAGTAAACCAGGGATATCTTCAGGAAAAACGTCAGGAAATTCACACACAACCGGCAGATTTTTGATTTTTGATTCTTGCTCTCCTTTCGTTGAAAGCAATAGCATGAATCCTTGAGCCCCTCCTTTTAAAGAGGCACTCACTTGGTTGGCGGTTAGAAATCTCGAATCTTCAGGATTCAAATTCACTGGTTCTTTAAACATTATGGTTTTATTATGACAATCTATTAGAACATGATTGTCAGACAACCAATCTAGCCCAATAATAACTTCTAAGCCAGAAAGGGGTAAACAGAAAAGATTAGCCTTAAAGTCCCTACCATCTATGACAATAGGGCATTTCCAACAAGCTTTAGAAGTGACAATGGGATTGTTTCCAGGAGTATGTACAAATAAGTCAAATGGAAGTTCTATCACAGGTAATTTTAGTTTTTCTACACAGTCATTGGCAATAAAGGAATGTGATGCACCTGAGTCATACATAACAGTTAAAGAAATCTTATTAATGATACACTTACCTTCTACCATGGAATCAGCATGAGATGCTTCTTCTCCAGTGATTGCAAAAACCTTTCCTTTTGCTTTTGGCCTTCCGACTGCACTGTGCGCGCCTCCTTGAGTATTTATGCTTGTACTTGCACCTTCAGGGTTTTCTCTCTTCATCTCTGGGCAATCCTTGATATGATGACCTGGTTTGTTACACTTAAAGCAAACATAAGTGTTTTTAGGACAATCCCTTTTCAAATGGGGTCCTCCACAGATAAAACATTTAAAATTTGGTGCAGATGTTGGGTAATAGCTTCTAGTTGAAGCTTGGGGTCTGTTAGGAACAGATGCTGCTCCAAACCGACGAAATGGTGCTTGGTAAGGCTTATTCCTTCTGAAATCTCTTCTTTGGTGATGGTGAGGTCCTCCACTTCTTATTTCTCCTGCCTTGTGAATGGGCTCACGACTTTTGGTCATTCTATCCTTATGGTCTTCTTCAAAGATCCTGCAGCGATTTACCAATACAGAAAATTCACGGATTTCCTGCATTCGTATAGCTTCCTTAATTTCTGGCCGCAGTCCATTTACAAACTTTGCACACCGATCTCTTTCATTAGTAGCATCATTATAATGAGAATGAAAACGAGATAGCTCTTCAAACCTGGATGCGTACTCTCCAACGGTCATATTTCCTTGGGTCAGCGACAGGAATTCGAATTGTCTTTTCTCTTTAACATCAGCTGGAAAGTATTTTTCCAGAAACATATCCTTGAAATAGTCCCAAGTGATCTCCACGTCGTTGACTTCGAATTGTTTACGCATGCTATCCCACCAATGTTCGGCATCCTCAGATAAGGCATAAGTAGCGAAGACTACCTTATCAGCTTCATTACATTGCAATGCTCGAAAGATCTTCTCTATCTCTCGAATCCAGATTTGTGCTCCATCAGGGTTATATCCTCCCTTGAAACGAGGTGGATTGCGCTTTTCGAATAGGTCCAGTCTTCTCAAGGCATCATTACCTTGACCTTCACGTGCTCCCATTGCATTGATTAAGCGTTCTACAACTCCAGCAAGATCGTTTCCAGCCATTAGTTTCCTGTTTCACAGTAACTGAGATTTGTCACATCAATCACAGTTACTACCAAGTCAGATATTCTACCTATACAGAGTTTACAGACAAAGCAAGATAGACCTTTTCCCCAGGCCTATTGGATTAACTGCTCTGATACCACTTTGTAACACCCTCTGTTACACCTTAATAAATTCTAGAAAAATTCGTAATTTTTTTTTTTACTAAAGATATGATTGTTAAAAAGAAACTATCGGAATAAATTATATACATTATTTCTGAAATACCTCACAAATATTATTAAAACTTTATAAAGTATTTGTACATTCATCCGAAGAAAATAAACATTAAACATTATAAGAAAGAGAGGAAACTCCATGGCCCAGAAGCAGTTACTTATTAACATTATTTATTCATTGGACCACGGTATTCATACCGAGCTCCCTTTCTAGAACGTGCTATATCTACTGCTGAAATTCTTCGATCCTTCCCTCTGAACCATCAGTTTAGAATATATGAAACAAAAACACGGAGAAAGGAGTGAGAAACAGAATATAATATTTCCGAATAAGACATAAGCAACAAAGGGTTTTCACAACCGATACATAATAATATCAATCACAATCACATACACAATCAATTATGAATGCATGAATGTTATGCAATATTTTCATCATAACTTATCTATATATGTAGGCCCTTAAATTTTAATTTGCACTGGGCCAACCAGGAGTTTACACTATTCCATAAGTCCGGATAATAATAATATGAACAGCTCAACTGGCATGGAAACACTTAGAGACTAGTCAGATTGAGAAAGTTTTTATTGTGAAAGTACCCGACACTAGGGAGCTACCCCAGGTCCCCTGAAGCACCCTTTCACACTCTCTCATCCCAAGGCTCGTAATTAAGCCTCCTCTAATGTATCCTCGGTTTCTATAATCCGTCCCCAGACAATATTATTTTATTTCACTTTCATTATCCATGATGCATGAACTACTCGCGTATTGAGTTGGTTAAGGCTTTTAGAAACTCAATTATTAAATCCCTTAAAGGTTTACAATATCATTTCAATAAACTGTACATTTTCTCAGTTCTCTGAATTTCTGTCCCACAGAAATAAATTTGGTACAGTTTTCAAATCTCACGGAAATTGAGTTTCTAAGCCTTAAATATCTAAAAACTTTATCATATAAAACTTTACCTAATCTTTCTCAAATTAAATCTTAACAAAATCAAATTTAGGAATCTCAATTATTTCCAAATGTATTTAGTTATTAAGTTGGAAAAAAATAAAATAATTTTCTTTTAATTTTTTTTTTATTGAAAGAGAAATATTTATTAACCAAAAATACTTAAGATTACAAAATTTTTCTTTAACTCAAGATTTAATTAAATAAATTCTAATAAAATATTTTCTTTCTAAAATAAATACTAATTTTTTTATTCTAAATATTGAAAATAAAGTTAATAAGAATAATTTCTAAGAAGAATTAAAAGATAATAAAATTTAAAGAGTAAGGTAAGAAATTCTTACTGAATTTTAGCTTTCCGTCATGCTCGCTATATGCTCAAACTCCACATTACAATATCATCAATCAAAATTAAACAATATCAATCATAACTAAATATCATCAATCAATCAATCATAATCAAATCATAATCAAATCAATTAAATATCATTAATACATATCATAATACAAAATTTAATGATTATTAATATAGTCAATTTTAGTCCTTTTGGTCAATTCCTCGCATAGGTATATGTAAGTCCATATAATCCAGTCCTTGCATAGGTATAGTTCAGTCCATATGGGTCATAATGGTCCAAGTCCTTGCATAGGTATTGTCCAGTCCATATAGGTCATAATGGTCCAAGTCTTTGCATAGGTATGTTAGAGTTAGTTAAACCGGATATTTAATTTAAAATTTATTATAAATTTTAAGTTAAAAAAAGTTAATATTTTAAAATAATAATATTATCAGATTTAAAAGGAGTAGGGGACTCCTCCCATTATTCTTATGTCTTTTCATATTATACTCTTATCTCACTCCCCCTTACCTTGAATTGTTACCCAAAATGGATTTGCTTTGCGCCTCCGATTTCTAAAAATATTAATACCAATCTTATTTCAGTATAAGCATAAGACGAAGATTAAGATTACTACTTAAAACAGAAATGGTAAATTTTGAATAGTGAATAGTGAATAGTGAATAGTAAATCGTGAATAGTAACGGTAAATAGTAAAACGTGAATAGTAACAGTAAATAGTAAAACGTGAATAGTAACGGTAAATAGTAAATCGTGAATAGTAACGGTAAATAGTAAATCGTGAATAGTAACAGTAAATAGTAACAGTAAATAGTAATTTACTATTTGAATAGTAATTTACTATTGAAATAGTAATTTACTATTGAAATAGTGTTTACTATGCAGAATAGTAACTTAAAATAATATTATTTTCAGTATAATAACAGATTTCTAAAAACGATATGAAAATAACCCAAAAAATATAAAAGAGAAGTATTCTTACCTTAGGATTTTGGCAGAACCTTCTCTCCAAAAACTTTTCTTCTCTCTCTCACTTCCACCACTATCTCACTAGCACTACTATATTAAGAAAACTTAATCTGAAATTGTGAATTCTAAAGAAGAAATCCTTCGGTATTTATAGGAAAAAAATTTACTATGCATTCCATTATTTTAATATAAAAGTACTATGCATTTTTGAATTTTTTATTCTAGGTTACTGTGCATCTTTTGAAAATTTCATACATGCACAGTGATTTGCATAGTAATTGTCGGCAAAATTATTAAGTCAAATAGTAACCCTTCACTCGGTATATTTTAAATATTCAAAATGAGTCCTTTTTGAAATTTAGCGATATTATATCAGTCCCTACTAATTTTATAATAAGTAATATAAAGCTGAAATTTTAAAAATCTAAAATTTTCTGTTAATAAAAATTTATTGATACGTTTCAAATTTTTTAACGATTGGAAAAAATCAAGATTTTTCTCAAACCGATAATTTTTAGATAAGTCTACTTGAAATGGATTTTAGAAAATTTTCTTATAATTTCAATTCACTTTCTTGTAAATATTTTTAATTTAAGTCACTTATATGAATTTAAAATTATTTAAAAAATATTATTTTTATTAAAAAATTCCAAAATTCCAAAAAATTCCAAAAAATCATAAATAATACGTAGATTAAAAAGTTCTAAAGAACCATAATTTAATTCCTTCAAAATTTTAATATAAAAATAAAAATAGGGGTGTTACAGTATCTATGCTGGAGATGCAAACTAGAGCGCACAAGAATGAAATCTCGATATAGTTCATGGCCACAATCACATCATAAATATCCAACAATAAGAACTTTACATAATCACCAACGACATCATATGACACAATCAAGATAATAACAACCAATTCATATTTGATTGAGACACGCCAACAATTAGCAACACAATGTATGTATACATATGATTCCAAATATATTAGGCATCTTAATATCAGAACACAAAACATAGTCCAAATCATTTCCTCACACAGGTAAAATTTTCAAAACTACATGGGACATAGGTGGGGACCTAATTTCTTCCTATCATTCAAATGATAAACCCCTCGTATGTTTAGAACGTACCTGAAAAATGCTTTAATTTCAATCCATACTTCCGAATGGCAACCGATAGAAATCCCTAAAAACACTGAATCATTATTCTTAGTTATGAAAGTGTGCATTCACAAGGTTTCAGAGTTTAATTAAGGAAATTAACAAAGCTTTAGTGAAGGACGACTCATCATAATTCATCAACGACACCTGAATGCTTCCGATATGCCTTTGAAACCCTAAAACGCCATCGATTCTTTCAAAAGCCAATTTCTAGTCGCTGCCACAAGAAACCAAGGCATAGAAGGCACAATAGGTTAAGACATCCATTGATCACAAGAAGAAAAGAGATAGGGGATGGGCTATGCTTGCCTTAATTTCCAAGACAGGAACAATGGTACCAATGCTTCACTAGCTATCCATGGCCGTCGTGATTCACTCCTAGCCAAGAAGGAAAAAAGAGGAGATAAATTAAGTAACATGCAAGAGGAAAACCTATGGAATAGAAGGAAGATTAAACCATGCAAGCTCACCTTGGATAAATGGTGATGTCGAATTGGAGAGAGAAATAAAGAGGGAATATGGTGCGAGATGTTGGGGAAAGAGGAAAAAGCACGGTTTGGAGCAGTTGAGGGGAAGAAATAGGAGTGAGTGAGTGAGTGAGTGAGTGTTGTCGAGAGAGAGGGGGGAGCTGGACCAAATGAAGGAGGAAGAAATTAAACTTAGCAAATAGGAGAATTTAGCCTTTAGAAGTTAGAATAAGGAATTAATCAATTTAGTTTAGTTAATTTAATTAGGTGACTTATATTCTTGTTAGTTAAAATTTATTTTAACTGACTCACATTAAAGTTTCTATCGCAATTTCTCAATATCATTCCCTAACATTCCTCTTGAGTCAATTTGTATAAATTTTACTTAATAAACTATTAAATTACAATTTTTAGGATGTTACACATCATATGAAAGATGAACATTTATATTTAAAAGTAATATATATAAGAAGAGAGTTTTTTAACTTTCTTTTGAGTTATGGATGGATATATTATAATTTAAATACTTTATAATTTACTATTGTTATCGAGTTTTTACTCACATGTTTTTATTTTGGAATTTTAGTGGCATACTCATGTTGTTAGAAGAGGATATTTAAGTGTTTATTTGAGAACCAATTGGTAAGGAGTTTCAAATTTGTTTTACCTGATTGGATGTAATGAATTTTATACTTTTTAAGGGAAAGTTTATTTAAGTTTATTTTATGTAATTCATTTATGACCATGTTTTTATTAAGTTATTATGTATTTGATTCTTTCTATTTTGTAATTTATATATAAAAATTAAGGTGTTACACATGATTAACAAACTAATAATTAACAATTAACTTCAACGTTATTAAAAAATACCTTTCAATACCTAATAAAATCACATCTATTTAATAGAAAATATTAGAATGTTAAATAAGTCTCACATCGGTTAAGAATATGATTAATATTGTAACATCCTAAATTAGAATTTTAAGGATAAATTAGGGAGTCTTAAATTAAATTAATTACTCTACCTATTAAACTCAATGAGATTAATTGTTTAATTTCTCCCTCTCTTAAATTCTATTTCAACCCAATTCTATTTTAAATCATTACTTTCCTTTCTTTTAATTTCTTTTCTTTCTTATTCTCTCTTATCTTTTTCTTTTCCCACTTTCCTCTCGGCAGCTCTCTATCTCTCTCATGTGCATAGTCTCTCTCTCTTTCTCCCCCTCTCTCTCTCAAGCGTCTCTCCCTCTCTTTCTCAACAACAACTTTCCTTTTCCTCTCACCCTTATCTCATCGTGCCATCATCCTTATCATTGAGTTATCATCTTCCACTTTAGCATGCACAATTCTAATTTATCAAGGTAAATGTAGGTGGGCTTCTAATTCTTCTTCTCCTTCTCTTTCTTGATTCCACCATATATGTAACATTACAATTACGTCTTCTCTTTTTCTCTCCTTAGGGTTGTGGAAACCATTAATGTAGTCGATAGAACTTAAAGAAGTCGTAATTTCACATTTCAAAACTAGAATGGTGAGAACCCGAAACCATTCTTTCTTTTTAGCTTTCGATCAAAGAGTTCATGGCACCATTGTTTCTAAAGTGTGACTCATTTATGGGTTTGTATGTGACAACATCAATAGCTTAAGTTCGGAAGAAAATGGCAAGGTTTCAGAGTTTCAAAGGCATTTTAGAAGGTTGGCAACTTGTGAGTTATTTTCTGGTAAGTCGATAATTATCGAAACTAAGTCAAAATGGTGTCTTAACTTCGAAATGCATGGTTACATAGCTTAGAGTTATTAAAATAATTATTATAAATTTTTAGGAATTGTTGGAACTAAGGAATTGGTGATCGGAAGCCTAAAATTACAAAGCCGGGTCATTGTAAGGTACGTTATATGTACGAGAGGGTTTACTACTCGAGTAGCAATTTGGAAAAATTCATTTTAGGGTTATATTTATATTTAATATTATTAGCGATGTGGTATTTGACTTGGGATGATATAAACGATGACTATAGAATGAGTATTATTGGGAATTTTTAATGGTATTGCTTACATGTGATGTTGTTATAAATTTAAGTGTGCCTTTGGCCATGATGTTGGACATATATATTAGAAGTACTTTGTACATTGTATGATAAATGTCAATGATTAGTAGAAATTGAGGTGACTTGATATTTAATGGCCCTCATGGCAAATTATGACGAATGATGATTATTGAATTGGAATCATAAAGTGGTTTATGTTGGAAAAAACAATGGATACTTCACAAAACTAAAAAAATAAAACAATCAATAACAACTTTAAATAAAACACAGAGGAATGAGTTCAGAGTAGCCTGAGTTGAAGCACGTAGAGCGCTATCCTTAGAGAGAAAATACCCTTACTGCACTCGTAGATATGAATTTCAATGCTTTCCTATCCCAAGATACGTCAACTTGTTAGACCAATCATGTGCAGCGTAGGATCCCTGAATTAAATGAACACAGCTCCAAAGAAATTAGTAATGGTGTATATAAGATAACAATTGTGTATATCTCTGTATTTGTAATTCTCCCTTACCCCTTTATTTATAGTGATAGAACTAAATTTATTTTTCAAAAATACAAAACTGAAAGCTTAAGCATGTTTTCACGTTGAGCGGTAATGGAACGTTGAGCAATAGTGGAATATTCAAATTTGAAAACAGGTGCAGATAATATCTTTGCACTACAAAAGTTGTTACACTTTAATAATATAATAATATAATACTTTAAATTTTAAATTTAAGAGAATAAGATTTCCAACATTCCCCCACTAATTTAAAATTTAAGAAAGAAATTAAAATATTAAAACAATTTTAATGAAGCTTTGCATATTATATTTTTAGTATAAGGAACCTTCCAAGTTTGAGCCTTACACCTAGTGCATATGAACTTTCATATGAGAAAATATAGAGACAAAATTTGTTTTGAACCATATCCCTTTAACCAGACTTAAAGCATAACACATATAATAATGATGTTCATTTTAATTCAAATCAGAGTTGCACATTACGACCTTACGTATGTATCTTGTTTCGTGAGTGTCACTACTTAGAGTTTGCCCTTATCTCACAGTAGTGACCCTACTACCACACTCACTAGGTGAACCCTTCCAAGGGTAGTCTATGACTCCTACCCCTACAACGAATGTCATTGGGTCCAATAAGAGGTATTTTTACTTTTAACACCATAAATATAAATAATTAAGTACCTCAACCTTTTTACGGTCATAGTTTAGTTTAGAGTACACCTTGTCATAGGAATGAGACATGCAAAAGTTTACAAGTTATAATGGTGTACTTTAGTTAACAAGCAATTTCGTTATTACCCATTGAACTTCATTTATGGTATCGTTATTTATATGAAGATGGGTGTTCATTGTTGTAACTAATTAATGGGCTTTAGTCCCATTCCCATCGAGGACTCAAGTACTTGTTGATGCGTCAACCCTTTTGTGAGCGGATCCACAAGATTATTTTCAGACTTGATAAAATCAATAAGAAAGACACCATGAGATATCAAATTTCTAATAGACTTATGCCTTATTCTTAAGTGTCTTCTTTTTTCATTAAAGTTTTTACTAGTAACTTTTGCAATAGCAACTTGACTATCACAATGCATTGAGATTGAAGGTATAGGTTTATTTAACATAGGCAAATCACATAACAAATTTTTAAGAAATTTAGCCTCAGTACTAGTAGTATCTAAAGCAATAATTTCAGCTTCTATAGTAAAATGAGAAATAATAGTTTATTTTGTAGATTTCCAAGCTATTGCACCTCCAGCTAGTATAAAGACATAAGCACTAGTAGATTTAGTTTCATCAGAATTAGAAATCCAATTTGTGTCACAATAACCTTCAATAACAACAGGATAACATGCATAGTGAATGCCATAATTAATAGTTCCTTTAAGATATTTAAATACACTTTCTAGAGTAGTCCAGTGAGAATGATCAATATTATAAGTATATCTTCCTAACCTACTAACAATATATGCAATGTTCGATCTAGAATAATTAGACGAATGTAACAAGGAACCAATAATTTGAGAGTATTTAAGAGGATAGACACCTTCACCAATATTTTTCTTTAATTTCATACTAGAGTCATATGGTGTAGAAACAGGTTTAACATCAAAATAATTAAATTTCTTTAACATTTTTTTAAGGTGTCAAAATAATGTCATCTTGATTTTTATTAACTTAATGTCTAAAATAACATCAATAGGGACAAGATCCTTCATTTCAAATTAATTAGACAAAAAAGATTTCACCTTATTTATAGCATGTAAATTACTTCCAAATATTAGAATATCATCCACATAGAGACATAAAATAATACATGAATTATCATTAAATTGTTTCACATACACACATTTATCACTATTATTAAATTGAAAGCCATATGACAAGACAAGTGATCAAATTTATCATGCCATTGCTTAGATACTTATTTTAAACCATATAAAGATTTAACAAGTTTACAAACTTTATTTTCCATTCCATGTTCTATAAAACCTTTAGGTTGATTCATATAAATTTCTTCTTCTAAGTTACCATTTAAAGAGGCAGGTTTTACATCCATTTAATGAATTTCCAATTTAAAAACACAAGCAAGAGCAATTAACATTCTAATAGTAGTAACCTTAGAGACCGAAGAATATGTATCAAAGAAATCTACACCTTCTACTTGTTTATAGCCAGTAACAATAAGTCTAGCCTTAAACTTATCTATAGACCCATCCAGTTTCAATTTTTCTGAAAAACTCATTTACAACCTATACTTTTGCAACCAGGAAGAATGTCAGTTAAAAATCAAGTTTTATTGATTTTAAGAGAGTCAATTTCATTATTAATGGTTTCTTTCCAAAAAGATGCATCAACATATCTCATGGCCTCACTATAAGTTTTAGAATCATCTTCAAGTAAGAAAGAATAAAATTGAGGGCCAAAATCTTTAGCTTTTCTAATTCGTTTACTTATTCTAGGTTCAACATCTTTATTAGCATTACTACTAGAAAGTAAAATAAAATTAGAAGTATTACATATAAGTTTAGGCAATTTGTTTTTCAAAGGAAAAACATTTTTAAAGAAAATAACATCTGTTGATTCCATAATTATGTTATTTAAAATTTTGGCAACCTCAGAATTAATAACAAAAATTCTATAAGTAGTACTATGCAAAGAATATCCAACAAAAACACAGTCAACAGTTTTAGGACCAATTTTTATTTTATTATTAATAGAAATATTTACTTTTGCAAGACACCCCACAATTTGAGATATTTCAAATTTGGTTTTTTACTTTCCAAAATTCATAAGGAGTTTTATCAGTATTTTTATAAGGAATTCTAGTCAACATATGACATACAGTAAACAAGCTTCCCCCCATAAATTATTAGGCAAATTAGAATTTATAAGCATAACATTTATCATGTCTAATAAAGTGTGATTTTTTCTTTCAACAATTCCATTAGATTGAGGAGCATACGGTATAGTAACTTCATGAATAATACCATGCGATTCAAAATATTCACTCATTTCATTTGAAGAATACTCTCCCAGAATGAAGGATTTTAATTTTTATTTCTGATTGATTTTTAACCTTCGCTTTATAAACTTTGAATTTATCAAATAATTCACTTTTATAAGATATCAAATACACATAGCAATATTTTGAGAAGTCATCGATGAAATGTCTTTTTGCACCACGAGTAATCACACCATTACTATCACATATGTCACTGTGAATAAGTTCTAGTAAACAAGTTTCCTTTTGAATAGAATCTTGAAAAGGTTTTATAGGTTGTTTGGCTTGAACACAAACTTCACATTTTTGTTTTAATTCACTAAAAGATTTAGGAATAAGATCAAGAGCCATCATTCTTTTAATATAGTTTAAGTTAACATGTCCAAGTCTACCATGCCAAGTATCACAACATTCAACATTTGAAACAGACGATAAAGAAATGCTAGAATTTTTTTAATAAAAGATGACATAAGATTAAGTTTAAATAAACCATCACAATGTATCCTTTGCCAATAAAACAACCATGATGAGAAATTATAACTCTATTAGACTCAAAAACAATTTTAAATCCTTGTTGTACTAACAAAGCAATACTTAGTAAGTTTTTTCGAATATCAAAAACATGAAAAATTCCATGCAATGCTAGACTTTTTCCTGAAGCTAACTTTAATTCCACTCGGCATAGATCAATGACATATGCTAGACTCCTATTCCCCATACTTACAGTATGTGTGCCACATTCTTGATATGAACAAAATAATTTTCTATCAACACACACATGAACATTAGCTCCAGAGTTAATCCACCGATCAGTATAAATAAAATTTAACTCTAGGCTAGTGACATGATACTTGTTAGATGGGGAATCTGAGCTAGTATCTGTGGTGATAACATTAGCCTAAGGCTGAGAAGATGGTTTTCGATAAGAAATAAAGCCTCTAGGATGATGACGATGAAAATAATCCTAAGCTAGGTGATTGTTCAATCCACAAACAAAATAGAAGACCTCATTCCCTTGAATTTTACTCTTTGGTTTGTAGTTGTTATTAAAGGTCTTATTTTTGTTTTTGAAAAAAAAAAGGAGCGCTAACCAAATTTATTTTTAGAGAAACTAGATTTTATATTTTTAGACTTATTAGAATTTTACACTAAAAGAGCCTTAGATTGAAAAGCAGGTTTTGGAGGATCTTGTTGTGAAGGGCGATGTTTATCTTCAATTCTTAAAGAAACCAATAAATCCTCTAAGGTGAAATAATCAGGTTTATGTTTAAGGTTTCTAGCAAAATCAGACCAAGATAGAGGCAATTTGGAAATTAAAAGACTAACAAGCATGATGTCAGGCAAAGTAATTTCCTTTATTGTCATGTCATAGATAATATTTCAATTAATGAATTTGGTCTAAAAAATATTTTCCACCTTCCATTTAAAAATAAATCATCCTTTATTCAAAGTATCTCCTTAGACCTTTTTTAGTAGAACCATATTTTAAATCAAGAGCGTCCTATAATTCTAAGGCCGTTTAGGTATGACAAAATATTTTGTAAACATTATCTGATAGAGCACTCAAAATACGACCATGGCATTAGATGTCTTTATCACTTTGAGCATCACTAGAAGAACTAGATTTCACAATGACACTATCAAAACTTTTGTCATCAGCACCTTTATCATTAGAGCCTTTCCCATTAGATTTTTAACTTAGAATAACAAAAAATAGATCTAATTTGGTAAGACAAAATTTCATCAATTTGTTGCCAACAAAAAAAAAATTCCATTAAATTTTTCTGGTTTACTACTCAAGGACTTTAGAATCTCCATTGCAGACATATTGATATGAACAAGAAATTATTTACTTTTTTTTCTCTCTAAGATTATTGGAAACAATAATAGATACTTCATAAAAATATAAATAGAACAATCAATAATAACTTTAAATAAAACGCTCTCACTCTTTGGTAAATGTTACGACCCGCGTCAATTTAATCATTTTTCCAAAATAATTTTTTCGCGTTTTAATAAAAATCCACTCGGTTTTAATGTAAAATAATATCTACTTTTCACATACATTCAAAATAATAAAATCATGCTTAAAATATCAATAACCGACTGAAACCGATCCAAAATACATCCATTAATAAAATAGAGTTATTTAGAAACAGCGGAAGTAGGAAAACAGTCAGGGGTCATTCGCCTGAGCGAGACCCTGATTCACTTAGGCGAGATCCGACTCGCTTGAGCGAATGCTACTCTTTAAACCTGAGCGGACCAGACTTACCAGGGAAACTCACAAGTCGGGGTTTCACTTGGCAAAGGTTCCACTCGATCAACTCTCTCTCAGAAACAGATTACCCATACATCACTCAGAAAAGGTTCATTCAATCTTACATCACTCGGAAAACACCCTAACCTTACTTTACTCGGAAGAGGCTCTCTCGGCCATAACTCACTCGGAAACATTCTCGCCTTCACTCAGAAGCACTCTAATCTTCACTCGGAAATGTTCTACTTTTTCTTCACTCAGAATCATTCTACTCGTTCTTCACTCGGAAAGAAACGTGGGATACTCACTTGAGCGAAATAGGCACCAAATCAATCGGCCCTCGCTCGGACAAGAATGAATCCACTCGGCTAGATTCACCCGGTAATCGACCATGCTTCAGCAAAGCAAATTCACTCAAAATAAACACCGATCACATAACATTAAGAATTTATATTCACGTCATTCAGCATACCGATTCAATTTAGTTCAACATACAGGCAATATGTTGTAGCATCACACACTTGGAAAACTCATTATACATATTACACAATGCATTTCAAAATCAGTCGGTGCCTTGGCATCAATCCTCCACTTGGCGCACCTCCATGGCTCCGACCTCTTCCCTGTCACTGGTTACTAAAATTGAAAACCACAGCAAGGGTGAGTGTTTAGCATCATAATTAATCTAGAACGGAATTTAAATAATAAAATACGAGTATAAACTCTGTCCAATTTTTTCATCCTCAAATTACACATTATACTCAACATTTAACTCATATTCGACAATACACTCACACTCGGCAATCATAGCAATTAATCACTTGGCCATATAGTAATTCACACTCGGTAATATAACAATTCTCCTTCGACAATCTTAACAAGTAACATTCAACAATACACACACTCGGTAATCATAGCAATTAACACTGCAAACCTAGCCAATCACACTTAGCAAGTAACTTCCACTCGGCAATATAATAATTTTCCACTCGGAAAATATAACAATCACTCGGCAAATATATGAAATTACACTCGACAAATACATCAAATCATACTCAGCAAATATTTCAATTCTTATTCGGCAATTATAACCAACTGCACTTGGCAAATATCTCACACTCGGCAATATAATCAATCATACTCGGTAAATATAACAATTCTCATTTGGTAATTATAACCAATTTACCACTCGGTAAATATAACATCACTCAGCAATTATTTCAATTTTCATTCGGCAATTAAAACCAATTGCACTCAGCAAAATTATCAAATCATCAATTTTCACCACTGACTCAACAAAATTGACACAGTATCCAGATACTCAAAGGATCAACCTTCAGCTGGGGGTCTTACTTGACACCTCGTGAACCCTGCTTGGTTCACCGAGTCCTGCTTGACTCCCCCTCAACCACTGGGTCATAGACCTCTGGGTAGCTCAACTGGGTCCTACTTGACCAATAAAGCCAAAAACGAGGGTAACATATACCACCGGTCGTCCTCCACCACATAATCATTTATTCACATTTCACAAGTGGCCATTAACAACATCACTCGGGTGACCTGCTTGTCAATCCCGACTCCACATTGCCACAAAACACCGATTGTCACAACATCATTTCAATTTCAATCAGATTTACACATACACACATGATCCTCAACCGATCGGTGTCCACATACATACATACATACATATACATTAACTTTCACCCAGCATCATCTCATCACAGCATCAAATAATTCACTTTCAATCGGAATATGCCACACACACAATCAGAAACCGATCGGTGCCCATATACATGTATTCATACACATTCACATATAATGACTCATCCAGCATCATCTTTATTATCACAACATTAAATATTTTTCAAGTCGCATACACACACAGAGATCCTAAACTGATCAGTGTGCACATTCATACGTACATTCATACACATATTCATATAAATTTTCACTCAGTATCATCTCTTACCCGGTTCAGTCATTCCAACGACTCGGACAGTATGTCCTATTCTAATTAATTATAACCCGAACACCCCCTTACCTCTGTTCCACGCTTCAACAATTTCTGGGTTCACAGTTCCACCTCCGTTCCAGCAACAACTTCTTTAAGCGTTCCACCAGTGTTTGTTCCACCACCTACGGGTTTGGAACATGAAACACGTTACATCGCACCACCACTCACACGGTTAAAGGGCCCCTTTAAGGCTGACAGCCAAGAGGAGTGGAGATCAGAACAGTACCCCTCCACACATGGCCATTCAGTCCAGAAAGAAATGAAAGGGATAAGATAATAAACTTAAACGGTCCAAAGAACTCACTTTGAAACCACTTTCACGGCTATGTAACTATTTCAAGGTTTGATGCAAAATGGACCTCCCCTCAGAGCATGCAGCTCGCAACAATGGAGGAAGGAAAAGAAGAAAGGAAACAGATGAAGAAGAAGAAACTTCACGTGCAAGAGAGTGAATAATTGCGCAAATGATTAAAGAAAGAGAAGGAAACCATTATTTAAACTCATGGCAACCGGTTACCTTCTCAACCGGTCACTTCTAACCGGTTACCTTCTCAGCCGGTCATTTCTCCATTTCCTTTATGATTTCTTTAAAGATTTAAATTAAACCTCTCTTCTTCTAATCACACCTTTTATAATTAACCAGTAATTCTTAAAAATATCAAATAAAATCCTAAAAACAATTTTTAATATTTCCACTTCACAAAATTTTTCTATAAATATTCGGGATGTTACATCCACCCCCCCAAATAGGGATTTCGTCCCCAAAATCAACGCTCTTACTGAAAAAGATTGGGGTACACCCGACTCATGTCCGACTCCAATTTCCCCAGTGTAGGTTACCCCATTCAAATTTTGCCACTTCACTTTTACCAATGGCACTTCCTTGTTCCTTATCCGTGTAGTTCGGAATTCCTCAATACCGATCGGTGTACTTCCACCGTCAGGTCCTCCAATTCAAAAGAATCACTCGGCACAATCATGGAATCACACGGAATATACGCTCGGAGTGGTGACACATGAAACATATTATGAATGTTAGTTAACGACTGGGAAGATCCAGTCGGTAAGCAACATTACCGATTCTCTCCAATATTTGATACGGTCTGATGTATTTCGGATTAAGCTTGTGACTCTTTAATATCCGACCTACTCCTTTAGTCGGTGAAACCTTCAGGAACATCCAGTCACCCGTTTGAAATTCAAGTGGTCTATGCCGATTGTCATAGTAACTCTTTTGTCGGTCTTGGGCAATCTTTATTCCCTCTCGGATTAGAGCAACTTGCTCATTCATCTCTTGGATTAACTCAGTTTTTGCCTTCTTCATACCCGACCACTAGAATTCCTTCTTCAAATTGTAATACATCTTTGTAATACCGGGATGAATACCCAAAAGGACTCATATGCTTCAGTTAGCACAACTTGCCTGAAATCATCTTTTGTAGGCACCACCACTCGGTCTCGGAATCTCCAAATTCCATCATTACCTTTTGAGAATATCACTCAGAGTCGAAGACAATCTTGAAGATGACTCGAGCACAAGCACTCGAAAATTTTAAGACATCCGAGCACGAATCAAATGAATTCACCACTCGGATATTTACTCCCCTCGGGAACTATTCACTCAGAAACATACTCATTCGAAGTTCCTCTTTCTGTCCAGAAGTACTTTTCTTGGAAAAAGGCTCGCTCGGTATATCTTAATCGGTGCCATCCCACTCGGAAAGTGTCACACTTGGAGACTCCTCACTCAGAAAGACACACAACTCGGAGATACTCCATTCGGTCACTATTCAAAAATGTCTCAGCCCGAGAAGTACTTATTCGAAACCAAAGCTTTGCTTCACTCAGAAATACTTCTCTTGGAAATGATCCATTCAGAAACGTTTTCCCTCGAAGACGTTTCACTTGGATTGCCTCACTCAAGCGTCTCATTTGGACAAAATTTTCTTCACCCGGAAGGTTTTGTCTCAGATATAATTCACCCGGAAATTCTCCACTCAGTGTACCTTAGTAGAAACTCAATCATCAGATTTCCTTTTAAGGTCATCTCTATTTACTCCTCATCTCTAATCACTTATCAATTTCAGAAATACGACTCATACACTTTTCTTCCTAAATCTGATTGCCCAAGATTGGCTAAAACACGTCTGTCTCCTCTACTCCACACGACCTCAACCACTAGTGCAACTACCTGAGGTGATCAGTCTCAGTAGTTCAACACTTCGTAGTTAAGCCGGGTGGAAATCGGGTATACAGTCCAACCATTCACGTCATTGATTGATATGCAAGCTATTTACATCCTGATCCATTCACCTATGCCTATTGGCAACTTCGCAATGAATTAATGTTAAAAGGAATCCATGGTGGCCAGCCACTATGATTACCATGTAACATTAATATCCATGCAAAGTCCAACGACTAGGTGTTACTTCTCTTCATTCTTATTATTTGTCTGCTCACCCACTTTTTAATTACTTTGTCCCATGTCCTTCATTCACTACTTGTCCTTATCATATACACAACAGTCCTATATATATATATATATATATATATATATATACTTCACTCGACCATTACTCACACAATACATTTTCTTAATTATTCCGAGTGAATTCTCGCCTCATCCGTTATCTCACTGAAAATTATTACTAACCACCCTTTGTCTATTACCTTCAACTTATTCGACATTCTTACATCATCCTCCATTACCTACTCAGAGTTTCTCCCAATGTCTGTTAATCAATCGTCTATCAATATAAACATGACATACTGGTAATGTTCATTTAAACCACTTTGTAGAATCACTACAGGAGGCTCACTCCTCCTAGAAAGTCAACCTTATTACAACGTTGCTAACTTGCATCACCTATTATTCATCCATTCCCTTTTCAATTTATTTTATAATCCCTTCTATTTACTTATACCACTGATGTTTCCACATCTTTGGGTGCTCGACGTTACTAGCATACCACCACTTGCTTACTAACTTTAAGCTCGATACAGGACAGTTTATTGCAATAGTTTATTCCTTCACTTAAAAGAATTTTCGTATTATCCATCAAGTACGTTCAACACCCGAATGAACAACTAATATCAATCGTCATTCTGACCAGGTAGAAATGTATAGGGGATTCATCCTTCCTAAGAATAATTATACCAGAGTATTCATCCATTTATTTCATTCTATGTAATATCAAATTCCATTATTCAAACAAACTCTCAGCTACCAACGCACTTACTATTCTCATTTCATCACAGGATTTAACCTCCTCTCAGAAAATTAGCACCCGAGTCCCAGAAGTGTTGGCTCGGTTACCATGCCCACTCAGTTGTTGCCTCTATGGGTAATCGGGCCTAATGTGTCCCAGCCGTCCACATAGGAAACAAACGATTTGTCCAGTTGGACAGTGTTTCACAATATGGCCCTCAGCCACAACTATAGCACGCTCGGCTACCTGACTAACTACCAGATCAGCCAGTAGAAATCCGACCAGAATAGAAAGAAGTCGTAGCAGAAGACTTACCGCCTCGAAAGAACCGATCCATTTTCTTGACACTGGATCCTTTCGCCTTCACGACCTTTTATCTTCCGACTGAAGGGTCCTCTGTAATTGCACTTCCTCGGTCAGCATATCCTTGTCCACCAGAATCGGATAATCCCGAATCTCAATCGGTATAATCACACTGTGAATTCTAATTCACAATCCCACTTCATACTTGGCACACTCACTACTCTCGGTTCCTTCTAGTGAGAAAGAGTGATAGAAGTCACAGCTCATCAAACTTAGTAGTGTGCTCGGCCATTGACACTCGGCCCTGTTTCAATCTCAAATTCTATTTCCTTTCGGATTTTGTAATTATCTGAGAAGTACTTGATAAGAAACCACTCTCGAAAATTCGCCCACATTAGTGACTCACTTGCCGTCTTCATCTGTACCTTAGTCTGAGACCACCATATCCTAGCCTCTCCTTCAAGTGATAAGTTGTAAACTGTACTTTATGCTCCTCCGAGCACTCGGAATACTCAAAAGCTTATTCAATTTCTCTTATCCAAACATACACCCCACCGTAGTCATGCCCTCCTTTATAAGCAGGCGAATTCCTTTTTAGGAATTTATTAAGAGTGGGGCCTGATTCGGTCCTACTCATCAATTTAGAAAATTCTGAGAAGAAACCATCTCCTCCTTCAGAACTAGTTTCCCGACCATAAAATAATTCTGTAATGAATAAACACTTCACCATTAATCAATACTCTACCAGGGAGTCGGATATTTACCTCACACATATACAACGCCGCTGGAGTGCCAAGGGAATGATGCCAAGCTGCACAAACAACCACAAGTACAATGCAATAAAATGTAAAACACAGTCCAGTATAGGACTCACATAATCACTCGGTTCACCCATCCACTCGGCTCTAGAAAGAACCGCTCTGATACCAACTGTGACGACCCGCGTCAATTTAATCATTTTTCCAAAATAATTTTTTCACGTTTTAATAAAAATCCACTCAGTTTTAATGTAAAATAATATCTACTTTTCACATACATTCAAAATAATAAAATCATGCTTAAAATAGCAATAACCGACTGAAACCAATCCAAAATACATCCATTAATAAAATAGAGTTATTTAGAAATAGCGGAAGTAGGAAAACAGTCAGGGGTCATTTGCCTGAGCGAGACCCTGATTCACTTAGGCGGGATCCGACTCGCTTGAGCGAATGCTACTCTTTAAACCTAAGCGGACCAGACTTACCAAGGAAACTCACAACTCGGGGTTTCACTCGGCAAAGGTTCCACTCGATCAACTCTCTCTCAGAAACAGCTTACCCATACATCACTCAGAAAAGGTTCATTCAATCTTACATCACTCGGAAAACATCCTAACCTTACTTCACTCGGAAGAGGCTCTCTCGGCCATAACTCACTCGAAAACTTTCTCGCCTTCACTCGGAAGCACTCTAATCTTCACTCGGAAACGTTCTACTTTTTCTTCACTCGGAATCATTCTACTCATTCTTCACTCAGAATCATTCTACTCGTTCTTCACTCGGAAAGAAATGTGGGATACTCACTTGAGCGAAATAGGCACCAAATCAATCGGCCCTCGCTCGGACAAGAATGAATCCACTCGGCTAGATTCACCCGGTAATCGACCATGCTTCAGCAAAGCAAATTCACTCAAAATAAACACCGAGCACATAACATTAAGAATTTATATTCACGTCATTCAGCATATCGATTCAATTTAGTTCAACATACAGGCAATATGTTGTAGCATCACACACTCAGAAAACTCATTATACACATTACACAATGCATTTCAAAATTACTCGGTGCCTTGGCATCAATCCTCCGCTTGGCGCACCTCCATGGCTCCGACCTCTTCCCTGTCACTGGTTACTAAAATTGAAAACCACAGCAAGGATGAGTGTTTAGCATCATAATTAATCTAGAACAGAATTTAAATAATAAAATACGAGTATAAACTCCGTCCGATTCTTTCATCCTCAAATTGCACATTACACTCCACATTTAACTCACATTCGACAATACACTCACACTCGGCAATCATAGATATTAATCACTCGGCCATATAGTAATTCACACTCGGCAATATAACAATTCTCCTTCGACAATCTTAACAAGTAACATTCAGCAATACACACACTCGGTAATCATAGCAATTAACACTGCAAACCTAGCCAATTACACTCAGCAAGTAACTTCCACTCGGCAATATAACAATTTTCCACTCGGAAAATATAACAATCACTTGGCAAATATATGAAATTACACTCGGCAAATACATCAAATCATACTCAGCAAATATTTTAATTCTCATTCGGCAATTATAACCAACTGTACTCGGCAAATATCTCACACTCGACAATATAATCAATCATACTCGGTAAATATAACAATTCTCATTCGGCAATTATAACCAATTTACCACTCGGTAAATATAACATCACTCAGCAATTATTTCAATTTTCATTCGGCAATTAAAACCAATTGCACTCAGCAAAATTATCAAATCATCAATTTTCACTACTGACTCAACAAAATTGACACAGTATCCAGATACTCAAAGGATCAAGCTTCAGCTGGGGGTCCTACTTGACACCCCGTGAACCCTGCTTGGTTCACCGAGTCCTGCTTGACTCCCCTTCAACCACTGGGTCATAGACCTCTGGGTAGCTCAACTGGTCCTACTTGACCACTGAAGCCAAAAACGAGGGTAACATATACCGCCGGTCGTCCTCCACCACATAATCATTTATTCACATTTCACAAGTGGCCATTAACAACATCACTCGGGTGACCTGCTTGTCAATCCCGACTCCACATTGCCACAAAACACCAATTGTCACAACATCATTTCAATTTCAATCAGATTTACACATACACACATGATCCTCAACCGATCGGTGTCCACATACATACATACATATACATTAACTTTCACCCAGCATCATCTCATCACAGCATCAAATAATTCACTTTCAATCAGAATATGCCACACACACAATCAGAAACCGATCGGTGCCCATATACATGTATTCATACACATTCACATATAACGACTCATCCAGCATCATCTTTATTATCATAACATTAAATATTTTTCAAGTCGCATACACACACACAGATCCTAAACTGATCAGTGTGCACATTCATTGTATCAGAGGAAGTTTGTCCTGCTTGGAAGTTCTGCTTGGCTTTCTTTATTTTCTTGAGGAACCTGTCTATCTCTGGATCGAATGCAAATTGTTCTTTTGTAACCTGTCCTCTCAAGATCATAAATCAAGTACTCAAAATAGCAAAGTTGCTACAAAAATTAAAGACAAATTGAAAATAAATTTATTTACACTGTCTTGTCGATTCAATACTAAAATATTCAAACTTAAATCACCTCCCCGGTAACGGCGCCAAAACTTGATAATGGTTTTTTTCATATAAAGGAACGAATAGTTCAATGAAAGAGAATCAAGTTTGTATAATATGAACTCAAGGAAATGGATGTGCCAAGTTTAAACACAGAGGTTGTAATATAGTATAGTTGTCGTTCCACTGAGGAGGTGTTAGCATGAAAATCTTAGCTTTGAACTGAGTTGACAGAAAGTTTTGTTCTGGATTGTTATAAATGTTGCTGATTGAAAAAAGTAATAAATAGCAGAGAGTGAAATTTTGCAAAAGATAACAATGAATAATTTTGAGAAAAATCAGTTTTGTAAAACAGGGATTGGTTTCATCACATCTCACCTTCTGTAAGCTGCATTAGTTTTTACGTAAGTAACTTGAAAAGATAATTTCTACATCACAATCAAAGTCATTTGCATCGATCCCTCGACTACAAAATTCATAAGAATGATTTCAAACCGCTGATCCCTCAGTCACTTTGAAATCATCCCAACATTATCGATCGATTATTTTGACGTTTATTGCGTTAGATGCCATCCCTGGCTACCTACTCACAACAAGTATTTCATTCAGATCTACTTTCAAAAGTCACTTCCCAGCATACTTGAGAAAACTTAAAACAAGAAAATAGTGATCAAGTACTTTCAGGCATTAAACGCAGAAGGAAATACAGAAACTTATCAAATCTCATTACACACATAAAAACTTACAGCAGCATTACTTCAGGATTTAATGGATTACAACCAATCCCATAAGGGAGTTTAGCTACTCATGCTTTGCATTTTCACCTTTAAAATATGAATATAGAAAATAATGGAAAAGGTTGGATTGTGAGGGAAATACAGGGGATGAATCTGATGCTTGATGTCCTGTTTTCTGCCTGATTTATAGGGGTTATGGTTCAGCTTCCCTTGCCACTTACATAGACCCCATGAAGGAATATTCGGAGACATGCAGAAACACAAGAAAATGGTTGAGTTGGCATCGCACCGTTGGTGAATATTAAATTAAAATTCCCATACTGCATGAGTCACGCTTGAGCTTAATGGTCACGCTCAAGCGTGGAGGGTTCTGATGTCCACTTGGTTGCCTCACGCTCAAGCTGTCTTAGCCATGCTTAAGCGTGGCCTGCTTGTTCAGTATGCTAGTTTCCACGCTTGATTCACGCTTGGGCGAGCTCGAACTTATGCTCTGTTATCTATCAGTCACGCTCAGGCGTGGAATCTTTGCGCTCAAACGCTCTTTTTCTCAATCCACGCTTATCTCACGCTCAGGCGTGCTTGGACCCACGCTCGAGCGTCCCTTTCTTACGCTCAAACGCGACGGGGCTGATGCTGAATTAAGTTACGCTCAAGTTTCATAAGTCCTCCGCTTAAGCGCACCAGCTATGTCCAGAGTCACGCTTGAGCGAGCTCGGGCTCGCGCTCAAGCATGAGATTCTTCTTGACACTTCTTGCTCAAGCTGCCTTCAATCGTGGGGGGGTTGTCTTCATTATATCACGCTTAGGCGTGTTGAGTGCCACCTCAAGCGTCCCTGAGCTTTGATGTTTTGGTTCTTCTTGGTTTCTTCAAGCCTTGTTGGTACTTTTTTCACATATTTTGTCAAATCAAGCTTGTTTTACACAATGTGTTATTTTCAACAAAAATCATGCTTAATTAATTACTAATCTGGTTAAATTCTTTCAAAAATGAGTTTAATTGAAGTATTTAAATCAATGTGAAATAGCACTTATCAAACTCTCCCCAACCTAGATTTTTGCTTGTCCTCAAGTAAAAGAAGTTTGGAAAGGGAATCAAGCATTCAATAAGATCAGATTCTGTTGCAGACAAAATTTTAAAAGACAATAATCTCAGTTTATATTTAGGCAAATGATCTTCTTAATACCAATTCTTTGAAATGTAATGCATCATTAATTTGTTCACAAAGCAAGTAACCAATTGCTGTAAGAATAAGGAACTCTCATTATTTCTCACCAGGTGTGTGTGTTGCACATTCATCATGAGAACTGCCTAATTAACATTGCCGATCATTTCTAATCAAATTCAATTCATAAGATAAGTAAGGATCAAAAAGGTCTTTTCATGGTTGTAATGAGGCTGGGCTATCAAGAATTCTTGGTTTTTCTTGGATTCAAAATTGCATGCATGAAGAAGAGCATATGTTGTGAAATTTTTTAAACTTGTATGAGGCTTCTTCCTTTGTGCTTCAGAATTCTTTGTTTCTCTTTTTCTAGTTCTCTTTTGTTTAAAGTTTTGGAGAACTTTACTAACTTCTTCAGCCTCAGTTTCTTTTATCACCCTTTTGGAAAAGTGTTTTATGCTCATTTCGAAAATTTTTAAGCATGTTGATAAGGTAAGATTTTATTTCTCATGCCTGGTTTAGGGTGTTTGAATAAAACTTTTGGCTCAAAAATGGGCTAAAAAAATTAGGATATATTTAAAGGTAGCTTTTTGGCTCTGGGTTTATTTTATTTTCAAAATTTGCCTTTATCATTTCCTTGCTTAATCCTTAAAAAAATGTTAATCAAAAAATCAGGCAATGCTATTTGATAAATTCTTATGAGACTCCCAGTGTTTAAGTTTCTCACTTCTCACCAGGGTATAGGGCTACTTCCATATTCTAACAAAAAAGGGTTCAAGCATGTAAACAATCAAGAGTACATTCATTTCATTTCCCTGGTTCTTAATTCAGCCATTTTACCTTTTTTAAAATCAGTGTTACTGTCTAAAATTATCTTGCTGCTTAGAAACTTTTCTTTTTCAAAAAGTTAAATCTTGGTTGGGTTTTTCAAAAATGTTATAGTTGCAAGCATTAAAAAACAAAAAAAATCACAAAAAATTCCAAAGCATGCTGTAGTAATATCAACTAAAAGAGTTCAAAGAAAAACTATATAATGTCAGTTAGAAAGAAAACTTAAAGTAGCAAATTAAACCAATTAAAAACTGAAGCTTTAAAATTCATCACTCATCCTTAGAGGAATCTTCTTCTGCTCCCTGGTCTCTTTCTGGAGGTTGCTGTGAAGAAGATCCTGGCCTCTCTTGTGCAGTCTCACCCCCTCCCATAAAAGGAGGCCTGTCCCCAGGCCAAGCAATGAGGGCTTCAAATTGGGCAGGATGCATCCAAGGATTGGGTTGTCCTGCAGGGATGCTGTGATATAGGCCATTATGAATATGCATCAAACCTCTATGATTAGCATTTTGCTGTGCCAGAAGGTGGCTGAGTTGGATTTTCAAGAGGTGAATGCCCTGTAAAATCATGGCGGTTTCTGTGCTGAGAGGAGGAGGAGTAGGTTCTGGTCCTTCCTGTGGTGGTGCTAGCTGTGGCTGTTACTGGGCTTCTTGTGTGCTGCAAAATCGCTCGATGAAGCATTTATCTATAGATGGCCTGATAGGTTTGAGATCTTGAACCTCAATCCCATGTGCTACACAAAAGTCAGTAATAAAAGCAGGGAAGCCCAGACTTCCTTTTACCTTCTGGCCTGCCTGAGAATATTTTTGGTCAGCAATCACAAATTTGTGAATTTCATCAGAGAGTATTTGGGCCAGATCAATGGAAATGTCATCTTGTAAAATGCAGTATAATAAATAACACCTGCTGAAAATTAGATCAGAAACATGGGCATTAGGTGTTATGTTAGCAAGCAAAAAGGACGTCCATACTTGAGAGATGGAGGTCATGTCTTTTCTTAGAACTCACAGTGGGTTCTCTCCTTGCCCCCTCTGAAAGTGATACCCTGGAATACATATGGCTGCTTCAAGATCACTCATGGCAATGAGTTGGTTTCTTGTAAGCATGGCAGCATATTCACATATCTCTCCTTCTCCTAGGTTCATAATGCTTCCTAAGTAAAAATTGATTTCATCCCTATCATAGGAGAGCCAAGTTCCCTTCACATAAGTCTTTCTATCTCCTGCTTCATCCCTTGTCCAAGCATTAGCATAGAACTCTCTGACAATTTCTGGGTCATACTTGTCTCTTGGGTAGCATATCTTCAACCAATTTCTCCTTTGTATAACTTGCAGAAAGTCATCACAATCTCCCAAGGCTAAATCCACCTTTCGTTCTGGTATGAAGGTCCAGTTGGGGATGTCCTCATAATGCTTACTCTTTTGCTTGTTCCTGAATTTTGGGGCATTGTCTTGGTCATCAGTGCGTGGCCTCTTTCCTTTATTTCTTCTGGAACTTCTTGCTGGTGAAGTGGTTGGAGGGGGATTAGGTGCAATCTGCTTAGTTCTTGCCATCTGTAATCACATATCAAGGAGAAGAATGTAGTGTGACATTACAAGTACATAATCCTCTCAATAATATAACAGAGCATTTTAGTCCTAAGGCTAAGCATTAAGGAGAGCTACTTCGTACTAAGTACGCTTGCTATGTATCATGCAAAACAAATGCTTTCCAGGACTTTTTACGAACACTTAACATGCATTGCAAAGAATTTGAAGCATAATAGTACCGATCTCTTTTTCTAAACATCCCAGAAAATAATCTTCAGATCATAATAGGCATACAGTAGGACTGAAAAGAAAATGGTTACAGACTTCAATGCATGCATTCCTGAAAAGGAGTCTCATTTCTCATATGATGCAATTTAAAAGAGGAGAGTCTAGTGGTCACCTGAGAGAAGCAGAGAGTGATGTAGAGGAGAGAAGATATACTTAGTTTCAGCGAAATGCAGTAAAATGTACCTTGTGAAATGAGAGGGGAAGGAACAAATAGGGAGAGGAGATGGTCGGTTACAAAACTGGTAGAGTCAGGAGAGGTAATGGACAGTTATTTGAGTGTGAGGGGTAATAGTCAGTTATGAAATATTCCATTTATTAGCATCAGGGGCCATTTTGAATTTCTTGCTCGAGCGTGGGCATATCACACTTAAGCGTGATCGACTAGTGATGGTACACTTGAGCCTTTGAATTTGTCTCGCTTAGGCGCTCTCAATATTCGCTTAAGCATGCATATCCTGATGTAGTATGTACTTCCTCACTTAAGCGTATTGCCATTCGCTCAAGCGAATTTAAATTACAATCCAATCAGTTGTTGCTCGCCTGAGCGTGTATCTGTCACGCTTGAGCGTGATATTCATAATTGGTACCTGATGCTTTTATCAACTTCTCACTTAAGCGTGAAGTGTTCTTGCTTTAAGCGTGGCCTCTCGCTTAAGCGTAAAATATCACGCTTAAGCGTGATCGGGTTTATTTTGTTGAAAATTCCTTTTGTATTGGTGCCACGCTTAGAGCTTGAGTCCTTCGCTTAAGCCTGATGTGGATAGTATATGGCTCACCTTGGCTCGCTTGAGTGAGTATATCCAGCGCTTGAGCGTGGGATATATGAGACATGACTTACTTTGTCTCACTTAAGTGAGAGTCTTCACACTTGGGCGAGATAATTTCCTGATGCTCTCCTAACCTGTCTTTCCTTGTTTAAGCATACCTTTTTACTTTTGCTTCGTTGAACAGATTCAGCTTGACCATGGATAATCAATCTTAAGCTCCAGTCATGTTTGTCTTTGTTTGAAACTTGATTTTTTTATTTGGATTTCTCTTGATGAGTGACCTACAAAATAAATAGAAACTTTAATAATATTTAAAGTAAAATTCACATGAAAAGAAAGCATAAAAGATTGGGTTGCCTCCCAATGAGCGCTTGTTTATCGTCTTTAGCTTGACGCCTGAGTTTGATCATGGATCCTTCAGTAGAATATCGGTGGTGACCTTCTCCTCCTCTCCTCCTAAATAAGGCTTTAATCTTTGTCCATTTACAACCCAAGTTCTTTCAGACTTAGGGTCTTGTAATTCAACAGCCCCATAAGATTTCACCTCCTTCACAATAAAGGGTCCTGACCATTTAGATTTGAGTTTTCCTGGAAACAGTTTCATCCTTGAATTGAAAAGAAGAATAGATTATCCCTGGTGAAAACTTTTCTTCATGATGTGCCTATCATGGTAAGCCTTCATTTTATCTTTATAAATCCTTGATGAGTCATAAGCCTGATTCTTCCATTCTTCTAACTTGTGCATCTGGATTTCCTTTCTTCAGCTGATGCCTTTGGGTCATAGTTGAGTGTTTTCATTGCCCAAAATGCTTTATGTTCAAGTTCTACCAGAAGATGGCAATTTTTTCCATATACCAACTGATAAGGTGAAAATCCAGTTGGTGCCTTGTAAGTTGTTCTATAGGCCCATAGAGCGTCGTCCAGTTTCAACGAACAATCCTTTCTACTTTGACTAATTGTCTTCTCCAATATCCTCTTAATTTCTCTATTGGATACTTCTACTTGGCCATTGGCTTGCGGATGGTAAGGGGAGGTTACTTTGTGCTTGACTCCATAATGTTCTAGGCATCGTTGGAGTTGGGTGTTGCAGAAATGAGAGCCTCCGTCACTTATCAACACTCTTGGAGTGCCAAACCTGCCGAAAATATGTTTCTTAAGAAATTTGATGACAGTCTTGGCATCAGCTTTAGTACATGCCATGGCTTCTACCTACTTTGAGACATAGTCTATTGCCACAATAATGTATTCATTTGAAAATGACATTGGTAGTGGCCCAATAAAATCCATGCCCCAGCAATTGAAGACTTCTATTTCCAGGATAGTGGTTAATGGCATCTCGTGTCTTCTTGATATGCTACCTGTCTTCTGACATGCATCACAGTGCTGCATAAAAACATTAGCATCTTTAAACAATGAAGGCCAATAAAAACCTGATTGGAGGATTTTAGCTGCTGTCCTTTCCCCATTAAAGTGTCCTTCATAGGGTGAGTTGTGGTAGTGCCATAAGATGCTGTTAGCTTCTTCTTGGGAAACATATCTCCTCAAAATATGGTCTGATCCAAGTTTAAAGAGGTAAGGATCGTCCCATATGAATTGTTTTGCATCTTTCAAAAAAATTTTCTTCTGTTGCCATGAAAGATCATCAGGCAATACTCCAGCAGCCTTAAAGTTTGCCATGTCTGCAAACCATGGCCTTTCTTTCATCATTAGTAGCTTTTCATCAGGAAATTCTTCCTTCACCTCAGGTTGGAGTAGTGTGATTTCCTGATTGACAAGACAGGACAAGTGATCTGCAATAAAATTTTCGCTGCCCTTTTTGTCTTTGACTACTAGGTTAAATTCTTCAGCAAGATCCATCTAATTAGCCTGGGCTTAGAATCAGGTTTTTTCAGCAGATATTTAATAGCAGCATGGTCAGTAAAAATAGTGATTTTTGAACCAATCAGATAAGGTCTAAATTTTTCCAGGCCATACACTATTGCTAAGAGTTCTTTTTCTGTTGTTGCGTAATTTGTTTGTGCAGGGTTCAAAACTTTGCTAGCATAGTGTATGACATGAAAAACTTTTGCCTTCCTTTGTCCTAATACGGCCCCAATAGCATAATCACTGGCATCACACATCATTTCAAAGTCTAATTCCCAATCAGGGGCAACTATTACAGGTGCACATGTTAGTCTATGTTTTAAGGTTTCAAATGCATGTAAACAAGAATCGTCAAAAATAAAAGGAGTGTCTTTGTTTAAGAGATTACTCAAAGGCTTTGCAATTTTTGAGAAGTCCTTGATGAATCTTCTATAGAATCCTACATGGCCCAAGAAGCTTCTTACTCCTTTCACTTTCCCTGGTGGTGGTAATTTCTCAATTACTTCCACTTTTGCTTTGTCCACTTCAATGCCTCATTTGGAGATTTAATGTCCTAACACAATGCCTTCGGTGACCATGAAGTGGCACTTTTCCCAATTTAAAACTAAATTGGTGTCCACACATCTTCTCAGTACTATGGTCAAATTTTTCAAACATTGATCGAATGATGGACCAAAAACAGAGAAATCGTCCATGAAGACCTCAATGCATTTTTCCACCAAATCAGAGAAGATAGCTAGCATACATCTTTGAAATGTTGCAGGAGCATTACATAACCCAAAGGGCATTTTTCTGTATGCAAACACCCTAAAAGGACATGTGAATGCTGTTTTTTCTTGATCCTCTGGTGCAACTGCTATTTGATTGTAGCCTGAGTAACCATCCAGAAAGCAGTAGTATGCTTATCCTGCAAGTCTTTCCAGCATTTGATCCATGAAGGGCAGAGGAAAATGATCTTTCCGGGTTGCAGTGTTTAGTTTTCTGTAGTCGATACACATCCTCCATCCTGTGACTGTTCTTGTAGGGATCAATTCATTTTTTTCATTTTGTATGACGGTGATTCCTCCTTTCTTCGGAACAACCTGCACAGGACTTACCCAAGAGATATCAGAAATTGGATAAATTATACCAGCTTCTAGTAATTTAATTACCTCCCCTTTCACTACTTCCTTCATGGTTGGATTCAAGCGTCTCTGTGGCTGAGCAATTGGTTTAAATTCTTATTCCATGTAAATGTGATGCATACAGTAGGCTGGGCATATTCCTTTCAAATCTTCCAGTCTCCATCCAATTACTGTTGAGTGCTCTTTCAAGACTTGAATCAATTGCCTTTCTTCTGTACCTGTCAATTCCTTATTAATAATAACAGGTTTTTGGTTATCATCATCAAGAAAAACATATTTCCAATGTGAAGGTAAGGCTTTTAACTCCACTTTTGGTAGGACAACTTCTTTTGTCTTCTCTGACAACTTTTCATAATGAATTTCTTTTTGAATGTCATGCTTGTCCTCCTTCGAGTTTCCCCCATCCATTGTTCCATTTGCTTCAACGTTTAGCTCACCTAGTGGATCTTTGTTGAGCCATTCACTGGTTTGTTCTTTGATGGCTTCTTCTTCAATGTCAATTTTGAAGCACTGTTACTTTTCCTTTGGATACTTCATTGCATCAAACATATTGAAGTTTACTTCCTCATCTTGCACTCTTACCTTTAGCTTTCCATCGTCCACATCAATAATTACTTTTGCGGTTTTCATGAAGGGCCTTCCCAGAATGAGAGGCACTTCTGCATCTTCTTCAATATCCATTATGACAAAATCTACAGGAAATACAAACTTGTCAACTCGTACCAGCACATCCTCAGCTATGCCATATGGAAACTTCATAGATCGATCATCAAGTTGGAGGGTCATCCATATTGGCTTCACCTCAAGATCTCCAATTCTTTTTACCATTGAGAGGGGCATTAGGTTAATGCTTGCTCCTAAGTCTAAAAGTGCTTTTCCTACTGGTAAAGTACCAATAGTCACTGGGATTGTGAAACTTCTAGGGTCTTTTGATTTTTATGGCAGTGCTTTTTGAATGATGGCACTACATCCTGTGGTGAGTTCCACTGTTTCTTTAGAAAATCTTTTCTTTTTTGTTAACAGCTCCTTCATGAACTTTGCGTAAGTTGGCATTTGCTCCATGGCTTCCACAAAAGGTATGTTTATTTGCAACCTTTTGAAGATATCCATAAATCTTGCAAATTGCCTCTCCTTGTCTATTTTTGAAGGGTTCTTTGGATACGGTAAACTTTTCAGCTGTGGTGCTGGGTCGTCTACCTTCTTCTTTCCTTCTTTTATTTCTTTCTTTTTTTCTTTTTCAACTTCCTCCTCCTTCATATGTACATCTTCAAATTTTTTATTTTTCTTTTCACTAACTTCCTCCTTTGTTTCTTTTTCAAAATTTTCTTCCACTTTTTCTTCCACCTTGTCACCCTCTTTTTACTATCCAATGACCTTCCCACTTCTTGTTATGATTGCTTTGCATTGCTCCTTCGGATTTGGGTGTGTATTGGCTCCAAATTGAGAGTTATGATGCTCTGCGATTTGATGAGCCAATTGCCCCACTTGAGTCTCCAGGTTTCTTATTGAAGCATCAGTGTTTTTCAAATTGGTGATTGAGACCTGCATGAATTTTTCTAGAGTGTCCTCTAGTTTTAATGTCCTTTCTGTCAAGGAAGGGCCTTGCTGATAAGGTTGTTGTCTGTTAGGCGTGCTTCCTTCTTGCTTCCATCCATCATTTTGATTATTTCTCTATCCCTGTGAAAAATTGTTAGAGTAAGCATTGTTATTGAAGCTACCCTGCTTACCTTGGTTATTCATATATAGGATGGTTGGTCTTCTTGCTATCCTTGACAGTGTCCATTCTGATGTTCTTCTCCATAAAAATCACATCTCATTTGTGCTTGTTGGTTTCCTGTAGAGGAGTGTACAACATGCAGTTATTAAGGGAGTTTTACTATTTGCTGTGTCAGAGCTTCAATTTGTTGTGTCAAAATTTTGTTTTGAGCCAAAATGGCATCTGTTGTATTGAGTTCCAACATTCCCTTCTTTTAGACTTGTGTTCTGTCATGCTGAGCTTGGTAATTTGTGGATGATAATGCTTCAATAATCCTTGTAGCTTGCTCTGCATCCACTGTCATCATGGTTCCTCCAGTTGCTGTATCCAGTATCATTTTGGTATCTGCTTTAAGTCCACTGTAGAAGATATTCAATTGGGCAATATCTTGTAAGCCATGGTTTGGGCATCTTCTTAGGAGAGATTTGAAACATTCCCATGCCTCGTAAAAGGGTTCATCATGGCTTTGTTTAAATGTTGTAATATCTGACATAGCCTTGATAAATCTAGATGGTGGGAAGAATCTGTGTAGGAATTTCTCTTCCACTGTGTCCCAACTGTTTAGGCTTTGATTTGGGTGCGACTGGAGCCATTCTTTAGCTTTACCTGCAAGAGAAAAAGGGAACAATCTTAGATATGCTGCTTCAATTACTTCCTGTTTAAAGCCCATTAATCCTACTAATTCATACAATGTGGCCAAGTGAGTGTATGGATCTTCACTGGACATTCCATGGAATTGATGGGAACTAATTAAACTAAGGAATGCAGGTTTCATTTCTATAGCCCTGATTGTATTTGGTATAGCAATGCTTGAGTAGTGTCTAGGTCCTTGTTGTAGAGTGTAATCTCCAAGTAATCTCCTTGGTGGGTTTTGATTGTTGCTGTTGACATCCATTGTATTAGAGGAAGTTTGTCCTGCTTGGAAGTTCTGCTTGGCTTTCTTTATTTTCTTGAGGAACCTGTCTATCTCTGGATCGAATGTAAATTGTTCTTTTGTAACCTATCCTCTCAAGATCATAAATCAAGTACTCAAAATAGCAAAGTTGCTACAAAAATTAAAGACAAATTGAAATAAATTTATTTACACTGTCCTGTCGATTCAATACTAAAATATTCAAACTTAAATCACCTCCCCGGTAACGGCGCCAAAACATGATAATGTTTTTTTTCATATAAAGGAATGAAGAGTTCAATGAAAGAGAATCAAGTTTGTATAATATGAACTCAAGGAAATGGATGTGCCAAGTTTAAACATAGAGATTGTAATATAGTATAGTTGTTGTTCCACTGAGGAGGTGTTAGCATGAAAATCTTAGCTTTGAACTGAGTTGACAAAAAGTTTTGTTCTGGATTGTTATAAATGTTGCTGATTGAAAAAAGTAATAAATAGCTGAGAGTGAAATTTTACAAAAGATAACAGTGAATAATTTTGAGAAAAATCAGTTTTGCAAAACAGGGATTGGTTTCATCACATCTCACCTTTTGTAAGCTGCATTAGTTTTTACGTAAGTAACTTGAAAAGATAATTTCTACGTCACAATCAAAGTCATTTGCATCGATCCCTTGACTATAAAATTCATAAGAATGATTTCAAACCGCTGATCCCTCAGTCACTTTGAAATCATCCCAGCATTATCGATCGATTGTTTTGACGTTTATTGCGTTAGATGCCATCCCTGGCTACCTACTCACAACAAGTATTTCATTCAGATCTGCTTTCAAGAGTCACTTCCTAGCATACTTGAGAAAACTTAAAACAAGAAAATAGTGATCAAGTACTTTCAGGCATTAAACGCAGAAGGAAATACAGAAACTTATCAAATCTCATTACACACATAAAAACTTACAGCAGCATTACTTCAGGATTGAATGGATTACAACCAATCCCATAAGGGAGTTTAGCTACTCATGCTTTGCATTTTCACCTTCAAAATATGAATACAGAAAATAATGGAAAAGGTTGGATTGTGAGGGAAATACAGGGGATGAATCTGATGCTTGATGTCCCGTTTTCTGCCTGATTTATAGGGGTTATGGTTCAGCTTCTCTTGCCACTTGCATAGACCCCATGAAGGAATATTCGGAGACATGCAGAAACACAAGAAAATGGTTGAGTTGGCATCGCACCATTGGTGAATATTAAATTAAAATTCCCATACTGCATGAGTCACGCTTGAGCTTAATGGTCACGCTCAAGCGTGGAGGGTTCTGATGTCCACTTGGTTACCTCACGCTCAAGCTGTCTTAACCATGCTTAAGCGTGGCCTTCTTGTTCAGTACGCTAGTTTCCACGCTTGATTCACGCTTGGGCAAGCTCGAACTTATGCTCTGTTATCTATCAGTCACGCTCAGGCGTGGAATCTTTGCGCTCAGGCGCTCTTCTTCTCAATCCACGCGTATCTCACGCTCAGGCGTGCTTGCACCCATTCTTGAGCGTCCCTTTCTTACGCTCAAATGCGACGGGGCTGATGCTGAATTAAGTTACGCTCAAGTTTCGTAAGTCCTCCGCTTCAACGCACCAGCTATGTCCAGAGTCACGCTTGAGCGAGCTCGGGCTCGCGCTCAAGCGTGAGATTCTTCTTGACACTTCTTGGTCAAGCTACCTTCAATCGTGGGGGGGGGGTGTCTTTATTATATCACGCTTAGGCGTGTTGAGTGCCACGCTTAAGCGTCCCTGAGCTTTGATGTTTTGGTTCTTCTTGGTTTCTTCAAGCCTTGTTGGTACTTTTTTCACATATTTTGTCAAATCAAGCTTGTTTTACATAATGTGTTATTTTCAACAAAAATCATGCTTAATTAATTACTAATCTGGTTAAATTCTTTCAAAAATGAGTTTAATTGAAGTATTTAAATCAATGTGAAATAGCACTTATCATTCACCAATGTTTGTTCCACCACCTACGGGTTTGGAACATTAAACACGTCACCACCACTCACACGGTTAAAGGGCCACTTTAAGGCTCACAGCCAAGAGGAGTGGAGATCATAATAGTACCCCTCTACACATGACCGTTCGGTCCAGAAAGAAATGAAAAGGATAAGATAATAAACTTAAACGGTCCAAAGAACTCACCTTGAAACCACTGTCATGGCTATGTAACTATTTCAAGGTTTGATGCAAAATGGACCTCCCCTCAGAGCATGCAACTCGCAACAATGGAGGAAGGAAAGGAAGAAAGGAAACAGATGAAGAAGAAGAAACTTCACGTGAAAGAGAGTGAATAATTGCGCAAATGATTGAAGAAAGAGAAGGAAACCATTATTTAAACTCATGGCAACCGGTTACCTTCGCAACCGGTCACTTCCAACCGGTTACCTTATCAGCCGGTCATTTCTCTATTTCCTTTATGATTTCTTTAAAGATTTAAATTAAACCTCTCTTCTTCTAATCACACCTTTTATAATTAACCAGCAATTCTTAAAAATATCAAATAAATTCCTAAAAATAATTTTTAATATTTCCACTTCACAAAATTTTTCTATAAATATCCGGATGTTACAGTAAATATGAATTTCAATGCGTTCCCCTCCCAAGATACGTCAACTCGTTAGACTAATTAGGTGTAACGAATGATCCTTAAATTAAATGAACACAACTCTAAAGAAATTAGTAATGGTGTATATAAGATAACAATTCTGTGTATCTTTGTGTTTGTGATTCTCCCTCACCCCTCTATTTATGGTGATAGAGCTGAATTTATTTTTCAAAAAGAAATAAAACTGAAAGCTTCAACACTATTGCACGTTGAGTAGTAATGGAACATTGAGCAGTAGTGTCAGATTTAAAAATAGGTGCAGATAATATCTTTCCACTAAAAAAGTTGTTACACCTTAATAATATAAGAGTTTAATAATATAATACTTTAAATTTTAAATTTAAACGAATAAGATTTCCAACAGTTTACTAGAGTAAGGTTATGATGTCAGAATTAGAATTATTTGTATGCGCTAAGATTCGCATTATATGCATTGTGCATCTTATGACATCATATGCATTTTGGCGCTACGATTCGCTCGACATTATGATTTGCTAATGAGACTCCTGCTTATAGTGTCATGATTCACTGATTAGTTCTCGAGTACCATTGCTTATAGTGCTATGATTCACTATGTGGTTACTTGAATGCCCCTTAATTATAATGTTACGATTCACTGAATGGGTTATCCTTGACACTATAAGTTATTGTTATTGAAGACGGATCTGCATAACATGCTTTTTATGTATTGAAAAGAATGATTTTCAAAGTCCATGACATTCATTATTACATTTTAGAATCTCTTGAATTATGTTTAGTGATGGAGTATTGGTGGTATATGTATATTCAGAGATGGTTGATATTGATTCCTAGAAACCCAATGCTTATTGAATTTGAGGATGAATGTTTGATGTAGTTGTGTATGTTAATTGTTATTGGAAAGGCTTTCATGTGAACTGGATATATATTATGTATAGATTGAACACTTGATACCATGCATGTTAATAGGGTGGTTGAATAATAATGGATTGTAATCCTATGTGGTCTTTCCTATTTATTGCTTTAAGTGGCAGTCACCCCTCTACTTGTGGTTTTAGTGATAGGAGGGTGATAAGGATGCCACCTGGTGATGTTGGAGTGTGGAACTTAATGTAATGCCATGAGGATAGATTATATGGTTGATGATTTTGATGTATATGATGCTATTTAGGTAAAACCTTGTTATGGCCTGATGTATAGATGTGTGTGTATATCTTAGTTTGAGTGGTTATGCCCTATGATGCTTTTGAATACTTGCTACTTGCTACTTGATAAGATGAGATTAAGACAAGGATTGTGCTTATATGTATATAGATGAGGATGTGAGTGCCATTGGTGTGTAATGATAATGTTGAGTGGCAAGTAGTTATCTCTATGTGTAAATTTGGTTAGGTTTTATATATGATAATTAGACCTAGAATGTATGGTCAACATAGTTAATGTGGTGAATGTTTAATTGTACTGATAATGGCAAAGTTGTGATGCTAAATTCAAATGGAACTATGTCAATTAGGCGATTTTGGGGTAACAGGATTGTTGGTATTTGACTCCGTGATGTTTCAGAACCTCCAGATTAATTGCATAGCTTGTATAACATATAGAAATCATACTTGATTTGTTTTGGTCCTAAACGACCAGGTTTAGATGGACTTGTGAAGTACAAAAGGCCTTGGAAATGTGCCAAATACACTTTACTATATTATTTTACTAATTCCTAGAATTTTTAAGCTTGGGCAATCCTCTTGAGTCTTCAATGGCATAATTATGCATGTGTCAAAATTTGGTAGCATTTGGATTTGATATGGATAAGTTATGATACTTAGAAATTATAAGTTTGGCTATTTCTGTATATCTCACTTAAGCGAGAATGTTCTCGCTTGAGCGGGTCCCCATATAGTTGAGTTTTGGTCTCTATGTGTTTCTCGCCCAAGCAAGGGTAGTCTCGCTTGAGCGAGATGCAGAGGTTTGGTTCTAGTTGATTTTTGCTCAGGCGAGGGTGGTCTCGCTTGAGCGAGATGATAAAGTTTGGTTTCTGGTGTTTTCTCGCTCAAGCGACATCATTCTCGCTTGAGCGAGATTTCTAGCAATGGTTTTTTTTCGTTATTCTTCCTTGTATATTATATTATTAAGCCTACTTCCGGGGATTTTTTTTGCCGTTTTGATCAATACCACCCTTGAGTTTCCATTTTTACCTCCACATTAAGCGCGAAAAATTTACCCCAAATTTTCTAGTAGCTTAGGGATAAACTTTGGGAATTATAAAGGGATGTTGCAAATGTACTCTTTATAAGATTTAAGACAACTTTAACTCATAAACTAGTTTTTAAGTTGCGTTTGATTTCTAATATGATATTAGAATTGCCTATGTGGTGTGTTAAGATAAGTCTTACCTCAACTAACAATATGGTTAATATACTTCCTAAAATTTGAACTAATTTTTAGGTTAAATTATTTATTAATTTCTAATACCTTGGAGTTATTTGACGAAAAATAATAAGAATTGATTTGGGTATCAATAGAAGTTCGACAAACATTATATTCCATACAGCTAACTAGAATTCGACTATATATGCAATTTTCAGAGAGCAGTCTCGAGTGTGAGAACAGAGTATACAAATTTAATTTTCAAACAATCGTTATCCATTTTTTTTCAATTTCATGAATAATCATGTCATTTTATTGCTTGATTGTTATAGAAATATTATAAAACTAACCTATTTTTTCTTAAACGTTTGGAGTCACTTAGAATAGAACTAATTGAAGATGGTTGGTTGCATTTAACGGCCTAGTTAGCTTTTCTCCACTTCTCACCATTTACACAAGGTTTCGAGTTATAATTGATAAGTAATAAGGAAGTGGGTTAAAAATTGATAGTTAAATGTGAAAAATATTTAAGAAATGCAAGAAATCAAACTCTCCAATGCCATGGGCTGGCCATAATTGTTAAGAAATTATATTATTAGAGGAAGAAATTACTGAAACTTTCTCATGAGATCTACAAGATTAATATTAAGACGTATCCTTAAGGAAGTGAGGGACTACACAATATCCATTCCTATGCGCATATGGTACTTTTAATAAATCCGTGTAAAACATCAATATAAAAATAATATATTAAATCAGTCTAGATAGAATCAATATAAAAAATATTTTTTATATCAATTTATAAAAATGATGTAATACTATTTATTGTACCAAATATTACAATAGATTTACTACACAAAGGTACTATTTCTGAACTACAAACACATATAAGGTATTCACGGTACAATTTGGTCTAATTTTAAAAACAAATCCAACCACATGCTAAAAATACTTGTGATTTGGTTTAGTTTGGTTGATGCGATTTTTTTCTAAAAACAAAAATCATAATTCAATTAATTTTGTCTAAAAAAACGTCAATTAATATCATAACCTATTGAATAAACATCACTTTGTAACAAATCATAATTACAAATAAATAAAATAATAATTTTATAAAACTGTAGTATTAAAGATATTTTTAGTTATGTAATTTCTCTTAATTAACTTTAATCAAATATGACTCCAAATATTCTTATTAGTTAAAAGATTATACATTAAAACATCCTTAAGTTTAAAATAACAGTAAAAGTTCAAAAGAAATTTTTTTCGATTTGTTTCACCCCCAACTTGGTTGCTCAGGACCTCACAATATGCATTTAAGGTGATTATACAGAAGTTGTGGGTTTCTATATATTAAGGTGTGCAAAACATGTGTTCAGAGGCCCAGTAATCGATTACATCATCCCTGTAATAGACTACCCATGTATCAATTAATCAGGTGTGAATTAATGTTTTCAGAAATCAATTACCAAATGGCATAATCAATTACACCTGAGAGCAAACAACATTTCTTGCACATTTTGCTCTCCGGTAATCGATTACCCAACATGTGTAATCAATTACACCCGAGAGCAAAAGACCATTTCCTGCACAAATGCTCTCTGGTAATCGATTACCAGCAGAATACAACGTAGAATTGAGAAAATGGGACGTGGAACAGAGGCTTGATGGAGGTTGGACCAACGGAACCTCGTTGTGGTGGTGGCCAAACAAAATACCGTTATGCTAAATAGAGGTTGAATGCCTTAAACAGAACACGACAGAGCTTTTAAGAGAAACCAAACAAACATGAAATATATCAAATCAACTATGAGCATTAAATAATGTTAACCAAATTCTTTTCCTATAAATGAATTAACAAACGAACACTAAAACTTAAAGCATGTGAAGAAATGGAAAAGGAAGAAGACAACTGAAATGAAAACATACATGACATCGCATGTGGTCTTATGTCGGTATGTCTCTTGGGAACATATACAGAGAATGAGAATGTGCTTCTATTCCTTGTAAGCAGACAGTACTTTATAACTAGAATTCATGAAGCTCAACCACTAACTTAAATATGTATGTATCTTTCAATGTACTTATCCAAACACAAATGCCGCAAATTTTTTTGGTTCATTGAACCAAAAATTGTAGTATGCTTGAACTTTTTGCATACTTAGTTAACTTTAAAACTAAAGACTACCCTTTGAGTTTTATTAACAAAGTTTCAGATTTAACAACACCCATTTTTTGAATGAATTTGTACCACTCAAATGTACTAGCTCTTCAGTCCTTTTGGAGTCCATATTGTTGTCGACTATGTTTTTTTTTTGGATAAAATTGTTGTCACCTATGTTGTTATATATAACTAGTGTTCCTCCACTTTATTTCGTGTTGCAGACCAAACAACTTTATTGTTAAGCATCTTAGTTAGCTTAATTAAGACACAATTATGACTTTGATTTATGGTATCCTTACTGGACATAATACTAAAGACATTACTCAACTAATCCGAATAACCCCTTTCTATTGTAATGTCATTAGGCTTATCAAATGTGTGCTTTTGAATGGTTATGGGGGACAAAATCAATTACCAGGTAGATAAACAATCATTAGGCATGAGGATAGAATATTGGAATTCATTGTTCCCCCACATTTTCAAAGATTTAAACTTAAATTTAAATCAACATGGTAGAAAAAGATGAAGGAGATTTTATGATTGTAACATCGGTTTATTTCATATGCAAAAGGATCTCACTGAAAACATTAAATCCAATTTGGTGTACGATAGACAAGAAGAAACATGGAAAAATTCATGAGCCCAATTCTGGACTACAGAGTATTGAGAAAAAAAAAAGTTTTTCACCAAAAAAAAGATAAAAAAAGTTGTACATATATTTTCTATCTTTTTTGTTTTGTCGTGCATCAAGACTACTTTTGGCCGATAGTTAAAGTTTAGTTATATAAGGATCTTTGAAATGAGCACAATATCTCATATGACTAAATTACACTTTAATATCATATAAGAAATGAATTAAGTCTAATTTATGAAAGCACATACTTTTACTAAAATAGGTATACGAACCTAATTTATGAAAGCACCTATTTTACTAAAATGGCTCGGATTTTGAATGAATGTTTTTCAAGCAGACATTTTCGAGCGAATCGCCTCTGAGTGAATCAATTCTGAATGAAGAGGCTCTGACTTCGAATGGGTACTTCTCGGGCAGAGATATTTCCGAGTGAAGTAAATCAAATCTGAATGAAAAGGGGCTTTGACTTCGAATGAGGACTTTTTAGGCAGAGATATTTCTGACTGAGATATTTCTGAGTGGGTTTCTATAGTTCCGAGTGGGGTGTCTCCGAGTGAGACATTTCTGAGTGGGTCACTTTCGAGGGAAGTACTTCCGAGCGAAGAAAGGCTTAGATTTTGAATGAATGTTTTTCAACCAGAGACATTTTCGAGCGAATCACCTCCGAGTGAATCAATTCTGAATGAAAAGAGGCTCTGACTTTGAACGACTACTTCTCTATTGTCATTTCATTCACTATAACTGTATGCGGTATTTAAATTTCTCCTTTTGAATTCAGATGAATAAAACACAAACACAGAAATTTTTAGCAAGCTTTCGTGAGCAACTATGCAAGAAGAAGAACATAAGAAATGAGGCTTCTGCATGTACTTTTTACTATTAGAGAAGAAGAATAAGAAGAAGGTAAAGCAACTATGCAAGAAGCAAAAGAAGAGTATGAGAAATAGAGCTTGTGTCTGAGAAATACAGAAAAAATAACAGGTGAGGTGACATTGTTAGGAAGAAGAAGTGTATAGCAATGGAGGCCCAACTCTTGTACTTTTTTAATTATTTTAATTTTTATTTTTGGTAAAAAAAGAAAAAATAATAGGTTTTGAGGTGACATTGTCAGCAAAAAGAAGTGTGTAGTAAGTGAGAAGAAAAGTCTTGTACTTTGATGGATGATTATTAATAAATTTTTTTTTAGAAAAAACAACAGGTTGACATATGGATTGTCAGGGCTTGAGGACAATCCACATGTCAACCTGTTGTTTTTTTCTAAAAAAATAATTTATTAATAATCATCCATCAAAGTACAAGACTTTTCTTCTCGGGTGAGGCTAACGTCCTCCTTGTTTTTGGTCAAGTATTTTCTGACAAAAGTAATGTTGTACAGTGTATGACATTTTAAGCGTTGATTTAATCCTACGGTGGTTAGCTATGCTTTTGTGCACGATATAACATTCTTAATTTTAAAATAAATTTCAGTAATTCGAATAAAATTTTGTAAATAATTTAAATTTCAAAACAGAATTTGAATTAAACAATTACAATATCAGTTTTACAAAAGCCAACCGGCTCTTTTAAGTATACAATTAAATATTTCACTCGGTATTCATAGGAACCGGCCAAGGCTTCTACCAAAAATAACTATGTACAATTCGAGCAGCTGAGTGACTTTACATATCATTTCCGTGTCCTACATCCACTGTAAAAATAACAACAATAGGGGGTGAGCATAAACATATCAAATAACAGTTATTGAATCGGATTAAAAGTCTAATTCATAACTATATAAAACATAACCAATCACAAATATCATCACAAATCATTCATTCTCAATAATCATATATATAAACATCAGTACATACACATGATCAATCAAATGGATCATTATTAAGTCTTTTAAATTTGTGTTGCAACACTGGCTCCCCGAGCCATAACTCAGCTCTCAGCTGATTCGACCATTTTACAGGTACCAAACTGCTTTGCGCCCATAATGTAACACCGATCACTCTCAGTGATAACGGTAACATAACTCAGTGTTACGGGCCGACCTTGAGTCCAACTCAAAGGCGTCCGTGGTATTCAAATAAACCACCACAGAGTCTGTGCATATCATCAGGCCGTCCTCCCATCTGGACCGGCATCACAGGCCCCCTACAGTCCTGTGTGCGTCTGAATACAATTGATATGCCAAATAAATATCAATCATCAATCACATATCAACATCATCTCATATCATCCCACTCGATATAACAATAGGTATAGCACATGATAACTTCATGTATATAATTCATATTATCATCATCAATCTCATATGAACTCAATATCATTAATATGAATGGAAAATAAATAATATAAAATATTTTATTCAATGGGGTTCTTAATAACATTTCACACACATATCATACATATCATAACAACAACACCCCAAATCCATTTATAAACCATTTATTTGAAATGTACGCTCCCCCTACCTGGAATAAGGAGTTCCAGTAGCTTTAAGATTTATAATCAAGTCACTGTCCACTAATTCTGACTGGAATTGCAGTCTTGTACCAGCCCCAAGCTTTTTCGTAAAGAGAGGAAATGAAGATTTAATTATCTTCGTTGTTCAATGGTTTCCAATAGAGAATTAGAGAGAAAAAGATTATGGTGTTTTCACTTTCAAGAAGTCTTAAAGTAATCCAACAATAGATGTATTTATATATATATTTCACGTAGAAGAGACGTGAATGAATCGAAGTATTCTGACACACGTCTCTTTAATGATAATGAAGGATTAAGATATTTAATGAAAAGGGGACAACACATTAAAAAGGGTCCCATACTTAGAAAATATCTAAAAAGTGAACCTGCTAGAATGTAGAAGAACAAATTTACGTGGAAAGCATCCATAATTAAAATAATTATTAATTCCGAATCGGTTTCTGCTTATTCCGACTCAGTTTCCACATTCTGGGCATCTCTTTTCGAGAGGACTTATCAGAGCATCTTTCTGCTTAGAATTCCTTTATTCGGAGGAACTTTACTCGGAAAGGTTTCATCCCATGAAACACAGCTTTTCTTTCTCGGAAATAACCCACTGAGAATTGTCTTATTCAGAAATATATCAATCAGACATCTCACTCGGTTATACCTCTTTCCGAGTCAGAGTCTTACTCTTTCGTCATTTGGAAGTTTCTCAACTGAAGGATTACTTGGAGTTCAAAGTCCACTTCCTTTCTCGGAAATCACTCCACTTAAAAGGATTACTCGGGGTCTAAAGCTATTTTTAAAAACGAATCCGAGCACAATCTCTCGAAAACTCTAAAGATTGTTCCGAGCACGAATTAAATGAATTTATCACTCGGATATTTATTCTCCTCGGAATTATTTACTCACAAACATACTCAATCGGAGTTCAAGTCTTTGTCCAGAAGCACTCTTCCTGAAAAGACTCGCTCGGTGCCATCTCACTCGGAAGTGTCATACTTAGAGACACTTCACTCGGCAAACCATCCACCCAGATATACTCCACTCGGGAGTTTACTAATCAGAAATATCGGTCCGAGAAGTACTTCCACTTTTCTCGAAAACAACCCATTCAAAATCGTTTCTCTCGGAGGCATTTTACTCGGATTTGCCTCACTTAAAATCAGGCAGAGCTTTTCCTTACTCGGAAATGACTCTCTCTCGATCATGTTTCACTCGGAAACATCTTAAATTCACTTAGAATTAATATTTTCTGTCTTATTTCACTCGGAATCGAATAATTCTCACTCGAAAAATCTTGTCTTTGACATTTTCACTCAGAAATTCATTCGGAATTTCTCTTTTAATCCTTAATAAATTATTTTTCTAAAAATCATAAAAATTGGGATGTTACACAGGGGAATCAAGGCACATAATGGGTAACAAGCATTCTGTAACTGGTTTGAAGAAAAGTTGGCGATTGTTGGTTATTAAATTATGGAGGGCATTTTTGTAAAACCATATTTCGGGTTGGTGTAGGGAGCTATTGTCGAATTTGGAGACAGGGAAATCAAAGGAAGCTGAACGTGAAATTGGTCTTGGAATAAATATTCAAATGAGGGTTATGTTGTTATGTGCATTAGGTTCTCCACTGTATCATTAATTTATATTTGGATTGAGGAGTTCTCTTTACTTGCAAAAGGTTTCGTTTGGTGAGTTTGAGTAGTAATAGTTATGGATGCAGCTCGTGGTAAAAGACAAAATGAGGTGAGTGGTGATTTATTTAAGAAGAATAAATTTTATAAATAACACTAAAATAAAGTAGAACACGATTTATTTGTAGAAATAGTGAAGTGTCCAAGTATTAGCACACTAAAATTCTTTTAAATTGGTGAATCAAAATTTTCTTTGACCCTGCTTCAAATTAGTGCACCGTGTCTAATTAATTGGGTCAATTCTTTTTCAAAATTCAATTAATTCATGCAAATTCTGGGTCAATTCAAAAATTGTGATGAATCTCTGTATACGTTGAAAGATCGAGAAAAAGAATGAGTGAATGAAACAAGTGAAAGAGATACCGAGTGGATGAGAGACCGAGAAAAATTGAGAAATAGTGAGGGGTGAGGGAACTGAGAGGGTGAGAGACGAGTGGATGAAAGAACGAGTGAAAAAGATTGGGTGAGGGAACTGAGAGAGTGACAGAACGAGAGTGGATGAAAGAACGAGTGAAAGAGATCGGGTGAGGGAATGAGAGATTGAGTGAGGAGTGAGGGAACCAAGAGAGGGAGAGACAAGTGAAAGAGAGACCGAGAGGGAGAGACGAGTGAAAGAGATCGGGTGAGGAACAAAAAAGTGAAAGAACGAGAGTGGAAGACCGAATGAATGAAGGACCGAGTGAGCTAGTGACGAGTGGAAGAGTGAAGTGACCGAGTGAATAAGGGCCGAGCGATGGAGTGAGAGACCGAGTGAGGGAAAAAGAGACTACAGAGAGGAAGTCAAAGACTGACTGAGGGCGAAAGAGACCGACTGAGGGAAAAAGAGACTGCAGAGGGAGTCAGAGACTGACTGAGGGCGAAAGAGACCGACTGAGGGAGAAAGATAGATGGAGTGAGACTGAGAGGGAGAGACGAGTGAAAAAAGGCACCGAGTGAGGGAGAAAGATACCGAGTGATGGGTGAGAGACCGAGAAAGGGAGAGACCGAGAAAGGACAAAATATGGTGTTTACAGTGGAGCTTAAGCGCGATTGCCTTATCACCTCACCTTGCTCAAGCGTCATATTGTTACTGTGCGGAATTGCCAAATGACATGCATGCCCTCCATTACATATAACCGGTTAAACAAGTCACCCTTCATCATCTGACCCGTTCGTTATATCAACGGCCTGAAACCATTTCTTAAAGTCCCCCCTTCGGTCCAACATCAAAGTTTGGGGGGGGTGTTAGAATTTTCCATATCTCAGTTGGGATGTCGTAATATTGCTACTTCTTTTCCAAGTTGCGTGTGAATCTGGATAACAAAAATATACTATTATTATGATTGGGATTTGAGAATTTTGTTACATGTAAAATAAATAAATAAATAAAGGAGAATAATGGCACTCACGCACCCATAAGAAATCAAAATAGGAAGTTTTTAGCTAAAAATATTATTAAAATTTATTTATTCTGATATTTAAGTAACTCTTATATAATTATTAATAAAAAATTTCTATTTTTACTTCTTAAGTAATTTTTATAGAACACTAGTTAACCAAACTCATAATAAAAATAAAAATAAAAACTTTTATTTTATTTTAGCCTCTAAGAGTAAAATTGGTAGTGTCGTATTTTGGTACTGTTTTTAAAAAATTATTACTTTAGTGATTATTTATCGTGAATTAATTACATTTAAGTATTATAATTTTAGTCTTTAAAATTACCTGTTATTAATCAATAACATTTCTAACGGTAAAAAAATAAGTTGATTGAAAACAAGCAATTTTAGTGATGAAAGTAATAATTTTTTTTTTTTAAAATTACTACAGTAATAATTTGTGAAACTTACATATCAAATTGTTAAAAGAGATACAAAACTGACCTATGGTTGAAAGAAGGGTGAACGGAGAAAAGAAAAAAAAGGAATCTTGGGAACTTTTTTATTAACACTCCTAACAAAAACTAACCATTAGGATTTGTGATAAAGAAAATAAGATATAAAGTGTTTTGCGCTATCAATATTATTAATAAATGGAAGCGTTTTTCAACAATGATATTGGAAGCCTTATGTTTTAGGGTCTTTATTTTTTTAAGACTTTTGAATGCAGTTTTTGTTTTTCTTTTCTATCATTATTTATTTCAGTATTTAGAAGGGTTGAAGAAGGAGGATTGTGGCAACCAGGAACGGATCACCTATATGATGTACTAAGGCTGTTTTTGTTCCTTAAAATTTTATTAATAAATGCTAATTGTTCCATTAAAATTTTATATTTTAATATTATATATATATGTGTGAGAAAATACTAGTCCGTAATATAAATTCGATACCCGTGGCAACGAATTTTGAGTGCAGATGCAGAGTGTGGTTTGGCGGGTATGGTGAGTAGGTGTTAGTGTTAGGCTGGGGAAATAGGACCTAATGGAGGTTGTTCCTAACCAACTAATGATTAACCACTTGTTGGAGTCACTTTGATTAAATACATATATGAGTTGTATTTAAATCATTTCACGCCCACATGCTAACAATAAGTGTTTTTATTTATTCTCAACATTTTTAAAAATATTGCTAATTTTTGTTAATTGTTTTTTTAAGGTTTGAAAACTATATTTGTCTGTATAATATACCTGTTTAGACTTTTGTCTACTTAATGTCGATGATGATTCATTGGAACATTATTTTTATATATATTTAAGATAAATGTTGCTTTTTTTAATTATAGATGAATTCTGTTAAATAGAATAATAAAATATTCAAAATTCTTATGTAATAATACATTTTTGGCCAAATTATTATTTCAATCATTTATCCTTTATGTTTTTTTAGGTTAGACTCAACTTTTTTTAGTTAATTAGGTTTATTTCTCCATTTTTTACTAATTTTATTAACAAATTCATGATGTGTCAAATATTTGTAACACTCCTGATTTTAGGAAAAACCCATGAGATAATGGACCCATAGGGTCGAGCATGTGATGTATGAATTTTTGTGAAAAATTAGGCTTCAACATATATTATGCCCTAGTGTGTGTGATTGATAGTGATGATGTGAAACTCTCAAGGATTTATGATGACCCTGTGGAGGGAGTTATATTGCCTAATATAGGAAGAATCATAACAAAAATGTCACTAGGAGGTTAAACAAAAAGGGTTTATCGGTCTAACAAGGAAGATCCTAAAGAAGATCCCGAGGAAGATCTCATCGTACCCATAGAGACCCCGGGCTGGATTTATCGGTCGCCAAGGTTGAACACGACTGGTCTCTTAGCTTCCTATAGCACGTGTACCGTCGCTTCATCCGTGACGAGCTCGGGGAGTATGCCGAGGTGGGTTCCATCAGGAAGAATTTAATCTGAGCCGTACGCTGGGAGTACCATCGCAAGGACCTCGGAAAGGGTGATTCGTCTAGCTCTAAAACCTCCTCTTCTGATGAGGACTAGAGTTAGAGTTTTATTTTCGTAGATTATCTATAGGTTGTTATTTCAAATATGTAATGTGGGAGCCTGCGTGCCCTTGTTCTTATTCAGAGTACGTATGTATTGTTGAGAACCATGTTATGATTCAAAAAAAAAATTTGTATACAATTTTTCAAATCTTGTAACGTCTTAGTTAAGTAGGGTAATCGAGTAATAAGTCTTGGAAAGACTTATTTACTTGATTATTTTGTATAAATTATTTTCTAAATTAATATGTAATTATTTACTCCCGATTCGGAGTTGAAGCTCTCCATCTCTTACTTTGTACACCATCTCAGTGGGAGAACGATACTATAAACCTGGGTTCAGTGGGAATTCCAAGTCCTTCGTGTTTAAGGTAATGAAAAAGTCAATTCCAACCGTTGTCCTCGAAACCATACCGGAGGTGTACCTGCAAAAGAGACTCCGATGCTTAAGTCAGTACGGTTAAAATGGAGAAATTTGGATTACAAGGTGACAGCAAGAGAGTAAGAGTGTTATATGATTCGCTTAAGTGTGTTTATGTGTTAATGAATGAGCTATTTATACATGGTTTTCTTCAAACACAAGTGGGTGATTTGACCTGTGTCAGGGGTCAGAATTTGTAGCTTTTGCAGGTGCAAGTTGCCAACTTACCACTAGTGGTCGGGGTCGTAATGATATGTTCCGTACTGAAGAGACCTTTGATTCTGGTATATGCCTGAGAGTCAGTCCAATTCTACTAGTGCCTTTTACAAGTAAATTTCATATTTCACATTATCTGAGGTAGCTAGTTTAAGGGCCGGTATCCATACCGGATCATTTTCCCCTAGCTCGTTGTTGTAACTTAGTTGTGATAATGAGCTAAATTTTGAACATTTCTGGTGTCATTGATTTTGAAATTTTTGCAACCTTTCCGGGGTGGCTTGTCCTTCTACCATCGCCCCAACTACCGCATTTATGGCATTCGTTAACTGAAAAAGTGACATGGCACGCAGATCGCTGACATGGCAGCTATTCGTTGGTGCATTTTTTTCACGCGCCTTCATGACAGAGCGGTTACGTCGCTCAAAACTCAAACGACGCTGCTTCGTGGGCTGTGACGCTTCGTGTTTGATTTCGTCCGTGGGCCTGCGACGTTTCAACTTTGGCCCACACCATTTCATCGCCTATAAAAGATGATGAGTTTCAGTTGCTTCGCCACTTATCTGTTTCTTTGCTAAAACTCTACTCGATCGTAGTCTGCCTTTCTTCTCCATTCCGCCCTGGCTCGTACTCGAAGAACTGCCCGCATCATCCTCACAGGTAGCCTCTAAAAAACCTTTCTTTTTACCATATCTTCTTTCTCGTCTAACCACGGCCAAGAGCAAGACAGCTCTTGTGAAATTATTTCAAACCCTTTTGTTTCTTGGCCATCCGGGGTTCCTTGTCAAGGACCTCGGCTCACCCAAATGGACATCCGTAGGTGGATGACTTCGGCTAACCTGGGTAGTACTTCCCAAGAGCTGGAATCTTCTACTTTCGAGGTTTGAGAACCACATTCTCCTTTACCTCTCATGTCACCGGACCGGGGTGAGGATTCCAATGTAATACATTACTACGCTGATGATACTGACTTTTACTCCACTATCCTATTTTTAGCGCACGTAGTGACTATGGAAACCGTTGGTTCATCTATCTTAAGGAACGACCCTGATGATACCTTCATGATTGCCAACAAGGTAAATTGGCTGGCCCAGAAAGTTGAGGATCAGTACTTCTAGATTTCTTAGGACGTGCTCACCGTCTACAGCCACCTCGCTAAACCTATAGACGGGGTAGAGCTTGAGATCAAATACCACTGGCACACGAAGAAGTACACCAATTCTTTTTCCCTTTTCACCCCCACACTCACAGAGCGGATCTACCACATCCTCAGGGACCACTTTATTTTTTCCATGACTACACAATAACTAAGGTGGGAGTCCGGTTCCCCCTTAACAAATTTGAGATGGGGGTGTTACATTTTTTGGACATCGCCTCCAGCCAGCTCCATCCCAACAACTGGGCCCTGGTCCTCTCGCTTGAAGTCCTTGGCAAGCACCTCGACTTCAATCCCACCGTCGCCATCTTCTTCCAATTTGCCTGCGTAAAGCGCCGTTGTGGTACTGGGATAGGCTTCGTCAACTTGCCATGTCAGAGCGACATCGTTAACTTTGAGGCCTTTACAGATTCCTAAAATTGCCGGAGGTTCCTTCAAGAACTCTTTAAAACTTTATGTTAAAGGGACAGACCCTCTCTTCTGGAAGGATGAGGAAAGCTGGTTCAGGATTCACACCGGCTGGACTCACAAGCACTTCTTATTGGAGAGCTCAGCTTATGCCATTGAGGAATCCGTTCTCTCTGAGTCCTCCAAGACGGTGTTTAACACCATTCACAATATCTCCCAGGGTGCCCTCATCAGTCACTCTCTTCTTGGCATCGTATAGACACAAATGAGTACCTGGCTCATTTGGGTATTTACCATTTCTTATCCTTATTTGAATCTGTAACATCCCAAAATTTATGATTCTTAGAAAAATAATTTATTAAGGATTAATGGAGAATTTCCGAATGAAATTCCGAGTGAATACTGTCTGAGATAAGACATTCCAAGTGAAAATGGATATGATTCTGAGTGAAATAAGACCGAGAAAACTACTTCCAAGTGAAGTTAAGATGTTTCCGAGTGAAACATTATTAAGAGAATTATTTCTGAGTTAAGAAAAACTGTGTCCGAATGAGACACTTTTAAGTGAGGCAAATCCGAGTGAAACGTCTCCGAGTGAAACATTTCCGAATAGGTTGTTTCGAGAGAAGTACTTCCGAATAAAGAGAAGCTTTGAATTTGAATAAGTACTTCTCAGGCTGAGATATTTTTTAATAGTGACCAAGTGGAGTATCTCCGAGTTGTGTGACTTTCCGAGTGAAGTGTCTCTGAGTGTGATACTTCCGAGAGGGATGGCACCGACCGAGATGTTCCAAGTGGGAAAGTTCCAAGTGAGAAATTTCTTATTTCCGTGTGGTGTGGCACCGATTGGGATATATCGAGTGAGTCTTCCAAGAAGAGTACTTCTGGATAGAGAAAGACTTGAACTTCGAACGAGTAAGTTTCTAAGTGAATAATTCCCGAGGGAAGTAAATATCCGAGTGCTAAATCCATTTAATTCGTGCTCGGGTCCATATTCAGAGTTGTTTATAGTTTGTACTCGGGTTCGTCTTTAAGATAGTCTTCGACCCCGAGTGATCCTTTCGAGTGGAAAGATTTCCGAGAGAGGATTATCTTCAAACTCCGAGTGATCTTTTCAGATGGAAGATTTCTGAGTGACGCAAGTAAAGGCTTGACTCGGGTAGAAATATATCTGAGTGAGATGTCTGAATGAGATATTTTCGTGTGGGTCATTTCTGAGGAAGGAAAGCTGAGTGTTTCATGGGATGAAACTTTTCCGAGTGAATTTCCTTCCAAGTGAAGTAATTCTGAGCGAAAAGAGGCTCTGATGAATCTTCTCGGAAAGATGTGCTCAGAATACCAAAACCGAGTCGGAATTAATAATTACGTCACTCTGTTCTTCTACATTCTAGCAGATTCTCTTTTATGATATTTTCTAAGTATGGGACCCTCCCTGATGTTCTGTCCCCTTTTCATTAAATATTTTATTCCTTCCTTATCATTTAAAGATACGTGTAGCAGACATCTTCCTATCGTTCATGTCTCTTCTGCATGAACAATATATAAATACTTCTACTGTTGGATTAGTTTAAAAACTTTTGAAAGTGAAAAACATCATCTATAATCCTTTTCTTTCCAATCTTTACTGGAAACCATCAAACGAAGAAGAAAATCAATCTTCATTTCTTCTCTTTCATGAAGAAACTTGGACTGATTCAGAGTTAGAAATTCCAATCAGAATTTATAAGGATGTGACTGAATATAGCTTGAAAAACTACTGGAACTCTTTATTTCCAGGTAGGGGGAGCGTTACATTTCAAACGAATAGTTTATGAATGGATTTGGGGTGTTATTGTTATAATATATATGATATGTGCGTGAATTATTGTATGAGACCCCGATTGAATGACATTTTATGTTTTCATATCTTCCATTCATATTATTGATATTGATATGTGATTGATGATGATGATATGAATATTATTCATGATATATGAATGCATGAGATGCATTTGATAAGCATGTGATGCTTGTGTATTGAACAAACATGAAATATTATTATGGTTTCGATGATTCCATAAAATGACCTTGGGTGGGACTCAAGGTAAACCTCTTGAGTGGGGCTCGGGGTTTAGCCCGTGGCACTACTATTGTCGCTGGGAGTAATTGTGTCACATGAGGGTGCAAACAGTTTGGTACCAGTAAAACGGCCGGATCAGCTAAGAGCTGAGTTATGGTTGGAGCCAGTGTTGCAACACAATTAAAAGACTTAATAATGGATCCATTTGATTGAGCATATGTTTGCACTGTTATGTTATTGAGAATAATATGATGATGTATGATGAGTTTGTATGATATGAGTTTGATTTATATGTAGTTATGAATTGGATATTTAATCCAAATCAATAACTATCATTTGACATGTTTATGCTCCCCCTACTGTTGTTATTTTTACAGTGGATATAGGACACAGTGATGGCATATGAAGTCACTCAACCGTTTGGAGCATTATGTATTTATACGTATTGTACATAGTGCACATAGTTATTTTGTAGAATCCTTGGCCGGCTCCTGTGTGTACCGAGCGGTTATATTTAATTGTATATTGAAATGGGCCGGTCAGTTGATGTAATAAAGATGACTATCGTTATTATGTTAATCCAAGTTCAGTTTTTAAATCTGGAAATTATTTGCGAAAAATTTGTTTGAATTTTTGAAATTTATTTTTAAAATAAGGACGTTATATTTTGGTATCAGAGCAGACTTGAAAAGTCCAAGGCCAAGGTTAAGCTACTAAATGCTATGAATTGAGTGAAATCATATCATGGTTGTTACGTATTATAGTTGAGGAAATCACTATAAATAAATTGCTTTCATATCCATGAGAGGTACTAAAGTATGGGGATTATTTCAGGATAAGAAAATGGACCCTCATGGTATGGATGCAATGACTACTGCCTTCCAGCGTGTTGCTAATATTTTAGAAAGGAAGAACCAACCTCAATCGAGTGACAATTATAGTATTGATTGTTTCCTTAAGCGAAAACCGACTGAATTCCATGGAGGATTTCAGCTCGACCAAGCTTATGCATGGATCCAGAACTTAGAACGGATCTTTGGCAGTCTGTAGTGCACAGAGGCACAAAAGGTTAAGTATGCTGTGTTCATGCTTCAGAAAGAAGCTGAAAACTGGTGGAAAATGACTAAAGTCCGACTGATGGCTATGGGAACCGAGCTGATTTGGGAGAATTTCAAGGGATGTTTCCTTGAAAAATACTTCCCAAACACTGTCAGAAGCCAAAAGGAATTGGAATTTATGGAGCTCAGACAAGGCAATCTGAGTGTGGAAGAATATGCATCGAAATTCAAGGAACTTTGTTTGTTTTATCCTCCTTTTCAGATGTTGGGCACTGAGGGCTCGAAATGCATCAAATTTAAGAGTGGCTTGAACCCGAAAATCAAGAAGGCTTTCCGACACCAGGAAATTAGAAGTTTTCCGATCCTTGTTAATAAATGCCAAATATATGAGGAAGATGATAAAGCTTCAACTAGATCCAGCAGTAGGTCGGATAGTTCTTCAAAGTTACCACCGATCAATTTCAAAAAGCAAGGGAAGTTTGTTAGAGGCGAATCATCCTCTAAATCCCGAGGCTGAGTGAATTATAGTGGCCGATCGGTGAGTCGTCTGAGGGACATTAAATGCTTCAGATGTGGTGGCGATCATTATGCTCGAAACTGTGATAAAGAGGAAGAAGTTATTTACTATCACTGCAATGAGAATGGACACGTTCATCCTAACTATCCTCTTCTACAACCGACTGAATTGAATGCTAGTGTAAATCGTGGAGGCTTCCGAGATGAGGCCGTGGAAACAATAACAGAGGAGGTAGAGGCAATGGTGGATGTGGTAATAATTCTGTGATGCCAAGAAATGACCGAGATGGGACTTTTAGTTCACCAGCTACAGGCCGAGTATATGCCATCACTACTGAGGAGGCTGCTCAAGCTAACGACCTGGTTCAGAGTAAGTGTTTACTCATAAATGCTATTCTTAATATGGTGTTTGACTCGGGTGCAACTCATTCATTTATTTCTAATGATTGTGTGATGCGTATGAGATTACCTGTTATTGCAATGAATCGGGCATTGAATGTATCTAACCCGACTGGTGCTAAACTATGGACTTCTATGATGTGTGAAAATGTAACCTTCATTTTGGGTGATAAGAATTTTACGGCTGATTTAATATGTCTACCTTTGAGAGGTCTTGACATTGTTCTTGGTATGGATTGGCTATCGGCCAATAGAGTCCTAGTTGACTGTCAGAACCGGCGGGTGATTTTTCCTAATCAGAAAGCCGATGACTATGAAATTTAAGGTATATCTCAGCTATTTATGCTATTTTGTATGATTGATGGAAAGAGTGAGTCTAGAATCCAAGATATTCCTGTTGTATGTGATTTTCCCAAGTTGTTTCCGGAGGATATACCTGGTGTTCCTCCTGATAGAGAAATTGAGTTCTCTATTGATTTGATTCCTGGAGCCGAGCCAGTCTCTAGAGCTCCTTATAGAATGTCTCCAATTGAATTAGCCGAGTTAAAGAAACAAGTTGACGAGTTGCTAGAGAAACAATTTATCCGACCGAGTATATCACCGTGGGGTGCTCCGGTGTTACTCATTAAGAAAAAGGATGGTAGCATGCGGTTATGTGTTGATTACCGCCAATTGAATAAGCTGACCATCAAGAATAAATATCCATTGCCTAGAATCAACGACTTGATTGATCAGTTGCATGGTACATCGGTCTTTTCTAAGATTGACTTGCGATCGGGATACCATCAGATCCGAGTGAAAGCTGCTGATGTTCCTAAGACGGCAATCAGGACCCGGTATGGTCATTATGAATATGTGGTAATGCCGTTCGGAGTGACTAATGCTCCGGCTGTCTTCATGAACTATATGAACAATATTTTTCATCCTTACTTGGATCGGTTTATGGTGGTATTTATTGATGATATTTTAATTTATTCAAAGTCTCGTGGGGAGCACAAAGAGCATCTCCGATCGGTACTTCAAGTGTTGAATGAGAAGCAATTATTTGCCAAATTATCTAAATGTGAATTCTGGATGGACAAGATTCAATTTCTGGGTCATGTCATCTCCAGTGAAGGTGTCTCGATTGATCCTTCAAAGATCGAAGCTGTGATGACTTGGGATAGACCTAAGTCGGTCACCGAGGTCAGGAGTTTTATGGGTTTAGTTGGTTACTATCGGAGATTCATTGAAGGATTCTCCAAAATTGCCTTGCCATTGACCAAGCTAACCCGGAAGAATGTTCCTTTTGTGTGGTCTTCCGAGTGTGAAAAGAGTTTCCAAGAATTGAAGGCTAGACTGACTTCTACTCCTGTATTGGCATTGCCGAATTTGCAGGAAAGTTTTGTAGTTTATTGCGATGCATCTGGGCTCGGCCTAGGATGTGTATTGATACAGAATAGCCGAGTAATTGCTTATGCTTCACGTCAATTATGACCGTATGAACAAAACTATCCTACGCATGATCTGGTTTGGCAGCTGTGGTCCTTGCACTGAAAATTTGGAGGCATTATCTTTATGGCTCTAAATATGAAGTGTATAGTGACCATAAAAGTTTAAAATATTTATTTGACCAGAAAGGGCTGAATATGAGATAGAGAAGGTGGATTGAATTTCTGAAAGACTATGATTTTGACTTGAAATACCACCCGGGAAAGGCAAATGTTGTAGCCGATGCCTTGAGTCGGAAGTCCATTCATATGGCAGTAATGATGGTTAAAGAGATGGAGTTACTCGAGCAATTCTGAGATATGAACTTGCATGTGGATGTTTCTTTGTCTCAGAAAGTAACTCTCGGTACATTGAAAATAGCCAATGAATTTTTGAAGCTTGTTTATGTACAGCAGATGTCGGATTCTTATTTAGCCGAGATGAAAGAAACTCAGGCTAAAGGCAAGAACTTATTCTTAACTGAGGATTCTAATGGTATTTTCCAAGTGAAAGGTCGAATTTATGTACCTGATTCTGGTGATTTATGAAAATCGGTACTTAATGAAGCTCATAGGAGTATGCTGAGTATTCATCGGGTATTACTAAGATGTATCATGATTTGAAATTGCATTTTTGGTGGCCCGGAATGAAGAAAGATGTAGTTGACTTCGTGGCTCATTGTATAATCTATCAGAAAGCGAATATTGAACATCAAAAATCGTCCGGTGGTTTATAACCTTTAAAGATTCCTGTATGGAAATGGGATGCTATTGCTATGGATTTCGTAATGGGATTGCCCAGGACTCGGAGTGGACATGATGCTATCTTGGTTATTGTGGACCGATTAACAAAGTCTGCACATTTCCTACCGATCAATATGAGTTACCCCTTGTAGAGACTAGCACAGTTGTATATTAGTGAGATAGTCCGACTGCATGGTGTTCCATCTTCAATTGTGTCGGATAGAGATCCGAGGTTTACTTCCTGATTTTGGGGGAGTTTGCATCAGGAGTTAGGATCGAAGCTCCGATTGAGTTTGGCCTATCATCCTCAGACAGATGGGCAGTCCGAGCGTACTATCCAGAGTTTAGAGGACTTGTTGAGGTCCTGTGTGCTAGAGCATGGTGGTGGCTGGGAGCAATACCTTCTATTGATCGAATTTACTTATAATAATAGCTATCACAGCAGCATAGGTATGGCTCCATATGAAGCTTTATATGGCAGGAAATGCCGAACCCCTCTTTGCTGGTCGGAATCGGGTGAGAGCTTAATGTTAGGACCTTAGATTGTGCAGCAGACCTCCGAGAAAATTCAAATAATCAAAGATAAAATGAAAGCATCCCAGGATCGTCAGAAGAGTTATTATGATAAGCGGACGAAGCCGATTAAGTTTCAGGTCGGCGACAAAGTCTTTCTGAAAGTCTCTCCTAGCAGAGGCATTGGGAGAGCATTGAAAAGCAAGAAATTGAGCCCGAGATATATTGGTCCGTATGAAATATTGAAGAGAGTCGGACCTGTAGCTTATTAGATAGCGTTGCCTTCTCATTTGTCAAATCTGCATAGTGTATTTCACGTTTCTCAATTGAGAAAGTATTTGCCGGATCCTACCCATGAGATGCCAGATGATGATGTTGAAATCCGAGAAAACCTGACCACTATAGCCGAGCCCACTGGTATAGTGGACCGATCGGTAAAACACTTGAGAAGTAAGAATGTTCAGTTGGTCAAGGTTGCATGGCAGCGGGATCAGTGTATCATGCATACTTGGGAACGTGAAGACGCTATGAGGCAATAATATCCCGAGTTATTTCATTAATGTATATCTTTATATTTAAATTTTGAGGATGACTTTTTGTAGGAGGGGAGAAATGTAACATCCCAAAATTTATGATTCTTAGAAAAATAATTTATTAAGGATTAATGGAGAATTTCTGAATGAAATTCCGAGTGAATACTGTAACACCCTCAGTTACACCTTAATAAAATATATAAAAATTCATAATTTTTTTTAAAAGATATGATTGTTAAAAAGAAACTATCGGAATAAATTACATACATTATTTCTGAAATACCTCATAAATATTATTAAAACTTTATAAAGTATTTATACATTCATCCGAAGAAAATAAACATTAAACATTATAAGAAAGAGAGGAAACTCCATGGCCCAGAAGCAGTTACTTATTAACATTATTTATTCATTGGACCACGGTATTCATACCGAGCTCCCTTTCTAGAACGTGCTATAATTACTGCCGATATTCTTTGATTCTTCCCTCTGAACCATCAATTTAGAATATATGAAACAAAAACACGGAGAAAGGAGTGAGAAACAGAATATAATATTCTCGATTTAGACATAAGCAACAAATGGTTTTCACAAACCAATACATAATAATATCAATCACAATCACATACACAATCAATTATGAATGCATGAATGTTATGCAATATCTTCATCATAACTTACCTATATATGTGGGCCCTTAAATTTTATTTGTACTGGACCAACCAGGAGTTTACACTGTTCCATAAGTCTGGATAATAATAATATGAACAGCTCAACTGGCATGGAAACACTTAGAGACTAGTCAGATTGAGAAAGTTCTTATTGTGAAAGTACCCGACACTAGGGAGCTACCCCTGAAGCACCCTTTCACACCCTCTCATCCCAAGGCTCGTAATTAAGCCTCCTCTAATGTATCCTCGGTTTCTATAATCTGTCCCCAGACAATATCATTTTATTTCACTTTAATGATTCATGATGCATGAACTACTCGCGTATTTAGTTGGTTAAGGCTTTTAGAAACTCAATTATTAAATCCCTTAAAGGTTTACAATATCATTTCAATAAACTGTACATTTTCTCAATTCTCTGAATTTCTGTCCCACAGAAATAAATTTAGTACAGTTTTCGAATCTCATTGAAATTTGAGTTTCTAAGCCTTAAATATCTAAAAACTTTCTCATATAAAACTTTACATAATCTTTCTCAAATTAAATCTTAACAAAATCAAATTTAGAAATCTCAATTATTTCTAAATATCTTTAGTTATTAAGTTGGAATAAAATAATTTTCTTTTGAAAATTTTATTTTATTAAAAGAGAATAATCTTTAAGTTATTAACCAAAAATACTTAAAATTACAAAAAAAATTTTTATCTCAAGATTTAATTATTTCAATTTATTATTAATTTTTATAAAATGTTTTCTTTCTAAAATAAATACTAATTTTTTTTATTCTAAATATTGAAAATAAAGTTAATATGAATAATTTCTAAGAAGAGAAGATTTAAAGTAAAAATTTAAAGAGTAAGGTAAGAAAATTCTTACTGAGTTTTAGCTTTCCGTCATACTCGCTATATGCTCAAACTCCACATCACAAAATCATCAATCAAAATCAAGCATTATCAATTATAACTAAATATCATCAATCAATCAATCAATCATAATCAAATCAATTAAATATCATTAATACATATCATAATGCAAAATTTAATGATTATTAATATAGTCAATTTGAGTCCATTTGGTCAAATCCTCGTATAGGTATATGTAAGTCCATATAATCCAGTCCTTGCATAGGTATAGTTCAGTCCATATGAGTCATAGTAGTCCAAGTCCTTGTATAGGTATAGTCCAGTTTATATAGGTTATAAAAGTCCAAGTCCTTGCATAGGTAGGTTAGAGTTAGTTAAATCAGATATTTAATTTAAAATTTATTAAAAATTTTAAGTTAAAAAGTTAATATTTTAAAATAATAATATTATCAAATTTAAAAGGAGTAGGGGACTCCTCCCATTATTCTTATGTCTTTTCATATTATACTCTTATCTCACTCCTCCTTACCTTGAGTTGTTACCAAAAAAGAGTTTGCTTTGCGCCTCCGATTTCTAAAAATATTAATACCAATCTTATTTCAGTATAGGCATAAGATGATGATTAAGATTACTACTTAAAACAAAAATGGTAAATAGTGAATAATGAATAGTAAATAGTAAAACATAAATAGTAACAGTAAATAGTAAATCGTGAATAATAACGGTAAATAGTAAATCGTGAATAGTAACAGTAAATAGTAAATCGTGAATAGTAACGGTAAATAATAAAAATGTGAATAGTAATAGTAAATAATAAAAATGTAAATAGTAACGGTAAATAGTAATAGTAAATAGTAATTTACTATTTAAATAGTAATTTACTATTTAAATAGTAATTTACTATTGAAATAGTAATTTACTATTGAAATAGTGTTTTACTATGCAGAATAGTAACTTAAAATAATATTATTTCTAGTATAATAACAGATTTCTAAAAATGATATGAAAATAACCCAAAAAATATAAAAGAGAAGTATTCTTACCTTAGGATTTTAGCAGAACCTTTTCCCAAAAAAATTTACTTCTCTCTCTCTCTTCCACCACTATCTCACTAGCACTACTATATTAAGAAAACTTAATCTGAAATTGTGAATTCTAAAGAAGAAATCCTTCTGTATTTATAGGAAAAAAATTTACTATACATTCCATTATTTTAATATAAAAGTACTATGTATTTTTGAATTTTTTATTCCTGGTTACTGTGCATCTTTTGAAAATTTCATACATGCACAGTATTTTGCATAGTAACTGTTGGCAAAATTATTAAGTTAAATAGTAACCCTTCACTCGGTATATTTTAAATATTCAAAATGAGTCCTTTTTGAAATTTAGCGATATTATATCAGTCCTCACTAATTTTATAATAAGTAATATAAAGCTGAAATTTTAAAAATCTAAAATTTTCTGTTAATAAAAATTTATTGATACGTTTCCAATTTTTTAACGATTAGAAAAATCAAGATTTTTTTCAAACCGATAATTTTTAGATAAGTCTACTTAAAACGGATTTTAGAAAATTTTCTTACAATTTCAATTCACTTTCTTATAAATATTTTTAATTTAAGTCACTTATATAAATTTAAAATTATTTAAAAAATATTATTTTATTAAAAAAATTCCAAAATTCCAAAAAATTCCAAAATATCTTAAATAATACGTAGATTAAAAAGTTCTAAAGAACCATAATTTAATTCCTTCAAAATTTCAATATAAAAATAAAAATAGGGGTGTTACAAATACTGTCTGAGATAAGACATTCCGAGTGAAAATGGATATGATTCTGAGTGAAATAAGACCGAGAAAACTACTTCCAAGTGAAGTTAAGATGTTTCCGAGTGAAACATTATTAAGAGAATTATTTCTGAGTTAAGAAAAACTGTGTCCGAATGAGACACTTTTGAGTGAGGCAAATCCGAGTGAAACGTCTCCAAGTGAAACGTTTCCGAATAGGTTGTTTCGAGAGAAGTACTTCCGAATAAAGAGAAGCTTTGAATTTGAATAAGTACTTCTCAGGCTGAGATATTTTTAAATAGTGACCGAGTGGAGTATCTCCGAGTTGTGTGACTTTCTGAGTGAAGTGTCTTTGAGTGTGATACTTCCGAGAGGGATGGCACCGACCGAGACGTTCCAAGTGGGAAAGCGCCAAGTGAGAAATTTCTAATTTCCGTGTGGTGTGGCACCGATTGGGATATATCGAGTGAGTCTTCCAAGAAGAGTACTTCTGGACAGAGAAAGACTTCAACTTCGAACGAGTACGTTTCTAAGTGAATAATTCCCGAGGGAAGTAAATATCCGAGTGCTGAATCCATTTAATTCGTGCTCGGGTCCATATTCAGAGTTGTTTATAGTTTGTACTCGGGTTCGTCTTTGAGATAGTCTTCGACCCCGAGTGATCCTTTCGAGTGGAAAGATTTCCGACAGAGAATTATCTTCAAACTCTGAGTGATCTTTTCAGATGGAAGATTTCCGAGTGACACAAGTAAAGGCTTGACTCGGGTAGAAATATATCTGAGTGAGATGTCTGAATAAGATATTTCTGTGTGGGTCATTTCCGAGGAAGGAAAGCTGAGTGTACCATTCCAAGTGAATTTCCTCTGAGTGAAGTAATTCTAAGCGAAAAGAGGCTCTGATGAATCTTCTCTGAAAGATGTGCTCAGAATACCAAAGCCGAGTCAGAATTAATAATTATTTCAATTATTGAGGCTTTCCACGTCACTCTGTTCTTCTACATTCTAGCAGATTCTCTTTTATGATATTTTCTAAGTATGGGACCCTCCCTGATGTTCTATCCCCTTTTCATTAAATATTTTATTCCTTCCTTATCATTTAAAGATACGTGTAGCAGACATCTTCCTATCGTTCACATCTCTTCTGCATGAACGATATATAAATACTTCTACTGTTGGATTAGTTTAAAAACTTTTGAAAGTGAAAAACATCGTCTATAATCCTTTTCTTTCCAATCTTTACTGGAAACCATCAAACGAAGAAGAAAATCAATCTTCATTTCTTCTCTTTCACAAAGAAACTTGGACTGATTCAGAGTTGGAAATTCCAATCGGAATTTGTAAGACTGTGACTGAATATAGCTTGAAAAACTGCTGGAACTCTTTATTTCCAGGTAGGGGGAGCGTTACATTTCTAACGAATAGTTTTTGAATGGATTTGGGGTGTTATTGTTATAATATATATGATATGTGCATGAATTATTGTATGAGACCCCGATTGAATGACATTTTATGTTTTCATATCTTCCATTCATATTATTGATATTGATATGTGATTGTTGATGATGATATGAATATTATTCATGATATATGAATGCATGGGATGCATTTGATAAGCATGTGATGCTTGTGTATTGAACAAACATAAAATATTATTGTGGTTTCAAGGATTCCACAAAAAGACCTTGGGTGGGACTCAAGGAAAACCTCTTGAGCGGGGCTCGGGGTTTAGCCCATGGCACTACCGTTGTCGCTGGGAGTGATTGTGTCACATGAGGGTGCAAACGGTTTGGTACCAGTAAAACGGCCGGATCAGCTGAGAGCTGAGTTATGGCTGGGAGCCAGTGTTGCAACACAATTAAAAGACTTAATAATAGATCCATTTGATTGAGCATATGTTTGCACTGTTATGTTATTGAGAATAATATGATGATGTATGATGAGTTTGTATGATATGAGTTTGATTTATATGTAGTTATGAATTGGATATTTAATCCGAATCAATAACTATCATTTGACATGTTTATGCTCACCCCCTACTGTTGTTATTTTTACAGTGGATATAGGACACAACGATGGCATATGAAGTCACTCAGCCATTTAGAGCATTATGTATTTATACGTATTGTACATAGTGCACATAGTTATTTTGTAGAAGCCTTGTAACATCCCAAATTTTATAAAAATAATAAATTGAGGACAATGGATAATAAATCATTGTATATGAGTGGATTTGTGTCCCAAAAATATTGGAATGATTAAATTGGGATTTATTTTGGAAAATTATAATTTATTGGGACTTTAAGAGATGAAATTATATCCGAATAGAATATGGGTGTCGGACCAAGTATCTCCGATTGAGATGCCGTTTCTCAGGGCTATTAAGAATATTATTGGGAATCCGAATCTATATTCGGAATAATTTTTAGATATGGTATTGAGCCCGAACTGGGAGCCTGTTTGTTATAAAATGGGGAGATTTTAATGTGAAACAAAATAATAAAAATATAAACTCCCACTTTCTCTTCTCCTTTTCACGTCACTTTCTCCCTCTCCTTTTTACACTTCTTCTTCTTCCACCTTCTTCTTCCTCTCCTAAAAACCCTAAGCATGTGGCGTGCCCTTCCTCTTTCTCCCATTTTGGTTGCTTCGAGCTTGAAGGAGACAACAATGGCTATTAGAAGCCCTCCTTCTCCCACTCTATTTTCGTGTTTTCTCTCCCTCTCTTGGAAGCTCACGGTTGTCTCTTGGTTGAGGTAAGTTCCTCATCATTTTCATGAGCTTTATGCCCTAGATTTTTAGGTTCTTGGTATTTGGGGGAATATTTATGGCACATGGGTTGTTGGGAGAGTATTAATGTGTAACCCTAGAGTGGGTTGTCATAAATGTTAACATTGGCGGTAATAAATAAAAAGGATGAATGCATGGTTGGAAGGTGATGAGGTATAAATAGATATTAATGAGTGTTGTTGGGTTTTAGTAAAACCTTAACTTTAATAAATTGGGGAAAGTGTGAAATGTGAAATGAATATAGGTTTAATGATATTGGAGAATGATATTAATGATGAAAGATTGCCATTGGTGGTAATTAATGGGTATTAGTAAAGGTTGTTGGGTTTTGATGAAAACCCTAGCCCTTAGAATTTGGGGAAAATGGATATGTTGTAATTTAGGAGGTTAAATTGAAAGTGAACGGATGATGTTTAAGATTAAATGTTGCTTAAAATAATATAGAACCATTGGTGGTGAAACCTATAGATAGGTATTGATATGAATATAGAATGTGAGGAAGTAGAAGAATTGATTTTAAGGATGGACATATAAAATATTCAATATTGGGTATCATTAGGTATGACAATAGACGATGAAAATGATGATGTTTGAAGAGTTGAGGTGAATTGGGAATACCTCGTGTAATGGATGAAGTGATGATGATGTTGTTGGGTTTGATTGGTCCATAAGATCTAGAGGATCTTGGCTTTGGGAAAGGAATTCCCGAAGCCTAATACAATTGCATAACTTGGTGTTTAGCAAGTCTAGGACTTGGGGTTGAGCTTTATGATAAGCTAGCAAGTATTTAAAATTATGATGGTTATTAATTATGTGAATATACTTGCATATGGTATGTAGATCATATTCCAGATGATGCGATGGAGCATTCAGAGCATTGGAACCGTTTCGGCTCTTCCCTCGAGGTAGGAGATGAGTTAACATTCAAATTGCATGAGTAAATTGAGAGTGATTTGATGTATGTGTTAAATACTCATGCCTGCCTTGCCATATAGTTATTGAGATGTTTAGAATGGCAAGTTGATGTTTATTGCAGATAATGTATGAGAATATGTTTGTTAAAAATGATAAGCATGATTTTAATGTGAATAATAAGTTTGGAATGAAAATCTATAAGTATGAATGTGTGAACAGGTTGTATATGCCTTTTGTGATGTGTAAGAAACGTTGGATATGTCCAAATTTGGCTTATAATGAGAACTTCCGAGTGAGAATGCTTAGAACGAGTTGTAAATGCCTCACATGTTGTATATGATGTGCTGGAAGTGAGTGAATTGGCCTAAAATGTGGTTTCACATGACGGCCTATGTGAATTTATGTTTTCTGTCAAAATTCTGATATTCTCGCCCAAGCGAGGTGGGATCTCGCTCAGGCGAGGATCCCCTGTGGCAGTATTATAGCTTCTGGACAAATCTCACCCAGGCGAGTGAGCTTTCCGCTCAAGCGAGACGAGTGAATAGTGAGCAAGTGAGATTCTGGATGAACCTCGCTCAAGCGGGTGTGGCCGCGTTTGAGCGAGCGAGGGAGGACATTGATGCTGGACGAATTCCGTCCGAGCGGGGATTTTTGAAAATAATTTAAGATGTGGTGAATTTCCGAGTGAAATTCCGAGTGGGCTATGTCCGAGACAGGACCTTCCGAGTGAAGAAGTGGAATAATTCCGAGTGAACGGTCTCCGAGTGTGATATTCCGGGCAGTGGAGTTCCGAGTGGGAATTTCTGAGTTCAGTGTAACTTGTTCCGAGTGGAGTGCCTCCAGGTGTGCAATTCCGAGTGGGATGGCACCGATGGGGGTGTACGGCGTGAGTCTGTCCAGAAGTACTCTGGAATAACTTCACCCGAGTGAAAGACTTAGTGCTAGGAAACCTCGCTCGAGTGAAGAAGAAAGGAAATCGGTTTCTGGAATAATATACCGAGTGAAAGACCGAGCGAGTGATGGTCGGTCTTGGAATTAGTTTGCCGAGTGAAAGACCGCTCGAGAGGAGTCGGTTTTAAAATAAATTGTCGAGTGAAGACCGATCAGGTGTTGAGTCAGATTTGGAATGAATTGTCGAGTGAAAGACCGATCGAGTGATGAGTCAGTTTTAGAGTAATTTACCAAGTGAAAGACCGAGCGAGAGATGGTCGGCCTTGGAATTAGTTTGCCGAGTGAAAGACCGCTCGAGAGGAATCAGTTCTGGAATAAGTTCACTGAGTGAAAAACCGAGTGTTGTGAAGCCTCGCCGAGTGAGCGAGTGTGGAAAGGAAGGACGGCCTCTGGTCGGATTTTGCCTAAGCGAGTAGATACCTCGCTCAAGCGAGTGAGTGTGGCAATGCTACTGGAGTAATTTCGCCCGAGAGAGTGGCCGGGTGTGTGGTGTCTCGTTCAAGTGAACAATGCAGAAAATAGATACTGGCGTGATTTCGCCCGAGCAAGCTGGGGCGCTCAAGCAAGATGGGCTGTCTCGCTCAAGCGAATGTGGGCCTCGCTTGAGCAAGTGACCCCTGATGGAATTCCCTCTTCTTTTCTCGGTTCTGATTGTATTGGCCCTCCTTACCCTATGTTGAATAATAATTGAAGGAATGTATATATATATATATATGCCTATGAAATAATATGGTGGTGATGAATAATGATTAAGATATTGGGATGACTGGTGTATACCCATAATATGCATGATGTGAAATATAAATCTTAATCACTGAGAATGATTATGCGAAAGCAATGTTAACGGCATTGATGAAATATGGGAAATATTATGACACCCTTATGGTTGATACAAGTAATTGACTTGTATGTGTGTGAGGCAATGATGATTGCTATATATATATATATATATGTTCCGAAAACACCTTGTTGTTACATGTGTAGATTAATATTATGATTGTTGCTATGCCCTTTGATATCCATGTATGGAATGTTATGAATGATGTTTGTGGCCATTGAATGCCAATCATATGAATGATGTGCCTTGAAGGGCTTTGTAAATGATTATGAATAATTATTAAAATACCAAATTAAATTATATCCCAAATTGAGAGGGTGAGATGTCCTTGCGAGGTTATTGGGCATATGCATTATTGCATTTTGTATTCATGGCATGGCATAGCATTGATACCTTGTGGTTGCGATCATAGTGATGAAAGATCCTGCGAGATTCTATGAAGGGAGTACCCCTTGCGAGGCGGGAAACCAACTTGATGATGATATGATATTGTGCCGGTGGTTGCGATCACCTTGTTGTGGAATGTGAAAGGCCCTGCGGGGACCATTGTATGATGATGAGCCAGTGGTTATGATCACTTGGTATTTGATATTATAAAGGGCTTGCGAGCACCTATGATGCCCATGGTTACGATCATGAGGTGGGAGTACCCCTTGCGAGGCGGGAAACCTATGAGAATTGTTGAACGTGGTTGCGATCACAAGAAGCACCTTACGAGGCTGCTATAGGGAGTACCCCTTGCGAGGCGGGAAACCAATGATTATGAATGATTTTGGTGGTTACGATCACCCGTGTTATGAAATCGAATCCGTTGCATATGCATTAAACAGTTGACATGTGCATTAGCCATAAGAGCATGGCATTTGAGATGGGATGACCACGAGTGATGAGAAACCCCTTGCGAGGAGGAAATGAGATAAAGATTTAATAAGATGATGATAATGATTTATGAATGCCCTTGTTGATAAGTGGCAAAGTGATTGTGTATGTGATTGTGTATGTGCTTATGCTTACTTATGATATGAATTGCGATTCATGAGGCTTGTATGCCTATTGTAATGATGAGATAATGAATGAATGATGATTTGATAGCAAAGCACACATGATGTTGATGTGCATATACACATGATCATAATATATATATTATTTGTCATTTTGAATGTATAACTCACTCTCCCATGTGGTCTCCTTTTTAGCCTTGTGATGCAGGTTGCCATAGGATGAGTTCGGACTTTTAATTGAAGCTTTGATGAAGGTAATTGGTGGTAATGGAAGTGCCTTGGCCGGCATCATTTATGAGTTCTTATGTAATGAATGAATTGTATATGGTGATATAGATGATTTAGAGATTTTGAGTATGTATAAGATAATCCTTTGAATTGGTGGATGATGAATATATATGTAGAATGTAAGAGATAATTTGATGTATATTAGAAAGATTGAAATTGAATGATGTTCATTGATGATTGAGATAGTCGGGAGAAGATTCCCGAATGTATATGTATATATATAATTATATCTTAGGCATTGCTTGCTTATGTAATTATGTAAAATGATGATGGTTGTCTATTAGGCTTATGATATGCCATTGCATGCTTTGCCGAGCCTTTTCTCATATCGTCATATATGGGACTAGGCGTGTGCCCGGTATACATATTCTTCCACTGTAAACTCCATTATTTTCGTATACCGTTATGGGCAATTTATCTATCTATCCAGTTATAGGTTATTTAATCTTACTCTTTGGTTTTCTGTGATTTGGGTCTTGATGTGATCATGGTGGTGTCTTAGAAATATTTTTAAACGCGAAAAATTTATTCGCATTTTTATTAATTATGACGATTACATCGGGATTCAAGTACAGAAAATCAGGGGTGTTATAAGCCTTGGCCGGCTCCTGTGTGTACCGAGCAGTTATATTTATTTGTATATTGAAATGGGCCGGTCGGTTGATGTAATAAAGATGACTATCGTTATTATGTTAATCCAAGTTCAGTTTTTAAATCTGGAAATTATTTGTGAAAAATTTGTTTGAATTTTTGAAATTTATTTTTAAAATAAGGACGTTATAGAATCATTTTTGTACTCCAGCTTACTAACAACTTGTCTTCTTTTCAAGGAACATGAGTGCCGCCCTGCTGGAGAACCTCCACAAGCTGATAAAGGATTTGGTGGCTGATGTTTCTACTGAGAATAACATTACCCCGAAGATGAGGAAGTCCTCCGGTCCATGTCCTGGGCAGGAAGATTCCTGTTAAGGATGCCCCTGGCAACAGAAGAAAGGAAAAGGGACAAGCCGGTGGTGCAACAAAAGGAAGAAGGTTAACCCTGCCCCTCGAATTTTGGACAAGGGCAAGGGGGTGGCCACTGAGACCCCTGCTAAAGGCGATGCCCCTCCTCCTAGTTTCGGCATGGACGCTCTAGAAGAGCTCATAGTCAGGACCCTTCCCCCAATGTTGGCTTTGAGCTTTTGTTCCGCCTCAAGCAAGGAATGGAGAAGGACGATGTCGCATTTGCCCTGAAGACGGTGATGTGGTTCAACATCAAAACTCTCTCCGCCATCTATTTCGCTGCTACTGATGGTCTGAGACTAGAGATAAAGCGCTTAAAAGAGAAGAACTCCCATCTCTCCGAGGACTGAGGTTGAGCTCACCAGAGGATCAAGTCCTTCAATGAAACAAATCAGGCTCTTCAGCAGTCTGAGAAGAGTTGGAAAAAGGAGAAGGACGGACTCCTTGGGAAAGTGGCCCAACTGGAGGGCCTCGTGACTGATCTTCAAAAGAAGAATAAAGAGTTATCCACGATGGTGAAAGATGAGCAGAACAAATATCAAGAAAACATGCTGTAATTTGCTCACACCGCCATGGACTCCTTTAGTCATCCAGTCTGCCAAGTAATCCACCGGAACTAGGATACCCTTCTCAACCTGAACGGGATTAGTTTTTTCAACCGATTCCAGAATTGTGAGTTGGTGACCGAAATAAGAGATCAGTCCTTTACTCCTTCTGACGAGCCCTTTAAGCTTGCACCTCTAGTAGCGGGAGAAGATGACGACCTTGGGGACCCAAATGTCGAGGAAGCTGACGCTGGTTCGGAGGGGGAGGAAGAGGAAGGTGCCCCTTCGAACCCTTAGTTTATTTTCTCTTGCTCTGTAGGCAGAATGAGCTCCGCCACCTTTTTTGTAATGATTTGGCTGTTGTGCCCATTTTTTATTATGATTAAGTATTTTTGCTTTACTGTCCTGCTTTGTACTACTTTCATATAATAGAACCGAACTGGCTTATTTTTAATAAAACTTAACCACTGTGCTTTAACATAATCTAACCACTCTTTGGTTTATTAACCACTTCAGGTTTAAACAGAACCGCTCTGGGGTCCTTGGACCGCTTCGGGGTTTAATAGAAACAATCACTCTAGGGTCCTTGGACCGCTCCGGGGTTTAGTAGGAACTTAACCATCATAAAAAATAATTAACTAGGGCTTGAATTCAAGATTTTATTAATGAACAAGCACCCCGGCTGCATGCCTCGTTAAAAACCTCCCAAGTAAACCCTATGGGAAAAACCTTGGGTAGGAAAAAAGAGTGCATGACTTGTGATGCCGGTTAGCTGAAATATATACGAAGATTCTTTACATTCCACTTATTTTTAAAGACCTCACCTTCTAGAGTTTCCAGCAGATAAGCCCTTCCTGTAGTGACATCATTCACCCGGTGTGGACCTTCCCATGTTGGTGCAAGTTTTCCTTGATGCACAAATCTGTTACCAACTGATGCCCTTCTTAATACTAAATCTCTGGTGTTGAACCTTCTTTTTTGAACCTTCTTGTTATACTAAAGTGCTACCTTGACTTTGATAGCCTGATCCCGACAAAAGTGGTTTCTCTTACTTCGTACAAGGATTCGAGTTCGTCTTTCAGTCGTCGTTCATTTTCCTCTTCATTGAATTGTTGTACTCTTAGGGAGATACAATTGATTTCAACCAGGATCATTGCGTCGACTTCATAGACTAACGGAAATGGGGTTTCCCTTGTCGAGGAATGTGGCGTTGTTCTATATGCCCACAGAACGTGACATAGCTGATTCGCTCATTCTCCTTTCGTATCCCCTAATCATTGTAATGTGAACCACGACCTCAGCCTCTATCCACTTCATGAAATAATCAACCCATACAATCAGATATTTGACCTCGCCTGATGCCTTTGGGAATGGTCCCAAGATATCCATTCCCCACTAGTGAAACGGCCATGGGACTGTCGAGGTAAACAATTCTTTCGTGAGGACGTGATGCTCATTGATGTTCTTCTGGCAGGTGTCACATTTCTAGATGTACTCTACTGCATCCCTTATCATGGTGGGCCACCAATAACCGACCCTGGCTATTTTTCTTACCAAACTTTTGCCACTGCAGTGATGACCACATGTTCCTTCTTACACCTCGGCCATTACTTCTCCTATTTTTGCCTTGTTCAAGCATTTTAGGTATGGAACCTATTTCCCTCTTCTAAACAAGTTTGCATCAACTAGGACGTAGTTCGGCAACTCTATTTTGAGCTTCTTTTTGTCCAAGGGGTTTGTTAGAAGTTATCCATTTATCAGATACCTGATAATAGGGATGACCCATGAATCATCCAGGAATGCCTTTGACCAAATGGCACGGACTTTTACTGGTGACGCTATGCTAGGTTCGCCCAAGGTACTTTAAATAACAGTAGTTGTTGATCCTGCCTTTTTTGTGCTGGCTAGTCAGGACAGAACATCGGCTCTAACATTATCTTCCCTTGGCACATGCTTATACTCAATCTGGGTGAATTTTCTTCCAATTCTTTTACCTTCGCCAAGTACTGCTGCAAGAGCGGCTCTTTTTCCTCGTAGCTCCCATTAATTTGTGAGATCACCAGCTGGGAATTATTGCAAAGTACGGCGCTTTTGGCTCCGACATCTAATGTAGCTCGAAGTCCAGCGAGGCAAGCCTTATACTCCGCTTTGTTGTTTGATGTCTTGAAATCAAACCTGAGGGAAATTTCTATACTGACCCTGTCCTCACTTTCTATAATTACACTTGCTCCATATCCTTTTGAGTTTGAGGATCCATCTACAAAGATAGTTCAATGCTCCTGTATTTGCAATGGGGGTTTGCTTGTTAACTCTATTACGAAATCGACTAAAACTTGGGCTTTTATGGCCGTTTTTGGCTCAAAGGAGATATCTAACTCCGAAAGATCTATGGCCTATTTTGTCATCCTTCCTGCCAAGTCTGGCTTGTGCAAAACGGCTCGTAGTGGTAGATTAGTCTGTACCATAATGGGATGGGCATGGAAATATTGTCTCAATCGTCTAGACGTCCAAACTAACGCCAAAGCGGCCTTTTCGAGCTTTTGATACTGTCCCTTGGATCCTTGCAATACTTTTCCAACAAAATAGATCGGCCTCTGTCCTTCCATGATTTCTTTTACCAGGACGGTTGTGATGCCCAAAACCCAAATTACAAATTCCAATTAATTAACCCAAAATTTTAAAATAAATTTTTCACGTTTAAAGAATCATTTTGAAATTCGTAATTTAAATTCTGAGGTCACGTAAAAATTGATAAATGCGGAATATTATCATGCATACTAGTCATGAACAATTCAAACATAATACATTTATATAGCGGAAATGATAGAGAAGATTACAGTACATGGTACATAATATTATTACAACCCATTAAAATTCAAATGAAGTCAAAGTCCAAGCAATAAATCATAAAAGCTTCATTAATTGCATCGCTCATCATTCTGTGTAGCATGCACTGTAAAAATAATGTAAGAGTGAGATAGAATATAGAATAAATATAAAATAAGTAAAGTTACACAAACACAATCAACAAACCATAATGATATGATGAATATGCCAAACAAGGTCATTTACATTTAATAATCTTTAATTTAGTCAAATGATGTCATGCTGGATCCATTTTGGTTTGGATATTGCAGTAAAAAGTCTCATAGAGACACAAGTAGGACTTAGCATAATGCCATGAATCCCTACACTCCATGGCGCTCAAGTACCGAAGTACACAAGTACGACTTAGCATAAACCATGAATCCCTACACTCCATGGCGCTCAAGTACCGAAGTACACAAGTAGGACTTAGCATAAACCATGAATCCCTACACTCCATGGCGCTCAACGAAAATAGGGCTTTAACTCATCATAGAGTAACCCCCCACCAGGGTCGGCAATCATGGAACCCCTAAATTCTATGGTGCGTCCAAATGCTTATGATGCATGAATGCCTTTAATTCTCTTTATCGATTTAACATACCCTGATACCAATACTTCCATAATCACTTGGAAAACCATAAGTCCTCAAAGGATACATCACATATATTAATTCTCAAAATCATGGATTTACAGTTCAACAACATATCTCAATAAACCACAAGGCATTGATGTATACATTAATTTAGTCATTCATACTTATTCATCACAAAGATATACATACTGTATGACATCCATAGAACACTCAATAACATCCATAATAATCAATAATTTCTCAGTGATTCATAAATAAATCATTACCCACATGGAAAGTATCATTAACATCCATAATAATCATTATAGGTAAATTTCAGAATTTTATAACAGCAACATACGTTAGTAAAATGACCATAACATGAGCAAATCAAATCCTTTTTAAGTAATTCTACTTTTTGTAGTTCCATAACAAAATTATCTACAACTTTTATGAAGACCATAATTTCCAAACCCAAATAGAAATATCACAATTTCATAGTATACTAAACTATCTCCAAGAAAGTAATAAAACATACATATGTTGGTATATTCAACATTTCTGGAGCTACAAAAATAATTTTGGCATGGGACCAGTTCTAAATTACTCATAACATAAATATCTAAAACTTTTATGAAGACACTAAACACTAATTCTTATCACAAAATTCCCAGTTTTAAAAATACAAACAGTGATTCACATTAGCAGATTTTCAGCATGAACATGATTCTGTAATTTAGGTATAACTAGAGCTAAAAATATACTGTTAACTTGAAACTACTTTCTATAGATCCATAACATAAATATCTACAACTTTTATGAAGACATCAAAGTCTAAATATGTATGTATAATTCCCAGAATATTAATATTTACACAAAATAGAAGGTACTGATTTCAAAACAGACATACTGTAGTATTTTGACTATCACTCATGCGATACATATCCAAATCAGTCGGTTCAAGTCTCAAAATTCACATAAAAAAAAGATCTACAACTTTGATGAAGAAGTCAGAGTCAAATTTACACATTTTCAGCTTCAAAATTAAGTAACAAGCTACAAAAAATAATTCTAGAAAAATCCTAGAACAACATACAATTCTACCCATTCCATATTTATTCACAACCTTATCCCATCTTACCTTGACGGAGGATCTTAGATTTGAAAAATGTTCTCTTCTTACTGTCCTATCTTCAGTTCAAAGGTGACTTGACGGAGAAAAGGAAAATCAGAGAGAGACTTTACAAATTTTTGTTTGTTCTAAGAATTCAGACTTGGGAACGAGATGTAGTGTCGATTTAATAATGCAAAAGACAAGTGGGGGACAAGCTTTTTCGTAATTGGATTGTAGTGCATTAATTGTGGTGATAATGGATGTTTTAGATAAGAAAATGAGCTGTATTGTTGACCATTTCCGCCATCTACATACTGGAGCTTGTATGATTGAAGTAAATATATTAAAATATGTACAAGATGATATGACTAGAGTAAAATATCAATTCTGACACTGTTTGGACATATCTCATTCTGAGAAGTTTTCATCAGACCCTTTTTCATTTAGAATTACTTCACTCAAAGGGGATTTTCTCAGAATTGTTTCTAGTTGAAACACTCGGTCATAGCTTTTCCTTCCTCGGAAGTGACTCACTCAAAAATGTTTCACCCGGAGACACCTCATTCAGAAATATCTCACTCGGATATCTTTGCCCGAAAAGTGTTCTTTCAAAGTCAGAGCCACTTTGCGTTCAGAATTAATTCACTCGGGAACTATCCACTCGGATATATCTCTGCCCGAAAAGTACTTATTCGTGTATTTTTATGTTGATGTAGGTTTTGATAATGACACAACAAATGAAGGATCAAGATCAAACATATATATTTATGGATGAATTAATTATGTTTGATGATGGAAAATTGATGAATTACAAAGAAATGTTGTAAGGCATTTTTAGAGGTCTTAAACAAGTGAAAAATGATCAACAAAGTGCCTAAGGATCAAAGGATTGGAGCCATGATTGAACAAATATCAAAAGGAGTAAAACAAAGTGTCAAAATGCATGAATCAGGTAGTTGAATCGATTCACACAGCCATGCATAGCAAAATGAATCGATTCATTCGAATGAAATACTCCAGGAAGTGATTTTTTAATGCTTGAATCGATTCCTCCTTGCATTGAATCGATTCACACGGTTCCGTTAAGGCCAGGATTGCATTTTATGAAGCATGAATCGATTCACTCTTCACTTGAATCGATTCCCACGTGTAGGATGGCACAGGGAATGTATTTTGGAAGCTTTGAATCGATTCACTTATCCCACGAATCGATTCATGAGGCTGTCAGAAACAAAATCACACGCTGGAAACATTGAAAATTGAAAGGGAGACATTGTGCTCTTCGGTTGAAACAAAATGGAAGACCCAAGGCAAGGTTTATTACTTTGTCCCTCTCCACATGCATGTGTTACATTGGTAATGCAATTTAATTTGAATTAAATCAAACATGCACATGCTATGTTCTTCTTGGAGACATTAAAAGCTCATTGGAATTGCAATGCCATTTTGAATGGAGACACACATGTTCCAAGTTCAAGCTCCCAAGGAATTTAATATTGCAACATGCCATGCCATTGGAGCCTATAAATAGAGAAGAAGTTGAAGGCAAATGACACACCAAGCAATTGAAGCATTTCCATTTGCTTACTTCTTCCTCCTTGCTTCATTCTCTTCTACTCATTCTCTCTTGTTCTATATTGGCATATTCTCTTAGTGAGTTATTTAAGAGTTAGAGAGAAAGTAATTTGTGAGCTAAATTTGTATATCCTCTCTTTGAGAGTTATTATTTGGTGAGAGCTTTAAATTGTGTATCTACTCTAGTGAGAGAGTTATTTGATTGTAACCATTAAAACACCAAAATCCCTTAGAGGTTTGGGTTGAGGGTTCAACCTTGTAATTGTGAGATTGAGAGATTGGGTGGGGTGCCCTCGTACTTGTGAGGATTGGGTTCTTGAGTGTGGGACACTAGGAAGCCGCGATTGCTCAAAGTTGTATCTCTAATCTCCAATAGTGGAAATCCTTCAAGTGGGTTGCTTGAAGGCGAGACGTACACCGGTGTGGTGGAACTCGTTATATCGGTTTGCAAATTCTCTCTTCCCTTAAACTCTTTATTATTGTGGACTTGATTTGCATGCCTAGAATATTTGATGGTTTGGTAATATTAAATCCTTGAATCAATTGACTTAAACATTGTTGGATTTAATTATTGAGGAAGAAAAATATTGGCGTTAACAAATTGGTAAAACTATCATGCTTAATTAATTTGCTAGAAGGTGTTCAAGTTATACTTATGTTAAAATTAATTATTGCATGTTAAGTGTTTCAAGAATTGCCTAAACTAATAACTTGCTTATCAAAATCAATTCTTGAATATAGTTCATTCAACTCAAAATACTTTAGTATGACATGTGCTTCATAATTGTTATATCCTTTATCTTGCATCATTTGTATATTACTAACCGATTTGAAAGGGATTCCGCGCTAAAATTTGAAATACTCAATTCACCCCCCCTCTTGAGTATCGAGGCCTTGGCTAACAATTGGTATCAGAGCTTGACTCTTGGAAGATCAAGCTTAACCGCTTCAAGAGATCAAGATGGCCTCTACTTCTTATGATGCATTTCCACAAGGTGAAATAATAAATAGACCACCAATCTTCAATGGTAAAGACTTTGTTATTTGGAAAGAAAGGTTGAAAATCTTTATCCAAGCCTATGACCTCAAGGTATGGAATGCTATTCAATTTGGTCCTTTCATTCCCAAATACATTGTTGATAATATAGAATGTATGAAGCCCATGAACTTATGGACTAAAGAAGAAGAAAGAAAGGTACAATTTAATTTAAGAGCTAAAATTCTTATCACATTAGCATTAGAACCTAATGATGTTTCTAGAGTTATTACTTGTAACAATGCTAAAGAAATGTGGGAAACTCTTGAAACAATTTATGGAAATACTAATGGTGATAAAGATGCAAGAATTAGTACTCTTTCTAGTCAAGATGAAGAATTCGAAAGAAGCATTGAAAAAGAGAACAACGAAAAGGAAGAAGAAATTGCATGCCTAATGACAAAGCACTCTCAAGATGATGAGGTATGCTCTTTAAATGCTTTTAGTGATGATAGTGATGATGAAATTGATAAAGATGAATTGCTAGAAGCTTTTAAAGAATTGCATGAAAAATTTGTCTTGTTATCAAAGAAATATGTATGTTCAAAACAAACCATTTTGAAGCTTGAAAAAGAATTGCATAATGTGCACATTGAAAAGGAAAATCTTAAGATTCAAAATGATAAATTAGTAGCTTCAAATGCATCTCCTAGGACTTGTAATGGAAATGATGATTGTATGCTTATTGATAAATGTATGCTTCTTGAAAATGAGAATAAAGAATTAAAAGAAGCACTTAGTAAGCTTACAAGTAGTCAAAAGAATCTAAGTGCACCTATTGAAGATCAAAAGCATACACTTGATAGAAGAAAAATAGATCATTACAAGAACCATTTTGCATCCTACAAAGAAAAATCTAAACCCATTCTAAGATGCACAAACCATGAAAGAAAAGGAAACTCTATGTCTAATCGTTTCAAAAGAAAGCACATAGAACATAATAGGAACCATTATAAAGTGACTTACTCTTTGAATGCAACATGTTTTTATTGTGGAACATTTGGTCATATATCATCTAATTGTTCTATAAAGAAATCTCGTCAAAAGTGTATGAGAAAGGTATGGATTCCAAAAACAACTTTGAAATCCTAAACTAACAAGAAAGGACCCAACTTTTAAAGGGTACCATAAAACTTGACATTTTGTAGGAACACTTTAAATCGGCAATCTCTTATTGACGAATGACCAAAGAATCAAGATCCATAATCTTCACTTCAAAGAACAAAGTATGATAAGGATATTGGATTCATAAAACTCCAAGGTACGTTTGATCCCTACTTTAGTGGATTAAATATCATGTTGACTATGTGTTTTGTATGCTTGATTATGTTGAAACATCTATGGACTTGATTGATAATTTTATTAAGAATTTTTTTTTGAAATGTCTAAATAATTCTATACTTATTCATAATGAATTTTGATGTGTGAAAATCAAACTTTGTTTTGATATGGTTGAACATGAAAGGTGTTTTGAAATGAATAAATAAATAACTATTTAGGATTAATGATGTATGTGCATACCCTTATGTTTTTGATGATTAATGATTTAAATGATTGGTATAAAGTTTGATGAATGATTACTTGGATAATATGTTTGATTCTATGAAAAACAAGAGATATGATTAAAGTTGTTTGCATCCATGTGTGTTAGGAAGGATTAAAACATGGAAATGTTAAATCTTGATGCTTAAATTCAAAGTCTTAAATGATGCATAAACTCTTGATGATATATGATGTATGTATCCTTGATAATGTATGAATTCCTAATGATGCATGAATTTTTGATTGAATATGAATACTTGATGATGCATCACTTATTGAACAAGAGATATGTTGGTTAACTAAGTAACAAACATCTTCCTTTAACAATGGTTTCAATTAAATTAGTAAGGGGAAGATATCATGGGGACATATTCTTGATTATATACTTGTCACTATGCGTTGATGATAAATACATATGTTATGACAAGTTGATTATGACAAACCTTAAAGTTGCTTACATGTTTCTACAAAGATGTCTATCTTAGGCAAAATATTTTCTATGCAATTATATGTTGGTTTTGATAATGCCTAAAGTATGTATGCTCTATGTATGATTGCCTAGACTTTAAATAACTAATAACACTATAGGCATACACTAAGAGACAATGTATGATATGTGATAATACATGGTACATTAAGAGAAAATGCATTATAATACATGACATGACCTTCCTTGGTACACCATGCTTGAGCAAATTGGCATCTATCTTGAGTGACATATATGTTTAATGATGCATGATCTTGAATGTTGAATATATGCATCGTTGAGATTGAAAAGATTTTTAAACGAATATTATGAAATATAATGTATGCTTGAATGTCAACAATCTTGTGATAATATGCTTAAATGTTTATAATTGATATCAAGAGCTTAAATTGGTAAATCTATCAAGTGATATCATACTAGCAATAAATGGCATGGACAATGAATAAGAAGTAAATGGTGTTGATCAAGAAAAGAATGTTTGACATAAAAAGGGTCATAAATATATTGGCATGTGTTACAATACAAATGCATGAGTAAGCCAACATGTTGTATTAATCATTCCATCATTTCTATGATACCTATATTTGAGTGCATATTGTTGAAAATTCTTCTATGATTACCACTTTGATTAATGATTGATTAGTGAATTTTATATACATTTGGTATCTAACTCTTGAGTGGTATCTATTCATATTATGACTTCTATTCATTGCATAAGTGGTATCTATTAAAAGGTGATGAAGTGCTTAAGAAATAAACAAATGGTATCAAACTTGCTAAATAAGGCCAACATGAACAATTGGTATCAATTAGCTTAAGAATTACATCAATTAGCTTAACAATTGGTATTCAATTATATGTGTTTGGTGCTTAACTTGATTGAAGATAATAACAATTGGTATTCAATTTCAATTGGTATTCAATTACATGAGTTAATAACAATTGGTATTAGACTTGATCAAATTAGTGTAATTGGGTTCATAACAATTGGCATCATTTAGAGTTATTACTTATAACAATTGGTATCAATATTTGTGAAAGAGGGATAAAATATCAATTGGTATCTATTAAATGACTAAGGAGGAGATATTATCTTGCATGATACTTTATGATCTTCTAACAATTGGTATATCTTTCAAACAATTAGTATCTATTAAATGCATGACATGTGTTCAACAATTGGTATCAAATTTCATCAAATTGATTTCATATGTTAATAAGTGGTATATGTTTTTACAAGTGACATCAATTACAATAGTAAGGGGGAGCACACACATATGAATAATGATTATCCTTGATTTCACCTCCTTATAATTATGATTGTGGTACTTATGCTTACAATCTTGTTTCTATTTCTCCTATATGCTTAATTGGAAAATTATTCTTGTGCATTTAGTAATGCCAAAAAGGGAGACGGACATAAAGGAATTAGGAATTTTAGAAATTGCTTAAATTGGCTTATCTTTTGTCACATTCACTTACACTTTGAACATAATTTTTTAAAAAAAATCTTGTACTTAAAGATTTTTACTTATTTCTTTCATAAAGTTTTCATTTCTTTGAACATAGTGCTTTACTTTGTGATATAAATACAATTTTTTTTAAGGTAAATACATACTCACACCTTCAATAATGAATGCATATATCTCTAAGTGGTATATATTTTTTATTCTTGATGATATCAAGGAGAAAACTATGTGCTTAGTTAAAATGATGATGTACTTATTTGAAATGATATGTATGCTTACTTGGAAAGAATCATGTGACGCTTACCATACTTGTGATATCAATTACATGATTGAAAATGAGTTAGCAATCAATTATATGCTTACTTGATGAATGAACTATGTGATTGATTAGTGACTCTAAATGCATCAAATTGGCATATACACTTGATCATGATATGAGCTTTGATTTGAAATCCTTTGTTTGCTCTAAATCTCTCTTATTCGATTACATGAGCTTATATGTTGATGGCAATAGAATATAATTAAGATGATGATCTTTTTGATGATGCCAAAGGGGGAGAGATTAGTGAAAGGATTAGTAAAAATAGGAGAATTACTATGACTAATGTTTTATCATAAGGAAAGTTTTTGATGATGCCAAAGGGGGAGAAGATTATAGGAAGTTATATACACCCTAAATGGAATAAAGTCTTTTACAAAGGGGGAGAGATATAAAGAGAGAAATATATAAGAAAGGGGGAGAAGATATACACTACCACTATGCTCTAAAAATTAGATAAACTATTTTGTGGTATCTATTGTATGATTGGTATCTATTGTATAATTAAAGGGGAGATGATTAAGAGGAAGAGAACATATATTAAGGGGGAGAGACCTTATTAAGGGGTAGAGACTTTGATTCTTAAATACTCACTTGATTTCTTGTGTCTATGATTTCATCAACATGTGGTATCAAATTATATATGATAGGAGGAGTCTTTATTGCAATGAATTGTTATGATACTAACACCCCAAGAGACAAGCATTTGTTGTCATCATCAAAAAGGGGGAGAATGTATTTTTATGTTGATGTAGGTTTTGATAATGACACAACAAATGAAGGATCAAGATCAAACATATATATTTATGGATGAATTAATTATGTTTGATGATGGAAAATTGATGAATTACAAAGAAATGTTGTAAGGCATTTTTAGAGGTCTTAAACAAGTGAAAAATGATCAACAAAGTGCCTAAGGATCAAAGGATTGGAGCCATGATTGAACAAATATCAAAAGGAGTAAAACAAAGTGTCAAAATGCATGAATCAGGTAGTTGAATCGATTCACACAGCCATGCATAGCAAAATGAATCGATTCATTCGAATGAAATACTCCAGGAAGTGATTTTTTAATGCTTGAATCGATTCCTCCTTGCATTGAATCGATTCACACGGTTCTGTTAAGGCCAGGATTGCATTTTATGAAGCATGAATCGATTCACTCTTCACTTGAATCGATTCCCACGTGTAGGATGGCCCAGGGAATGTATTTTGGAAGCTTTGAATCGATTCACTTATCCCACGAATCGATTCATGAGGCTGTCAGAAACAAAATCACACGCTGGAAACATTGAAAATTGAAAGGGAGACATTGTGCTCTTCGGTTGAAACAAAATGGAAGACCCAAGGCAAGGTTTATTACTTTGTCCCTCTCCACATGCATGTGTTACATTGGTAATGCAATTTAATTTGAATTAAATCAAACATGCACATGCTATGTTCTTCTTGGAGACATTAAAAGCTCATTGGAATTGCAATGCCATTTTGAATGGAGACACACATGTTCCAAGTTCAAGCTCCCAAGGAATTTAATATTGCAACATGCCATGCCATTGGAGCCTATAAATAGAGAAGAAGTTGAAGGCAAATGACACACCAAGCAATTGAAGCATTTCCATTTGCTTACTTCTTCCTCCTTGCTTCATTCTCTTCTACTCATTCTCTCTTGTTCTATATTGGCATATTCTCTTAGTGAGTTATTTAAGAGTTAGAGAGAAAGTAATTTGTGAGCTAAATTTGTATATCCTCTCTTTGAGAGTTATTATTTGGTGAGAGCTTTAAATTGTGTATCTACTCTAGTGAGAGAGTTATTTGATTGTAACCATTAAAACACCAAAATCCCTTAGAGGTTTGGGTTGAGGGTTCAACCTTGTAATTGTGAGATTGAGAGATTGGGTGGGGTGCCCTCGTACTTGTGAGGATTGGGTTCTTGAGTGTGGGACACTAGGAAGCCGCGATTGCTCAAAGTTGTATCTCTAATCTCCAATAGTGGAAATCCTTCAAGTGGGTTGCTTGAAGGCGAGACGTACACCGGTGTGGTGGAACTCGTTATATCGGTTTGCAAATTCTCTCTTCCCTTAAACTCTTTATTATTGTGGACTTGATTTGCATGCCTAGAATATTTGATGGTTTGGTAATATTAAATCCTTGAATCAATTGACTTAAACATTGTTGGATTTAATTATTGAGGAAGAAAAATATTGGCGTTAACAAATTGGTAAAACTATCATGCTTAATTAATTTGCTAGAAGGTGTTCAAGTTATACTTATGTTAAAATTAATTATTGCATGTTAAGTGTTTCAAGAATTGCCTAAACTAATAACTTGCTTATCAAAATCAATTCTTGAATATAGTTCATTCAACTCAAAATACTTTAGTATGACATGTGCTTCATAATTGTTATATCCTTTATCTTGCATCATTTGTATATTACTAACCGATTTGAAAGGGATTCCGCGCTAAAATTTGAAATACTCAATTCACCCCCCCTCTTGAGTATCGAGGCCTTGGCTAACAATTCGAAGTCAGTTAGTCTTCACTCAAAAATATTTCTCTCAGAAGTGCGTCACTCGAAAATATTACAACCGAAAGATCATTCGGAGTTGCGTCACTCAGAAATCTTACAACTGAAAGAATCATTCGGAGTCGAAGTTCAGTCCTCTCGGAAATCGTTCCACTTGGGAATATCGCTCGAAGTCGAAGGCAATCTCAAAGATGAACCCGAGCACAAGCTCTCGGCAACTTTGAATATGGGCCCGAGCACAGGCTCTAGGCAATCTTTAAGACATCCGAGCACGAATAGAATGAAGGGGTCTACCACTCGGATATTCAATTAAGACATCCGAACACGAATAGAATGAAGGGGTCTACCACTCGGATATTCAATTTCCCCCGGGAACTATTCACTCGGAACGTACTTATCAAAACCTTTCTCTGTCCAGTACCCCTGAAAATGACTTACTCGGTATATCTCAATCAGTGTCATACCACGCGGAAAATCAAAAATGTCTCACGGTGTTATCCCACTTAGAAATTTCTCACTCGGTGCCATCTCACACGGAAGTGTCGCACTCGGAGACACCCCATTTGGGAAAGTTGCATTTATGTTGGAGATACCTCACTCGGGAATATCTCGGTCCGAGAAGTACTCATTCGAAATCAAAACTTTTCTTCACTCAGAAGTACTTCTCTTGGAAACGTTTCACTTGGAGATGTTTCACTCAGAAATGTTTTTCTTGAAGACGTTTCACTCAGAAACGTTTTACTCGGGGACATTTTACTCGGAAATGTTTCACTCAGAGACGTTTCTCTCGGAGACATTTTATTCAGAAATAAGTCACTCAGAGACATTTCTCTCAGAGATGTTTCATTCGGAAATGAGTCACTCGAAGACACTCCACTCGGAAACGTTTCACTTGGAGACGTTTCATTCGGAAATGAGTCACTCAGAGACACTCTACCCGGAAGTATGGAACTTGGAAGCGTCTTTGTCCAAAAGGTGCTCATTCGAAGCCAGAGCTTTTCTTCAGTCAGAAGTGATCATCTCGGATTTTCTTCACTCGGAAATGTCTCATTTGAAGCCAAAGCTTTCTTTTCACTCAGAAATGGTTCTCTCGGACACGCTTCACTCAGAAATGTCTCTGAGACTAGGACTCCCTTCACTCGGAAGTGGTTCTCTCGGTCATGACTCATTCAGAAACATCTTAACCTTCCTTCACTCAAAAGTTCTCTCGGTCATACCTCACTCGGAAACATAACCTTCCTTCACTCGAAAGTTCTCTCGGTCATACCTCACTCGGAAACATAACCTTCCTTTACTCGAAAGTTCTCTTGGTCATACCTCACTCGGAAACCGATTCCTTTCTTCACTCGGACAGTCTCATCTCAGACATGATTCATTCAGAATATCTTATTCGAAAGTACTTCACTCGGTAATCTCCCAGTCAAAACGCTACCAGAGGTTAATATCAAAGAAAGCTACTTGAACGAATCAAAAAGAAGCTTCGATTCACAGCCAAACTTATGTAGAAAGTTAATATAAGTAGATAATATCATTAACGGTCTAGATTAAAAATGATTATACATGAGAATGAAATTTTTTTTTGGATATTACAACGGCTCCTAACGCTTCATCAAATACAACTAAGTACGTAAATAGTTGCTCTCCTGGGTCCGGTTTTGTCAACATCGGAGGATTCACCAACACCTGCTTAAGACTCTGAAAGGCTTCTTCCTATTCTTTTCCCCATTCAAACTTTTTATTTTTCTTCAAGATTTTGTACTCTGGCAATGCCCAGTGTGCCATTTTTGGCATGAACCTACATAGGGCAGCTATCTTTTTATTTAACGACTGCACCTTTTTCACATTCGTTGGATTTCGAAGCTCCTTTATCACTTTGCATTTGTCCAGATTAGCTTCTATTCCCCTTTGAGTCAGCATAAATCCTAGGAACCATCCTACTAGAACTACAAATGTGCACTTTAGAGGATTTAAATACGTTATATATCTGCATTCTTTGAAATATCGCCCTTAAATCTTCCACATGGTCACCTCCCTCCGGTGTCTTAGCTATGATATCATCCACATAAAATTCAACCATTTTGGACCTCATTCCGTCAAAGACTTTATTCATCATTCTTTGATATGTTGCATCAGCATTGTTGAGTCCGAACGACATTACCGTATAACAAAAAACGCCTTTGTCATTTACGAATACGTTCTTTTCTTCATTTTCTTTCCATATCAGAATTTGAATATAACCGGAGTATGCATCCATAAATGAGAGAAATTGGTACCCTAAAGAATCATCTACCATTTGATCTATGCTTGGGAGTGGGTAAGGATCCTTTGGGCAACACTTGTTCAGGTTTGTGAATCAGTGCACATATGCCACTTTCCATTTGCTTTCTTTATCATTACGACGTTGGACACTCAGGCCGAATACTAGACTTCCCTGATAAAGCCTGCCTCCAATAACTCCCTCGTCTGCTCGCAAGTGGCTTGTTGCTTTTTTGGTCCGAGTCTCCTTTTCTTTTATGCTACAGCTCTTAACTCTAGATAGACTACTAATTTATGGCAGGAAAAGTTTAGATCTATTCCTGGCATATCCACTGTTATCCATGCAAAAAGATGCTTGAGCTTTCTTAAGAGTTTAATCAACCGTGATTCCATGTCCTCCTTTAAAGAGTCGTTCACTCTGATTTTTTGTCGAGGTCATTGTCTAACATTATTTTCTTAGTTCCACCCTCTGGGGTGGGCCTCTGGGGGTTGACAGGGTCCGTTATCATCTCCTGCCTTGGGTCTAGATCTATCAAATTTACTGACCCCAGAACCGAACTACCATCATTCAAATGCTTCCTCTTTACTGTCTCTTCCACTTTGGTCATCAAAACACTCAGGTTGTAACAATACCTTGCCATCTGTTAACCCCCCCTCACTACGAACACCTGATTATCCTTATCTATAAACTTGATTAAAAAGTATGGTGTTGAAACCATTACTTCCAAAGTGTTCTGGGACAGCCTGCCCAATATTCCATTGAAAGGGGACTTTACATCTATTACTAACACCTGAGTTCTGACAGTCTTTGACCCCGGTTCTCCCTCAAATGTCAACCTCATGTCCAAGTATCCTTTGGTGGGGTGTTTTGCTCTATTCAAGGTTATGAAGTCCTAAGTGTAGGGTTGCGAATCATTATCTGTTAACCCTATCTTTTTGAAGCAATTATAAAAGATTACATCACAGGAACTTCCTTGATCTACTAGAATTCTTCTGATTATTTTATTGGCTATCATAGCCTCGATAACCACCAAGGCATCTCCTCCAGGAATAGTGGGTCCATAGTCCTCATCTGATAATGTGATTGTAGCATCCCAAAAATTTTATTCTCATATATAATTATTTTGATTAAGACCATCAATGATGTTATCCATTTTATCTCGACTTTCTACATAAATTTTAGTTAGGACAACATCTTCAATTTAACCTTTGACCATTGTAAATAATTTTAAATTTATACCTTAGGTAAAAGTTAACCAAATAACTTATTACCTATTTACTTAGTTATTAATTTATTTGCCTTTTCCATTTACTCCTATCAAATTACCACATACTCCACTCAAAATACGTCATCTTGTACACATTGTAATTCCTAGTTAGAGTCTAAATTTGAAAATATGGTAAACTACAAAGTTTTTCCTCTTCTTCTTAGCTTTCCAACAAGACCAAATTCATTAAAATGAATTAAGATTTGAAAGAGATATGCCCAAAATACTGAAACTATTTCAGAATTGGTATTTGACTTCCATCATATCATTTTGTACATATTTTAATGCCTAGTTAGAGTCTGAATTTGAAAATATCGTCAACTATAAAGTTCTTATCTTTCCAACAAGACCAAATTCATTAAAATCCATTAAGATATTAGAAAGATATCCCCAAAATACCAAAAGTGTGTCAGAATTGATATTTACTTCAATCATACAAGCTACATTATGTAGGCTGCGGGAATGATCAATAATGCAGCCCATTTTTCTTACCTAAAACCTCCATTATCACCACACATAATGCATCTAACATCCGACTATAATTACATTATGAAAAGCTTGTCCCCCACTTGTCATTTGCATGATTAAATCAACACCACATCTTGTTCCCAAGTCTGAAATCTTATAACAAGCTGAAGTTAGTGAAGACATATCTCTCATTTTCTTTCATTTTCTCTATCAAAGTTACTCTTGATCTGAAGTTAGGACAATAAGAGAACACTTCAACCACTCTAGGATCCTCTATTGAGGTAAGAGGGGATAGGATTGCGAATAAATATGGAATGAGTAGAATTGTATGTTATTCTAGGATTTCTAGATTTATTTTCATAAATTGTTACTTAATTTTGAAGCTAAAAATGTGTGAATTTGACTTTGACTTCTTCATCAAAGTTGTAGCTCTTTTCATTATGTGAATTTAGAGACTTTAACTAACTGAGTTGGATATGTATAGCATGAGTTATGGCCAAAATACTAAAGTATGTTTCTTTCGAATGTTTCATGACTTGGTTCTGGATATATGTTGAGATTGTAAATTTTGTGAGTATCATTAGACATCCTTATCTTTATAAAAGTTGTAGATATAGATATTATGATTCTGTTAGATTTAGTCTCATATCAAAATTCTAAGTAATATGAAATTTATGCTTAAATTACTCTCATGTGCTCATGTTGTTTAATTGTTTCTAAAAATAAATGTCTTTAATCAAAGTTTGGTAATTCATATATTTCGAAATTAAAAATATATATTCATAAAAGTTGTAGATCTTTGTGTCCTATAAATTTAGAGACCAAAATCTTCCAAAAAGGATAAGTAAAACTTGAGTTATGATTTATTTATTAAAGTATGACGTTTCTGGAAGCTATGTATGGGTCAGTGCTTGCCTAGTTGTTTGAGAATAATTTATAAGGAATTATTTTTTGAGCGCTTCATAAAAGTTTTAGATATTTGAGTTATGAACATATGGGATTTAGTCCCATGTAAAAATAATTTTCTATTAAGAGATATACAATTTTTACCAAAAGTTGTCAAAGCTGTAACTGAATCTATAATACTAAAATTACTGTTTTAAAGTCAGAAAGTAATTTTGAAACTGTGTTTTATACTTATAGAATTGGGACATATGGTCTTCATAAAAGTTATAGATAATTCTATTTTTGAAAATTTGGCATAAGTTTTGATCCGGTTAGGATACCGGCCCATAATTGGTGATGTCAACATGACAGTTTAGAGGGACGACCGGTATCACAGGGCAGTGTTCTCACACCGGTTATCTAGTCTCATACATTCCGCTCTCACCTATCTGGATACTTCATCCGTCCTCACTCCCCTGTCCCATATAACCGTTTGCTATAGTGTTACAAAGAGATAAGGAGGGGTTATAACTTATTAGCTTGGATACTCTGCACAGCGGAAGGTGTCACTGTCACTCGCAGAAAGAAGTAGGTACGATTACAGGCGTGGCGTACGGAAAAGAAGATTATCCTCCATCCCTGTGTCAAAATCATACACTGATAATTGACCTACCCCCTACCACACTCTGAATACTGAGCCACTTTGATTGACACTCTATACACGTTATCAGAACCTATGGGACCACCTGCATCCGACGATTCATTTTCCATGACCAACTATAAATAGCAGATTCCAATATACATGCAAGGTTATGTTGTTCTATCTCACATCTTACTATTGCATCGCTTAAGCTTTCATTGAGTTCACTTACACTCTTCTAACTTGAGCGTCAGAGAATCTTCGTAGGTGACACCACCTTTTGCCCACTCCAACGCGAAACTTTGGTGTGAAGGATCTCCAGGACAACGAGACCCGTTTCTCCTACTGAGAGGCCAGATTACAATACCGGATACCCACTGTACCAGTGTACAAACCCTAAAATATACATACTTTTGTGGCTGGTCCCACACCGGATCCTAGACCCCGGTCTAGACCAGTTCATTGGCATTGCCCAGTGGGACATGTTAGAGTTATTCCCATTTTTTACAGAAGTTTGGTAGTTCAGGATGGAAGGTGATGGACGCGATTTTGTTGATGGTCATGTGGAGGATGTGACCCATCAGCAAACTGGGAGGAGACTCATCTTTGAATCTCCTGTAACCAACACGAGGAGGATGGTACCTGTAGCAACCTCGGGACAAAGTTATAAGGCAGCTCAGGGAGGAGTTGATGGAGCTGAAGCAGGATAAGAAAAGAGCTGGGGACAGAGTGACGTCCCAAGAAGAAGATGCTCATCATGCATCCGTGAGGGAAAGGTCCACGACCCTCTAGTACTCGAAAATCCCTACGTATGAAGAGAGGGAACAAACTCAGGACTCTGGTGATAGAGTCAGTATCAGGAAAAGGAGCATGCAGTGGTGACTTCTGGGGCATATAGGCTCAGTGTTCCTTTCTCGAGGAGACTCATGAGCATCATTATCCCCAAACACCTGTAGACAACTCAGCCAATTTCAATCGGAAAGTACAATGGAGAAACTGATCCCACTAAGCACCTCGATGCTTATGTGTATGAGGCCATGTATCTAGGAGCTGATGAGGATGTCATGTATAGAATATTCCCAAGAACACTGGCAGAAGAGGCTCTTAGTTGGTTCAAGAGATTACCATCAGGGTCTATAGATTCCTGGGAAGAGATGGCAGCTGCATTCGAGAGCCACTTTGTTATTTCCAGGGATATTCCAAGGACTTCTCACACCTTGGCCCAGATAAGACAGGGAGAGACTGAAACTCTTAAGGAGTTTTTGAAGAGATTCTACAAGGAAGCTGCGTTGGTCCCTAACCTCACGGAGGCTATATAGCTACATATCGTGGTTGAAGCTTTGCAACCTGGTTCTACTTTTGCCTTATCTTTGGCAAAAAGCCCTCCAACGACCTTCGAGGAGTTCCGAAGGAAAGCTTCCAAGTATGTCGGTATAGGGATGCATTTAGAAGCTACTGTAGCTAGAGTGAAGTCACCAGCACCTTCACATCAACCGCGGAGAGATAAGGAGAGAGTAAGGCCAGAGAGGCATGCTCCGAGGGATAATTTCATGAACACACGGCCTTAGCAGCGAGACAGACGCGTCTTCGCTTTCAGTAACTATGCCCCATTGAACTCCAGACATTCCCAAATCCTGAGGGAGGTTGGCTGGCCTACACTCAGTGTCTATGGGGTAAGGAAACCTCCTCCCATGAAAAGACTGGGAAACTCTCATAAATATTGTGCTTTCCATGAGCAAGTTGGCCATCACACGGATGAGTGTAAGGCGTTGAAGAATGCAGTGGAAACTCTCATCAGGGAGGGAAAACTGAAACAATATTTGTTCAAGGAGAAGTCCTTGGATGAGCCCGACAGGATGGATAAGAGGGGGAGAGATCCAGACGATGAGGGCGATAACAGTTGTAACCCAGTTAGAAGATTCATAGCCGCGGAGAAACAGAAGGAGGTAGTAATTGTTGGGGGAGCTCAACAGGACGGTATGCCTCAGTAACAAAGGCAAGGCCGACGTGAGGTGATAGAGATGATAGCGGGAGGATTCACTGGTGGAGGAGCGTCAATCACAACAAGGAAGAATCACCACCGGATGATCTTGTCGGTTCAGGGGAAACCCAAGAATAACTGCCCTTTCAGGGACGGTGTGGAAGCACCGGTGGTATCCTTTACAGACGATGATTTTGGCCCGACGATCCCAGAAGGTGACGATGCAGTGGTTATCATCGTTGTCATAGCCAACAAAGATGTTAAGAGAATCCTCGTCGATCAGGGAAGTTCTTACGATGTAATTTTTTATAACTATTTCAAAAGAATGGGTTTCAATGATGCATATTTACAACCATATACGCAAGAGCTCACAGCGTTCAATGGAGTGAAGCAACCCACCAAAGGGTATCTTGATACCCTTATTTCTTTCGAAGGTGAGCCAGGAGTGAGAACGGTGAAATCTAGAATCCTGGTGATTGATGTGGAGTCCCCTTACAACGGGATCAAAGGCCGCCTTACCCTGAACGTGATGGAAGCAATCGTGTTTACTCCACATCTCCTTATCAAGTTCATTGACAAGGACAACTATGTATCTTCCCTCCGCGGTGATCAAGAGATGGCCAGGTATTGTTACAACCTGAGCCTTAATATGGTTAAGTTGGAAGCGTTTAACAAGAAGAGGAAGCTAAATGATGGAGGGACAGCGGCTGGGTCTGTCAGTTTGATTGACTTAGACCCCAGGGTGAAATTGAAGATTGGCCCTCTCAATCCCTCAAAGCCCACACCGGATGGTGGTTCTAGGGACATCGTCTTAGGGGATTCCCCAGAAAAGGTCACGCACATTAATGATAATCTAGAGTCAAACATAGAGCAGCGCTTGTTGGCTCTCCTACAGGAGTTTAAAGACCTTTTCGCATGGACTGCTGACATGCCTGGGATGAACCCTGATTTTTGTTGCCATAAATTAGCTGTATACCCAGAGACAAGACCGGTGGCCCAGAAGAAGAGGAGGTTGGGACTGGAGAAGCAGAAAGCAGCATGTGAACAAATAGAAGAGTTGTTGAAAGCAAGCTTTATAAAGGAGATCCGTTATTCATCTTGGCTTTCCAACGTAGTAATGGTGCAGAAGGTCAATGGCAAGTGGAGGATGTGCACAGACTACGTGGATCTTAACCAATGTTGCCCCAATGATCTATATCCATTCCCAAACATCAATCGTATGGTTGACCATTCATCTGGTTATCAATATCTCAGTTTCATGGATGCTTATTCGAGGTATAATCAAATTCCAATATGGGAGGAAGATCAAGAAAAGACGGCTTTTGTCAATGACCGTGGTGTTTTTTGCTACACCGTCATGCCGTTTGGATTGAAGAACGCTGGCGCTACTTACCAGCGCATGATTAATAAAGTATTCGAAGGCATGCACACCAAGTTGGTAGAGGTGTATATTGATGATATTATAGCTAAGACTCCTGCTGGAGGTGACCATATTGAAGATTTACGCCAAGTGTTCACTCGGTTACGACAATACAACATAAGGTTGAATCCTTTAAAGTGCACCTTTGTAGTCCCAACTGGGAAGTTTTTGGGTTTCATGTTGACCCAGCGTGGCATCGAGGCCAACCCTGGCAAATGTCAGGCGATATTAGATATGCAAAGCCCCAAGAATCTGAGAGAGGTACAGTCGTTGAATGGGAAGGTGGCCGCTCTGGCTCGATTCATGCCCCAAATGGCACATAGATCTCTCCCCCTGTACAAGGCATTGAAGAAGCACAAGAAGTTAGAGTGGGGAGAGGAGCAGGAGCAGGCTTTCCAGCAGCTCAAGGCCGTGCTCTCAAGTCCACCAATTTTGGTGAAGCCAGATCCTGGTGAAACTCTCATCCTCTACTTGGCAATTTTTGATGAAGCCTTGGGCATAGCTTTGGTTAAGGAAACCCCAGAAGGACAGAGGCCAGTCTACTTCACTAGTAATACATTTCAAGGAGCAGAGGGCAGATACTAGAAAATAGAAAAGGCCGCTCTCGCAGTTGTATGGGCGTCACGACGGTTGAGACCATATTTTCATGCGCATTCGGTGTTGGTGAAAACAGACTTTCCACTTAGATCCGTACTCAGTAAACCCGACCTCGCTAGGAGGATGATCAAGTGGTCGATCGAGCTGTCTTAGTTCGAAATCTCTTATGAACCACGAGGAGCCATTAAAGCCCAAGTCCTGGCTGATTTCATCGTAAAAATGACTGGGTCGATCCAGCCACACCTCTAGCACATTGGACCGTTTATGTTGATGGGTCATCAAACAATAAAGGTTGTGGAGCTGGTGTTGTTATGGAGAGTGACGGTGTGCACTTGGAGATTTCCCTCCGATTCAATTTCAAAACTTCCAATAATCAAGCTGAGTATGAGGCATATTTGGCCAGTCTCTATGCGGCAATTGACATTGGAGCATCAGAGGTTACATTGTGCAGCGACTCACAGCTGGTGATTTCGCAAATCCAAGAAGAGTATCAGGTCCGCGAGCCCTAACTTCAATTGTATTTGAATTGTGTGAACGAGTTAAAGGGGAGATTCAACGTGCTGGAGTTTAAACATGTGCCAAGAGAAGAGAATACCAGAGCGGACATCTTATCAAGACTTGCAAGCACAAAATAGCCTGGTAGCACAACGACGGTGGTTCAGAGCATGCTGACATTACCTAGTATTCCTCTGTTCCCTTCTCTTAATGCCATCATGGTCAATTACCCTTATAAGAATTCTTGGGTTATCCCCTACATCCGTTATCTGGCTGACGGACAACTTCCCACTGATGAGAAAGAAAGAAGAAGAGTGAAAAGGGAATTGCCATACTTCACTATGGTTAATGGTGTTTTATACAGAAGAGGATTCTCAGTCCCATATCTCCTTTGTTTGAAAGAAAGTGAAGTACAAGGAGTAATGGAGGAAGTACACGAGGGGTAATGTGGGCACCATGCTGGGGGCAGAAGCTTAATGAGAAAAGTCCTCAGGGCTGGATATTGATGGCCCATAATGAAGCAGGACTCAGTTGATTTTATGAAGAAATGTGATGCTTGCCAGAGATTTTCTAATCTTTATCACATACCGGCCCAAGAACTCTCTTCATCCGCTGTGCCGTGGCCTTTCTACCAATGGGGCCTTGATATCCTGGGTCTATTTCCCACTGCTCCAGGAGGTATTAAATATCTGATCGTGGGGGTTGATTACTTTACCAAGTGGATCGAAGCAGAGCCAGTAGTGTATATCACCTCCGCACGAACAAGGCGTTTTGTATACGAGAATATCATAGCCCGATTTGGCGTCCCAGGGCGGATCGTGACTGACAACGGTACCCAGTTCACAGATAGGAAGTTCACAGATTTACTCGAAGGACTGGGGATAGTCCAAATATTCTCATCTGTTGAGCACTCCTAGATAAACGGCCAGGCGAAAATAGCTAATAGAGAGGTGCTTAAAGGGTTGAAGAAGCGCCTTGGCGAAGCAAAGGGAGGATGGACCGATCAACTATGCCATATTCTGTAGGCATATCGTACTACGCCATACTCTTCCACTAACGAATCCCCATATCGGTTGACTTATGGGGTCGAGGCGATGATCCTAGTGCAGCTTCAGACCAGATCGGCTCGAGTGGAATACTTTTCAGCTGAGGACAATAACGCTAATCTGGCATCAGAGCTGGACGTTCTCCATGAGCTGAGGGAAGAAGCTTTTGTTAGAGACCAGGTAATAAAGGTGAAGGCAACTCTCTGGTACAATAAGCGTGTGCAATACAAAGCGTTTAATACTGGAGATCTTGTTTTGAGGAAGGCGAGTATGGGGAATAAATTCACTCATCAAGGAAAACTGGTGCCAACGTGGGAAGGCCCTTACAGAGTTTCTGAGGTGACTAGAAAGGGATCATACCGGCTCGAGGAGCTCGATGGAACCCCAATACGCAACAAATGGAACACCCAGAATTTACGTATTTATTACAGCTAGTTGTTAAGACGGCATGTACTCTTTTTCCTCACTTGAGTTTTTTCCCATTGGGTTTTCTCAAGAAGGTTTTAATGAGGCATGACCCCAACTACGCTCCCTTTGTAAGATACATTCAGTTTAATGAGAATGCAGTTCATGACTCTATCACTCTCACTTTTTCCTTTGTATGTTGTGATTCATAGCTATAGGCCATCACGTATAAGGATCCCCAGGACGGATGATCTTAATCACATATTCTGTGCATTGACGATGTAACTCCTCGAGGGGTGAAATGGGTTGTAGGATTAAATCGAACCCCATTTGAAGGCCCAGATTGTAGGATTAAACCGAACTCTGGGTACAGTTAGTAAGTTTGCCTGAACACCGTTTGAAGACTTGGGTTGTAGGATTAAACTGAACCCCAAGTGTGGTTAGTAGGAATAAACCGAACGCCATTGAAGACATGGGTTGTAGGATCAAACCGAATCCCATTTGAAGGCTCAGATTGTAGGAATAAACCAAACTCCGAGTACGGTTAGTAGGATTAAACCGAGCGCCACAGAAGACATGGTTAGTAGGATTAAACCGAATGCCATAAAAGACACGGGTTGTAGGATTAAACCGAACCCCACTCGAAGGCTCGGATTGTAGGATTAAACCGAACTCCGAGCATAACTAATAGGTTTGGCCGAATGATCATCCTCATTACTAATTGAATATGCTCAAAAGTCACTTTCGGGAATTATTCACTCGGGAATATCTCTGTCCGAAACATAGTCATTGAGTTTAAAGTTTTTCTCTGTTAGAGGTACTTCCTTTGGAAACGATCCAATCGGAGATGCTTCACCCGGTGTCATAATCATGCGGGAATCAGAGATATCTCACTCGGTGTTATCTCATTCGGAAATGCTTCACTCGGTACTAGTCTACTTGGGCATGTCTCACTCGGTGCATCCCACACAGAGGTGTCCCTTAGAGATACTCCACTCGGAAAATTGTACTCAGAAACATCCAACTCGAACGAAGACCCGGATTGAAAGACTAAACTGAACTCTGATTATGGTTAGTATGATTGAACCAAACACGGGGATCGGAAATGATCCGCTTGGTGCTCTACCATGCGTGGGTCAAGAATACTTCGTTTGGTGCCATGCCACACAGGGATTGGAAATGTTTCACTCAATGTCATCCTACTCGGAAACTGACGCACTCAGAGACATTCCGCTCAAAAAAGTAGCACTTAGGAAAATTCCCATCTGAATGAGGACTCAAATTATGGGGCAATCACTTATTCTGATTATGCAAACACGTCCGTTATCAAAGCGGACCAAATCCCTTGTCCTTAAAGAGTTCAGGGTAGCATAGAATCTCACTCGGAAATCGTCCACCTGGAAGTATCACTCGATTTTCTTTAAGATAAGCTCAGGCACAAGCCCTCTGAACCCAAGAAATAGGAGACTCTGATAACGCACACATATCTCGACTAAATGGCATGAGGAGTCTCCAGGTAAAGAAACCTTCCAGGTAACAAGGCAAGAATTTTCCTCACTCAGAATCACTCACTCAAGATCAAATGTCGACTCGGAATCACTCACTCGGAACCGTTCACTCAATAATGCTTAGGGACAATATTCAACTGTCAACAAATACTGTAAAGATGAAAACATAGCATATACCTACAAGTTATGTAACAAGCATACGCTTCTCGCGAATGGTAAAGGCAAACTGAAGGAAAATTTCATTTACTTGAAGGAAAACAGAGTGTATACACGAGTGTTTATGGAAAATGGAGCTGATCCCAGTACACAGCTATTAAATGAAAACACAAAAATTAAGGAACAGATGTCTAAGTCTTCATTATGGGCACGTTTGTTTCCCCCTCCTCGGTTTTTTCACCTTGATGTCTCTCAGCTCCAGTCTCCTGGCCAGTGTGGGCGTCTTCTAGATGAACATTTTCAGGTCCTAGAGTGATTGCTGGTGGTCCCATGCTCTGACCCTTTGGAAGGGGAGGCAGTTCATAAAGGGAGTCCGGAGGATCTACATGCGAGCTGTCACTCTTCACCATAACAAGTTTCCCTCCGTGAAACTCGTAGAACAGATCCAGCCCGTACAAGTTGAGTTTCACATCAGGATTATGATAATAAACCTAACGAAGAGCTAAGGTGAAGGACTCATAAGCCACTTTCTTGCATATTTCCAAAGCTTTGGCAGCCTTAGCTTTGGAGGCAGCTAACCTCTTTTGAAGTTTAGTGACCTCTTCTTCTAACCACCCAGTGGCTGCATTCCCCTTCTTCAGCTCTTCAATTTGAGCTTGCAACTCCTTCCTGAGGATCTCCCACTCTCCCAGGCTTTTGGCGTGACCGGCCTCCACTGTTGAAAGATCATCACTCAATTTAGCGGTTTTCTTCTTCTCGAGTTGGAGTTCTTCCTCTAGGAGGGGAATGGACTTGTTCTGTTGCTGAAGTTCAGACACTTGCCGCTCTAATGATTTATTGGTAATATGGAGCTGGCTTATTTCTCCGGTCTTCTTCTCCAGCAACTCCTTAGCATTTTTCAATTCCGATTCAACCCCCCTGGTAGTTTCAGCTTGCTTGGCCGCCTAGGCTTCTTTCACGGCGATGTCAGCCTTAAGTTTTTCAACTTGCTCCATATAATCTGCCTTATCGCTGAGGGATTCCAGCAAACCGGAAACTTCATCCAGTTGCCAACGTTTGGCCTTGCATGCACCTCGAACTTCTGCAGCCTCGAGAGAAGGACGGAGGTAGTACCTTGCCTTAGGAAGGGTGGGGGGCACGGACCCCTGGAACTAAAGATACGGAGAGAGGAACAACTCTTTTGGAGGAGAGCTTGCAGGGGGAGGTAAACTCTCCGACCCCGTCTCTGAACAGGCGTGTGGAGGAGGGGCAGAGGAAGAGAGAACGGGTTTCTTCCCCTTGTCCTTTTTCATGCCAGACTCTTCTAGAGTTCTCTGGCGCTTCCTCGGAGAGTCACCAGCAGAAGATTTTTTTTTGTCTGCGGCTTTGATCAGGACCCTCTTTTTCTTCTTTTTCTTTTCGGGCACAGGCTCCTCTTGATCTTCCCCTTTAGCCTGAGGTTGTTCCTCACGCTCCTTTTCTTCAAGGAGAGTGATGTCGTCCCCTACAGCGGATGTAAGGGGGATTGTGGGAGCTGCGGCTTTGAAGGAATTCCTCTTGGCTTGGATCTCATTTTCCTCAGAAGAAGAATCGTTATCTGCCAACATTGACTTTAAGGACAACATTTTAGAGGAAACCTTTTCGATTTGCTCTGCAAGATAAAGAAAATTGAGTTAAAATATTGAAGGAAAAGCAGTAAATACGGAATGAATATGCGACATAACACAGTTAAAGAGCGGTTATTTTGGAGGTAAGTATTTCGGACTTCGATACTCCCTAGAAGAAGCCTGAAGGAGAATCCCTTGAGGGCCTTTGAGGCCGACTGCATGGCACTTAACACCTCCACCAAGTGAGGACAAAGTTCACACTCCTCAGTATAGTAAGCCCAACTCAGTAGTAGGAAATGCTCGTGCGTCTAGCTAGTGGGGAATTTTGTGAATCCCTCCTTGTTGAGCCTAAAACCTGGCTTATTTGCTTGTACATGAATCCGCGTGTAGTAATGCTTGAAAGAACGCCCATCGATCTTCTCGGATTCAGTGAAGGATTTAAAGTTTATTATCCTTGAGTCACAACGGAGCGTTATGAACCCAAGACTGCCCTTCTTGTTAGCACGGTGGACCACTTGGCAGTAATAGAAGAGTTTCACCACAGTGGCTGTGAAATTAAAATGCTCCCCGAGGATTTTGAGGGAACACACCAAGCCCCAGCCATTGGGATGCAGTTGTGTAGGGGCACAGTCCAGGAAGCGGAGAACGGCCATTTGAAACTCGGTCATAGGAAAACGGACTCCTAAGTTCTCGAAGACGAAGTCGTACATGTAAATCGACCTCTCATCCGGGACTCGGTGGCAGACTCGCTCCATAGGCCGGGGTGCAAGGATGAGAAAACGGCCCTTGTATTTCTCTTCGGAGTAGATTCTGCATCAAAGCTTAACCGGATTTCCATCCTCTCTGGCATGATGTGAAGGAATGTCCAAAAATTCTTCTTCGACCCAGCAGTACGGTTTCTCCCTATTCAAACTTTCCCAGTTCAGCCGGTGTGACATAATGTTAACACACCCTTCTGTAGTCCTCAGGATCAATGTCCGGCTAGACCCAAGAATCTCCATAACGCTTGACGCGTGTTGAAACGACTCTGTACTATGATAAAAGGCAACGTCGTCAGAGAGGTAGCCTTCAAGATTTGACCCGCTGTCAGAGCGGCTGGTAGCCCTCAAGTCAAAGGAACCCTCAGTATGGCGCCTAATCACTAGCGTTCGTGAGGAAGAAGTTTCAACCCTCTCTGAGCGACGAGGCCCAGCCACAGGAAGATTCACAGGAATCCTCCCACCAACGGTGGCTAGAGGGGGCTCGTGAACTCAAATTCCCCCTGTTCAAGGTACCAACGCTACTTGGCCTAGGGCGCATGGTTGAAGTGAAGCAACCAAAAATAATATGAAGGCAAGAGTTCAAAAGGTTACCTAAAGAAGGGATAATGGAAGGAAGAGCTTCATAAAAAGAAAGAGCAGCAACAGTATCTTTAAAATTTCAGCAGAGGTTCACTAAGCTAGAAGGCAGAAGCAAGTCCCAAAAATTGCTAAGTTCTCCTTTTATAGGTAATGAAGGGCCACAGTGATCAGCCAAGAGTCATGTCATATGCCCCAAAACGCAATTTTTTGGATATAAACGACTCCATCGTTTCATGGTCCAAGGCACGAAATGGTGATGCTTCATGTAAAATTTTGAACGAAACAGGCCAGTGGGAGTCAAAGTCTAGGCCCAATAAGCCCAAGTGACGGTTATATTCTTGAATAATGATGGCTCATGTTTAAAAGGGGCATTTAATGTCCAATTATTTCAGACACATTAAATGCATCCCAACAACTCTTTCGAATACCAAGAGTTATGATTTTCAAAAACTCTTGGGATTTCCCTTGTTGCAAATCTCTGTCCGAATCCACTGTAAGGGCATTAACAGGGTGGGCGCATAATCTATAGAATGGACACGTTGGCAGAAAACCAACACGCAGTTAGCAAGAGTTTTAAAGGATATTTTTGGAGTGTTTTACGGGCATCCAGACCTCTCGAAGACTGTATAGCTCATATGAGCAACTTAACAGTCCCTCATACAAGCTAGGGGACAAATGATCCAGTCTAGATACCAGCCCATAATTGGTGATGTCAGCATGACAGTTTAGAGGGACGACCGGTATCACAGGCAGTGTTCTTACACTGGTTATCCGGTCTCATACATTCCGCTCTCACCTATTCGGATACTTCGTCTGTCCTCACTCCCCTGTCCCATATAACTATTTGCTACAGTGTTACAAAGAGATAAGGGGGTTATAAATTATCAGCTTGGATACTCTGCACAGCGGAAGGTGTCACTGTCACTCACAGAAAGGAGTAGGTACGATTACAGGCGTGGCATACGGAAAAGGAGATTATCCTCCATCCCTATGTCAAAATCATACACTGATAATTGACCTACCCCCTACCACACTCTGAATACTGAGCCACTCTGATTGACACTCTATACACGTTATCAGAACCTACAGGCCCACCTGCATCCGACGATTCATTTTCCACGACCAACTATAAATAGCAGATTCTAATATACATGCAAGGTTACATTGTTCTATCTCACATCTTACTATTGCATCACTTAAGCTTTCATTGAGTTCACTTACACTCTTCTAACTTGAGCGTCGGAGAATCTTCACAGGTGACACCACCTTTTGCCTACTCCAATGCGAAACTTTGGTGTGAAAGATCTCCAGGACAACGAGACCGGTTTCTCCCATTGAGAGGCCGAATTACAATACCGGATACCCACTGTACCGGTGTACAAATCCTAAAATATACATACTTTTATGGCTGGTTCGACACCGGATCCTAGACCCCGGTCCAAACCAGTTCAAGTTTCATCTTAAAATAATTTTTTTACAATGAGATATGCCTATTTTACCAAAATGCGTATATGCAGTAAAAATTTACAAAAGTCAGTGTGTTGTTTGTAACGTGGAGCAAATTTTGTATGAAATTAGAATTTTTGGTCTGCATGAATGTTGTAGATAATTTTATTATGGAACTACAGAAAGTGGAATTACTTAAAAAGGATTTGCTTTACTCACGTTATGGCCTTTTTACTAATATATGTTGCTGTTGTAAATTTCTAAAATTTACCTATGATGGTTATTATAGATGAAAATGATATTTTCCATGTGGGTAATGATTTATTTATGAATTATTAAGGGATTATTGATTATTATGGATGTTAATGATGTTGGTGTATGCACTACAAGCTATTAATGTATCAATTTTAACTTATTAATAAAATTAGTATTTTTCAGTTTTAGACAAATGCTATTTATCATGGAATAATAGGTCATATGAGAATTATTCCTAAAACGTCCCTAATCAAGTATTTACATGGGGACATGTAAATACATTAAGATTAGTGTGTAAATGTACTGATGATTTGATCTCATAAATCATGGATATATGATATCAAGTCTTTACACGGGTATACATTAAGGGTAATGTTGTACTGGACAGACCCACCATGAGAACGTTGCATGGATCGTTACATGAGTGTCATAAACGGTTCTCAATGTGATAATGGTATATAGTCCTTTGACCTGAAGTCACTACGATTCCTACATAAGGAGTTTATTGTTTTAACACAATCAAACGTTATCTATAATAAGATGACCATAAAGATTATGATTAGGCAATAGATAAATTATGTAGAGGGATGTGAGTGATGTAGATGGAATTTGTCTCTCCTATGTGACAGGAGTGATATCTATAGGCCACTTGATAGAGTGAGACTAATGAAATGCATGGCCATGCTAGGATGAATAAATATTAGATATTTATTCTATAAAGTCTACTCTGGTATCAAGTAAAATGAATTAGGCCATACAAGGATGACGACGACCATGCCTTGGGCCCAATTAGATACGTGACAAAAGGAATAGATATATAAATAATTATCACTTATAGGTCATGTTGATGATAAATAATATTCAGATATAATGATGTATTGCTAGATACCGCTCTTATTTTATATTAATAATAAAATAGTTTACTATTAATATAACTGAATATTTTACCTACAGGGTCACACAAATAGAGTAAGCCCACCAGAGGATAGTTTTATTTTAGTTGGACTAAAAATAAAACTATTTGGGCCTAACTCATTTAGAATGAGTCAGGAGCCCAATGTTTAATGAGAGCTCAGGTCAAGACCTAAGCCTATATATAGAGCATGAGATGCTCATAGTTCTGCTGCTCAGAAATTAGACCATAAACAAATTTCAGTACTAGCATTCGGAGCTCTGTTTTTCTGGTGGGAGTGTTCGTATGGACTCCTAAAGGTGAAGTTACAATTGCTTCGATCGAGGAACTTGTTTTGCGTCTACAATAGGTAAACCCTAATTAAAAAATTTTAATTTAGCATAATGCTTTGAGACATACGTGTTTGTAATTCTTTTGGGAATCCTTTGTGTTTTCACTGCCTGACCCTAATGGGATTCCCTAACAATTGAGTGTCGTATGAATGTCATACAGTATGTATATCTTTGTGATGAATAATTATGAATGACTAAATTAATGTATACATGAATGCCTTGTAGTTTATTGAGATATGTTGTTGACTATAAATCCATGATTTTGAGAATTGATATATGTAATGTGTCCTTTGAGGACTTATGGCTTTCAAGTTATTATGGAAGTATTGATATCATGGTATGTTAAATTGATAAAGAGAATTAAAGGCATTCATGCATCATAAGTATTTGGACGCACCATGGAATTTAAAGGTTCCACGATTGCCAGCCCTGGTGGGGGGTTACTCTATGATGAGTTAAAGCCTTATTTTTGTTGAGCGCCATGAAGGGTAAGGATTCATGGTTTATGCTAAGTCTTACTTGTGTACTTCGGTACTTGAACACCATGAAGGGTAGGGATTCATGGTATATGCTAAGTCCTACTTGTATACTTTGGTACTTGAGCGCTACGAATGGTAGGGATTCGTGGCATTATGTTAAGTCCTACTTGTGTCTCTATAAAACTTTTTACTGCAGTATTCCTGCTAAATCAAAATGGATCCAACATGACATCATTTGGCTAAATTAAAGATTATTAAATGTAAATGACCTTGTTTGGCATATTCATCATATCATAATTGTTTGTTGATTGTGTTTGTTCAATTTTACTTTTATTCTATATTCTATTTCTCTCTTACATTATTTTTAAAGTGCATGCTTCACAGAATGACGAGTGGTGAAATTGATGAAGCTTTTATGTTTTATTGCTTAGACTTTGACTTTATTTGACTTTTAATGTGTTTTAATAAAATTATTATGTACCTCGTACTGCAATCTTATCTATCATTTTCGTTATATAAATGTATTATGTTTTATTCGTTCACGATTAGTATGCATGATAATATTCCACATTTATCAATTTTTACGTGATCTCAGAATTTAAATTACAAATTTCAAAATGATTCTTTAAACGCAAAAAATTTATTACAAAAATTTGGGTTAATTAATTGGAATTTGTAATTTGGGTTTCGGGTGTCACAGTGATCATCGGGGTCTACACTCCACCTAGGTACGGCTTATTATCAGCTTTTCCTTGAACAGACATTATCATTCTCAAGTGGTTCTTTTGAGCCGAATTGGATATTTCTCCTCCTGTAAATCCTCCTGCGATCATATCAATCACGTCCTTTCTGCCCGAGCCTGAAGGTTTCATCCATGACTCATCATCCTCTTCAATGTTATCTATAACGGCTTTTCCTTTATCTAGGGCTTGCTTCTTAGAATCTCTGTTCTCTTCTTCAACTAGACCGGTGTCCCTTCTTCTGGGGGGTTCTTTCTCTTGCTCTCTGTACCCCTCTTGCCGAAATAGGTAATTCTTCAGATTTCTTTCCCTAATCAAAGTTTCGATAGCCTCTTTTAACTACTTGTACTAGTCAGTGTTATAACCGGTCTGCTCATGAAACTCACAGTATTTGCTCGCGTTGCCTGGTCTTTTCATAGGCATGGGCTTTCTGATTCCATTCACCATAAAACTTTTCATCCCTACTTCTCTTAGAATTTGACTGGGTCGTACTGCCAGGGGTGTGAACTGGGTTGAATTGACACTTTGGCGCTCCTTCCGCCTTAGAGAGGGTCTGTAATATCCCAAAAATTTCATTCTTAGGTATAATCATTTTTATTTAGACCATTAATGATATTGTCCATTTTATCTTAACTTTCTACATAAATTTGGTTAGGAAAACATTTGTGTACATTTCTTTTGGTCCGGCCCAAATACCAAAGATTTCATGCCAAGCTTGAGCTCGAGTGTATAAAGCTTAAGTTTGAGAATTCAAGCTTAAATGAACTCCCTTGGCAGCTCAAGTGGTAAAGAGCATGTGAGGGTCACCTAAATCAGCACGGTTCAAGCCTTGCCTCCCTTTTTTTCCCCCTCCCCAGATTGCTTAAATCAAGGATCGGTGGAGTTTATTTTTAATTAAAGCGCCAGACATCCATTGCCCAAATCAAGGATCAGTGAAGAATTTCTGAGTCTAACTTTAGACGAGTGTTTTTCTTAGAAAGGAATATTCTTGATCGGTCCTGCACTGGGATCAAGAGATCCGGTTTTAGGCCGGTCACAGAAGTTGAAGATCGAGTGATGCTGAAAACCGGCTCTGTGAGTATCCGATCTGTGTATCTGGTGTCTCAGACATTACCGAGTAAAATATTATTGAGCAAGAAATTTTTGAGTGAATCATGTCTGAGATAAGACTGTCTGATTGAAGAAAGGAATCTGTTTCCAAGTGAGGTATTATCGAGAGATATTCCAAGTGAAGAAAGGTTATGTTTCCGAGTGAGGTATGATCAAGAGAACTTCCGAGTGAAGAAAGGTTACGTTTCTGAGTGAGTCATGACCGAAAGAACTTCCGAGTGAAGGGAGTCCTGGCCTCGAAGACATTTTTGAGTGAAGCGTGTCCGAGAGAACCATTTCTAAGTGAAAAAAAGCTTTGGCTTCAAATGAGATATTTCCAAGCAAAGAAAATCTGAGATGATTACTTCCGACTGAAGGAAAGTTCTGGATTCGAATGAGCACCTTTCAGACAAAGAAGCCTCCAAGTTCCATACTTCTAAGTGGAGTTTCCCCGAGTGACTCGTTTCTGAGTGAAACATCTACGAGTAACTTATTTCCGAATGAAACATTTCCGAGTGACTCTTTTCTGAATAAAACGTTTTCGAGTGAAACACCTCCGAGAGACTCGTTTCCGAATAAAACGTCTCCGAGTGAAACGTTTCTGAGAGAAGTACTTTCGAACGGAGGAAAGCTTTGATTCCGAATGAGTACTTCTCGGGTCAAGATATTTCCGAGCATGGTATCTCCGAGTTGAGCAACTTTCCCAAATGGGATGTCTCTGAGTGCAACACTTCCATGTGGGATGACACCGAGTGAGACATTTCCAAGTGAATGACACTAAGTGAGACCTTTCCGATTCCCGCGTGATATGTCACCGATTGAGATTACCGAGTGAGTCATTTCTAGGGAGAGTACATCTGGACAGAGAGACTATAACTCCAAGTGAGTAATATTTCCAAGTGAAGAGTTCCCGGACGAAGGAAAATCTGAGTGTTGAACCCCCTTCATTCTATTCGTTCTCGACTGTCTTAAAGTTGCCGAGAGCTTATGCTCGGGTCCGTCTTCGAGGTTGCCTTCGACTCCGAGTGATATTCTCAAGAGAAAGAATTCTGAGTGACGCAACTCCGAATGATCTTTCGGTTGTAATAGTTCTGAGTGACACACTTCCGAGAGAAATAGTTTCGAGAGAAGATTGACTGACTTTGAAAGAACACTTTCGGGTAGAGATATCTGAGTGAGATATTTCTGAATGAGGTGACCCGGGTGAGACATTTCCGAGTGAGTCATTTTTCGAGGAAGGAAAGGCTATGTCCGAGTGTTTCAGGAAGAAACAATTCCGAGCAAATCCCCTCCGAGTAAAGCAATTTCGAATAAAAGAGGCTCTGAAACTCTCGGAAAGAGATATGCCCAAACAGTGTTAGAATTGATCTTTTACTCCAATCATGTCGTTTTGTACATATTTTAATATATCTATTTCAATCATACAAACTCCAGTATGTAGCCGGCGGGAAATGGACAACAATATAGCTCATTTTCTTATCTAAACCTCCATTATTACCATAATCAACGCACCTAACGTCCCACTACAATCCTATTATGAAAAGTTGTTCCCCCCACTTGTCATTGCATCATTAAATTAACGCCACCTTTAGTCCCCAAGTCTGAATTCTCAGAACAAAGTAAAATTAGTAAAGTCTCTATCTCATTTTCCTTTCCTTCATCAAGTTATCTCTGATCCGAAGCTAGGACAGTAAGAAGAGAACATTTTTCAACCATCTAAGACCCTTCATCAAGGTAAGAGGGGGTTAGGGTTGTGAATAAATATGGAATGGGTAGAATTGTATGCTGTCCTAGGATTTTCCAGATTTATTTTAGTAACTTATTATTTAATTTTGAAGCTGAAAATGTGTGAATTTGACTCTGACTTCTTCATCAAAGATGTATATCTTTTCGTTATGTGAATTTTGATACTTGAACCGATTGGTTTGGATATGTATAGCATGAGTTATAGTTGAAATACAACAGTATGTCCGTTCTGGAATATTATGTTGCTGTTGTAAATATCTGAAATTACCTATGATTATTATTATGGATGAAAATGATATTTTCCATGTGGGTAATGATTTATTTTTGAATTATTGATGGATTATTGATTATTATGGATGTTATTGAGTGTTTTATGAAAGTCATACAGTATATGATCCGGTCTGGATACCAGCCCCAAGGTTATCCAGTATGGATACCGGTTCTAAGGACAAAAGGTCGTCTCAGCCTTCCTAGAAGTCAACTGGTATCCCAGGATAATGATCCAGTCGGCAATATATTTAGCCAATCTAGATACCGGCCCCAAGGTCAACAAGTCATCTAACCATCTTAGAGGACAACCGGTATCGTAAGGTACTGACCCGATCGGTAAATACACGTTACAAGTCTCTCCTACATCAGTCGTCTGAAGTAACGTTTGAGACGCCAGATGACTTATCTGCTCTCATTCATCTGTCACCTTTAACCGACTGCACCAGAGTCATAACGAGGAAGGTAATCTGCACAGCGGAATGTCCCTTTCATTCACCAATAAGAGTAGGTACAATCACCAGTGGAATTTACAGAAAAGGTGATTATCTTCCATCCCTGTGTCAGAATCGTACATTGATAATTCACCTACCCTCCTGACATACTCTGAATACTGGGCCACTCGGATTGTCTCTATATACACGTTTTCAGAATCTACGGGCCCACTTGCACCCAACGATTCATCTTCCACGCTCAACTATAAATAACATGTTCCAATACACATGCCAGGTTACGTTGTCCTTACTCTTATTCTCACTATTATACTGCTTGAGTATTAACTGAGTCCATTTACACTCTTCTAACTTGAGCGTCGGAGAATCTTTGCAAGTGACACCACCTGTCGCCCACACGAACGTGTGAGGTCGGTGTGAAGGATCTCTAGGACAACGAGACCGGTTTCTCTTACCGAGAGATCAGATTACAGAGATCGGATACATACAGAACCGGTCTTCAACCTTATTCAATCCTTACTCTTGTGACTGGCCCGACATCGGATCTCTTTGACCCTGGTTCAGGACAGATCATTGGCACGCCCAGTGGGACACGGTAGAGTTATTCCCACTTTCTGCAGAAGTTAGTAGTCAACAATGGAAGGTGATGGATGTGATTGTGTGGATGGTCATGTGGAAGACGTGACCCATCAACAAGCTGATAGGAGATTTGTTTTCGAATCACCAGCAACCCACTCAAGGAGAATGGTACCAGTGGCAACCCCTGACCCTCGAGATGAAGTTATTAGGCAGCTCAGGGAAGAGTTGATGGAGTTGCGAAGGGAGAAAGGAGGAACTGGGGATAGAATGGTGTCTCAGGCAGAGGATACTCGCCATGTATCTGCGAGAGATAAGTCCACAACTCTCCAGTATTCTAAGGTCCCCACTTATGAGAGGAGAGAACAAACTTAAGATTCTAGGGACAGAATCAGTGCAAGGAGGAAGGAGCAGGTAGTGATGACTTCTGGGGCATACCGACTCAATGTCCCTTTCTCAAGGAGGCTCATGAGTATAATCATCCCTAAACACCTGCAAACAACTTAACCACTATCAATCGGAAAGTATAATGGAGAAACTGATCCCACTAAGCACCCTGATGCTTATGTGTATGAGGCCATGTACCTGGGAGCGGATGAAGATGTGATGTGTAGATGTTTCCACGAACCCTGACGGAGGAGGCTCTCAGTTGGTTCAAAAGCTTACCCTCGGGGTCAATAGACTCTTGGGAAGAAATGACGACTTCATTTGAGAGCCATTTCATTATCTCTAGAGAAGTTCCAAGGACTTCCCATACATTGGCTCAGATAAGGCAGGGAGAAAGTGAAACTCTCAAGGAGTTTTTGAAGAGATTTTAAAAAGAGGCTGCTTTGGTGCCTAACCTCACGGAGGCTATTCAGCTTCACATCATTGTTGAAGCCCTACAACCTGGATACGCCTTTGCTTTGTCTTTGGCAAAGAGTCCTCCGACGACGTTGGAGGAGTTTCGAAGAAAAGCTTCGAAGTACGTAGGTATTGAAATGCACTTGGAAGCAACAACGGCGAGAGGGAAATTCCCAATGCCACATCAACGACAATGGGGAGATAAGGACAAACCCCGATCGAAACACATGGAGAGGCTGTTCGGTGGTAACACTTTCGATAGTCCTGCTCAGCAGTACCAGGAAAACCGAGTAAGTGCGTTTAGCAGTTATACTCCGCTAAATTCTAAGTGTTCACAAATTATGAGGGAGATCGGATGGCCAACACTTAGTATATACGGGGTCAGAAAACCGCCCCAGCTTCGTAAATATGGTGACCCTCGAAAATACTACGAATTCCATGAGCAAAGGGGCCACTCGGCAAATGAATGTCAAGCCCTAAAAAATACTATTGAGACCCTGATCCGAGAGGGTAAACTCAAACAGTACCTTTTCAAATAGGGGACTTTTGATGAACCAAACCGGATTGAGAAAAGGGAAAGGTATCATGAGTACGGTGATGATGATAGTTCCACTCCGATCAGAAGGTTTACTGCTTATGAAAAGCAGAAGGGAGTTCTGGTTAGTGAGCTTGCAACATAAAATGTTATGTCCCAACAACAACATCAAGGCCGTCGAGAGGTCATTGATTAGGGATCAGACCATCAAAGCTAAGAACACCCTCTGCTGCTATAGCTAGTTGGTAAAAATGGTGTGCATTCTTTCTTTACTTGGGTTTTTCCGATTGGGTTTTACCAAGAAGGTTTAACGAGGCATAACCCCGACTCGGCTCTCTTTCTCTCTTGTAATTCACAATTAATGAAATATTCTATATGTTCACCTATTGTCTTTATGATTTTATTCGATGCCCAACTGCGTTGTGACAAGATACTTTCAGGACGGATGATCCTAACAACGTCGTTAGTGATGAACCTCTTCAAAGGTACAACTGGGTGAACCATATTTCGAAGGCTCGGATTGTAGGATTAAACCGAACTCCGAGTACGACTAGTAGGTTTGGCCGAACGTTGGTGAAGAACAGTGAATGGGTAAAATCCAACACCGATTGAAGGCCCAGATTGTAGGATTAAAGTAAACTCTGGGTACGGTTAGTAAGTTTGGCTGAACACCGGAGAAGGCTCGAATTGTAGGATTAAACCGAACTCCAAGTACGACTAGTAGGTTTGGCAGAACGTCGGTGAAGAACGGTGAATGGGTAAAATCCAACATCGATTGAGAAGGCCGGTGAATGGGTAAAATCCAACACCGAGTGAAGAAAAATGGTGAATGGGTAAAATCCAACACCGAGTGAAGAAAAATAGTGAATGGGTAAAATCCAACACCGATTGAGAAGGCTGGTGAATGGGTAAAATCCAACACCAAGTGAAGAAAAATGGTGAATGGGTAAAATCCAACACCGATTAAAGACTTGGGCGCAGTGAGCTGGACCTTCTTCAAAGCCACGCTGAACCCCGAGTAGGTTAAAGACGACCAGTGGATGGGTAAAATCCAACACCGATTGAAGAAGAATGGTGAATGGGTAAAATCCAACGCCGATTGAAGAAAAACGCTGAATGGGTAAAATCCAACACCGATTAAAGAAGTACGGTTAGTAGGATTAAACCGAACGCCATTGAAGGCTTGGATTGTAGAATTAAACCGAACTCTAAGTATGATTAGTAGGTTTGGCCGAACATGGAAGAAGAATTAATCGTCATTCTCATTATTGAAATCGCTCGGAAGTACTTTCCCCGAGAGTTCTTCACTCAGGAATATCTCACTTCGGAGTCAATCGTAATCCTCATTACTGAATCCGCTCGGAAGGACTCCCCGAGAATTCCTCACTCAGAAACACTTTAACTTCAAAGTCAGGCTCACAAATTCTTTAGTCAATAAAGTCTTACTGAAGTCCGACTCATGAATTCTTTAAGTTGAGAATATCACTTCAAGGTTACAATCAGGAATTATTTACTTGGGAAAGTCTCTACCTGAAACATACTCATTCGAAGTCAAAGTCTATCTGTCCAGAAGTGTTTCACCAGGAAAATGCTCCACTCGATGCCATACTACATGGGAATCAGAGATATCTCACTCGGTACTATCCCGCTTAGAAATGTCTCACTCAGTGCCATCCCACGCTGAAGTGTCATACTCAGAGACACCCCACTCAGGAAAGTTGCACTCGGAAACTTCCAACCCGAATGAAGATTCAGGTTGTAGGACTAAACCAAACTCTGAGTGTGGTTGGAGCGATTAAACCGAGCACTGTCAAAGCACCATTCAGAAATCTTCCACACGGGAACGGTTACTCGAAAATCCTCCTCCCGGAAGAATCAATCTGAGAGCTTCCACTCGGAAGTATCCCTCAGAATTTTTTAATAAGACGTACTTTTACCGAACAACACGAGGAGGTTAGATAATGGAACTTCCCAGGTGACACGGCTAGAACCTACCTCACTCGGAGTCGCTCATTCAGAGTCAATTGCTAATTCAGCCACTCACTCGGAATCGTTCACTCAATAACGCTTGGGGACAATATTCGACAGTTAACGAGTATTGCGAAGGTGAAAAACATAACATGTGTTCTTGCAGGGTACGCCGGCATACAGACCTCTCATGAACTGCATAGCTTATATGAGCAACTTACAGTCCCTCACACAAGCTAGGGGACAAATGATCCGGTCTGGATACCGGTCCCAAGGTTATCCGGTCTGGATACCGGTTCTAAGGACAAAAGGCCGCCTCAACCTTCCTAGAAGTCAACCGGTATCCCAGGATAATGATCCAGTCAAAAATATATTGAGCCAATCCGGATACCGGCCCCAAGGTCAAGAAGTCATCTAACCATCTTAGAGGACAACTGGTATCGCAAGGTACTGACCCGATCGGTAAATACACGTTGCAAGTCTCTCCTACACCAGTCGTCAGAAGTAACATTTGAGACGCCGGATGACTTATCCGCTCTCATTCATCTGTCACCTTTAACTGACTGCCCCAGAGTCATAACAAAGAAGGTACTCTGCACAGCGGAATGTCCCTTTCATTCACCAATAAGAGTGGGTACAATCACCAGTGAAATTTATGGAAAAGGTGATTATCTTCCATCCCTGTGTCAGAATCGTACACTGATAATTCACCTACCCTTCTGATATACTCTGAATACTGGGCCACTCGGATTGTCTCTATATACACGTTATCAGAATCTACGAGCCCACTTGCACCCAACGATTCATCTTCCACGCTCAACTATAAATAACATGTTCCAATACATATGCCAGGTTACGTTGTACTTACTCTCATTCTCACTATTATACTGCTTGAGTATTAACTGAGTCCATTTACACTCTTTTAACTTGAGCGTCGGAGAATCTTCACAGGTGACACCACCTGTCGCCTACACCAACGCGTGAGGTCAGTGTGAAGGATCTCTAGGACAACGAGACCGATTTCTCTTACCGAGAGATCGGATTACAGAGACCGGATACACACAGAAACGGTCTTCAACCTTATTCAATCCTTACTCTTGTGACTGGCCCGACACCGAATCTCTTTGACCTCGGTTCAGGACAGATCAGTATATATATATATATATCTTTGTGATGAACAATTATGAATGACTAAATTAATGAATACATGAATGCCTTGTGGTTTATTAAGACATGTTGTTGAACTATAAATCCATGATTTTGAGAATTAATATACGTGATGTATCCTTTGAGGACTTGTGGTTTTCCAAGTGATTATGGAAATATTGATATCATGGTATGTTAAATCGATAAAGAGAATTAAAGGCATTCATGCATCATAAGCATTTGGACGCACCATGGAATTTAGGAGTTCCATGATTGCCGGCCCTGGTAGGGGGTTACTCTATGATGAGTTAAAGCCCTATTTTCGCAAGAGCCATGAAGTGTAGGGATTCATGGTTATGCTAATTCCTACTTGTGTACTTCGGTACTTGAGGGCCATGAAGTGTAGGGATTCATGGTTAATACTAATTCCTACTTGTGTACTTCGGTACTTGAGGGCCATGAAGTGTAGGGATTCATGGTTAATACTAATTCCTACTTGTGTACTTTGGTACTTGAGGGCCATAAAGGTGTAGGGATTCATGGTTATACTAATTCCTACTTATGTACTTCGGTACTTGAGGGCCATGAAGGTGTAGGGATTCATGGTTATGCTAATTCCTACTTGTGTCTCTATGAGACTTTATACTACAGTATTCCCACCAAACCAAAATGGATCCAGCATGACATCATTTGACTAAATTAAGGATTATTAAATGTAAATGACCTGGTTTGGCATATTCATCATATCATTATGGTTTGTTGATTGTGTTGGTGCAATTTTATTTATTTTATATTTATTCTATATTCCGTCTCACTCTTACATTATTTTTACAATGCATGCTACACAGATTGATGAGTGATGCAATTAATGAAGCTTTTATGTTTTATTGCTTGGACTATGACTTCATTTGAATTTTAATGGGTTGTAATAATATTATGTACCATGTACTGTAATCTTCTTTATCGTTTCCGCTATATAAATGTATTATGTTTTATTCGTTCACGACTAGCATGCGTTATAATATTTCGTATTTATTAATTTTTACGTGACCTCAGAATTTAAATTACAAATTTCAAAATGATTCTTTAAACGTAAAAAATTTATTTCAAAAAAAAAATTTGGGTGTCACATTGGTGGTATCAGAGCATTTTCAAAAATTCAGGGCCAATTATTATGACATGTATTATTTCTTTGATATACTACGTGAATTGTTTGTTACTTGCTTAATAATATGTTAAGTATGTGCTACATGACTTGTTGCCTAACTGATAAATTGATGTATACACAGTATTCCCACTCATGTTGACATTCCTGTTGTTCTCGGGTTCTTATGTCTTTTGGAGGGTTTCTCCAGGCATAAGGGCTGTTGAAGGTAGATTGAATCATAAGGAAGAAGTCTTTAAGAATCACCGAAAAGGTTTATGAATTCTTTTCTTTCTGATCTTCTTCATTATCTGAGTAGAAGCATATATCACTATTATCAAGAATTTCTTATTATGATACTGGGACAATATTCCTTTTTCTGGTAACTCCAATTTTTGATAGACATGGAGTCTCTCTCTTTGGACATTTTGGTTTCTGCAATCTCTTGCAAAATGTTCTCTTTGACCACAAATAAAACATTTGCAGGTCGTAGTTTAAGGTTTTAAAGGTCTAACCTTCTTGACCTGGTTTTTGGGAGGTGTTCCCTTATAAGTGGTTAATCTTCTAAGGGGTTTTCTAGCTCTTTGATTTCTGTATACTCCGGGTACAGAAATGTTTCTACAAAATGAGAAATCTTTCACCTGACGAATGATTTCATTCTGTTGGCAAAGCTGTTGGAAGTACTTCGAATAAGACCTTCCGAGTAAGGAAGGGTCGAGAATGCTTCTCCTAGTCATGTGGAGTGGATTGTAGCCACCTGACCTACAACTTTCTGCTTAGGAAATAGAATATTTTTAGATTCGTGTGAATTCTGACATTCCTGGGGTAGATTTCCTTCATGGGATCGACCTCCAACCCTTGTTCCTTTTGTATTGAACTCAAAATCCGATTCAATTTTGAGTACTGTAGGATGATTTGACTGTTTTTGAGCAGTCGGATGTGAAATTTCTTTCTAAAGACGTGAATTTTTGTTCTCAGGCGTTGATTGGTTTGGCCCCGTCCTCGGATGCCTTGGCTTCCTGGATTTGTAAGTTGTGGTCGATAGTATCTTCTGATCAGAATTTTTCTTCTATCTGATGCGTTATATTAAATTTTGAGGATGAAATTTTTTATTAGGGTGGGAGAATTGTAACATCCCAAAAATTTCATTCTCAGATATAATCATTTTTATTTAGACCATTAATGATATTGTCCATTTTATCTCAACTTTCTACATAAATTTGGTTAGGAAAACATTTGTGTACATTTCTTTTGGTCCGGCCCAAATACCAAAGATTTAATGCCAAGCTTAAGCTCGAGTGCATAAAGCTTAAGTTAGAGAATTCAAGCTTAAATGAACTCCCTTGGCAGCTCAAGTGGTAAAGAGCATGTGAGGGTCACCTAAATCAGCACGGTTCGAGCCCTGCCTCCCTTTTTTCCCCCTCCCTAGATTGCTTAAATCAAGGATCAGTGGAGTTTCTTTTTAATTAAAGCGCCAGACATCCGTTGCCCAAATCAAGGATCAGTGAAGAATTTCCGAGTCTGACTTCAGACGAGTATTTTTCTTGGAAAGGAATATTGTTGATTGGTCTGACACTAGGATTAAGAGATCCGGTTTCAGGCTGGTCACAGAAGTTGAAGATCGACTGATGCTATAAACTGGCTCTGTGAGTATCCGATCTGTGTATCTGGTGTCTCAGACATTACCGAATAAAATATTATTGAGCAAGAAATTTTCGAGTGAATCATGTCTGAGATAAGACTGTCCGATTGAAGAAAGGAATCTGTTTCCAAGTGAGGTATTACCAAGAGATATTCCGAGTGAAGAAAAGTTATGTTTCCGAGTGAGGTATGACCAAGAGAACTTCCAAGTGAAGGAAGGTTACATTTCCGAGTGAGTCATGACCGAAAGAACTTCCGAGTGAAGGGAGTCTTGGCCTCGGAGACATTTTTAAGTGAAGCGTGTTCGAGAGAATGATTTCTGAGTGAAAGAAAGCTTTGGCTTCAAATGAGATATTTCTGAGCGAAGAAAATCTGAGATGATCACTTCCGACTGAAGGAAAGCTCTGGCTTTGAATGAGCACCTTTCAGACAAAGAAGAGTCCAAGTTCCATACTTCTGTGTGGAGTGTCCCCGAGTGACTCGTTTCCGAGTGAAACGTCTATGACTAACTCATTTTCGAATGAAACGTTTCTGAGTGACTCTTTTCCGAATGAAAGGTTTCCGAGTTAAACGCCTCCGAGTGACTCGTTTCTGAATGAAACGTCTTCGAGTGAAACGTTTCCGAGAGAAATACTTCCGAACGGAGGAAAACTTTGATTCCGAATGAGTACTTCTCGGGTCGAGATATTTCCGAGAATGGTCTCTCCGAGTTGAGCAACTTTCCCAAATGGGATGTCTTCGAGTACAACACTTCCGTGTGGGATGGCACCGAGTGAGACATTTCCAAGTGAATGATACCAAGTGAGACCTTTCCGATTCCCGCGTGATATGTCACCGATTGAGATTACCGAGTGAGTCATTTCCAGGGAGAGTATATCTGGACAGAGAGACTATAACTCCGAGTGAGTAATATTTCCGAGTGACGAGTTCCCAGACGAAGGAAAATCCAAGTATTGAACCCCCTTCATTCTATTCGTGCTCGGGTGTCTTAAAGTTACCGAGAGCTTGTGCTCGGGTCCGTCTTTGAGGTTTCCTTCGACTCCGAGTGATATTCTCAGGAGAAAGAATTCTGAGTGACGCAACTCCGAATGATCTCTCAATTATAATAGTTCCGAGTGACGCACTTCCGAGAGAAATAGTTTTGAGAGAAGACTGACTGACTTTGAAAGAACACTTTCGGGTAGAGATATCCGAGTGAGATATTTCTGAATGAGGTAACCCGGGTGAGACATTTCCAAGTGAGTCATTTTCCGAGGAAGGAAAGGCTATGTCTGAGTGTTTCAGGTAGAAACAATTCCGAGCAAATCCCCTCCGAGTGAAGCAATTCTGAACGAAAGAGGCTCTGAAACTCTCGGAAAGAGATATGCCCAAACAGTGTCAGAATTGATCTTTTACTCCAATCATGTCGTTTTGTACATATTTTAATATATCTATTTCAATCATACAAACTTCAGTATGTAGGCGGCGGGAAATGGACAACAATACAGCTCATTTTTTTTATCTAAACCTCCATTATTACCACAATCAACGCACCTAACGTCCCACTACAATCCTATTATAAAAAGCTGTTCCCTTCACTTGTTATTGCATCATTAAATTAACGCTACCTTTCATCCCCAACTCTGAATTCTCAGAACAAACGAAAATTAGTAAAGTCTCTCTCTCATTTTCCTTTCCTCCGTCAAGTCATCTCTGATCCGAAGTTAGGACAGTAAGAAGAGAACATTTTTCAACCATCTAAGACCCTTCATCAAGGTAAGAGGGGATAGGGTTGTGAATAAATATGGAATGGGTAGAATTGTATGCTGTCCTAGGATTTTCCAGATTTATTTTAGTAACTTATTATTTAATTTTGAAGCTAAAAATGTGTGAATTTGACTCTGACTTCTTCATCAAAGATGTATATCTTTTCGTTATGTGAATTTTGATACTTGAACCGACTGGTTTGGATGTATAGCATGAGTTATAATTGAAATACTACAGTATGTCCGTTCTGGAATATTATGTTGCTGTTGTAAATTTCTGAAATTACCTATGATTATTATTATGGATAAAAATGATATTTTCCATGTGGGTAATGATTTATTTTTGAATTATTGATGGATTATTGGTTATTATGGGTGTTATTGAGTGTTTTATGAATGTTATACAGTATATATATATATATATATATATATATATATATATATCTTTGTGATGAACAATTATGAATGACTAAATTAATGAATACATGAATGGCTTGTGGTTTATTAAGACATGTTGTTGAACTGTAAATCCATGATTTTGAGAATTAATATACGTGATGTGTCCTTTGAGGACTTGTGGTTTTCCAAGTGATTATGGAAATATTGATATCATGGTATGTTAAATCGATAAAGAGAATTAAAGGCATTCATGCATCATAAGCATTTGGACGCACCATGGAATTTAGGGGTTCCATGATTACCGGCCCTGGTGGGGGGTTACTCTATGATGAGTTAAAGCCCTATTTTCGCAAGAGCCATGAAGTGTAGGGATTCATGGTTATGCTAATTCCTACTTGTGTACTTCGGTACTTGAGGGCCATGAAGTGTAGGGATTCATGGTTAATACTAATTCCTACTTGTGTACTTCTGTACTTGAGGGCCATGAAGTGTAGGGATTCATGGTTAATACTAATTCCTACTTGTGTACTTTGGTACTTGAGGGCCATGAAGGTGTAAGGATTCATGGTTATACTAATTCCTACTTGTGTACTTCGGTACTTGAGGGCCATGAAGGTGTAGGGATTCATGGTTATGCTAATTCTTACTTGTGTCTCTATGAGACTTTATACTGCAGTATTCCCACCAAACCAAAATGGATCCAGCATGACATCATTTGACTAAATTAAGGATTATTAAATGTAGATGACCTGGTTTAGCATATTCATCATGTCATTATGGTTTGTTGATTATGTTTGTACAATTTTATTTATTTTATATTTATTCTATATTCTGTCTTACTCTTACATTATTTTTACAGTGCATGCTACACAAATTGACGAGTGATGCAATTAATGAAGCTTTTATGTTTTATTGCTTAGACTATGACTTCATTTGAATTTTAATGGGTTGTAATAATATTATGTACCATGTACTGTAATCTTCTTTATCGTTTCCGCTATATAAATGTATTATGTTTTATTCATTCACGACTAGCATGCGTTATAATATTCCGCATTTATTAATTTTTACGTGACCTCAGAATTTAAATTACAAATTTCAAAATGATTCTTTAAACGCGAAAAATTTATTTCAAAAACAAAATTTTGGGCGTCACAAGTCTCGCTCCCTGTTTCCACCAATTTTTGGCCCTCTTCGTTCATGGACTTGCGACCTGTCTTTTGTGACTGGAGTCTTTCCCTTCGTTGCTGTTAGATGCATTTCTCTTCCCATGTATTTCATAGCTCTTCTCTGTAACATCCTAAAATTTAGAATTTTAGAAAATAATTCACTAAGGATCAGTGGAGAATTTCCAAGTGAAAAATGTCTGATCAGTGGAGAAATTTCGAGTGAAATATGAGTGAGACAAGACTTTTCGAGTGAAAAATGGATATAATTCCGAGTGAAGGAAGGTTAATATGTTTTCGAGTGAAGCATGATTGAGAGAATCATTTCTGAATTAAGAAAAACTATGTCTGAATGACACTTTTGAGTAAGACAAATCTGAGTGAAACGTCTCCGAGTGAAACGTTTCCGAATGGATCGTTTCCCAGAGAAGTACTTTCGAATGAAGAGAAGCTTTGATTTCGAATGAGTACTTCTCGGGCTGAGATATTTATGAATAATGACCGAGTAGAGTATCTCCAAGTTGTATGACTTTCCGAGTGAGGTGTCTCTGAGTGCGAAACCTCCGAGTGGGATAGCACTGAGTGAGACGTTTCCAAGTGGGATAACGTCATGAGACATTTTTGAATTCCGTATGGAATGACACCGATTGATACATACCGAGTGAGTCTTTTCCAGGGAAGGTACTTCTGGATAAAGAAAGACTTTAAATCCGAATAAGTATGTTTCTGAGTGAATAGGTCTCGGGGAGAGTAAATATCCGAGTGATGAATCCCTTCATTTAATTCATGCTCGGGTGTCTTAAAGATTGCCTAGGAGCTGTTCTCGGGTCTATATTCAGAGTTTTCGAGAGCTTGTGCTCGGATTCGTCTTCAAGATTGTCTTCGACCCCGAGTAATCCTTTCGAGTGGAAAGATTTCCGAGAGGACTGAACTTCGATTCCGAGTGATCTTTTCGGAAGTAAGACTTCCGAGTGACGCACGTGAGAGCTTTGACTCGGGTAGAGATATATCTGAGTGAGATATTTCTGAATAAGGAATCATCGAGTGATACATTTCTGAGTGGATCACTTCTGAGGAAAGAAAAGCTGACTGAGTGTTTCATGAAGAAACCTTTCCGAGCGAATTTCCTCCGAGTAAAGTAATTCTGAACGAAAAGAGGCTCAGATAGATCTTTCTTGGAAAGAGGAATATGCCCAAAATACCAAAACTGAGTCAGAATTAATAATTACTCCAATTATTGAGGCTTTCCACGTCACTCTGTTCTAGCAGATTCTCTTTTCTGATTTTTGTAAGTGTGGGACCCTCTCTATTGTCCTATCCTCTTTTCTTTTATTACCTTGTTTTTTCCTTATATCTTAATATACGTGTATCAGTACTTAATCATTTCGTTCACGTCTTTTTCATGAACGATTTTTATCAAATCCTATCATTAGATTAGCTTGGAATTTTGAGAGTGTCAACATTACCTTTAATCCTTTTCTTTTCCAATCTTTACTGGAAATTATCAATAAAAAAGGAGACTAATCTTCACTTATTCTCTTTCATATGGAAGCTTGGCTTTAAAGAAGTAAGAGCTTTGAATTTCATAAGTGAAATAGCTTTAGAAGAGTTCAGAGTTGAAATTCCAGTCGGAATTTATGAGCTGTAATTAGATATAGCTTGAAGAGCTGCTGGAATTCTTTATTTCCAGGTAGGGGGAGCATTTACATTTTAAATGCATGGTTTACAAATGGATTTAGGATAATATTATTGTATTTAATATGAAATCCTAAATATATATATATGTTACGTGTGATATATTTGTGATATTTCCGTTCATATGATATTAAATTTGGTATGAGAAATGATTTGTATATGTGATGTATGTGTTTATGATAAATTCTATGCATGAGATGCTATAGAATATGTGATTGATGATATGAATGATATTCATGATATATGAATGCATGGTGTAACATCCTAAATTTTAGAATGTTAGAAAATAATTTATTAAGGATCAGTGAAGAATTTCCGAGTGAAATTCCGAGTAAATAATGTCTGAGACAAGACCTTCTGAGTGAAAAATGGATATGATTCTGAGTGAAGGAAGGTTAACATGTTTCAGAGTGAAGCATGATTGAGAGAATCATTTCTGAGTTAAGAAAAACTGTGTCCGAATGAGACGCTTTTGAGTGAGGCAAATCTGAGTGAAACGTCTCCGAGTGAAACGTTTCCGAATGGGTCGTTTCCGAGAGAAGTACTCCCTAGTGGGAAAAGCTTTGATTTTGAATAAGTACTTCTCAGGACAAGATATTTTTGAATAGTGACCGAGTGGAGTATCTCTGAGTTGTGTGACTTTCTGAGTGAGGTGTCTCTGAATGTGACACTTCCGAGAGGGATGGCACCGAGTGAGATGCTCCAAGTGGGATAACGTCAAGTGATACATTTCTGATTTCCGTGTGGCAAGGCACCGATTGGGACATACCGAGTGAGTCTTTTCCAGGAAGAGTACTTCTGGACAGAGAAAGACTTTAACTCCGAATGAGTATGTTTCTGAGTGAGTAATTTTCGAGGGAAGTAAATATCTGAGTGGTGAATTCATTTAATTCGTGCTCGGGACCATATTTAGAGTTTTTGAGAGCTTGTACTCGGATTCATCTTCAAGATTGACTTCGACCCTGAGTGATCCTTTTGAGTGGAAAGATTTCTGAGAGAGGATTGTCTTCAAACTCCGAGTGATCTTTTCGGATGAAAGACTTCCAAGTGACACAAGTGAAGGCTTGACTCGGGCAGAAATATATCTGAGTGAGATGTCTGAATGAGATATTTCCGTGTGGATCATTTTCGAGGAAGAAAAGTTATGACTGAGTGTTTCATGTGGAAACCTTTCCGAATGAATTTCCTCCGAGTGAAGTAATTCTGAGCGAAAAGAGGCTCTGATGAATCTTCTCAAAAAGATGTGCCCAGAATACCGAAACCGAGTCAGAATTGATAATTACTTCAATTATTGAGGCTTTCCACGTCACTGTTCTAGCAGATTCTCTTTTCTGAATTTTCAAAGTATGGGACCCTCTCTATTATCCTATTCTCCTTTCTTTATTACCTTGTTTTGTCCTTATATCTTATTATACATGTATCAGTAATAATTCATTTCGTTCATGTCTTTTTCATGAATGATTTCTGTCAAATCCTATCATTAGATTAGCTTGGAATTTCGAGGGTGTCAACATCACCTTTAATCCTTTACTTTTCCAATCTTTATTGGAAATTATCAATAAAAGAGGAGACCAATCTTCACTTCTTCTCTTGAACGTGAAAGTTTGTAAGAGCTTTAAGAAAGGAAGCTTTGGATTGGTTCAGAGCTGAAATTCCAGTCGGAATTCATGAACTTTGATTGGTTATAGCTTGAAGAACTGCTGGAACTCTTTATTTCCAGGTAGGGGGAGCGTTTACATTTTAAATGCATGGTTTATGAACGGATTCAGGATAATATTATTGTATTTAATAAAAATCCTGAAAATATATATATATATATATGTTATGTGTGACATATTTGTGATGATTGTGATATTTCCTTTCATATGATATTGATGTTGATATGTGATTGATGATGATGATGTGAATGATATTCATGAAGTTTTCATGATATATAAATGCATGTGATGCATATTGATAAAGCATGGGATGCTTGTGTGATGAATAAACATGAAATATTATGTGGTTTTGAGGATTCCATAAAAAGACCTTGGGTAGGACTCAAGGCAAACCTCTTGAGTAGGGCTCGGGGTTTAGCCCGTGGCACTACCGTTGTCGCTGGGAGTGATTGTGTCGCATGAGAGGGCAAATGGTTTGGTACCAGTAAAACGGTCGGATCAGCTGAGAGCTGAGTTATGGCTGGGAGACAGTGTTGCAACATAAATTAAAAGACTTAATAATGGATCCATTTGATTGAGCATATGAATGCATTGATATATGTTATTGAGAATAACATGATGATATATGATATGATGATTGTGATATGTTATGATTTATATGTAGTTATGAATTGTATATTTAATCTGATTCAATAACTATCATTTGACATGTATATGCTCACCCCCTATTGTTGTTATTTTTACAGTGGACATAGGGCCCAGCGATGATGTATGAGGTCACTGATAAGAGTCTAATTTGCATTAGTTTTAGGGTCCTTTTTGTTTAAGTTTTTAGGTTGTTCATGCTAGTTTTCTGCTTAATTCCAAGTGTTTTCTTTCATTCCGCATTTGCTACTCGGGTGTTTCAAGTTTTGCAGGAATAGCTTAGGTACAGGTGCATAAATTCAAAAACAAGAAGCATTCGAGGAAGCATTGGATGCATGGAAAGGAGTCAAGCCACTAAGAGCTCAAAAATAAAGCCTTATCCACCTTCCAAAGCATGATAGAAAAAGGATCTACCAAGATGGATATTCCGGGGCCTCAAAACAGTGAGAAAAATGCAAAAAGAGGAAGTCCAGAAAAACCCACTGGCTGTGGGTTTTTCCCACTGGCTGTGGGTTTTTCCCACTGGCCGTGGACCTCTCTGGAGTGGGAGAATTGAGCCATAAAAAACCCACTACCAGTGGGTTTTTCCCACTGGCCGTGTTTCCCTCTGCCCAAAAACCCACTGGCCATGGAAATTTCCCACTGGCCATGGATTACTCTGCCTGGAAGTGAAAAGTTGGGATCCTGGACCCCCTGTCATGATCCACTGGCCGTGGGTTTTCCCCACTACCAGTGGGTTTTGCACGTTCTGCATTTTTGTCATTTTTTAGGAGCGGTTTCTGAGGTTAAGAGGCAGTTTTCAAAAAGGGAAAAGGGGGAGAGACATTGAGGGACACTTTTTGGGAGAAAAAGGGAAAGCTTTGCCAAGGATTTTCAAAAGGGATCAAGGCTAAAACGTCAAAGGAGATCAAATTCTACAGAATTGGGAGAAGGATTTTAGGAGATTTAGTGAGAACTTCCTCTTGTATTTTCTGAATCCCTTTTCATCTTTTGATTTTCCTTCTATGTTTGGTTTGAATTCCTTGTATTGTGGTATTATCATAGTTGTTTCCATGGCACATTAAACATTTCTCTTGGGAATTAAGGTGTAGCATTTATGTGAACCCATATGTAATGTTCTTCATTCTTGGTTGTTAAATTGTGTTCTTATTCGATTTTGTGAGTTCTTAATGCTTCCATTAACCTTAGAGATAAGTATGGATGATTGTAAATGGTATGGGTAATCGAAAGATTGGCGTATAGTTTGAATTACACAAAATCGAACCTAGGGATTCGGGTTACGAAAGTGAACAAAACTCTTTGAGGGATATCCGAGTTTTCATAAAGCTTAAAGGACCTAATTAGTGAATTGAACGCGGTTCTTCAATAATTAGGTACGTTAGTGAGGTTTCGAGAGAAAGTCACTGATTAATTTAGGAAAACTTGCCTTAAGAAACATGATTTAATGATCTAGAAATTGAACTGCATTAAATATTGGCACCCATATTTATGTGAATCTTTACTTCCCAAGAAATTAATCTCCATCGTCTCCAAATCAATCCTTTTATTGTTGTTGCTTAGTGTTCTCTGTTTATGTCATTTAGTTCTTTGCGTTATAAATTTCTGAACCAACAAATGAATTGTCTAGATAATCAAAATGCTATAAACCGGTAATTGGGAATAATCCCTATGGGACGATAATTTTATTACTGCGATATCCCGTACGCTTGCGGAAGGCTATCAAGTTTTTGGCGCCGTTGCCGGGGATTGTCCCCCAATATTGGCTAAACAGTGTTTTGATTAGACTAGATTCTTTTATTTTATTTTTCTGCATAATTTTTCTGGCTTTTGTTTTAATTTTTCTGTAGAATTACGCTTGGGTATTTGTGTTTTTATGGATTGTGCAGGTTCCTTTATACAAAAGTGTTCTAGCTTCGAACACATCTTCGACCCTGAAATCGAACGCACACTAAGGAAACTCAGAGCACTTCGGCAGCAACTAAAGCAAAGCAAACAGCAAGCTTCAAGTTCAGCTACCGACGAGCAAATGGATAATCCAGACAACAGAGCACTCTGCGATTTTGCAGCGCCCAATGCAATGGGTAGGAGGTCTAGCATCACTAGACCAAACATTGAGGCGAACAATTTTGAGTTAAAGCCATCCTTGCTCTCGATGGTTCAACAAAGTCAGTTTGGAGGATTGCCATCCGAGGACCCCAACTTGCATCTTCAAATTTTCCTTGAGTAGTGTGACACGCTCAAGGTGAATGGGGTCTCAAGTGACACAATTCGGCTTAGGCTTTTCCCATTCTCATTAAGGGACAAGGCCAGAGCTTGGTTGTATGCACTTCTGGAGGGGTCGATCACCACATGGGAGCAGCTGTCTCACGCCTTCCTCAATAAATATTATCCTAGGAGCAAAACAGACCAATTGAGGAAGCTGATAATCACCTTTAATCAGAAGGATGACGAGACCTTGTACGATGCATGGGAAAGGTACAAGGAAACGCTCTAGGAATGCCCACATCATGGCATTGAACGTTGGTTGACGGTTCATATTTTTTATAATGGGCTTACTCCGAACCAATAGGTAACCTTGGATGCCGCAGCTGGTCGTGCCTTCATGAGTAAAAACATGGAGGAAGGTTACAACCTCATTGAGGAGGTCGCCCAAAATACATATCAGTGGTCGACAGAACGGACTATGCCATCCAAAACTCCAGGTAAGTACTCTGTTGATGCTCTTTCTTTACTAACTGCTAAAGTAGAGGCTTTATCCATTAAAATTGATAAGTTTGATAAAGTAGGAGCAGGTGCTACTAAAGTGGTTTGTGAGTTGTGTGGTGTTTCAGGGCATAATATTTCAGGATATCAGCTTGGAGTAGCTCAGCCTGCCGAGCCAGAAATGCACCAGGTGGATGCCGTTGGAAACTATGGTGGGAATTATGGAAATAATTTCAGACCACCACTTGGACCACCGGGTTTCCGAAGCAGGCCACCTCCATTCCAAAATCAGCAAGGTAGCTACAGACCACAAGGACCCTACATTCCACAGAAATCAAAATTGGAATCCTTGATGGAAACCTTTGTAGCTACCCAACTGAAGCAGAATGACGAGTTCTCCGATGCCATAAAAAACTTAGCCTCGAAGGTTGACTCCCTGGCCACTCACAACAAAATGTTGGAAACTCAGATAGCTCAACAGGCTTCATCTTCTCAAAGAGTTCCAGGGACTTTTCCTGGAAAACCTGAAGTGGGACCATCGAATCACACAATGGTTATCACTCTTAGGAGTGGTACACAATATGATGGTCCGGTAAACAAAGAGGAGAAGGAGGCCAACCAAGAAAAGAAGATGGATGAGTCTAATTCTCATCCCGTGATGGAAGAAGAGAAGCAAAGTGAAAAGAAAGAGGAGGTGAAACCATACCAACCTCCGGTGCCATTTCCACAACGCTTGGCCAAGGCCAAGCTGGACAGACAATTTGGTAAGTTCCTTGAGGTACTCAAAAAATTGTATATTAATATTCCCTTCACAGATGCTTTGCAGCAAATGCCAACCTATGCGAAGTTCTTGAAGGATATTTTGTCCAACAAGCGGAAACTGGAGGACAATGGTACCATAGCACTTACTGAAGAGTGCAATGCATTGATCCAAAAGAAGCTACCACCTAAGCTTCAGGATCCAGGTAGTTTTTCTATCCCTTGTGAGATTGGTGATGTGGCTATTGATAGAGCACTATGTGACTTAGGGGCTAGTATTAGTCTAATGCCATTGTCTATTTCTGAGAAATTGGGATTAGGAGAGCTAAAACCCACTAGAATGTCTTTGTAACTTGCTGATAGGCCTGTTAAATACCCTGTTGGCATTTTAGAAGATGTCCCAATAAAAGTAGGAAAGTTTTTTATACCTACTGATTTTGTGGTTCTTGAAATGGATGAGGATTCAATGATCCCCATTATTCTAGGCAGGCCATTTTTGGCAACCGCGGGCACGGTAATAGATGTCAAGAATGGGAGGTTGTCTCTAACTATGGGAGACCAAAAGGTGGATTTTAACTTAAAAAATGTTTTGAAAAAGCCTTTTGCTGATGACGTATGCTGTAGTGTGGATTGTGTTGACCAAGTGGTGAAGGAAGAAACCCTTCCTGATGAACCATTTGAATTTGTGTTCTTGATTGAGCCTGCAGGTACATTGAGTAGTTCTGAAGGAGAAGCTCCACCAAAGCATGATACTGAGGTCATGCATGATAAAGTGGGAAGTCCCAAAGTAGAATTGAAGCCTTTACCGGCTTCATTGAGGTATGAATTCCTTGGCCCAAACTCTACATATCCTGTGATTGTGAGTGTTGAACTGAATGCTATGGAAACTGAAAAACTTCTAAAAAACCTTAAGTTGTACAGGAAGGTTATTGGTTATACCATGGATGACATTAAGGGGATTAGCCGTTCATTTTGCATGCATAGGATCACTGTAGAGGATGAGAGTAGGCCAACAGTAGAACCACTTAGGAGACTAAATCCTAAAATGCAGGAAGTGGTTAAAAAGGAAATTCTAAAATTGTTGGATGCGGGCGTCATATATCCCATTGCTAGTAGCAAATGGGTCAGCCCAGTTCATGTGGTTCCAAAAAAGGGGGGATGACTGTTGTGAAAAATGATAAACATAAATTGATTTCTACTAGGGTAGTTTCTGGGTGGCGCATGTGTATTAATTACAGAAAATTAAATAGCGCTACCAAGAAAGATCATTTTCCTCTCCCTTTCATTGATCAGATGCTTGAGAGGCTTGCTAAGCACTCCTATTTTTGTTATTTGGATGGGTATTCAGGTTTTCACCAAATCCCCATCCATCCATCTGATCAAGAGAAAACGACCTTTACTTGCCCATATGGGACTTATGCTTACAGGCGTATGCCATTTGGCCTATGTAATGCACCTGTGACTTTTCAAAGGTGTATGCAGGCCATCTTTTCTGATTTAATTGAAAATGTGATGGAAGTTTTCATGGATGATTTTTCTGTGCATGGTTTGAACTTTGATAATTGCTTAACCAATTTATGCCAAGTCTTACAGCGCTGTGAAGAGACCAACTTGGTCTTAAATTGGGAGAAATGCCACTTCATGGTAAGAGAGGGCATAGTTCTCGGACACTTAGTGTCTGACAGAGGAATTGAGGTAGACAAGGCTAAGGTGGAGGTAATCAAGAAATTGCCATCACCAACTAATATGAAAGGTATAAGAAGCTTTCTTGGGCATGCCGGGTTTTACCGGCGGTTCATTAAAGACTTTAGCAAGATCACAAAGCCTCTGACTAACCTTCTGGGTAAGGATATACCTTTTGTTTTTGATTCATCTTGTCTTGAGGCTTTTTGCAGGATTAAGCAGGCGTTAATTTCCGCCCTGGTAGTTCAACCCCCCGATTGGGAGCTCCCATTCGAACTTATGTGTGATGCTAGTGATCATGTAGTGGGGGCTGTACTTGGGCAACAAAAGGATAAGAAGCTGCATGTGATCCATTATGCCAGCCGTACACTTAATGACACCCAGGTAAACTATGCTACCACCGAAAAGGAATTATTAGCTATTGTCTTTACTTTTGATAAGTTTAGATCGTACTTGGTAGGCTCGCATGTTACTGTATATACTGACCATTCGGCCATCAAGTACCTTTTAACTAAAAAAGAGGCAAACCCTAGGCTCATTAGGTGGATTTTGATCTTACAAGAATTTGACTTAGAAATAAAAGATAAAAAAGGTACCGAGAACCTTGTTGCTGACCACTTATCTAGGTTGTCATCTGAAAAAGATAAGATGAGTAATGTTGTTCCCATAAATGAGTCTTTTCTGGATGAACAACTTCTTAGTTTAAGTGTCCCACAAGTGCCTTGGTACGCGGATTTTGTCAATTTTCTTGCATGTGGCATTATACCCTCTGACCTTAGTTTTTAGCAGAAAAAGAAGTTTTTTGCAGATGTCAAGCACTATTATTGGGATGAACCTCTCCTTTTTAAGCAGTGTACAGATGGTTTGATTAGAAGATGTGTTCCTAAGTCTGAAGTTTGAGCCATCCTAGATCATTGTCATTCTCTCTCATGTAGAGGCCATATGAGTACATCTAAGACCGCCTCAAAAGTGTTGCAAGCCGGATTCTATTGGCCACATATTTTCAAGGATGTGCGTAAGTATATCCTCACTTGTGATGCATGCCAAAGAGCCGATAATATTGGTAAGAGGCATGAAATGCCACTTAATAGCATTCTAGAGGTTGAGTTATTTGATGTGTGAGGTGTTGATTTCATGGGACCCTTTCCCTCTTCTTTTGGAAATCAGTTTATTTTGGTTGCAGTTGATTATGTGTCTAAATGGGTAGAAGCCATTCCTTCACCTCATTCGGATGCTAAGACTGTGATTAAACTTTTTAAGAAGATAATTTTTCCAAGGTTTGGGGTCCCTAAATGCATAATTAGTGATGGAGGGTCTCATTTCATTGAAAAAACTTTTCAGACCCTCTTGAAAAAGTATGGGGTAAAGCATAAGGTTGCCACACCTTATCACCCTCAAACTAGTGGGCAAGTTGAGGTGTCTAATACGGAGATTAAGAACATTCTTCAGAAAGTAGTTAATACATCTCGTAAGGATTGGTCTATTAAGTTAGACGATTCCTTATGGGCGTATAGAACCGCTTATAAAACTCCCATTGGAACCACACCCTTTAAACTAGTCTATGGGAAACCCTATCATTTACCTGTTGAATTAGAATACAAATCCTTTTGGGTTATCAAAATGCTTAACTTTGATATGAAGGTCGCAGGTGAACACAGGTTGCTGGAGTTGAACGAGCTTGAAGAGCTCCGGTTGGATGCGTATGAAAATGCCAAGATTTATAAAGAAAAAACAAAAAAATGACATGATCGTCACATCCTCAGGAGGTCATTCAACCCAGGTGATATGGTGTTACTTTTCAACTCCCGATTGAGGCTATTTCCTGGCAAACTAAGGTCCCGGTGGTCGGGACCATTTTAGGTAACAAAAGTATTTCCTTTTGGAGCTGTCGAGTTATGGAGCGACAAGTCTGGTCCATTTAAGGTAAATGGACAAAGGCTTAAGCACTACTTGACAGGAGAACCCATCCAACAAGCAAGTGCCTTGGACTTGCTTGATGGATTTGATTCTTGATCTCAAATGGTACCAAGCGTCCGGCTGAAGACGTTAAACTTAGCACTTGTGGGGAGGTAACCCCATTTCTCATTCTTTAAGTACTTTTCTTACCCTATAAAATAAAAAAAAGAGGTCCAATGTAAATAGTTGCATGATTATTTTCTAGTTTGTAAATTTTACATTGCATGATTATTCTTAACTTGATTCGTTGTATATTCCTTTTTAATTGATTAGTCATGTTGTATGCATATATATGTTTTCATAGGTAAAATGCATAAATTAAAGGCAAATCATTGTGCATATTCAAGGAAGTTTTGTCTAAAAATAGTGAACTCTTCTGACTTAAAAAGGGATGAACTTGAACTGCCAAGGCAGTAAACTCCACTGGCCGTGGGTTTTTCCCACTGCCAGTGGGTTTCCATCAGTATTTTTTCTTGCGTGTGAAAAATTTTTAAGAGGAAAGGGCAGAGGGTTCCACAGGCCATGGGTTTTTCCCACTGGCCGTGGGAACCCATCAGGTTACGCGAGAAGAAACTTTTTTTTAGGGGGACTTGGGCAAAGGGTTCCACGGGCTGTGGGTTTTACCCACTGGCCATGGGAACCCATTAGGTTTTATAAAAATGGCTTCTTTTATTTCAAACAACCTCACCCGTGTGTTTTATGAAAAACAGCTCTCCCACCTTGCCTTTCTCCTACTCCTTTTCATATATTTGGCATATTGGAACAGCTAAACTGAAATTGAAACCCCCAACTTCATTCTTCTTCCTCACATTACTAGTTTCAAATCCTAATCAAGTAAGTGTGATCTTTTTAGTTTTTTAGTTTTGGGGTTTTGTTTTGATGTTCTTGGGGTTCTCTTATTTTTGCCATAACTTTGTTTTGAAGTGAATTCATCATATGGAAAGGTTTCTATGGGTTTATATTTGATTGTTATCATGGTTTATTAGAATGGGTATTCTTAAAAACTCATCTTCATGCTTCATTTGTTCATTCTTGTTCTTCATTTGGTTTGAATACCCATTTAATCTTTTCTTCATGATTGATGATCCTTTTCATATATTTGACAAATTGGTGATTGCTTGGTTATGGTTTGGTGTTGTTCTCCTACTTTGGTACCATTTAGCATATAGATTCATGGATTTCTTGGTGTCAAACTTGTTGCCCACCAAGTGTTTGACAACTTGCCCAAACCAATTTCTTGTTCTACCTTGTATATATTTATAGTTTGTTTGATCCTTTTTGGGTTTTCTTATGACTATCCATCAGTCACTCAGCCTGCTTGGAGCATTATGTATATATATATAATACATGATGCACATAGTTGTTTGTAGTAGCCTTGGCCGACTCCTGTGTATACCGATTTGTAAAATATATGTAAACATGAATGAGCCGGTTGATGTAATGCCGACTGCATTATTATATTAATTTTGAAAATTCTGTTTTAAAATTTAAAATATTTGCAAAAAATTTATTTGAAATTTTAGGATGTTTCATTTTGGTATCAGAGCAGACTTGAAAAGGTCCAAGGCCAAGGTTAAGCTACTAAATGCTATGAATTGAGTGAAATCATACTATTGTTGTTACATGTTATAGTTGAGGAAATCAACTATAAATAAATTGCCTTTATATCCATGAGAGGTACTAAAGTATAGTGATTATTTTCAGGATAAGAAAATGGTTGACTCTCATGGTATGGATGCAATGGTTGCTGCCTTCTAGCGTGTTGCTGATATTCTAGAAAGGCAGAACCAACCTCAAACGACTGACAATCAAACTATTGATTGTTTCTTAAAATGAAAACTGACTGAATTCCATGGAGGTTTTCAGCCCGACCAAGCTTATGCGTGGATTCAAAACTTAGAAAGGATCTTTGGCAGTCTGAAGTGCACTGAGGCACAGAAGGTCGAATACGCTGCGTTCATGCTTCAGAAAGAAGCTGAAAACTGGTGGAAAATAACTAAAGACCGGCTGATAGCTATGGGAACCGAGCTGATCTGGGAGAATTTCAAGGGATGTTTCCTTGAAAAATACTTTCCCGACACGGTCAGAAGCCGAAAGGAACTAGAGTTTATGGAGCTCAGACAAGGCAATCTGAGTGTGGAAGAGTATGCAGCGAAATTCGAGGAACTTTGTTTGTTTTATCCTCCTTTTCAGCTGTCGGGCACTGAAGGCTCGAAATGCATCAAGTTTGAGAGTGGTCTGAGACCAAAAATCAAGAATGCTTTCCGACACTAGGAAATTAGAAGCTTTCCGATTCTTGTTAATAAATACTGAATATATGATGAAGATGATAAAGCTTCTACTGGACTGAGCAGTAGGTCGGATAGTTCTTCGAAGTTACCACCGATCAGTTTTAAGAAGCAAGGAAAGTTTGTTAGAGGTGGATCGTCCTTTAAATCCTGAGGCTGAGTAAACTTTGGTGGCCGATCGGTGAGTCATCCGAGGGACATTAAATGCTTCAAATATGGTGGTGATCATTATGCTCGGGACTGTGATAAAGAGGCAGAGGTTATTTGTTATCACTGCAATGAGAAAGGACACATTCGTCCTAACTGTCCTCTTTTGTAACTGACTGAGTCGAATGCTAGCGTAAACCGAGGAGGTTTCCGAGGACGAGGCCATTGAGTCAGAAATAGAGGAGGCAGAGGAAATGGTGGACGTGGCAATAATTCCATGATGTCGAGAAATGATCAGGCTAGGACTTCTAGTTCACCAGCTGTAGGCCGAGTGTATGCCATCACTGCTGAGGAGGTTGCTCAAGCCAATGACCTTGTTCAGAGTAAGTGTTTACTCGGAAATACTACTCTTAATGTGGTTTTTGACTCTGGTGCAACTCACTCATTTATTTCTAATGATTGTGTGATGCTATGAGATTACCTGTTATTGTTATGAATCGGGCATTAAATGTATCTAACCCGACTAGTGCTAAACTATGGACTCCTATGATGTATGAAAATGTATCCTTCACTTTGGGTGATATGAGTTTTACGACTGATTTGATATGTCTACCTTTGAGAAGTCTTGACATTGTCCTCGGTATGGATTGGTTGTCGGCCAATAGAGTCCTAGTTGACTGTCGGAACCGGCGGGTGATCTTTCCTAATCAGAAAGCCGATGATTATGAAATTCAAGGTATATCTCAGCTATTTATGTTATTTTGTATGACTGATGGAAAGAGTGAGTCTAGAATCCGAGATATTCCTGTTGTATGTGATTTTCCCGAGTTATTTTCGGAGGATGTACCTGGTGTTCCTCCTGATAGAGAAATTGAATTCTCTATTGATTTGATTCCTGGAGCTGAACCGGTCTCCAGTGCTCCCTATAGGATGTCCCCTGCTGAGTTAGCAGAGTTAAAGAAACAAGTTGACAAGTTGCTAGAGAAATAGTTTATCCGACCGAGTATATCACCGTGGGGTGCTTCGGTGTTACTCGTTAAGAAAAAGGATGGCAGTATGCGGTTATGTGTTGATTACCGCCAATTAAATAAGCTGACCATCAAGAATAAATATGTATTGCCTAGAATTGACGACTTGATTGATGAGTTGCGTGGTGCATCAGTCTTTTCTAAGATTGATTTACGATCGAGATACCATCAAATCCGAGTGAAAGATGCTGATGTTCCTAAGACGGCATTCAGGACCCGGTATGGTCATTATGAATATGTGGTAATGCCGTTCGGAGTGACTAATGCTCCGGCTGTGTTCATGAATTATATGAACAACATTTTCCATCCTTACTTGGATCGGTTTGTGGTGGTATTTATCGATGATATATTGGTTTATTCCAAGTCTGATGAGGAGCACGAAGAGCATCTTCGTTCAGTACTTCAAGTGCTGAAGGAGAAGCAATTATTTGCCAAATTATCTAATTGCAAATTCTGGATGGACAAGATTCAATTTCTGGGTCATGTCATCTCCAGTGAAGGTGTCTCGGTTGATCCTTCAAAGATCGAAGCTATGATGACTTGGGAGAGACCTAAGTCGGTCACCGAGGTCAAGAGTTTCATGGGTTTAGCTGGTTACTATCGGAGATTCATTGAGGGATTCTCTAAAATCGCATTGCCATTGACCAAGCTAACCCGAAAGAATGTTCCTTTTGTGTGGTCTTCCGAGTGTGAAAGGAGTTTTCAAGAATTGAAGGCTAGACTGACTTCTACTCCTGTATTGGCATTGCCAAATCTACAGGAAAGTTTTGTGGTCTATTGTGATGCATCCGGGCTCGGCCTAGGATGTGTATTGATGCAAAATATGTGACGACCTGCGTCAATTTAATCATTTTTCCAAAATAATTTTTCACGTTTAATAAAAATCAGCTCGGTCTTAATATAAAATAATATTTACTTTTTTTAAATACATTCAAAATAATAAAATTATATATAAAATATCAATAACCGATTGGAAATAAATCCATTAATAAAATAGAGTTTAGAAACAGCGGAAGAAGTAAAATAGTCAGGGGTCATTCGCCTGAGTGAGACCCTGATTCACTTAGGCGAGATCCGACTCGCTTAAGCGATTTAAACCTAAGCGGACGAGACTTACCAGGGAAACTCACAAGTCGGGGTTTCACTCGGCAAAAGGGTCCTCTCGGTCAACTCTCTCTCAGGAACAGCTTACCCATACGTCACTCAGAAAAGATTCATTCAATCTTTTATCACTCGGAAAACACCGTAGCCTTACTTCACTCGGAAGAGGCTCTCTCGGTCATAACTCACTCGAAAACATTCTCACCTTCACTCAGAAGCACTCTAATCTTCACTCGGAAACGTTCTACTTTTTCTTCACTCGGAACATTCTACTCTTTCTTCACTTGGAATCATTCTACTCGTTCTTCACTCAGAATCATTCTACTCGTTCTTCACTCGGAAGTGATTCTCTCAGCCCTCGCTCAGACAAGAATAAATCCTCTCGGCTAGATTCACCCGGTAATCGACCATGCTTCAGCAAAGCAAATTCACTCAAAATAAACATTGATCACATAACATCAAGAATTCATACTCACGTCAATCAGCATACCGATTCAATTTTAATTCTACATACAGGCAGCACATTGTAGCATTAAACACTCGGAAAACTTAATATATATATATATATATATATATATATATATTACATAATTCATTCAAATTCACTCGGTGCCTTGGCATCAATCCTCCACTAGGGGTACCTCCATGGCTCTGACCTCTTCCCTGTCACTGGTTACTAAAATTGAAAACCACAGCAAGGGTGAGTGTTTAGCATCATAATTAATCTAGAACGGAATTTAAATAAAATACGAGTATAAACTCCGTCTGATTGCTTTATCCTCAAAACTACATATTTCACTCAGCAATTAACTTAATCGGCAATACACTCACACTCGACAATATATCCATTAACACTCGGCATTATAGTAATTCACAGCCATTTTAACAAAACACTCAGCAAGTAACTCATTCGACAAGTATAGCAATTTACCACTCGGTGAATATAACAAATCACTCGGCAAATATATAAAATTATACTCAGCAAACATTTCAATTCTCATTCGGTAATTTTAGCAAATCACTCAGTAAATATAGCCATCACACTCGGTAATTATAACAGTTCACACTCGACAATTATAACAATTTACACTCGGCAAATATAACAAACTGCACTCGGCAAATATAGCAAACTGCACTCGGCAAATATACACCACAATTAATAATTCATCAATTGTCACATCTGACTCTCACATAAAATTGACGCCTAGTATCCGGATACTAAAGGATTGGCCTTCAGCTGGGAGTCTGACTTGACATCCCGTGAACCCGACTTGGTTCACCGAGCCCGACTTGGCTCCCCCTCAACCACTGGGTCATAGACCTCTGGGTAGCTCAACTGGGTCCGACTTGACCACTGAAGCCAAAAACGAGGGTAATACATACCGTTGGCCATCCCATACCACATAATCAAATATCATGTCTCATAATCATTATATATTATCAACAAACAACATATGCAACTACCAGAAACTGGCATGTGCTCACAACACAGGGCGACCGACTTGTCAAGCCCATTCATCACATTGCCACTGGGCGACCTGCTTGTCAAGCCCGGCATCACATTGCCACAAAACACCGATTGTCACAGCATCATTTCAATTTTAATCAGATTTACACATACACACATGATCCTCAACCGATCGGTGTCCACATACATACATGCATATACCTTAACTTTCACCCAACATCATCTCATCACAGCATCAAATAATTCACTTTCAATCGGAATATGCCACACACACACACGATCAGAAACCGATCGGTATCCATACACATGCATACACATACAACAACTCATCCAGCATCATCTTTATTATCACAGCATTAAATATTTCTCAAGTCTCACACACACACGATCCTAAACCGATTGGTGTGCACATTCATACGTACATTCATACACATTCACATAATTTTCACTCAACATTATCTCTTACCCGGTTTACAGTCATTCCAACGACTCGGACAGTATGTCCTATTCTAATTAATTATAACCCGAACACCCCCCTTACCTCTGTTCCATGCTTCAACAATTTCTGGGTTTACAGTTCCACCTCCGTTCCAGCAGCAACTTCTTTAAGCGTTCCACCACCTTGAAACCACTGTCACGGCTATATAACTATTTCAAGGTTTGATGCAGAAGGGACCTCCCTTCAAAGCATGCAGCTCGCAACAATGGAGGAAGGAAAGGAAGAAGAGAAACAGAAGAAGAAGAAGAAGAAGATTCTCATAGAAATGAATGATTGAGAGAGAGAAACCTTTATTTAAACTCATGGCAACCGGTTACCTTCTCAACCGGTCACTTCCAACTGGTGACCTCTTCAACAGGTCATTTCTCCATTTTCTTTACAATTTCTTTAATGATTTTAATTAAACCTCTCTTCTTCTAATCACACCTTTCATACTAAACCAATAATTCTTAAAAATATCCAATAAATTCTTAAAAACAATTTTTTTAACATTTCCACTTCACAAAATTTTCTATAATTATCTGGGATGTTACAAAATAGCCGAGTGATTGCTTATGCTTCGCGTCAATTACGATCGCATGAACAAAACTCTCCTACGCATGATCTGGAGTTGGCAGCTGTTGTAACATCCTGGATTTTTTAGAAAAAATTATGTGTAGCGGAAATTATTAATAAATATTTTAGAGATTTATTGGGTATTTTTAGGAATTTATTTGATATTTTTATATTGTTGGACAATTATAAATGATTAAATATTATGAATGTAAATAAATTTATTTGATTGGTTAATTATAAATGAGGTGTGATTAGAAGAAGAGAAAGGTTTGATTAAAACATTTAAAACGAAATAGTAAAAGGAAAATGGGTGTTAATCGGCTGGGGAAGTTACCGGTTGCCCCTGGGCTTTAATAAAGGTGGTCTCTCTCTCTTTCTCTCTCTCTTCCCTCTTTCACTCACATACGTGCGAGCCACTATTTCTCCCTCCTTCATCTGCTTCTTTCTTCTTCGTCTTCTCCTCCCTCCATTGTTGTGAGCTGCATGCTCTGAGGGGAGGTCTGTTCTGTGTCAGAACTTTGTGGGAACCCCATTTCCGTGACCATGGTTTCAAGGTGAGTCCATTGGACTGTTTGTATTGAGTTATCTCTTCCCTTTTCATTTTCACTCCCTGACCGAATGGCCATGCATGGCAGGGTAAGGTTCTGTCCTTTATTCCTCTGGTGAGTGTGAGCTCGAAAATGGTCTTTAGACTGTATGGGTGGTACGACATTAACGGGCTTTGCATTCCGACCCCGTAGGTAGCAGGACAAACATGGAGGAGTGATTGACGAAGCTAGTACTGGATCCGGAGGTGGAACAGTGAACCCAGCGTATATAGGATGAATCGGTACCAGGAGCAGATCGTTGAAGCGTGGAACCGGGGTAAGGGGGTGTTCGGGTTATAATTAATTAGAATAGGACATGCTGTGAGTCCGAGTCATTGGACTGATTGTGAAACATGGTAATAATGCTGGATGAAAGTAGTATGTGAATATGTGTATGAATGTACGTATGAATATGGACACCGATCAGTTTAGGATCGTGTGTGTGTATGACTTAAGAAATATTTGATGATGTGATAATAGAGATGATGCTGGATGAGTTGTATGTGAATGTATATGAATACATGTATGTGAATGGGCACCGATCAGTTTAGGATCATGTGTGTGTGGCTTAAGCCGATTGAATTTGAAATATTTGATACTGTGATAGTCAGTGTATGGTGGCAATGTGATAAATGGGCTTGATAAGTCGGTCGCCCTGTATTGTGAGCCCATGCCAGTTTCTGGTGGTTGCATCTGTTGATTGTTGATGATCGTAATGATATGCCTATGTTTATATAATGGAATATGTGATTAAGTGGTGGAGGACGACCAACGGTATGAATTACCCTGTTTTTGGCTTCAGTGGTCAAGTCGGACCCAGTTAAGCTACCCAGAGGTCTTTGACCTAGTGGTTGAGGGGGAGCCAAGTCGGGCTCATTGAACCAAGTCGGGTTCACGGGATGTCAAGTCGGACTCCCAGCTGAAGGTCGATCCTTTTAGTATCCGGATACTAGGCGTCAATTTTATGTGAGAGTCAGTTGTGACAATTGATGAATTATTGGTTGTGATGTGTATAATTGCCGAGTGTAAATTGTTATAATTGCCTAGTATGAACTGTTATAATTACCGAGTGTGATGGCTATATTCGCTGAGTGATTTGCTAAAATTACTGAATGAGAATTATTATCGAGTATGATTGATTATATTGCCCAGTGTAATTTGTTAAATTTACCGTGTGTAAATTGTTATATGTTGTCGAGTGCAAATTGATATATTTGCTGAGTATGAGTTGATATAATCGCCGAGTGAAACTAATATATTTGCTGAGTGAGAATTATTACATTTGCCGAGTGAGAACTATTATATTTGTCGAGTATGACTTGATAATTTGCCGAGTGCAACTTGTTATATTTACCGAGTGAATCATTATACTTGCCGAGTGTGAGTTATTTGCCGAGCGTGACTTTCAATTTGATAATAAAGTAACCAAACGGAGTTGAAATACATGTAAACTGTTAATTTCCGTTCTAGATTAATTATGATGCCAAACACTCACCCTTGTTGGGGTTTTCAATTTAGTAACCAGTAACAGGGAGGAGGTCGGAGCCCTGGAGGTGCGCCAAGCGGAGGATCGATGCCAAGGCCCGAGTGATTTTGAATAAATTATAATATATATATATGTGTAATGAGTTTCCTGAGTGTGTGATGCTACATGTTGTGTATTGAACTAAGTGTGAATCGGTATGCTGATTAATTGGATGTGAATTTATGTTGTTATATGAATGGTATTAATTTTCACGAGTGCTTGCTGTAGCAGAGTCTATTACCAGGCGAATCTTGCCCGAGCTGATTTATTCTTGTCCGAGCGAGGAACGAGTGGAATGTTCCGAGTGAAGAAAGAGTAGACGTTTCCGAGTGAAGAAAGAGTAGACGTTTCGGAGTGAAGAAAGAGTAGAGTGCTTCTAAGTGAAGGGGAGGATGCCCGAGGGAACCCTTTCCGAGGGAAGGAAGGTTAGATTGTTCCGAGTGAGCTATGGCCGAGCGAACCATTCCTGAGTAAACGTTAGGAATGAGTCAAGTGTGGTATACCCGAGTGAATGAAAGTTACGAGTTTTCTGAGTGAACCTTTTCTGAGTGATGTGAGGTTAAGCTGTTACCGAGGGAGAGAAGACCGAGTGGACCCTTTGCCGAGTGAAACCCCGACTTGTGAGTTTTCCTGGTAAGTTTGGTTCGCCCAGGTAGCATTCGCTCAAGCGAGTCGGAACTCGCTTAAGCGACTTCCTTGGATTTCGCCTAAGCGCTTCAGGGTCCCGCTCAGGCGAATGACCCTCCTGCCTTCGTTCCTCTTCCGCTATTTCTAATCAACTCTATCTTATTAATGTATTTATTTCTGATCGGATATTATTCTGTGTACGCTCTTATTATTTTGAATGTACTTAAGTGAATACTATTTTATATTAAGACTGAGATGAATCATTTCCGATCGGTAATTATTTTTGGTATGTTTAAGAAAGTAAACATTATTTTATATTAAGGCCTAGATTTTTATTAAATGCGAAAAAAATTAGTTCAAGAAATGATTAAACGATTGTATTAAAGGGTAAATTGACGTGGGTCGTCATAGCTGTGGTCTTTGCACTGAAAATTTGGAGGCATTATCTTTATGGCTCTAAATTCGAAGTGTATAGTGACCATAAAAGTTTGAAATATTTGTTTGACCAGAAAGAGTTGAATATGAGGCAGAGGAGGTGGATTGAATTTCTGAAAGATTATGATTTCAACTTGAAATACCACCCGGGGAAGGCAAATGTAGTAGCCGATGCCTTGAGTCGGAAATCCATTCATATGGTAGTAATGATGGTTAAAGAGATGGAGTGACTTGAGCAATTCCGAGATATGAACTTACATATGGATATTTCTTCGTCTCGGAAAGTAACTCTCGGTATTTTAAAAATAACCAATGAGTTCTTAAAGCTTGTTTATGTACAGCAGATATCGGATTCTTATTTAGCTGAGATGAAAGAAACTCAGGCTAAAGGCAAGGACCTATTCTTAACCGAGGGTTCTAATGGCATTTATCGAGTGAAAGGTCAAATTTATATACCTAATTCGGGTGATTTACGACAATCGGTACTTGATGAAGCATACAGGAGTATGCTGAGTATTCATCCAGGTACTACTAAGATGTATCATGATCTGAAATTACATTTTTGGTGGCCCGAAATGAAGAGAGATGTAGTTGACTTTGTGACTCATTGTATAATATGTCAGAAAGCAAAGGTTGAAAATCAAAAACCGTCCGGTGGTTTACAACCTTTAGAGATTCCCATGTGGAAATGGGATGCTATTGCTATGGATTTTGTAATGGGATTACTCAGGACTTGAGTGGTCATGATGCTATCTGGGTTATTGTGGACCGATTGACAAAGTCTGTACATATCCTGCCGATCAATATGAGTTAACCCTTGCAGAGACTAGCACGGTTATATATTAGTGAGATAGTCCGACTACATGGTGTTCCATCTTCTATTGTGTCGGATAGAGATTTGAGGTTTACTTCCCTATTTTGGGGGAGTTTGCATCAGGAGTTAGGTTTGAAGCTACGATTGAGTTTGGCCTATCATCCTCAGATAGATGGGCAGTCCGAGCGTACTATCCAGAGTTTAGAGGACTTGTTGAGGTCCTGTGTGCTAGAACATGGTGGTAGCTGGGAGCAATACCTTCCATTGATTGAATTTACTTATAATAATAGCTATCACAGCAGTATAGGTATGGCTACATATGAGGCTTTATATGGCAGGAAATGCCGAACACCTCTTTGCTGGTCGGAATCGGGTGAGAGCTTGATGTTAGGACCTGAGATTTTGCAGCAAACCTCCGAGCAAATTCAAGTGATTAGAGATAAAATGAAAGCATCCCAGGATCGTCAGAAAAGTTATTATGATAAGCGGACGAAGCCAATTGAATTTCAGGTCGGTGACCGAGTCTTTCTGAAAATTTTTCCTAGTAAAGGCATTAGGAGAGCTTTGAAAAGTAAGAAATTGAGCCCGAGGTATATTGGTCCGTATGAAATATTGACAAGAGTCGGCCCTGTAGCTTATCAGATAGTGTTGCCTTCTCATTTGTCAAATCTGCATAGCGTGTTCCACGTTTCTCAACTGAGAAAATATTTGCCAGATCCTACCCATGAGATGTCGAATGATAATGTTGAAATCCGAGAAAACCTGACTACTATAGCCGAGCCCACTGGTATAGTGGACCGATTGGTAAAACGCTTGAGAAGCAAGAATGTTCAATTGGTCAAAGTGGCATGGCAGTAGGATCAGTGTATTATACATACTTGGGAACGTGAGGGCGCTATGAGGCAACAATATCCCGAGTTATTTCGTTAAGGTATATTTATGTTTAAATTTCGAGGACAAAATTTTTGTAGGAGGGGAGAAATGTAACATCCTAAATTTTAGAATGTTAGAAAATAATTTATTAAGGATCAGTGAAGAATTTCTGAGTGAAATTCTGAGTGAATAATGTCTGAGACAAGACCTTCCAAGTTAAAATTGGATATGATTCTGAGTGAAGGAAGGTTAACATGTTTCTGAGTGAAGCATGATTGAGAGAATCATTTCTGAGTTAAGAAAAACTCTGTGTCTGAATGAGACGCTTTTGAGTGAGGCAAATCCAAGTGAAACGTCTCTGAGTGAAACGTTTTCGAATGGGTCATTTCTGAGAGAAGTACTCCCGAGTGGGAAAAGCTTTGATTTCGAATAAGTACTTCTCGGGCTGAGATATTTTTAAATAGTGACCGAGTGGAGTATCTCCGAGTTGTGTGACTTTCCGAGTGAGGTGTCTCTGAATGTGACACTTAAGAGAGGGATGACACCGAGTGAGACGTTCCAAGTGGGATAACGTTAAGTGAGACATTTCTGATTTCCATGTGGCAAGGCATCGATTGGGACATACCGAGTGAGTCTTTTCCAGGAAGAGTACTTCTGGACAGAGAAAGACTTTAACTCCGAATGAGTATGTTTCTGAGTGAGTAGTTTTCGAGGGAAGTAAATATCCGAGTGGTGAATTTATTTAATTCGTTCTCGGGACCATATTCAGAGTTTCCGAGAGCTTGTGCTCGAATTCGTCTTCAAGATTGACTTCGACCCTGAGTGATCTTTTTGAGTGGAAAGATTTCTGAGAGAGGATTGTCTTCAAACTCCGAGTGATCTTTTCGGATGAAAGACTTCCAAGTGACACAAGTGAAGGCTTGACTCGGGCAGAAATATATCTGAGTGAGATGTCTGAATGAGATATTTCCGTGTGGATCATTTTTGAGGAAGAAAAGTTATGACTGAGTGTTTCATGTGGAAACCTTTCCGAATGAATTTCCTCCAAGTGAAGTAATTCTGAGCGAAAAGAGGCTCTGATGAATCTTCTCAAAAAGATATGCCCAGAATACCGAAACCGAGTCAGAATTGATAATTACTTCAATTATTGAGGCTTTCCACGTCACTGTTCTAGCAGATTCTCTTTTTTGATTTTTCAAAGTATGGGACCCTCTCTATTATCCTATTCTCCTTTCTTTATTACCTTGTTTTGTCCTTATATCTTATTATACATGTATCAGTAATAATTTATTTCGTTCATGTCTTTTTCATGAATGATTTCTGTCAAATCCTATCATTAGATTAGCTTGGAACTTCGAGGGTGTCAACATCACCTTTAATCCTTTACTTTTCCAATATTTATTGGAAATTATCAATAAAAGAGGAGACCAATCTTCACTTCTTCTCTTGAACGTGAAAGTTTGCAAGAGCTTTAAGAAAGGAAGCTTTGGATTTGTTCAGAGCTGAAATTCCAGTCGGAATTCATGAACTGTGATTGGTTATAGCTTGAAGAACTACTGGAACTCTTTATTTCCAGGTAGGGGGAGCGTTTACATTTTAAATACATGGTTTATGAACGGATTCAGGATAATATTATTGTATTTAATAAAAATCCTGAAAATATATATATATATATATATATATGTTATGTGTGACATATTTGTGATGATTGTGATATTTCCTTTCATATGATATTGATGTTGATATGTGATTGATGATGATGATGTGAGTGATATTAATGAAGTTTTCATGATATATAAATGCATGTGATGCATATTGATAAAGCATGGGATGCTTGTGTGATGAATAAACATGAAATATTATGTGGTTTCGAGGATTCCACAAAAAGACCTTAGGTGAGACTCAAGGCAAACCTCTTGAGCGGGGCTCGGGGCTTAGCCCGTGGCACTACCGTTATCGCTGGGAGTGATTGTGTCACATGAGAGGGCAAATGGTTTAGTACCAGTAAAACGGCCGGATCAGCTGAGAGCTGAGTTATGGCTGGGAGCCAGTGTTGCAACACAAATTAAAAGACTTAATAATGGATCCATTTGATTGAGCATATGAATGCATTGATATATGTTATTGAGAATAACATAATGATATATGATATGATGATTGTGATATGTTATGATTTATATGTAGTTATGAATTGGATATTTAATCTGATTCAATAACTATCATTTGACATGTATATGCTCACCCCCTATTGTTGTTATTTTTACAGTGGACATAGGGCCCAGCGATGATGTATGAGGTCACTCAGCCTACTTGGAGCATTATGTATATATATATATAATACATGATGCACATAGTTGTTTGTAGTAGCCTTGCCCGGCTCCTGTGTATACCAATTTGTATAATATATGTAAACATGAATGAGCCGGTTGATGTAATGCCGACTGCATTATTATATTAATTTTGAAATTTCTGTTTTAAAATTTAAAATATTTACGAAAAATTTATTTGAAATTTTAGGATGTTTTACATAGGATGCATTTGATAAGCATGGGATGCTTGTGTGATGAATAAACATGAAATATAATTATGGTTTCGAGGATTCCACAAAAAGACCTTGGGTGGGACTCAAGGCAAACCTCTTGAGCAGGGCTCGGGGTTTAGTCCGTGACACTACCGTTGTCGCTGGCAGTGATTGTGTCACGTGAGAGGGCAAACAGTTTGGTACCAGTAAAACGGCCGGATCAGCTGAGAGCTGAGTTATGGCTGGGAGCCAGTGTTGCAACACAAATTAAAAGACTTAATAATGGATCCATTTGATTGAGCATATGAATGCATTGATGTGTGTTATTGAGAATAACCTGATGATATATGATGAGATTATGTGATGAGTTTGATTTATATGTGGTTATGAATTGGACATTTAATCTGATTCAATAACTATCATTTGACATGTTTATGCTCACCCCCTATTGTTGTTATTTTGACAGTGGAAGTAGGACGCAGCGATGATGTATGAGGTCACTCAGCCTGCTCAGAGCATTATGTATTTATATGTATAGTAGATAATGCACATAGATATTTGTAGAAGCCTTGGCCGGCTCCTGCGTATACCAGTTTTATTATGTATATGTAAACATGAATGAGCCGGTTGATGTAATGCCGACTGTGTTATTATATTAATCCAAAAATTCTGTTTTAAAATTTAAATTATTTATGAAAAATTTATTTGGATTTTTGAAATTTAAGGATGTTTCATTTTGGTATCAGAGCAGACTTGAAAAGGTCCAAGGCCAAGGTTAAGCTACTAAATACTATGAATTGAGTGAAATCATATCATGGTTGTTAAGTATTATAGTTGAGAAAATCAACTATAAATAAATTACCTTCATATCCATGAGAGGTACTAAAGTATAGTGGTTATTTTCAGGATAAGAAAATGGTTGACCCTCATGGTATGGATGCAATGGCTACTGCCTTCCAGCGTATTGCTGATATTTTAGAAAGGCAGAACCAACCTCAACCGACTAACAATCATACTATTGATTGTTTCTTAAAACGAAAACCGACTGAATTCCATGGAGGTTTTCATCCCGACCAAGCTTATGCATGGATCTAGAATCTGGAAAGGATCTTTGGCAGTCTGCAGTGCATGGAGGCATAAAAAGTCGAGTATGTTGTGTTCATGCTTCGGAAAGAAGCTGAAAACTGGTGGAAAATGACTAAAGCCTGACTGATAGCTATGGGAACTGAGCTGATTTGGGAGAATTTCAAGGGATGTTTCCTTGAAAAATACTTCCCAAACACTGTTAGAAGCTGAAAGGAACTAGAGTTCATGGAGCTCAGAGAAGGCAATCTGAGTGTGGAAGAATATGCTGCTAAGTTTGAGGAGCTCTGCCTGTTTTATCCTCCTTTTCAGCAGCCTGGGACCGAGGGTTCCAAGTGTATTAAATTTAAAAGTGGTTTAAGGCCTGAAATCAAGAAAGCATTCAGACATCAGGAGATCTGAAGTTTTCCAGTGTTGGTTAACAAATGTAGAATCTATGAGGAAGATGATAAAGCTTTTACTGGATCAAGCAGTAGGTCAGATAGTTCTTTGAAATTACCACCTATCAGTTTCAAGAAGCAAGGGAAGTTTGTTAGAGGTGGATCATCCTCTAAATCCCGAGGCCGAGTGAATTCTGGTGGCCAATCGATGAGTCGTCCGAGGGACATTAAATGTTTCAAATGTGGTGGAGATCATTATGCTCAGAATTGTGATAAAGAAGAAGAGGTTATCTGTTATCACTACAATAAGAAAGGACACGTTCATCCTAACTGTCCTCTTTTGCAACTGACTGAATTAAATGTTAGTGTAAACCGAGGAGGTTTCTGAGGATGAGGTCGTGGAGACGGAAACAGAGGAGGCAGAGGAAATGGTGGACGTGGTAACCATTCCATGATGCCGAGAGATGATAGGGCTGGGACTTTTAGTTCACCAGTTGCAGGCCGAGTGCATGCCATCACTGCTGAGGAGGCTGCTCAAGCCAATGACCTTGTTCAGAGTAAGTGTTTACTCAGAAATACTACTCTTAATGTGGTTTTTGACTCTGGTGCAACTCACTCATTTATTTCTAATGATTGTGTGGTGCTATGAGATTACCTGTTATTGCTATGAATCGGGCATTGAATGTATCTAACCCGACTAGTGCTAAACTATGGACTCCTATGATGTGTGAAAATGTATCCTTCACTTTGGGTGATATGAGTTTTACGACTGATTTGATATGTCTACCTTTGAGAAGTCTTGACATTGTCCTCGGTATGGATTGGCTGTCGGCCAATAGAGTCCTAGTTGACTGTCAGAACTGGCGGGTGATCTTTCCTAATCAGAAAGCCGATGATTATGAAATTCAAGGTATATCTCAGCTATTTATGTTATTTTGTATGACTGATGGAAAGAGTGAGTCTAGAATCTGAGATATTCCTGTTGTATGTGATTTTCCCGAGTTGTTTTCGGAGGATGTACATGGTGTTCCTCCTGATAGAGAAATTGAATTCTCTATTGATTTGATTCCTGGAGCTGAACCGGTCTCTAGTGCTCCCTATAGGATGTCCCTTGCTGAGTTAGCAGAGTTTAAGAAACAAGTTGACGAGTTCCTAGAGAAACAGTTTATCCGACCGAGTATATCACCGTGGGGTGCTCCGGTGTTACTCGTTAAGAAAAAGGATGGTAGTATGCGGTTATGTGTTGATTACCGCCAATTAAATAAGCTTACCATCAAGAATAAATATCCATTGCCTAGAATTGACGACTTGATTGATCAGTTGCATGGTGCATCAGTCTTTTCTAAGATTGATTTATGTTCAGGATACCATTAAATGCGAGTGAAAGCTGCTGATGTTCCTAAGACGGCATTTAGGACCCGGTATGGTCATTATGAATATGTGGTAATGCCGTTCATAGTGACTAATGCTCCGGTTGTGTTCATGAACTATATGAACAATATTTTCCATCCTTATTTGGATCAGTTTGTGGTGGTATTTATCGATGATATTTTAATTTATTCTAAGTTTCATGAGGAGCACGAAGAGCATCTTCGATCGGTATTACAAGTGTTGAAAGAGAAGCAATTATTTGCTAAATTATCTAAATGCAAATTCTGGATGGACAAGATTCAATTTCTGGGTCATGTTATCTCCAGTGAAGGTGTCTCAGTTGATCCTTAAAAGATCGAAGCAGTTATGACTTGGGAGAGACCTAAGTCGGTCACCGAGGTTAGGAGTTTCATGGGTTTAGCTAGTTACTATTAGAGATTCATTGAGGGATTCTCTAAAATTGCATTGCCATTGACCAAGCTAACCCAAAAGAATGTTCTTTTTGTGTGGTCTTTCGAGTGTGAAAGGAGTTTCAAGAATTGAAAGCTAGACTGACTACTACTTCTGTATTGGCATTGCCGAATCTGCAGGAAAGTTTGGTGGTCTATTGTGATGCATCCGAGCTCGGCCTAGGATGTGTACTGATGCAGAATAGCCGAGTGATTGCGTATGCTTCACGTCAATTATGACCGTATGAACAAAACTATCTTACGCATGATCTGGAATTGGCAGCTGTGGTCTTTGCACTGAAAATTTGGAGACATTATCTTTATGGCTCTAAATTTGAAGTGTATAGTGACCATAAAAGTTTGAAATATCTATTCGACCAGAAAGAGTTGAATATGAGGCAGAGGAGATGGATTGAATTTCTGAAAGATTATGATTTCGACTTGAAATATCACCTGGGAAAGGCAAATGTTGTAGCTGATGCCTTAAGTCAGAAATCCATTGATGTGGCAGTGATGATGGTTAAAGAGATAGAATTACTTGAGCAATTCCGAGATATGAACCTGTATGTGGATGTTTCTTCGCCCGGAAAAGTAGCTCTTGGTACTTTGAAAATAGCCAACAAGTTCTTGAAGCTTGTTTATGAACAGCAGATGTCTGATTCTTACTTAGCCGAGATGAAAGAAACTCAGGCTAAAGGCAAGGACCTATTCTTAACCGAGGGTTCTGATGGCATTTACCGAGTGAAAGGTCGAATTTATGTACCTAATTCGGGTAATTTATGATAATCGGTACTCAATGAAGCATATAGGAGTATGCTGAGTATTCATCCGGGTACTACTTAGATGTATCATGATCTGAAATTGCATTTCTGGTGGCCCAGAATGAAGAGAGATGTAGTTGACTTCATGGCTCATTGTATAATCTGTCAGAAAGAAAAGGTTGAACATCAAAAACCGTCTGGTGGTTTACAACCTTTAGAGATTCCCGTGTGGAAATGGGTTGCTATTGCTATGGATTTTGTAATGGGATTACCCAGGACTCGGAGTGGTCATGATGCTATCTGGGTTATTGTGGACCGACTGACAAAGTCTGCACATATCCTGCCGATCAATATGAATTATCCCTTGCACCGACTAGCACAGTTGTATATCAGTGAGATAGTCCGACTGCATGGTGTTCCATCTTCTATTGTGTCGGATAGAGATCCGAGGTTTACTTCTCGATTTTGGGGGAGTTTGCATCAGGAGTTAGGTTCAAAGCTCCGATTGAGTTTGGCCTATCATCTTCAGACAGATGGGTAATCCGAGCGTATTATCCAGAGTTTAGAGGACTTGTTGAGGTCCTGTGTGCTAGAGCATGGTGGTGGCTGGGAGCAATACCTTCCACTGATTGAATTTACTTATAATAATAGCTATCATAGTAGCATAGGTATGGCTCCATATGAGGCTTTATATGGCAGGAAATGCCGAACACCTCTTTGTTGGTCGGAATCGGGTGAGAGTTTAATGTTAGGACCTGAGATTGTGCAGCAGACCTCCAAGCAAATTCAAGTGATTAGAGATAAAATGAAAGCATCCCAGGATCGTCAGAAAAGTTATTATGATAAGCGAACGAAGCCGATTGAGTTTCAGGTCGGTGACCGAGTCTTTCTGAAAGTTTCTCCTAGTAAAGGCATTGGGAGAGCTTTGAAAAGTAAGAAATTGAGCCCGAGGTATATTGGCCCGTATGAAATATTGAAGAGAGTCGGCCCTGTAGCTTATCAGATAGCGTTGCCTTCTCAATTGTCAAATCTGCATAGCATGTTTCATGTTTCTCAGCTGAGAAAGTATTTTTCGGATCCTACCCATGAGATGCCGGATGATGATGTTGAAATCTGAGAAAACCTGACCACTATAGCTGAGCCCACTAGTATAGTGGATTAATCGGTAAAATGCTTGAGAAGTAAGAATGTTCAGTTGGTCAAGGTTGCATGGCAACAGGATCAGTGTATTATGCATACTTGGGAACGTGAAGACGCTATGAGGCAACAATATCCCGAGTTATTTCGTTAAGGTATGTCTTTGTTTAAATTTTGAGGACGAAATTTTTGTAGGAGGGGAGAATTGTAACATCCTAAAATTTAGAATTTTAGAAAATAATTTATTAAGGATCAGTGGAGAATTTCCGAGTAAAAAATATCTGATCAGTGAAGAAATTCCGGGTGAAATATGAGTGAGACAAGACTTTCCGAGTGAAAAATGGATATAATTCCGAGTGAAGGAAGGTTAACATGTTTCCGAGTGAAGCATGATTGAGAGAATCATTTCTGAATTAAGAAAAGCTGTGTCTGAATGACACTTTTGAGTGAGACAAATCCGAGTGAAACGTCTCCGAGTGAAACGTTTCCAAATGGATCGTTTCCGAGAGAAGTACTTCCGAATGAAGAGAAGCTTTGATTTCGAATGAGTACTTCTCGGGCCGAGATATTTGTGAATAATGACCGAGTAGAGTATCTCTGAGTTGTATGACTTTCTGAGTGAGGTGTCTCTGAGTGCGAAACCTCCGAGTGGGATAGCACCGAGTAAGACATTTCCAAGTGGGATAACAACATGAGACATTTCTGAATTTTGTGTGGAATGGCACCGATTGATACATACCGAGTGAGTCTTTTCCAGGGAAGGTACTTCTGGATAGAGAAAGACTTTAACTCTGAATAAGTATGTTTCTGAGTGAATAGTTCTTGGGGAGAGTAAATATCCGAGTGATGAATCCCTTCATTCAATTCGTGCTCAGGTGTCTTAAAGATTGCCTAGAGCCTGTGCTCGGGTATTCAGAGTTTCTGAGAGCTTGTGCTTGGATTCGTCTTCAAGATTGTCTTCGACCCCTAGTGATCCTTTGGAGTGGAAAGATTTTTGAGAGGACTGAACTTCGATTCTGAGTGATCTTTTCGGAAGTAAGACTTCCGAGTGATGCACGTGAGAGCTTTGACTCGGGTAGAGATATATCTGAGTGAGATATTTCTGAATGAGGAATCCCCGAGTGATACATTTCCGAGTGGATCACTTTCGAGAAAAGAAAAACTGACTGAGTGTTTCATGAAGAAACCTTTCCGAGTGAATTTCCTTCAAGTGAAGTAATTCTGAACGGAAAGAGGCTCTGATGGATCTTTCTCGGAAAGAGGGATATGCCCAAAATACCGAAACTGAGTCAGAACTAATAATTACTCCAATTATTGAGGCTTTCCATGTTACTCTGTTCTAGCAGATTCTCTTTTCTAATTTTTCTAAGTGTGGGACCCTCTCTATTGTCCTATCCTCTTTTCTTTTATTACCTTGTTTTGTCCTTATATCTTAATATACGTGTATCAGTACTTATTCATTTCGTTCACGTCTTTTTCATAAACGATATTTGTCAAATCCTATCATTAGATTAGCTTAGAATTTTGAGAGTGTCAACATCACCTTTAATCCTTTTTTTTCCAATCTTTACTGGAAATTATCAATAAAAGAGGAGACCAATCTTCACTTCTTCTCTTTCACATGGAAGCTTGGCTTTAAAGAAGTAAGAGCTTTGAATTTTATAAGTGAAATAGCTTTGGAAGAGTTCAGAGTTGAAATTCCAGTCAGAATTTGTGAGCTGTGATTAGATATAGCTTGAAGAGCTGCTGGAATTCTTTATTTCCAGGTAGGGGGAGCGTTTATATTTTAAATGCATGATTTATGAACGGATTTAGGATAATATTATTGTATTTAATATGAAATCCTGAATATATATATGTTATGTGTGATATATTTGTGATATTTTCGTTCATATGACATTGAATTTGGTATGAGAAATGATTTGTATATGTGATGTATGTGTTTGTGATAAATTCTATGCATGAGATGCTATAAAATATGTGATTGATGATATGAATGATATTCATGATATATGAATGCATGGGATGCATTTGATAAGCATGGGATGCTTGTGTGATGAATAAACATGAAATATAATTGTGGTTTCGAGGATTCCATAAAAAGACCTTGGGTGGGACTCAAGGCAAACCTCTTGAGCGGGGCTCCAGGTTTAGCCCGTGACACTACCGTTGTCGCTGGGAATGATTGTGTCACATGAGAGGGCAAATGGTTTGGTACCAGTAAAACGGCCAAATCAGCTGAGAGCTGAGTTATGGCTGGGAGCCAGTGTTGCAACACAAATTAAAAGACTTAATAATGGATCCATTTGATTGAGCATATGAATGCATTAATATGTGTTATTGAGAATAACATGATGATATATGATGAGATTATATGATGAGTTTGATTTATATGTGGTTATGAATTGGACATTTAATCCGATTCAATAACTATCATTTGACATGTTTATGCTCACCCCCTATTGTTGTTATTTTTATAGTGGAAGTAGGATGCAGCGATGATGTATGAGGTCACTCAGCCTACTCAGAGCATTATGTATTTATATGTATAGTACATAATGCACATAGATATTTGTAGAAGCCTTGGCCGGCTCCTGTGTATACCAGTTTTATTATGTATATGTAAACATGAATGAGCCGGTTGATGTAATACTGACTGCGTTATTATATTAATCCAAAAATTCTGTTTTAAAATTTAAATTATTTATGAAAAATTTATTTAGATTTTTGAAATTTAAGGATGTTTCATTCTCTAAAATTCCTCAAACGTCTGGGGTGCCCCTTTCGCCAGAGATAGGGCAAAAGCCGACTGCGGCTGTAAAGCCTCGATCGCTATGTGCAACTGAAATTGCTCAGTCAATCCCGGTACTAACGTTGTTTCCTTATAAAATCTCTTTAAGAAATCTCTAAGGCTTCCATCCGAACCTTGCTTGATTTTAGCCAGTGTGTGGGACACCCTGGGAACATCTCTCAACACAACAAAGTGTTGCAGGAAGGCATGTGCTAAATCATCCCAGCAATCTATTGACCCCGTCGTTAAACTTTTAAACCATCCTAAGGCTTTGACAGACAGAGTCCTAGGGAACATTCTGCACATTACGTCCTTTTCTGCCCCTAAGAAAAGTGACTCATTTGCATAAGCATCCAAATGCCGTCTTGGGTCGGACTCTCCATTGTATTTTCCTATTGACAACGGTTGTGGGGTTTGTAGGTGCCTTAGAATGGATGCACACATCAACCTTCTAGTAAATGGTACACTAAACTACTATTCTCTAGTTTATCCTTGCAATGGACCCCTCCTTTGGTTGTTCATATTCGTGGTTTGGTATGTTGACTCTTGCTCATCGAGCGTTTGTGCTTATGAATATTCGTGGGTATGGGAAGGCTACTGTTGCCTCTGTTCTCGTACTACATCATTTTGTAATCCCCTATTTTGCTTCAACTCTTGTATTTCCATCTACAGTTGCCTGATAAGCTCGTCCCATGGGTCTGGTTGTTGGACAGCCTGTATCCCTCCCTGAGGTTGGTCTGTTCCAGGGGTCTCCACGAATCTGCCCCCGAATTCTAAGATCTGGGGTTCGACTCTTTGGGTGATGTTTTTGGTATGTCCCCCAGGGGCTCTGCTTCACCTGTTTGCTTCCATGACTTCAACTTTAGTGTTGTGGGACTTAGTTTACAGGTCCCACCGGGTATGCCAATGATATGTCCGGGGTACTTAGGTCAAAGTGATTGGCTCCTGATCCAGAGTTGAAGCTCTCTCTCTCTCTCTTACTTTGTATACCATCTCAGTTGGAGAATGGAACTATAAACCTGGGTTCAGTGGGAACTCTAAGTCCTTCGTGTTTAAGGTAATGAAAGAGTCACTTCCAACCGTTGTCCTTGAAACTACACCAAAGGTGTACCTGCAAAAGGGACTCCGATGCTTAAGTCAGTAGGGTTAAAATGGAGAAATTTGGATTACAGGGTGACAGAAAGAGAGTAAGAGTGCTCTATGATTCGCTTAAGTGTGTTTATGTGTTAATGAATGGGCTATTTATACATGGTTTCTTCAAACACAAGTGGGTGATTTAACCTATGTTAGGGGTCAGAATCTGCAGCTTTTACACGTGCAAGTTGCCCACTTACCACTAGTGGCCGGGGTCGTAATCATATGTTTTGTACTGAAAAGACCTTTGATTCCGGTATGCTTGAGAGGCAGTCTGATTCTACTGGTGCCTTTTACAAGTAAATTTCATATCTAGTTTAAGGGCCGATATCCACATCGGATCACTATGTATGCAATCAGTTGTTTGAATCAAATAAGCATAAATTATTTTATCTTTCAATATTAATTATGCTCTTTTTCTAGTTAATTTGTTAAATATTAAAAACAGAATTTCATGGTGTAAAAATATGACTCCAATGTAGCCACGCTCAGAGCTAGCGTTGGTATGCTAGGTGTAACATCCCAAAAATTTCATTCTCATATATAATCTTTTTAATTTAGACCATTAATGATATTATCTATTTATATTAACTTTCTACATAAGTTGGGCTGTGAATCGAAGCTTCTTTTTGATTCCTTCAAATAGCTTTCTTTGATATTAACCTCTGGTAGCGTTCTGACTGGGAGATTACCGAGTGAAGTACATTCGAAATAGGATATTCTGAGTGAATCATGTTTGAGATAAGATTGTCCGAGTGAAGAAAGGAATCTGATTCCGAGTGAGATGTTTCTGAGTGAGGTATGACCGAGAGAACTTCCGAGTGAAGGTTAAGATGTTTCTGAGTAAGTCATGACCGAGAGAGCCACTTCCGAGTGAAGGAAGTCCTGGCCTCAGAGACATTTCTGAGTGAAGCGTGTCCGAGAGAACCACTTCTGAGTGAAATGGGCTCTGACTTTGAATGAGCACCTTTCAGGCAAAGACGCTTCCAAGTTCCATTCTTCCGGGTGGAGTGTCTCCGAGTGACTCATTTCCAAATGAAACGTCTCTGAGTGAAACGTTTTCGAGTGATTAGTCTCCGAGTGAAACATCTCCAAATGAAACGTTTCTGAGAGTACTTCTGAGCGAAGAAAAGCTTTGATTTTGAATGAGTACTTCTCGGGCCGAGATATTCCCGAGTGGTATATCTCCAACTTAAATAAAAACTTTACCAAGTGGGATATCCCCGAGTGCGACACTTCCGTGTGGGATGGTGCCGAGTGAGACATTTCCAAGTGGATGACACCAAGTGAGACCTTTCCGATTTCCGCGTGGTATGGCACCGATTGAGATATACCGAGTGAGTCATTTCAGGGGAAGTACTTCTGGACAGAGAAAGGTTTTGATTTCGAATAAGTATGTTTTCGAGTGAATAGTTCCCAGGGGAAGTAAATATCCGAGTGGTGAACCCTTATTCTATTAGTGCTCAGGTGTCTTAAAGATTGCCGAGAGCTTGTGCTCGGGTTCGTCTTCGAGATTGCCTTCGACTGTGATATTCCCAAGTGGAAAGATTTCCGAGAGTACTGAACTTTGACTCTGAATGATCCTTTCGGATGTAAGATTTCCGAGTGACGCAACTCTGAATGATCTTTCGGTTGTAAGATTTCCGAGTGATGCACTTCCGAGAGAAATTTTTTCGAGTGAAGAAAGACTGACTTTGAATAAGTACTTTTCAGGCAGAGATATATCCGAGTGAGATATTCCTGAATGAGGTGTCTCTGGGTGAGACATTTCCGAGTAGGCCACTTCTGAGGAAAGAAAAGCTATGACTGAGTGTTTCAAGCAGAAACATTTCCGAGCGAATTCCCTTCCGAGTGGAGTAGTTCTGAACGAAAAGAGGCTCTGATGAATTCTTCTCGGAATGATCCGGTCTGGATACCGGCCCTAAGGTTAAAAGGTCATCTTAGCCGTCCTAGAGATCAAACGGTATCTCAGGATAATGATCCAATCGGTAAATATACTGACCCGATAGTGGTCCAATCGGCAAATATACTGACCCGGTAATGGTCCAGTCAGCAACTATTCCCAAAATACCGAACCAGTGTCAGAATTAATATTTTACTCCAATCATATCATCTTGTACATATTTTAATATATTTACTTCAATCATACAAGCTCCATTATGTAGGCGGCGGAAATGGTCAATAATACAACTCATTTTCTTATCTAAAACCTCTATTATCACCGCAATTAATGCATCTAACATCCCACTACAATCAAATTACAAAAAATCTTGCCCCCCACTTGTCTTTTGCATTATTAAATCGACACTACATCTCGTTCCCAAGTCTGAATTCTTGGAACAAACTAAAATTAGTAAAGTCTCTCTCTTATTTCCTTTTCTCCGTCAAGTCACCTTTGATCTGAAGCTAGGACAGTAAGAAGGGAACTTTTTTCAACCAATCTAAGATCCTCCATTAAGGTAAGAGGGGATAGGGTTGTGAATAAATATGGAATGGGTAGAATTATATGCTGTTCTAGGATTTCCGGATTTATTTTCATAGATTGTTACTTAATTTTGAAGCTGAAAATATGTGAATTTGACTCTGACTTCTTCATCAAAATTGTAGATCTTTTTGTTATGTGAATTTTGAGACTTGAACAGACTGATTTGGATATGTATAGCATGAGTTATAGTGAAAATACTACAGTATGTCTGTTTTGGAATATGTACCTTCTATTTTGTGTAAATATTAATATTCTGGGAATTATACATACATATGTAGACTTTGATGTCTTCATAAAAGTTGTAGATATTTATGTTATAGATCTACAGAAAGTGGTTTTAAGTTAAAAGGATATTTTTAGCTCTAGTTATACCTAAATTACAGAAGCATATTCATGTTGAAAATCTGCTAATGTGAATCACTGTTTGTATTTTTAAAGCTGGGAATTTTGTGATAAGAATTAGTGTTTAGTGTCTTCATAAAAGTTTTAGATATTTATGTTATGAGTAATTTAGAACTAGTCCTATGCAAAAATTATTTTTGTAGCTCCAGAAACGTTGAATATACCAACATATGTATGTTTTATTACTTTCTTAGAGATAATTTAGTATACTATGAAATTGTGATATTTCTGTTTGGATTTGAAAATTATGGTCTTCATACAAGTTGTAGATAATTTTGTTATGGAACTACGGAAAGTGGAATTACTTAAAAAGGATTTGATTTGCTCACGTTATGGCCATTTTACTAACGTATGTTGCTGTTGTAAAATTTTGGAATTTACCTATAATGATTATTATGGATGTTAATGATATTTTCCATGTGGGTAATGATTTATTTATGAATCATTGAGGGATTATTGATTATTATGGATGTTATTGAGTGTTGTATGAATGTCATACAGTATGTATATCTTTGTGATGAATAAGTATGAATGACTAAATTAATGTATACATGAATGCCTTGTGGTTTATTGAGATATGTTGTTGAACTATAAATCTATGATTTTGAGAATTAATATATGTGACGTGTCCTTTGAGGATTTGTGGTTTTCTAAGTGATTATAGAAGTATTGATATCATGGTATGTTAAATCGATAAAGAGAATTAAAGGCATTCATGCATCATAAGCATTTGGACGCACCATGGAATTTAGGGGTTCCATGATTGCCGGCCCTGGTGGGGGGTTACTTTATGATGAGTTAAAGCCCTATTTTCGTAAAGAGCCATGAAGTGTAGGGATTCATGGTTATGCTAATTCCTACTTGTGTACTTCGGTACTTGAGAGCCATGAAGTGTAGGGATTCATGGTTTATGCTAATTCCTACTTGTGTACTTCGGTACTTGAGCGCCATGAAGGGTAGGGATTCATGGTTGATATTAATTCCTACTTGTGTCTCTATGAGACTTTTTACTGCAGTATTCCCACCAAACCAAAATGGATCCAGCATGATATCATTTGACTAAATTAAAGATTATTAAATATAAATGACCTTGTTTGGCATATTCATCATATCATTATGGTTTGTGGATTGTGTTTATGCAATTTTTACTTATTTTATATTTATTCTATATTCTATCTCACTCTTACATTATTTTTACAGTGCATGCTATACAAAATAACGAGTGGTGCAATTAATGAAGCTTTTATGTTTTAGTGCTTGGACTTTGATTTCATTTGAATTTTAATGTGTTGTAATAATATTATGTACCACGTACTGCAATCATATCTATCGTTTCCACTATATAAATGTATTATGTTTTATTCGTTCACGACTAGCATGCATTATAATATTTCGTATTTATTAATTTTTACGTGACCTCAGAATTTAAATTACAAATTTTAAAATAATTCTTTAAACGTGAAAAATTTTTATTCCAAAAATTTGGGTGTCACACTAGGTGTACATGTTTGTGTATTATACAGGTCAGGAATTCAGTATAGGTGCATCTGACATAACCATGTAATTGTATGTATGGTATAGGTTAATGAAACTCCAGAGACCTACATTCTAGCAATGTATAGAAAATAAGCTTATACAAACTGTTATAGTCCAGTGATCTTACCTACTATTGGGAAGAATATAAGGGAGAAGGTTAAGGAAAACACGGTACAACCTCCACCATTCAAGAGGCAAGCTAAGATGCCTAAGAGATCAAGGAACAAGGACCCAACTAAAAAAGATGACGTCAGGATGTCCAGGAAGGGTTTGAATACCAAGTATAGTGTTTGTGGAACTACAGACTACTTGTTCTTCCAAACCACCACCAGAGGAGCCCCAAACCCAATAATCTTCCAACAACCAAACCACAGGCCCAACTGAGAATGCTACCAACACTTCAACCAAAAGAAAACATGCCACTGCTACTTCTACAGACACAGTTCAACTAAGGCAAAAGTTAAGACCAAGGCAGAAAAATATTTGAAGCATTACCCCTTTCTATGATAGAACAATATTGCATTTTGTTCAGGATGTTCTGTTTTATGTTATGTCTTTTTATGATGAAACAATATTGTAATTTTTGTTTTATTTTGGTAATTTTTAAACATTGTAAACTATAACACCCTTATTTTCATTTTAATTCATTATAGAAAATTTTATATTAAAATCTTGATGGAATTTGACCAAAGAGCTTTAGAATTTTTTTATCAGTATATTATTTCAAAATTTATAAAAAGATTTGTTAAAAGAAACAAAAATTTCTTTTTGCACCCGTAAATTACTATTTGCACCACCCCTCATAATTGTCAGCCACCTTCACGAGAAATATTACTGTGCAATTTTGAAATTTTCAAACTTTGCATAATAATCTATATGAAAATTTCAATTCTTCCACAGTACTTTTATAATTAAATATTAAAATGTACAGTAAAAATTTTCCTTATAGATAGCGAGGAAGCGAAGCGGAGAATTCATAATTTGAGATTAAATTTTCTTAATATAATAGTGCTAGTGAGATAGTGGTGGAAGTAAGAGAGAGAAATATTTTTTTTTGGAAGAAGGTTCTGCCAAAATTATAAGGTAAGAATAACTCTCTTTTATATTTTTTAGGCTTATTTTTATATCATTTTAGAAATCTATTATTATACTAGATATAATATTATTTTAAGTTACTATTCTAAATAGTAAGTTACTATTTCAATACTATGTTACTATTATGAATAGTAAATTACTATTCAAATAGCATTTATTGTTACTATTTACCTTTACTATTCATGTTTTACTATTTACCATTACTATTTATGTTTTACTAATTACTGTTACTATTTACAATTACTATTAATACTCACAATTTACTATTTATTGTTACTATTCATGGTAACTATTTAAAATTTAGTATTTACCGTTACTATATATAATTACTGTGCACCCTTCCTGTTTCAAATAGTAATCTAAATTTTCATCTTATAACTATATTAAAATGAAATTGGTATGTTTTTAGAACTCGGAAACGAGGTGCGAACGAACTTTCAATAACGAATCAAGATACAAGAGGTATGGGGGAGTGATATAAGAATATAATATGGGAAAACATAACAATAATGGGAGGAGTCCCCTACTCCTTTTAACTATGGACAATTATTATATTTTTAAAGTAATATTTATTATCATATTAAGTAAATAAATAAATAAAATTTATTTAAAAATTTAAAATATTTGGATGAATCATATTGATTAACCTAACATAAAATTTAAAATATTTGGATAATTCATTAACCTAACATACCGTTTCATTAAGATTTGGACCGTTAGGACTTATATGGATTGTTATGGACTTATATGGACTTATATAGACTGAGTTATACCTTTGCGTTGATTGGACTATAATGGACCCATATGACCATTGGACTATTTTGGACTTGATATGGACCAACTAACACCTTGACTGGATTAATATGACTTAAAAATGAACTTTAATAATTAAGACACCTTGAATAAATTATGTTGATTTTGTATAATGATTGTGTTATTTGATTTGATTGATTTGTGAATGATTATTCTGTATTGTTACGGAGAATTGAGCATGTAGCAAGTGTGACGGAAAGCTAAAACTCTGTAAGAATTTACTTATCTCTTGCTTCTTTATTTATTTATTTATTTATTTATTTTTATTCAAATCATTTTTAAGAAATTTCTTAGTTTTTAATGAAACTACATAAATTTTTGGAAATCTCTTTTATCTTTAAAAAATATATTTACTAAAATTAAGATTTCTAGTTAGTTTAGCAAAAAGAAAAAGAAAGAGAAATTATTTTATAAAAATAATTATATATATATATACATATATAAAGACATTTAAATCTTAAATGAAAAAAAGATCTTTCACTAATATTTTACTTTAAACTCTTAAAATATATATATATATAACAATAAGAATTTTATAAAAAAATGTATAAAAATATTGTACAAAATTTTCAAGTACTATGGTTTTAAAGATTAATAATTCCGAATTCGAGTTTTTAGTAATTGATTTTGAATTAATCTATAAAATTTTCTAAGGAAGGTTGTGTGATGTATTTAAGGCTTTGAAACTCAAATTATGATGAGATTTGATTTATGGTTTGAAAAGGAACTATACTAAAATTTTAAATGTGTTATTGAACTTATTTGAGAATTTTAAAAAGTACAATTTAGTGGGGTGGCTATGTCGTGATTCGTAGGCCCCGATAATATAATTGAGTTTCTAAAAGCCTTAACCAATTAAATACGTGAGTAGTTCATGCATCATGAATCATCAAAGAGAAACAAAATGATATTGTCTGGGGACAGATTATAGAAACCGGGGATACATTAAAGGAGACTTAATTTCGAGCCTTGGGATAAGAGGGTGTGGAAGCATGCTTCAGGGGTTCCAGGGTCGCTCCCTAAAGTCGGGTACTTTCACAATAAAGACTTCTCAGTCTGACTCGTTTCTGAGTGTTTCCATGCCAGTTGAGCTGTTCATGTTATTATTATCCAAAATTATGAAACATTGTAAACTCCTGGTTGACACAGTGCGAATTAAAAATTTAAGGGCCCGTATATATAGGTAAGTTATGATGAAGATATTGCATAACATTCATACATTCATAATTGATTGTGTATGTGATTGTAATTGATATTATTATACTAGTTTGTGAAAATCCTTTATTGCTTATGTTTCATTTGGGAATATTATATTCTGTTTCTCACTCCTTTCTCTGTGTTTTTGTTTCATGTGTTTTAATTGATGGTTCATACAGAGGGAAGGATCGAAGAATTCAGACAGTAAATATAGCACATTCTAGAAAGGGAGCTCGGTATGAATACTGTGGTTCAATGAATAAATAATGTCATTAAGTAACTGTTCTTGGGCCATAAAGTTTCCTCTCTTTCTAACAATGTTTAATATTTATTTTCTTTGAAGGAATGTAAAATTACTTTATAAATTTTTAATGAAATTCATAAGGTATTTTAGAAATGTTGTATATAATTTATTCTGATAGTTTCTTTTTAACGATTATATTTTCAGTAAAAAAAATTTATGACTTTTTTAGAATTTATTGAGATATAACAGAGGGTGTTAGATAAACACCTTTTTATTTTAAATAGTGGAGAGTATATTATAGTGTTATTTTTATTTTCAATGGTGGTCTATATAATAGTTTTATCTCAATTTCACAACTCAAATTAATAATTCAATTTCACCTCTCAATTTAACAACTCAAATTTCTTTACTCAAATTAACAATTCAATTTCACATCTCAAATTAACAACTTAAATTCACAACTAAAGTTAACATCTCAAATTAATAACTCAAACTAAGATTTGACAATAAGAACCAAAATTAACAACTAGACTCCACAACCTAAACTTAACAAAACTACAATACCTTTAAATACACCCCATGAGAACAATAGTTTAAAACTTTCAATTTCCACCTCAAACATATGCACTCTATCCCATATCTATCTCACTGTGACCAACATAGAAGTATCACAAACACATTACATAAGGCCGACAACACACAAAAATAGTACATCTACTTGTTCCATTTTGTTGACTCCTTAAGAGATTTCTACAATGCGATTATTCTTTTCCTTTGTCTAGTAATCAACCGATCCTTCTCAGTTTCAGCAACATTTGTGACCCATTCTACAAAAGCACCATTGATAACATTAAACACACTAAAAATTAAATGAAGTTATTAATAAATAAAAAACCAAAGTAATAATCATGAAATAATTTTACCCTATACTTCCTACACCCCAGAATTATCTTCCATAGTTGATCATTGTTCTTGAGGTTTGAAGCACTACTTTATGGTGCCCAACGCATTCAAAGCAAGGAGAAACTGCACGCGTCGAGTTGCTTCCATTACTGAACACAGAACCACCCGAGTTGGCCATGAGGGAGGATTATAAGTGGGAAGCCACATTGTTAAAGTTTTTGACTAATTTCAATGTAAACATACCAACCATAGAGCTTCAATAAAAGCTTTAATAGAGGAAAGCTTTCATAACTCTGCTGTTAGCAATGTTTCCAAGCCATGTCAGAAGAATCCTAGACAGTGTTAACCTCTGATTTGATGGAAGGACCAAATTGACATGTTTTAAAAAGTTAAGGGACTTCATTAAAACAAAAAAAATATAAGGGACCAAAATAAGAACAACTTAAGAGATAGGGGACCAAAAGGTATATTTAGCCAATAATTAACAATAAGGGGATATACCACTAATCCAATCATATAACATCATTATTATTAACTTCCACCATAAAGATCAATTCAAATCATCTTATATAAATATAAATATACCCCTTATCTGTTCTTAACCCATACATTTAAAATATAATGCTTCTCACTTACCTGGAACCGATGATTCCAATTCCAAAATCACGTCCCGCCTTTCCACAATTAATTTTCAATCTTCAATTTTACTTCTGAATACTAATTTCTAAATCTGATAATTCCTAAAAATTAATAACAATTATTTAACATCCCTTAAGCTATTAAATATATGTTTTAGAGCTAAAATAATTAATTCGCTATAGTTTTTTATGGTTCTGAGTTAGACTTAGAAGGGGGTTGAATAAGTCTTAGACTATTTTTCATAAAATGTTGAACCAAATAAAAAATAAGTCAAACAAGTAATAAATAAGATAGATAAATACACAAAGTTTATATTGGTTCGCTTCCAACACAAGCTACGTCCAGTCCCTTCTAATCTTGAAGGATTTCCACCATTGTAAAATCTCCTTTACAATAACAGCACCAGACCCGTCCCACAAGAATTCTTGACACTAGCCACTTCTGGCTTATCCTAAGTATTCTTTCAACAAGCCACTCCTAGCTTAACCCAAGTATTCTTTCAAAAGCCTCTTCAGGCCAAAGTGTTCCCACACAAACTAGTTCTAGTAATACACCAAACCTTTACAAATTAATTGAATAAAAAGAAGTTTTCAGAACTTAGTGTATAAGAGATAAACAATTTGATTTGGGACACTAAGCTTTTGACACAAGACCTGAGTTTGCTAGAGGCAGAACTACAAAGTAATAAGGGTCTTTATCTTACAAGAAATGAACAAGAATGAGATTGAATAATAACTTAAAGAGATTCTTTCTAAGCTTTTCTTGTATGTTTGATATTCAAACTTCCTTGGTATTTATAGAGGCTTGGAGGATATGACTGTTATTGCTTTTTGAAAGGAGATATAGATGTTGGAAATCCTTTAAAGGTATTTTGCCTTAAGCTTCTTGTTATCAGACCTTGAGAATTAGTTGAGAGAGGTCTGAATCATTTTTTGATATTTTCATGGAAACAATTTCTCATGTATTTCTACGCACAAACCATTCATGAACTAATTCTTGATTAAGCGATAGGTTACTTTCTGAGATGTTCTGATGAGTTCTTTGACTGTGATCAGAATTCGTAGGGATAGGTACGCTGACAACTGCTATTCATATTGATCTTGTTCTTTTCGTTCTTTGATGTTAAGCACGCAAATATGATACGATCATTACTCCCGAAGCATCACCAAAATAGAATTTATGAACGTTGATGAAAAGTTCTTTAATCAGGATGCTTTTATTAGACTTTTGTTGTTCAACCAGACTTTTAGAATACGTATGCTCCCCTTTGTTTTCATAGCCTAATATTTGTATCCTAAAATTTCTTAGGTACACAGACAATCGTTATAAACATTGAAGACTTTATTCTTTTAGCGAAAATACTTGATGAACGGTATAAACAAATTTAGGAATATATAGGTTCTGGGGTCTGGTCTGAAGGGACTTAAAAATTATATTTTCAACCAGACATTTTCTCAACAATCTCCCCCTATTTATTAATAACAAACATCAAGTCTTCTCATGAGTGAAGTCTGTAATTCAGAGAAATTAAAGTATCATTGAATCAAAGGATTATAATTGAAATGATAGAAATGAAATGAAATAATGAAAGGATTCTTCATTAATCAAAATAGTGCATACATCATGTATCATTCTAAACCATTACACTGATTCACAAAAGACTTCTAAACTACTCCCCCTTTTGTAATCAACAAAAGAGAAGACATCATCGAGACTCAACAAGCAAATCACGAGTTATAGATGAAGTAAAAAGAGGGAAAGCAGCGGATGAAACAACAATGAAAAAACGAGTTTAAAAGACAAGTAGAAAAGAATAAGAAAACAAGATTAAGGAATTATGGTAAAAAAAAGAGGATTGTAGGAAGATGAGGAATAAGAACAGGAAGGTTATCCTAAAGAGTCCAGAGATAGTTGTTAACCCGGCGATAGCATCAGATCCGTTCATTTCCATACCGGGTTGTTAATTGGCAAGCGCACCAATCGTTTGTAGTTTTCAAAATTTAGATATCGTTCCACTAGGATTGAAAGTCCAATAACAACAGTAATTTTCTATTTACTATGGTAAATGTGAAGAAAATTATAGACAAAAGAATGATTTATATACAATTTATACAATATTCATAAGATAGCATGGTTGAGTTGTTCATGAGATAAAAAGAAAATAAAAATCTATCTAAAAAGTTGAGTTGCAATCTAGAATAGGTAAGATACTTGAGATAAACACAGATAAACAAATTATGTTGGAAATTGGATCCCTAATCTAGAATAACAATGAGGAACTCAAGACATGCATATTTAATCATCAAGTTTCATGTCATTGCAGCTTAAAATCATTATAACCGATCCCTCGTGATATAAATTCTAAGAATTCACCGTAAAGTCCGATCCCTCGTGAGCTTTCTCAGTAAAAACTTGCATTAAGACCTGGCCTTATGGCAACAATGGTTAACAACCCCTATAGAATTAAGATACCAAGGGTATTCCAACTTTTACTTTCGTCAAAACAAGTTTCAATACGGCATGAATAATCATTCTCCCTTTGATATTCATACTAATAAAACAAGTTTCAATACACATGAAAGTCATTCTCCCGTTTGACGTTCATATTAATAAAAGATTGAAATACTAACATGGACTTGAATCATAAACATGCAGAGGTCGAATTCACAACATTATACTCAATAGATTAGTTCACCAATTCCAACATAAACAAATTAGTTACACATGGTGAAAGTAAAAACAACACTTACAGAGTTTAACATTACGAAGACGATGGGAACTTCACGATACAACGATCATAATACACCAAAACACACTCAAGTATCTAGAAAACTATTCTAGAACTACAACTCACAAAAGAAGTACTCTAAGTCGAGCACGAAGAGAAGTGAATGAGAATGGGATTTTGATTGATGCCCTGGAATGGTGTTGGATGGCCCTATTTATAGGGCTGAGCAAGGGTGCTGACGCTACGCGTCAGTGTGACGCTACGCGTCACACCCCTGACTCAGCCTCCATTAAACACTTGATAATGGTCACTTCAAATTATTAAATTTGATCATGCCTGGCCACTTGAACATGTTTCCACTGAGTTTTGGCCTTTCATGCTGAGTGGGGTGGCCCTTGGTGCTGAGTGGAGTGCCCATTATTGGGTCTAAGTGGAGTGGTTGGCCAAAGTAGAGGTGGAGACCACGCAGCACTGACACTACGCATGGATGTGACGCGTAGCGTCAGCATCAAAAATAGTTGTTGATGCTACGCGTGGGATGAGGCTACGTGTCAACTCCTCCAGTGTAATTTTCTCTTGATTTCTTAACTTTTTCACTACAAAACTAGAGAAAATTGATCAAGGGCAGATAATTTCCAACAACATCCATTTATTAAATTTAAAGCCTAATTTTCTAACAAATTAACCAAATTTTTATTATTTTTGTGAAATTTTTATTAAAGGATTTATTATAAATTTGAGGACTAACAATAGTGACACCATAAGGCATCGATATGAGCTTCAGTTGGGTTGGGCGTAGTCCAAAAACTCTTAAGTATTGTTGTGGGCAACTGCTTAGGCTGAAGGGGACCCTTGTAGTGCGGCTTATGCTTTAGGGGCATGGGCTTCTTCAGTCTTCCGAGAGACATCCACTTAGCTGGCGGAGGAGGACACGATACCTCAAACAAAATCTTCTTCCATGGGGTACCTACATGATAATTTTTGATGGTCACATCATCACGAACAATAAAGCCATGCTTTAGATTTTGAGCTATAGAAGTTTGCTCGACTTGAAGTACATGAAACATGCCAAGGTCATTATTTGAGAAGAAAATATAGGCAACTTGCTAACCATCAAGGAGGAAGTGATCAGATTCTTTAATAAGGTGGTTTGCACATTCTCGAGTGTAAATACCTTCATGAGAACAACAGGGTAGGGAATCTTATTTTTCTTTTTTCCAATGGAGGTAATCAGATATGTCATGATGATATTGGGCAAACTAACCATTTCCTTTGTAAGCATATGGTACATGTAGAAGCAGTCGAGTTTGCTGACAGTATCTTTTGCATTTTTCCTAGGGAAAAAGAATTGCTTTAACACAAGATGCAACATTTTTTCTTTCGGAAGGAGAGACCCAGAGGCAAACTTGGCTTGGTGCTGAGTCCCGTACAGCATTTCATTGAGTTCCAGTGAAGACACAACATTGAACTCAAAAAGTTCATCAAAAACCTCACCTTCATTCGGACATCTGGTAGCAGTAACAATAAGATCCGTAGAAATCTCAATAGATTTTCCTTGAAGATTACCAATAACAAGAAACTTGGACTTGTCCATAGAAATCATATTCCAGAATCCAAGAACCAGAGATAAAGAATGTTATTCAAGTGGCCTCAATACTCAAGAGGGGGGGTGAATTGAGTATTTAAAATTTTGCTTGAAATGCCTTTGAACTTAGTTCTTTTATCACAAGTTTAGAGAGAAGGCAAGTTCAGTGTAAGAGTCAATGCAAATCAAGTAGTAAATATTGCTGAAGCAATTTATCGAGCACTTGGTGTGCAACACTTTAGAACAACTAGTTCAAGCATGCTCAAGTAAGTAAATCACAATCAATCAACAACAAACCAATTAAATGCAATGTATGAATGTAAAAGAGTAAGGGAGAAGAGCTTGCAAACCAATTTAAAGAGTTCCACCACCCCGGTGTACATCTCGCCTTCAAGCAACCCACTTGAAGGATTTCCACTATTGAGAATTAAAGATTATAAGCTTTGAGCAATTGCAACTTCCTAGTGTCCCACACTCAAGAACTTAATCCTCACAAGCAAACCTTTATGACCACTCAACTTAGAGTGAAAACCTTGGTGTTTAGTGATGATGTTTACAAGATATATACTCTCAATAGAGTGAATAGGTAATTAAAAGCTCACACAATTTCTAACTCTCAACAAGAGAGGATATACAAATTCTAGCTCAAAGATTTTAGAATATACAAGGAAATGAACTCACTAATCACAAAGGCAACTAAAGATTGATTGCTTCTTATTTCTTCTAGTTGTGCTTGAGTTTGTCATGCATTTATAGAGCCTTGATAGAGCTTGGTGGAGTTCCTAGCCATTACATGTGATGGGTGTTTGAGAGATATGGAGAAATGAGCTGGTTTCCACCTAAAAAGCACTTCCCACAAATTCTGGCACAACTGTAATCGATTACGCCTTAAGCTGTAATCGATTACACTTTGAAAACTTCATTGTAATTCATGCTGTAATCGATTAGGGTACACCATGTAATCGATTAGCTGTGACATAAAACCTTGGTAATCGATTACTCCTTGCCTTGTAATCGATTAGGGATGGCACCTGATGCATTTAATTTGGTTACGTAGCTTGGTAATCGATTGTGCCTTATGTGTAATCGATTAGTTCACAAACAGTAGCCATGTAATCGATTAGTTAATATATTGTAATCGATTAGTTGTTATTCCAGAAGCCTTGTAATCGATTGTGGAAGTCCAGAAATCCATTAGCATAAGTACCTGATGCATTTAAACTAATTTCTCATTTAGGTAATCGATTAGGTCTCTTGGTGTAATCGATTAGTTAATAAACAAAACCATTGTAATCGATTAGTCTTCACTGTGTAATCGATTATATGACAAAACAGAAGCTATCTAATCGATTAGCTATGCCTTCGTAATCGATTAGCCTGCGTGTTTTTACAGGTCTGATGTTGTTTTCTTGTTTCTTCAAGAATGTTTTGTCATTATCAAAATCTTCAAACCTGAAAGCATATTCAAACACATTCTCCCCCTTTTTGTTAATGACAAACAATGTTCTTCTCTTGAGGATGTTAGTTAAAAATAAAATTATCTTTAATCATTATCTCTTAATCATTATCTGCAAAAACATATCTAATTCAAATTATTCAAATTTTGCACAGTGTTATCTCTAACAAGTTATCTCTTGATTAATAAATATCTCCCTTTATATAGATGAATTTATGCCACTTGTTATCTCTTAAGGAAATTATCTCTTTAATCCACTTGTTAACCACTTGTTATTATCAATCAGTTTTTAGCATTTGTTAATATTAGCAAACAGATGAACTTCAAATATTTCTCCCCCTTTGTAATCATCAATAACCAGTAAAGCCAGAGAGATATAACAAAATAGAAATTTTATTCAATGCAGAAAAGGAAAGTACATAATGGAAATGGCAGAATGTAAATTCAAAAACATAATGAAAAATATCTTAAACAAAGCACAATGAAAACAGATCTAATTATCCGGATGAAAGAAATAGAATTTGGAGATTTGATGAGACAGCTCGTCATATCGTTGTTGCATGATCTCAAAATGCTGCTGCTCAGTCATTTGGAACTCTTGCAGAGAGTTCTCAATCTGATCAAACCGACGATCAAGATGCGCATATAGAGAGGCGAAGGGGTCAGCGGGGGCGGATGGTTCACCTTGTGTTGTAGGAGAAGGAGGGGCAGGTTCATCAGCAGGAGCTTCAAAAGGAATGTTAGCATTAATGCCTTCCTTTTTTGAGTGCCAAGCTCCATTCACATAGATGATACCCATCTTAGTGAGATGATAGGTGCCAATGCAAGCTTTGGTAGGCACCTTCTCTGATAATTCTCCAGCCAGATCAACTCCAAAAGCCTTGAAGATTTTGGTGAGCAGGATGGCATAGAGGAGTTTTTATTGGTCCTTTGCACAGAGTATGTGCAATTTCAGCATTTGGACCCAATTGATTTCCTTTTGTTATGCATGGCCCACATCAAAAGGACATCGTCCTCCTCAACCAGAGCATAGTTCCTGTAATATCCCGGATATTTATAGAAAAATTTTATGAAGTAGAAATATTAACAATTGTTTTTTAGGAATTTATTTGATATTTTTATGAATTATTGGTTAATTATAAAAGGTATGATTAGAAGAAGAGAGGTTTAATTTAAATCTTTAAAGAAATCATAAAGGAAATGGAGAAATGACCGGCTGAGAAGGTAACCGGTTGGAAGTGACCGGTTGAGAAGGTAACCGATTGCCATGAGTTTAAATAACGGTTTCCTTCTCTTTCTTCAATCATTTGCGCAATTATTTACTCTCTTTCACGTGAAGTTTCTTCTTCTTCATCTGTTTCCTTTCTTCCTTTCCTCCCTCTATTGTTGCGAGCTGCATGCTCTGAGGGGAGGTCCATTTTGCATCAAAACCTTGAAATAGTTACATAGCCGTGACAGTGGTTTCAAGGTGAGTTCTTTGGACCGTTTAAGTTTATTATCTTACCCCTTTCGTTTCTTTTCTGGACCGAATGGTCATGCATGTGGGGGTACTATTCCGATCTCCACTCCTCTTGACTGTGAGCCTGGAAATGGCCCTTTAACCATGTGGGTGGTGGTGTGACGTTAACGTGTTTCACGTTCCAAACCCGTAGGTAGTAGAACGAATACTGGTGGAACGCTTAAGGAGGCTGGTGCTAGAGCGGAGGTGGAACTGTGAAACCAACGACTGTTAAAGCTTGGAACGGAGGTAAGGGGGTGTTCGGGTTATAATTAATTAGAATAGGACATACTGTCCAAGTCGTGGGAATGACTGAACCGGGTAAGAGATGATGCTGAGTGAAAATTTATGTGAATATGTGTATGAATGTACGTATGAATATGCACACTGATCGGTTTAGGATAGTGTGTGTGTGTGTGACTTGAGAAATATTTAATGCTGTGATAATAAAGATGATGCTGGATGAGTCGTTGTATGTGAATGTGTATGAATACATGTGTATGGACACCGATCGGTTTCTGATCGTGTGTGTGTGGCGTAAACCTATTGAAATTGAAATATTGATGTTGTGACAATCGGTATTTAGTGGCAATGTGATGCTGGGCTTGACAAGCAGGTCGCCCGAGTGATGTTGTTAATGGCCACTTATGATGTGAAATGTGAAAATTATATGATGATGTGGTATGGGACGACCGACGGTATATGTTACCCTCGTTTTTGGCTTCAGTGGTCAAGTAGGACCCAGTTGAGCTACCCAGAGGTCTATGACCCAGTGGTTCAGGGGGAGTCAAGCAGGACTCGGTGAACCAAGCAGGGTTCACGGGGTGTCAAGTAAGACCCCCAGCTGAAGATCGATCCCTTTAGTATCCGGATACTAGGCATCAATTTTATGTGAGAGTCAGTTGTGACAATTGATGAATTATTAATTGTGATGTATATTTGCCGAGTGCAGTTTGTTATATTTACCGAGTGTAAATTGTTATAATTGGTGAGTATGAACTGTTGTAATTAGTGAGTGTGATGGCTATATTTACCGAGTGATTTGCTAAAATTGCCGAATGAGAATTGATATATTGCTGAGTATGATTTAATGTATTTGCCGAGTGTAATTTCATATATTTGCCGAGTGATTTGCTAAAATTGCCGAATGAGATTTGATATATTTGCTGAGTATGATTTGATGTATTTGCCGAGTGTAATTTCATATATTTACCGAGTGATTTGTTATATTTACCGAGTGGTAAATTGTTATACTTGCCGAATGAGTTACTTGCTGAGTGATTTGCTAAAATTGCCGAATGAGAATTGTTATATTTATCGAGTATGATTGATTATATTGCCGAGTGTGAGATATTTTCCGAGTGCAGTTGGTTATAATTGCCGAATGAGAATTGAAATATTTGTTGAGTATGATTTGATGTATTTGCCGAGTTTAATTTCATATATTTGCCGAGTGATTTGTCATATTTACCGAGTGGTAAATTGTCATACTTGCGGAATGAGTTACTTGCTAAAATGGTTGTGTTAATTGCTATGATTGTTGAGTGAGTGTATTGCTGAATGTGAGTTAAATGCCGAGTGTAATGTGCAATTTGAGGATGAAAGAATCAGACGGAGTTTATACTTGTATTTTATTATTTAAATTCCGTTCTAGATTAATTATGATGCTAAACACTCACCCTTGTTGTGGTTTTCAATTTTAGTAATCAGTGACAGGGAAGAGGTCGGAGCCATGGAGGTTCGCCAAGCGGAGGATTGATGCCAAGGCACCGAGTGAAATTGAATGAATTGTGTAATATATATATATATATTAAGTTTTCCGAGTGTTTGATGCTACAGTGTTGCCTGTATGTAGAATTAAAATTGAATCGGTATGCTGATTGACGTAAGTATGAATTTTTGATGTTATGAATCGGTGTTTATTTTATGAGTGAATTTGCATTGCTGTAGCATAGTTGATTACTGGGCGAATCGAGCCGAGTAGAATCATTATTGTCTAAGCAAGGGCCTATTGATTTGATGCCTATTACGCTCGAGTATCCTTTATTTCTTTCCGAGAGAAGAATAACCGAGAGACCCACTTATGAGTGGAAGGTTAGGGTGTCTCCGAGAGCAATGGCTGAGAGAATCACTTCTGTGTGAAGAAAGATAAGAGTGCTTCCGAGTGAAGATATGAGTGAACTTTTCTGAGTGAAGTAAGGTTAAGTTGTTCCCGTGAGAGAGATGACCGAGTGGACTTATTTCCGAGTGAAACCCGACTTGTTGACTTTCCTTGTAAGTCTTGTCTGCTTAGGATTAAAGAGTAGCATTCGCTCCAGCGAGTCAGACCTCGCCTAAACGACTTGGGGTTTCGTTCAGGCGAATAACCCTGACTGTTTTCTTCCACTATTTCTAAATAACTATTTTATTAATGGATTTATTTCCGATCGGTTTCAGTCGGTTATTGCTATTTTAAGTATGATTTTATTATTTTGAATGTATTTAAGAAAAGTAAATATTATTTTGTATTAAGACCGAGTGGATTTTTATTAAACGCGAAAATCTATTGCGAAAAATGTGAAAATTGACGTAGGTCGTCACAGTTTGTATCAGAGCGGTTCTTTCTAGAGCCGAGTGTATGGGTGAACCCAGTGATTTGTGTGAGTCCTATGTTGGACTATTTTTGCATCCTGTTGCATTGTGTTTGTGATTGTTTGTGCAGCTTGGCATCATTCCCTTGGCATTCCAGTGGCGTTGTATTTTATATAAGGTAAATATCTGACTCCCTGGTAGAGTATCGGTCAATGGTGAAGTGTTTATTCATTATAGAATTATTTTATGGACGGAAAACTAGTTTTGCGGGAGGAAATGGCTTCTTCTCAGAATTTTCCAAATTGATGAGTAGGACCGAATCAGGTCCCACTCTTGATAAATTCCTAAAAAGGAATCTCCCTGCTTATGAAGGAGGGCATGACTACGGTGGGGTGTACGTTTGGACAAGGGAAATCAAATAAGCTTTTGAGTATTCCAAGTGCTCGGATGAGCATGAAGTATAGTTTATGACTTATCAGTTAAAGGAGAGGCTAGGATATGGTGGTCTCGGGCTAAGGTACCAATGAAGACGGCGAGGGAGTCGCTAGTGTGGGTGAATTTCCAAGAGTGGTTTCTTGTCAAGTACTTCTTGGATAATTAGAAAATTTGAAAGGAAATAGAATTTGAGGTTGGAATAGGACCAAGTGTCAATGGCCGAGCATACTACTAAGTTTGATGAACTGTGTGACTTCTATCACTCTTTCTCACTGGGAGGAACCAAGAGTAGTAAGTGTGCTAGGTATGAAGCAGGATTGTGAATTGGAATTCGCAGTGTGATTATGCCGATTGAGATTTGGGATTATCCGACTCTGGTGAACAAGGATAGGCTGGCCGAGGAAGTACAATTACAGAGGACCTTTCAGTCGAAAGATAAGAGGTCGTGAGGGCAAGAGGATCCAGTTTCAAGAAAATGGATCGGTTCTTTCATGGTGGTAAGTTTTCCGCTACGTCTTCTTCATATTTTGGTCGGAGTTCTACTGGCCGATCTGGTAGTCAGCCGGGTAGCCGAGTGTGCTATAGTTGTGGCTAAGCCATATTGCGAAACACTGTCTGACTGGACAAATCATTTGTTTCCAATATGGACAACCGGGACACCTTAGGCCCGATTGCCTACAGAGGCAGCAACCGAGTAGGCATGGTAACCGTGCCAACACTTCTGGGACTCGGGGTGCTAATTTTCCGAGAGGAGGTTAAATCCTATGATGAAATGAGAATAGTAAGTGCGTTGGTAGCTATAAGTTTGTTTGAATAATGGAGTTTGATATTACATAGAATGAAATAAATGGATGAATATTCTGATATGATTATTCTTAGGAAGGATGAATCCCCTATACATTTCTACCTGGTCAGAATGACGGTTGATATTAGTTGTTCATTCGGGTGTTGAACGTACTTGATGGATAGTACAAAAATTCTTTTAAGTGAAGGAATAAACTATTACAATAAACTGTCCTGTATCGAGCTTAAGGTTAGTAAGCAAGTGATGGTATGCTAGTAACGTCGAGCAACCAAAGATGTGGAAACATCAGTGGTATAAGTAAATAGAAGGGATTATAAAATAAACCAAAAAGGGAATTGATGAATAATAGGTGATGCAAGTTAGCAACATTGTAATAAGGTTAACCTTCTAGGAGGGGTGAGCCTCCTGTAGTGATTCTATAAAGTGGTTTAAATAAACATTACCAGTATGTCATGTTCGAATTGTTAGACGATTGATTAACGGACATTGGGAGAAATTCTGAGTAGGTAATGGAGGACGGTGTAAGAATGTTGAATAAGTTGAAGGTAATAGTCGAAGGGTGGTTAGTAATAATTTTCAGTGAGATAATTGATGAGGCGAGAATTCACTCAGAATAATTAAGAGAATGAATTGTGTGAGTGATGGTCGAGTGAAGTATATATATATATATATATATATATATATATATATATTGGACTGTTGTATATATGATAAGGAGAAGTAGAGAATGAAGAATGTAACATCCCAATTTTTATGATTTTTAGAAAAATAATTTAAAAAGGATTAAAGAAGAGAAATTTCGAGTGAAAAATGTCAAAGACAAGAATTTTCTGAGTGAAATGAATCTGATTCCAAGTGAGATGAATATGACTCCGAGTGAAATAAGACAGAAGACTAATTCCAAGTGAAGTTAAGATGTTTCTGAGTGAAACATCATTAAGAAAATAATTTTTGAATGAAGTAACACTATGTGCAAATGAGACATGTTCAAGTGAGGCAAAATCCGAGTGAAATGGAAATATCTCCGAGTGGAATGATTCCGAATGGGTTCTTTCCGAGAGAAGTAGAGGTACTTCTCGGAAAGATATTTTTGATTAGTAAACTCCCGAGTGAAGTATATCTGGGTGGATGGTTTGCCGAGTGAAGTGTCTCTATGACACTTCTGAGTGAGACTTTCCGAGTAAGTCTTTCCAGGAAGAGTGCTTCTGGACAGAGAAAGACTAACTCCAAATGAGTATGTTCTGAGTGAATAATTCTGAGGAGAGTAAATATCCGAGTGGCGAAATTCATGTAATTTGTGCTCGGGTCGATCTTTAGAGTTTCCGAGAGATTATGCTCGGATTTGTTTTCAAGATAGCCTTTGACCCCAAGTAATCCTTTCAAGTGGAATGATTTCCGAGAAAGGAATTGGATTTCAAACTCTGAGTGATCTTTCAGATGAAAGACTTCTGAGTGAACGCAAGAGGAAGACTTTGACTCGGGAAAAGGATATCCGAGTAAGATATGCCTGATTAAGGTATTTCTGAATAAGACAATTGTGAAAGGGTCATTTCCGAGGAAGGGAAGCTGAGTGTTTCATGAGAAGGAACCTTTCCGAGTGAATTTCCTCTGAAAGAAGGAATTCCAAGCGGACAGAGGCTGTGATAAACCTTCTCAGAAAGATCTGCCCAGAAGGCTGAAACCGAGTCGGAATATACTAAAAACCGAGTCGGAATTAATGACTATTTTAATTACTAAATCTTTCCACGTTGTTTTGTTCTTCTATATTCTAGCAGCTTCACTTTTCAGATATTTTCTAAGTATGGGACCCTCCTTGATGTGCTGTCCCCTTTTCATTAAATATCTTAATCCTTTGTTATCATTATCATTAAGAGACGTGTGTCAGAATACTTCAATTCATTCACGTCTCTTCTGCATGAATTATATATAAATCCTTCCATTGTTGGATTAAAGGATGAACTCTTGAAAGGTGAAATCATCAGCCTTACTTTCTAATTCTTTACTGGAAACCAATGAACAAGAAGAAAGTTAACTTTCCATTTCTTCTTTTTAGGAAGAAAGTTTGGGAATGGTGCAGAAGTGCAATTCCAGTCAGAATTCTTGAGCAACGACCAGGATAACATTTGAGAGGCTACTGGAACTTCTTATTCCAGGTAGGGGAGAGTTACATCTCAAATAGATGGTTTATGAATGGATTTGGGGTATTATTGATATGATATATGTGATATATATATGAAATGTTATTGAGACCCCAATTGAATAACATACTTTATGTTAATTATTTTCCATTCATATTGAGTTTATATGTGATGTTGTTGTTCATGATATTGAGTTCATATGAGATTGATAAAGGTGATATGATATGAATTATATGCATGAAGTTATCATGTACAGTGCCTATTGTATTACCGAGTGGAATGATATGAGATGGTGTTGATATGTGATTGATGATTGATATTTATTTGATATATCAATTGTATTCAGACGCACACAGGACTACAGGGGGCCTGTGATGCCAGTCCAGATGTGGACGGCCTGATGAAGGCATAGACCCTGTGGTGGTTCCTTTTATACCGCGGACGCCTTTAAGTGGGACTCAAGGCTGGCCCGTAGCACTGAGTAGAGTACCGCTATCACTCTGGGAGTGATACTCGGTGTTACATTATGGGCGCAGAGCGGTTTGGTACCTGTAAAACGGCCAGATCAGCTGAGAGCTGAGTTATGGCTCGGGGAGCCAGTGTTACAACACAAATTAAAAGACTTAATGGATCCATTTGGTTGATCATGTGTATGTACTGATGTTTATATATATATGATTATTGAGAATGAATGATTTGTGTTGATATTTGTGATCGGTTTTGTTTTATGTTATATATAGTTTTGAATTAGACTTTTAATCCGATTCAATAACTGTTATTTGATATGTTGATGCTCACCCCCTACTGTTGTTATTTTTATAGTGAATGAAGGGCCCAACCATGATATGAGAAGTCACTCAGCTGCTCGGAGTATATTTTGGTAGAAGCCTTGGCTGGCTCCTGAGAATACTGAGTGTTTTATTTATTTATTGTAAACTTAAAAGAGCCAGTCGGCTTTTGTAAAAATGATTTTGTAATTGTTTAATTCAAATTCTTTTTTGGAAATTTGAATTATTTACAAAATTTTATTTGATTTATTGAAATTTATTTAAAAATTAAGGATGTTATAAAGAACATGGGACAAAGTAATTAGAAAGTGGTTGAGCAAGCAAATAATATGAAAGAAGAGAAGTTTTACATAGTCGTTTGGACTTTGCACGGATATTAATGTTACATGAGAATCATAATGGCTGACCACCGTGGGTTCCTTTTAACATTAATTCATTGTGAAGTTGCCAATAGGCATAGGTGAATGGACTAGGATGTAAACAGTTTACATATCGATCAGTGACGTGAATGGTTGGACTGTATACCCGACTTCTACCCGGCTTAACTAGGAAGTGTTGAACTACTAAGACTGATCACCTCAGTTGTTACACTAGTGGTTGTGGTCGTGTGGAGTCGAGGAGACAGACGTGTTTTAGCCGATCTTGGGTAATCAAATTTAGGAAGAAAAGTGTATGAGTCATATTTCTGAAATTGATAAGTGATTAGAGATGAGGAGTAAATAGAGATGACCTTAAAAGGAAATCTGATGATTTGAGTTTCTACTAAGGTACACTGAGTGGAGAGTTTTCGGGTAAATTATGTCTGAGACAAGACCTTCCGAGTTAAGAAAAGCTGATTTCGAATGAGTACTTCTCGGGCCGAGGTATTTTCGAGTAATGAATTCCCGAGTGGAGTATCTCAGTTGAGTGTGACACTTCCGAGTGGGATGGCACCGATTAAGATATACCGAGTGAGCCTTTTCCCAGGAAAGGTACTTCTGGACAGAGAAAGAGGGACTTCGAATGAGTATGTTTCTGAGTGAATAGTTCCTAAGGGGAGTAAGTATCCGAGTGGTGACTTCGTTTAATTCGTGCTCGGGTCCATAATCAGAGTTGCTGAGTCTTTGCTCGATTTCGTCTTCGAGATTGTCTTTGACTCCGAGTGATATTCTCAAGAAGTAATGTGGAATTAACTGAAGGTAATGATGGAATTTGGAGATTCCGAGACCGAGTGGTGGTGCCTACAAAAGGTGATTTTAGGCAAGCCATGCTAACTGAACCGTAGATGTTCTTTTGGGTATTCATCCCGGTATTACAAAGATGTATCACGATTTGAAGAAGGAATTCTGGTGGTTGGATATTGAAGAGCCAAAAGCTTAATCCGAGATACATCGGAGCATATCAAATATTGGAGAGAATCGGTAATGTTGCTTACCGACTGGATCTTCTCAGTTCGTTAACTAACGTCCATAATGTGTTTCACGTGTCACAATTCCAAGCCTATATTCCGTGTGATTCCATGATTGTGCCGAGTGACTCTTTTGAATTGGAGGACCTGACGGTGGAAGTACACCGATCGGTATTAAGGAATTCCGGACCACACGGATAAGGAACAAGGAAGCGCCATTGGTAAAAGTGAAGTGGCAAATTTTGAATGGGGTAACCTACACTGGGGAAATTGGAATCAGACATGAGAAGGGTGTACCCCAATCTTTTTTAGTAAGAGCGTTGATTTCAGGGATGAAATCCCTTTTTAGGGGGGGTGGATGTAACATCCCGGATATTTATAGAAAAATTTTGTGAAGTGGAAATATTAAAAAAAAAATTTGGAATTTATTTGATATTTTTATGAATTATTGGTTAATTATAAAAGGTGTGATTAGAAGAAGAGAGGTTTTATTTAAATCTTTAAAGAAATCATAACGAAAATGGAGAAATGACCGGCTGAGAAGGTAACCGGTTGAAAGTGACTGGTTGAGAAGGTAACCGGTTGCCATGAGTTTAAATAATGGTTTCCTTCTCTTTCTTCAATCATTTGCACAATTATTCACTCTCTTTCACGTGAAGTTTCTTCTTCTTCATCTGTTTCCTTTCTTCCTTTCCTCCCTCTATTATTGCGAGCTGCATGCTCTAAGGGGAGGTCCATTTTGCATCAAAACCTTGAAATAGTTACATAGCCGTGACAGTGGTTTCAAGGTGAGTTCCTTGGACCGTTTAAGTTTATTATCTTATCCCTTTCAGTTCTTTTCTGGACCGAATGGTCATGCATGTGGGGGTACTGTTCCGATCTCCACTCCTCTTGACTGTGAGCCTGGAAATGGCCCTTTAACCGTGTGGGTGGTGGTGTGACGTTAACATGTTTCACGTTCCAAACCCGTAGGTAGTAGAACGAACACTGGTGGAACACTTAAGGAGGCTGGTGCTGGAACAGAGGTGGAACTGTGAAACCAACAACTGTTAAAGCTTGGAACGGAGGTAAGGGGGGTGTTCGGGTTATAATTAATTAGAATAGGACATACTGTCCAAGTCGTGGGAATGACTGAACCGGGTAAGAGATGATGCTGAGTGAAAATTTATGTGAATATGTGTATGAATGCACGTATGAATATGCATACTAATCAGTTTAGGATCATGTGTGTGTGTGTGACTTAAGAAATATTTAATGTTGTGATAATAAAGATGATGCTGGATGAGTCGTTGTATGTGAATGTGTATGAATACATGTGTATGGACACCGATCGGTTTCTGATCGTGTGTGTATGGCGTAAACCGATTGAAATTGAAATATTGATGTTGTGACAATCGGTATTTAGTGGCAATGTGATGCTGGGCTTGACAAGCAGGTCGCCCGAGTGATGTTGTTAATGGCCACTTATGATGTGAAATGTGAAAATTATATGATGATGTGGTATGGGACGACCGACGGTATATGTTACCCTCGTTTTTGGCTTCAGTGGTCAAGTAGGACCCAGTTGAGCTACCCAGAGGTCTATGACCCAGTGGTTCAGGGGGAGTCAAGCAGGACTCGGTGAACCAAGCAGGGTTCACGGGGTGTCAAGTAAGACCCCCAGCTGAAGATCGATCCCTTTAGTATCCGGATACTAGGCATCAATTTTATGTGAGAGTCAGTTGTGACAATTGATGAATTATTAATTGTGATGTATATTTGCCGAGTGCAGTTTGTTATATTTACCGAGTGTAAATTGTTATAATTGGTGAGTATGAACTGTTGTAATTAGTGAGTGTGATGGCTATATTTACCGAGTGATTTGCTAAAATTGCCGAATGAGAATTGATATATTGCTGAGTATGATTTAATGTATTTGCCGAGTGTAATTTCATATATTTGCCGAGTGATTTGCTAAAATTGCCGAATGAGATTTGATATATTTGCTGAGTATGATTTGATGTATTTGCCGAGTGTAATTTCATATATTTACCGAGTGATTTGTTATATTTACCGAGTGGTAAATTGTTATACTTGCCGAATGAGTTACTTGCTGAGTGATTTGCTAAAATTGCCGAATGAGAATTGTTATATTTATCGAGTATGATTGATTATATTGCCGAGTGTGAGATATTTTCCGAGTGCAGTTGGTTATAATTGCCGAATGAGAATTGAAATATTTGTTGAGTATGATTTGATGTATTTGCCGAGTTTAATTTCATATATTTGCCGAGTGATTTGTCATATTTACCGAGTGGTAAATTGTCATACTTGCGGAATGAGTTACTTGCTAAAATGGTTGTGTTAATTGCTATGATTGTTGAGTGAGTGTATTGCTGAATGTGAGTTAAATGCCGAGTGTAATGTGCAATTTGAGGATGAAAGAATCAGACGGAGTTTATACTTGTATTTTATTATTTAAATTCCGTTCTAGATTAATTATGATGCTAAACACTCACCCTTGTTGTGGTTTTCAATTTTAGTAATCAGTGACAGGGAAGAGGTCAGAGCCATGGAGGTTCGCCAAGCGGAGGATTGATGCCAAGGCACCGAGTGAAATTGAATGAATTGTGTAATATATATATATATATTAAGTTTTCCGAGTGTTTGATGCTACAGTGTTGCCTGTATGTAGAATTAAAATTGAATCGGTATGCTGATTGACGTAAGTATGAATTTTTGATGTTATGAATCGGTGTTTATTTTATGAGTGAATTTGCATCGCTGTAGCATAGTTGATTACCGGGCGAATCGAGCTGAGTGGAATCATTATTGTCTGAGCAAGGGCCTATTGATTTGATGCCTATTACGCTCGAGTATCCTTTATTTCTTTCCGAGAGAAGAATAACCGAGAGACCCACTTATGAGTGGAAGGTTAGGGTGTCTCCAAGAGAGCAATGGCTGAGAGAATCACTTCCGAGTGAAGAAAGATAAGAGTGCTTTCGAGTGAAGATATGAGTGAACTTTTTTGAGCGAAGTAAGGTTAAGCTGTTCCCGTGCAAGAGATGACCGGTGGACTTATTTCTGAGTAAAACCCGACTTGTTGACTTTCCTTGTAAGTCTTGTCTGCTTAGGATTAAAGAGTAGCATTCGCTCCAGCGAGTCAGACCTCGCCTAAACGACTCGGGGTTTCGTTCAGGCGAATAACCCTAACTGTTTTCTTCTGTTGTTTCTAAATAACTATTTTATTAATGGATTTATTTCCGATCGGTTTCAGTCGTTTATTGGTATTTTAAGTATGATTTTATTATTTTGAATGTATTTAAGAAAAGTAAATATTATTTTATATTAAGACCGAGTGGATTTTTATTAAACACGAAAATCTATTGCGAAAAATAAGAAAATTGACGCAGGTCGTCACAGTTCCCACCACGAGGAACCAACAGTTTCACCAAAAACAATTGAAGGAGGCGGTTGTTCATAGTCAGGTGGCCTACTAGTTTATGGTTGCTCCTTGGGCGAGCGGCCTTCCACAGTGATTGTTGGGCAGTGATGGCATTGAAATCCCACTCATCCTAGGGATCTCCTCCAACGAACTCAGCATCATTGAGCGGAAGTTGTAACATCCTAAAATTTAGAATTTTAGAAAATAATTCAATAAGGATCAGTGAAGAATTTTCGAGTGAAATTCCGAGTGAATTATGTCTGAAACAAGATTTTTCGAGTGAAAATGGATGTGATTCCGATTGAAGGAAGAATAACATATTTCCGAGTCCTACTTTGGACGAATGCTTCTATCGGAATGGAATAATTCCAAGTGGATTGATTCCGAGCGAAAAGGAAGGAGCTCGGACTTTGAATGAACACCATTCAGGCAAAGACGCTCCCAAGTTAAGATATTTCCGAGTGTGGGAAAGTTGAGATAATTTCGAGTGAAGAAAAGGAATATAATTCCGAGTAAAATCTTTCTGGGTGAAAAAACTACTGAGTGAAGTAAAGATTTAGATGTTTCCGAGTGAAACATGACTGAGAATCATTTCTGAGTGAAGAAAAATTCTGTCTGAATAAGACGTTTTTAAGTGAGACAAATCTGAGTGAAATGCCTCCGAGTGACTTGTCTCCGAGTGAAACGTTTCTGAATGGATCGTTTTCGAGAGAAGTACTTCCGAGCGAAGAAAAGCTTTGATTTCGGATAAGTACTTCACGAGTTGATATTTTTGAAAAATGACCGAGTGGAGTAACTCCGAGTTCTGTGAATTTCTGAGTGAAGTATCTCTGAGTGTGATACTTCCGAGAGGGAAGGTACCGATTGAGATATCCGACTGGTGAATTCATTTAATTCATGCTCGGGTCGATGTTTAAAGCTGCTGAGTTTGAACTCAGGTTCGCCTTCGAAATGGTCTTTGATTCCGAGTGATTCTTTCAAGTGGAAAGATTTCTGAGAGAGGATTGTCTTCAAACTCCGAGTGATTTTTAGATAGAAGACTCCCGAGTGATGCAAGTGAAGGTCTGACTCGGACAGAAATATAACTGAGTGAGCTGTTTGAATGAGATATTTCCGTGTGGGTTATTTCCGAGGAAGGAAAGCTGGGTGTTTCATGGATGGAACCTTTCCGAGTGAATTTCCTTCGAATGAAGGAATTCTGAACGGACACATGCTTTCTCGAAAAAATGTGCTCAGAACGAAACCGAGTCAGAATTAATAATTATTTTAATTATTGAAGCTTTCCACGTCACTCTGTTCTTCTATCTTCCAGTAGATTCTTTTTCTGATATTTTTCTAAGTATGGGACCCTCTTTGATGTTCTGTCCCCTTTTCATTAAATATCTTATTTCTTCCTTATCATTAAAAATACGTGTGTCAGAATTCTTCAATTCATTCATGTTTCTTCTACATGAACCATATATAAATATTTCTATTGTTGGATTAGTGAAAGACTTTTGAAAGTGAAAAACATCATAATCCTTTTCTTTCCAATTCTCTACTGGAAACCATTGAACAACGAAGAAAATTAAATCTTCATTTCTTCTCTTCACGAAGAAAACTTTGGACTGATTTAGTGCTGTAATTCCAATCGGAATTCTTGAAGCTGTGATTTGATATTGATTGAAGAGCAGTTGGAACTCTTAATTCCAGGTAGGGGGAGCGTTGCATTTCAAATGAATGGTTTATGAATGGATTTGGGGTATTATTGTTATGTTACATATGATATGAGCGTGAATTATTGTGTGAGACCCCGTTTGAATGACACCTTATGTTTTCATATCTTCCATTCATAGTATTGATATTAAATTTATATGAGATATGATTATATACGTGAAGTATGAATTTATAATTATTCCTATGCTTAAGATGCAGTAGGAAATATGATCTGGCACAACTGTAATCGATTACGCCTTAAGCTGTAATCGATTACACTTTGAAAACTTCAGTGTAATTCGTGTTGTAATCGATTAGGGTACACCATGTAATCGATTAGGTGTGACACAGAACCTTGGTAATCGATTACTCCTTGCCTTATAATCGATTAGGGATAGCACTTGATGCATTTAATTTGGTTACGCAGCTTGGTAATCGATTGTGCCTTATGTGTAATCGATTAGTTCACAAACAGTAGCCTTGTAATCGATTAGTTGATATGTTGTAATCGATTAGTTGTCATTCCAGAAGCCTTGTAATCGATTGTGGAAGTCCTAAAATTGATTAGCATAAGTACCTGATGCATTTAAACTGATTTCTCATTTAGGTAATCGATTAGGTCTCTTGGTGTAATTGATTAGTTAATAAACAGAACCATTGTAATCGATTAGTCTTTACTGTGTAATCGATTATATGACAAAATAGAAGTTATCTAATCGATTAGCTATGCGTTCGTAATCGATTAGCCTGCGTTTTTTTACAGGTCTGATGCTGTTTTCTTGTTTCTTCAAGAGTTTCTTCAAATCAAAATCTTCAAACCTGAAAGCATATTTAAACATAAAGAATAGGGAGTTAGGTCGATGTAAAACTTCGTCCAACCAATGCCATTAAGCTCATCAGAAATGTCATGCCCATTCAGTTTATGCTGCCTAATATTGAAGACTAAGGACTCAATAATGTCGGATATCTTATATGCCATTTCTTAGGAGTAAGGAGAAAAGGTTTTAAGAAACTGAAGAAGTTTTTTGAAAGAGAATTCAAAGAGGGAAGAGAAAGATATAATGAAAACGGTGGGAAAAAGTGAAAGTGAATAGATGTAAATAAATAAATAAAAGCCACGAATGTGGAAAGAGAATATATGTTCAAAAAATGGTTATACAAAAAGGTGATAACTGCTGCCATGTTTTAAAAAGGAAATACTGAAAATGATTTAATAGAGTAAGTCTCTCAGAGAAAATTAAACAACCAAGTGTGAAGTTAAACAATGCAAGTTATAATAGACTAATACATGAATCAGGCTATTTAGGCAATAATTTTTAAATTTAAATTATGCTTAATAAAATTAAACCTGGCCTCTGCCAGAGACTTAGTGAAGATATCTGCCCATTGATGATCTGTATCCATGAATTTTAGATCCAAGGTTCCCTTTTGTACATAGTCATGAATGAAGTAATATTTTACTTCAATATGTTTTGCTTTGAAGTGCTGAATAGGATTCTTAGAGAGATTTATTGCACTGGTATTATCACAGAATACTGGGATTTCTCCTTCGTTGATTGAGTAATCTTCAAGTTGATATTTGATCCAAAGAAGTTGAGAGCAACATCCAGCTACAGACATGTATTCTGCTTCAGCGATTGAAAGTGCAATGGGGTTTTGCTTTTTGTTACTCCATGAAATTAAGTTGCTCCCCAAGAAGTGACATCCACCATTGGTACTTTTTTGATCAACTTGATCTCCTATAAAGTTTGCATCATAGAATCCAGAAAGAGAGAAAGAGTCTGTTCATTTGTAGAACAGCCCAAGGTTAGTGATTCCAATAAGATATCTCAGAATCCTCTTCACTACAGACAAGTGTGATTCATTGGGATCTGATTGATATCTTACATACACGCAAATGCTAAACATTATCTCAAGTCTGCTAGATGTAAAATACAAGAGTAAACTAATCATTCCTCTATATAAGGTCTGGTCTACTAATGTACTAGACTCATCTTTATTTATGGTGCAGTTAGGATGTATAGGAGTACTCATGACCTTAGTGTTAGCTATTTTAAATTTATTGAGTAGTTCCTTTGTGTACTTTTGTTGATGAATAAAAATTCCATTACTAGTTTGTTGAACTTGCAAGCTTAAGAAGAATTTAAGTTCACCCATCATACTCATTTCAAATTCTGCTTGTATCTTTTTTGAAAAATCTTTACACAGACTATCATCAGTAGCACCAAAAACAATTTATCAACATAAATCTACATTATAATAAAGTGTTTCTTAGAGCTTTTTCTAAAGAGGGTTGTGGCAACTTACCCTCGTGTAAAGACTTTTGAAATAATAAAGAAACTGAGTCTGTCGTACCAGGATCTAGGAGCTTGTTTTAGACCATACAGTGCTTTACTTAATTTAAAAACGTGATTAGGAAGAGACACATCTTAAAAACTAGGAGGCTATTTTAAATAAACTTCTTCCTAAATAAAATCATTTAGAAAAGCACTCTTTACATCCATCTGATATAATGTAATACCTTTAAAAGCTACAAATGCAAGAAGTATCATGATAGCCTCAAGTCTGGCTACAAGAGCAAAAGTTTCAGTAAAATTTATACCTTCTTGTTGATTATAGCCTTGAGCTACTAATCTAGCTTTGTTTCTAACCACTTTTCCATCTTCATCTAGCTTGTTTCAAAATACCCACTTAATTCCAATTATACTTTTATCTTTGGGTTTAGGAACAAGTGTCTATACTTTACTTCTTTCAAACTGGTTTAGTTCTTCTTGCATAGTGAGAATCCAATCTGAATCATTTAGAGCTTCTAGAACATTCTTTGGTTCCATTTCTAAGATAAGAGCAATTGATGACTGATTTTGAAGACTAAATCTAGTCCTAACCCTAGTAGCCTGATCTCCGATTATAAAGTCTGAAAGGTGATGGACTTTGAATTTCCAATCTTTTGGCCTTTCAGGTTCAGAGAGTTGATATTTGCAGTTGGTTATTTCATTGATTGCTCTTCCTCCTGTTGAATTCCTGCATCATCAGAGTTAAGATCTATGAGTTTCCTGTCAGTCCTTTGAAGATCATCAAATCTTACATGCATGGATTCCTGCATCATCAGAGTTAAGATCTATGACGACCCTCGTCAATTTTCTCATTTTTCATAATAGATTTTTCGCTTTTAATAAAAATCCACTCGGTCTTAATAGAAAATAATATTTACTTTTCTTAAATATATTCAAAATAGTAAAATCATACTTGAAATAGTAATGTCCAACTGAAACCGATCGGAAACAGTCAGGGTTCACTTGGAAATAATTCCCTCACTCGGTCATCTCTCACTCGGGATAGCTTAACTTCCACTCAGAAAAGGTTCACTCATATCCTCACTCAGAAACACTTTGACCTTCACTCGGAAGCACTCTTATCTTTCTTCACTCGGAGTCTCAGCCACAGCTCACTCGGAGACTGTAACACCCCCTTATATACACGAGACATATATCTATTCTTCTTGCTTTTTTTTAAGAAAGATATACATATTTATCACTTCTTATCTCATGTATACAAGGACATATATACATCTGATTTTCTTTGAATTTTGAAAGTAAAAAGTTTTAAATTATTTATAATGATAAAATGAACTTTCAGAAAATCATAAGTGATCAAAGATTTCAGTATCATATCCAAAGAATAAGGTTTATTAAAGTTTAACCTTTACATTGAATTACAATCATCCAACTTAATATTGTATTAAGGTAAACTAAAACTAAAAACTTAATACCTCTACTTCGACTGTAACCAATTATTTCCTTATCTTCAAACCATGTGATTTTGAATCCTATTCTTGTCACATCTCTTCTCCTATCTGATTGAGGATGAGACCAATTTACCCTCTTGTAATTTCATCCTTTCATCTTGAACTGCTAGCTATATATCATATAACATATATTTTGGATACAAAATTCAAACAAGAAGGAGTGAGAAACAGAATATAATACTTTACAGATAAGACATAAGCATAAGGGTTTTCATAACATAACAATTATATTTTCATTCACAACCACCCATATAGAATGTCACAATCATATGAATGTCATGCAATGTTTTTAATACTATCATCTTATTTATTCTATGCATGTGGGCCCTTAAAGCTTTAGTTTGCACTGGGCCAACTAGGAGTTTACACTGTTCCATAAATTCTGGATAATAATAACATAAATGCCTTCATGGCATATGAACAGCTCAACTGGTGTGAAAACATTTAGAGACTAGTCAGACTGAGAAAGTTTTTATTGTGAAAGTACCCGACACTAGGGAGCGACCCCAGGTCACCTGAAGCATCCTTTCACACCCTCTCATCCCAAGGCTCGCAATTAAGCCTCCTCTAATGTATCCTCGGTTTCTATAATCCGTCCCCAGGCAATATCACATCTTATTTCTCTTTAATGATTCATGATGCATGAACTACTCGCATATTTAGTTAGTTAAGACTTTTAGAAACTCAATTATTAAATACCATAAAGGTTCACAAAATCATCACAATAAACTGTACATTCCCATAAGTTCTTCTTTGAACTTCTGTTATACTGAAATAATTTAGTACAGTCTTCAAATTCAGATCTTACCAAAATTGAGTTTCCAAGCCTTAAATATCTCAAAACTTTCTCTTAAAAATCTTCACATATTTACATAATCTTTCTCAATTTGAATCTTAACTAGATTGAGTTTTAGAAATCTCGACAAAATATTCTTTAATTATTTCGTTGGGGAAAACCAAAATAATTTACTTTAAACTTCTAATTTCTAAAGAAAATAATTTAAAATCATTAACTAAGAATACTTAAAACTATAAAAATTTTCTTTAATTCAAGAATTAATTATCTCAACCTCTGATTTTCATAAAATAACTTCTTTCTAATACTAGATTTTATTATTGAAATTAAAAATAAAATTAGTGAAAATTATTTCTAAGAAGAAATAAAAGACTAAAATAATTATAAAATACTTTCTCTTGGAATAAAAATTTAAAGAGTAAGGTAAGAAAATTCTTACTGAGTTTTAACTTTCCGTCATGCTTGCTATATGCTCAAACTTTATATCACAAGGTCATCAATCATTCATCAACCACAATCAAGTATAGTAATCTCATCAATCACAATCAAATATCATCAATCATAGTTGCATATTATTAATCACATTCTAATACAATATCATTAATCGAAATCAAATACAATTAATTATAATCAAGTCAAATCAACTAAATATTGCTCATAAATATAATTCAAATTTTAATGGTTATTTAAATTAGTAGATTTGATTTTGAGTCCTTATAGTCCATTCTTCGCACAGGTCTATATAAGTGCATATATATAATCCAGTCTTCGCATAGGTATAGTTCAGTCTAGACAAGTCATAATAGTCCAAGTCCTTACATAGGTTTAGTTCGATCCATATAGGATATAAAAGTATAAGTCCTTGCATAGGTTTAGTCCAGTCCGTATAAGTTATAATAATTCAGATCCATGTATAGATATTTCAGAATAAGTTACACAATATATTAAATTTATTATAAATTATAAGTTGAGAAGTTATTACTTTAAAATAATAATATTATTAAATTTAAAAGGAGTAGGGGACTCCTCCCTTTATTCTTATGTCTTTCATATTATATTCTTATCTCACTCCCCCTTACCTCTTGTATACCAATTCGTTATTGAAAATCTGTGCGCGCCTCGTCTCCGAGTTCTAAAACATACCAATTTCATTTTAATATAATTACAAGATGAAAATTAAGATTACTACTTAAAATAAAAATGGTAAATTTTAAATAGTGAATAGTAAATAGTGAATAGTAACAATGAATAGTAACAATGAATAGTAACAATGAATAGTAACAGTAAATAGTAAAACATGAATAGTAACGGTAAATAGTAAATCGTGAATAGTAACGGTAAATAGTAAATCGTGAATAGTAAAGGTAAATAGTAACAGTAAAGGTAAATAGTAATAGTAAATAGTAATTTACTATTTGAATAGTAATTTACTATTGAAATAGTAATTTACTATTGAAATAGTGTTTTACTATGCAGAATAGTAACTTAAAATAATATTATTTCCAGTATAATAATAGATTTCTAAAAATGATATAAAAATAATCCTAAAAAATATAAAAGAGATGTATTCGTACCTTAGAATTTTAGCAGAACCTTCTTCCAAAAAATTTATTTCTCTCTTTTACTTCCACCACTATCTCACTAACACTACTATATTAAGAAAACTTAATCTGAAATTGTGAATTCTAAAGAAGAATTCCTTCGGTATTTATAGGAAAAAAATTTACTATGTATTTCATTATTTTAATATAAAAGTACTATACGTTTATTGAAATTTAAAACCTGGTTACTGTGCAACTTTTGAAAATTTCATACATGCACAGTGTTTTACATAGTAAATGTCGGCAGAATTATTAAGCCAAATAGTAACCTTTCACTCGGTATATTTTAAATATTTAAAATTAATCCTTTTTGAAATTTAGCGATATTATATCGGTTCTCACTAATTTTATGATAAGTAATATAAAGTTTAAATTTTAAAAATCTAAAATTTTCTGTTAATAAAAATTTATTAGTACGTTTTCAATTTTTTTACGATTGGTAAAAATCAAGATTTTACTCAAACCAATAATTTTTAGATAAGTCTACTTGAAATAGATTTTAAAAAATTTTCTTATAATTTAACTTTACATTCTTGTAAAAATTTTTAATTTTAAGCAACTTTATATGAATTTAAAATTATTTAAAATATATTATTTTATTAAAATAATTTAAAATTTTCAAAAAATTCCAAAAAATCATAAATATTATGTAGATCAAAAAGTTCAAAAGAACCATAGTCTAATTCCTTCAAAATTTTATTTTAAAATTCTAATAAGAGTTAATTCTTAAATATGTAAAAACATAAATATAAGAACATAAAATAAAAATGATGAATAATAAAGATATTAAAAATTCTTAATATAATTTTTCTAATTAGTGAATACTAATTAAGTCATTTTAAAATTCTCATTCAGAAATATTTTTATTTTATTATTATTGTTATTTTAAAAAAACAAATAATTAAATATAAATACCAAAATAAAATAAAAAATGATAATAATAAACTAACTTATAGTAAGTATTTCTCAAGAAAGATATATTAATATCTATTTCCTATTTGTGATGAAAATGGGATGTTACAGAGACACTAACCCTTTTCACTCGGAATTGAGTCTCTCGGTTATTCTCCTCTCGGAAAGAAATGAAGGATGCTCAAATGGGCATCAAATTAGTAGGCCCTCGCTCGGATAAGGAATCCACTCGGCTAAATTCACCAGGTGATTAACTCTGTTACAACAATGCAAAATTCATTCATAAAATAAACACCGATCACCTAGCATCATAAAGTCATAACCGATTCAAATTTTAATTCTACATACAGACAATGCATTGTAACATCAAACACTCGGAAAAACTCAAAATATATATATATATATATATATATATATATATTACATAATTCATTCAATTTCAATCGGTGCCTTGGCATCAGTCCTCCGCTTGGCGCACCTCCATGGCTCCGACCTCTTCCCTGTCACTGGTTACTAAAAATGTAAACCACAGCAAGGGTGAGTGTTTAGCATCATAATTAATCTAGAACGGAATTTAAATAAAATACGAGTACAAACTCCTTCCGATTCCTTTCTCCTCAATTTACACCTTTCACTCGGTAATTAACTCACACTCAACAATCATAGCTATCAACACAGCCATTTTAACAAATCACTCAACTCATTCAATAATTTTAACAACATTCAGCAATAACTTTCGCTCGGAAAATATAACAATTTTCCACTCGGAAAATATAACAACCACTCGGAAATTATATGAAAATACACTCGACAATTACATCAAATACTCAGCACATATTTCAATTCTCATTCTACAATTATAACCAATTTACCACTCAGTAAATATAACATCACTCAGCAATTATTTCAATCTTTATTCGGCAATTAAAACCAATTGCACTCAGCAAAATTATCAACTTTCACAACTGACTCGGAAAATTGACACAGTATCCGGATACTCAAAGGATCGACCTTCAGCTGGGGGTCCTACTTGACACCCCGTGAACCCTGCTTGGTTCACCGAGTCCTGTTTGACTCCCCCTCAACCACTGGGTCATAGACCTCTGGGTAGCTCAACTGGGTCCTGCTTGACCACTGAAGCCAAAAACGAGGGTAACATATACCGTCGGTCGTCCCATACCACATCATCATATAATCATTTCACAAGTGGCCATTAACAATATCACTCGGGTGACCTGCTTATCAAACTTGACTCATTAACAACATCACTCAGGTGACCTGCTTGTCAAACCCGACTCCACATTGCCATAAAACACCGATTGTCACAGCATCATTTTAATTTGAATCGGATTTACACATACTCACACGATCCTCAACTGATCGGTGTCCAAATACATACATGCATATATATTAACTTTCACCCAGCATCATCTCATCACAGCATCAAATAATTCACCTTCAATCGGAATATGCCACACACACGATCAAAAACCGATCGGTGTCCATACATATACATGCATTCATTCATATTCATATACAATTCATTCGGCATCATCATAATTATCATAACATCAAATACTCCTCTAGTCACATACACACGGTCAGAAACTGATCGGTGCTCACACACATGCATACTTATACATTCTCAAATTTCATTCAGCAAAGTCACACATACACACACACACGATCCTAAACTGATCGGTGTGTACATTCATATACATATTCACATAGTTTTCATTCAGCATCAACTCTCACTCGGTTTACAGTCATTACAATGACTCGGACAGTATGTCCTATTCTAATTAATTATAACCCGAACACCCCCTTACCTCTGTTCCTCACTTCAACAGTTTCTGGGTTCACAGCTCCTCCATTCCAGCATCAGCTTCCTTACTCGTTCCACTACCTACAGTTTGGAACGTGAAATACGTTACCATCACACCACCATCTACACGATCAATGGCCATTTTCAGGCTCACAGCCAAGAGGAGTGGGGATCGGAACAGTATCCCCTCCTCCATACACATGACCATTCGGTCCAGAAAAGAAAGGAAAGAGGTGAGGTATCCATTTTAAACGGTTTAAAAGACTTACCTTGAAACCACTGTCACAGCTATGTAATTATTTCAAGGTCTGATGCAAAGATGGACCTCATTTCCAAGCTTAAAGCTCTCAATAATGGAAGAAGAAGAAAAGTAGCAGAAGTTCTTCAGTGAAAGAGAGTGAATGATTGCACAAATGATTGAAGAAAGAGAAGAAAACCATTATTTAAACTCATGGCAACCGGTTACCTTCTCAACCGGTCACTTCCAACTGGTAACCTCTTCAACCGGTCATTTCTCCATTTTCTTTAAAGATTTTAATAAAAATTCTTTTCTCCCAATCACACCTTTTATAATTAACCAATAATGTCAAACTTCTCACTCTCTCTCACCTTTTACGCTGTCTGAGTGGGAGTGCGGTATTGTAAACTCAGTAACGCCATTTGCTCACACGTGTCAGATTTTGATTAGGTGATGATTTTGTTCGAAATTAAAAGAATTTGCCTTAGGTAGGACTTGAACCTATGACCTTTAAGTCAAATACCACATCCATCACCATCAGGCCACATGTGACTTTAGTGATTCAGATGACAATATTTATATATAAAGGTAAACTTTCAATATCTAAAAGTGTATTTAATTTAATTATTATAATAAAATATTTATAGGTATATTTAATTTATTTATTGTAACTAAAATATTTAAGGATATATTTAATTTTGTTATTGTTAATAACATATTTAATTATTTTTAATTTAATTATTTTGATAAAATATTTAAAAATATATTTAGTTTAATTATTATTAATCAAATATTTAAAAATATAGTTAATTTGATAATTCTTTATTAAATATTTTAAAATATATTTAGTTTAATTATTATTAATAAATATTTAAAAAATAAACTTAATGTATTTATTATTAAGAAAATATTTAAAGGTATTTTAATATTGTTAAGAAAATATTTAAAAATATATTTATTTCAATTATTACGAATAAATATTTAAAAAATAAACTTAATTTATTTATTATTAAGAAAATATTTAAAGGTATATTTAATTTTAATATTGTTAAGAAAATATATAAAATATATTTAATTTAATTATATTGATAAAATATTGAAAAATATATTTAGTTTAATTACTATTAATCAAATATTTTCAAAAATATTTTATTTAATTATTTTTATTAAATATTAAAAATATAGTTAATTTATTTATTATTAATAAAATATTTAAAAATATATTAAAAATATATTTAATTTAATTATTTTTATTATTATTAAAATATTTAAGAATATACTTAATTTATTTATTATTAATAAAATATTTAATTATTTTATTGATAATTTAAGTATATAGTAATAAAATTAAATATACCTTTAAATATTTTATTAAGAATAAATAAAGTAAGTATATTCTTAAATATTTTATCAAAATAATTAAATTAAAAAATATCTAAATATTTTATTAACAATAATAAAATTAAATATAGCCTTAAATATTTTATTTGTAATAAATAAATTAAATATACCTATAAATATTTTATTATAATAATTAAATTAAATACACTTTTAGATATTGAAAGTTTACCTTTATATATAAATATTGTCATCTAAATCACTAAAGTCACATGTGGCCTAGTGGTGATGGATCTGGTATTTGACTTAAAGGTCATGGGTTCATGTGACGGCCCGCGTCAATTTTCCATTTAATTACACTCGGTTAATCATTTTTCGTAATAATTTTTCGCATTTTCAAATAATTAATTAGGTCTTAATATAAAATAATATTTACTTTTATTAAGTACATTCAAAATAATAAAAGCATATTCAAAATAATGATCAATCGGAATTAAATCAATTAATGAAGTGGAATTAACTACAATCAGCGGAAGAAGAAAATGAAGACAGGGGGTCATTCGCCTGAGCGAGACCCTGATTCGCTTAGGCAAAATCTGAGAAGATCACTTAGGCGAGTTTCGACTCGCTTGAGCGAATGCTACACTTAACCTGAGCGAACAACAAGACCTACATAGAAAATTCACAAATCGGGTTTCACTCGGAAATGGGGTCCACTCAGTCATCTCTCACTCGGGAACAGCTTAACCTTCATCCACTCGAAAAACTCTTAACCTTCATTCACTCGGGTATACCATACTCAGAACATTCCTAACCTTCACTCAGAAATAGTTCGCTCGGCCATAGCTCACTTGGGAACATCCCAACTTTCCACTTAGAAGAAGTTCGCTCGGGCATACATCGCTCGAAAACAATTTGACCTTCCTTCACTCGGAAGGGTTCTTAGCCATTCATCATACGGACGACATTCTAACCACTCAGAAAGCACTCTAACTTTCCTCCACTCAGAAGAGGTCCTCTCAGCCATGAATCACTCAGAAAACGTCCTAACCTTCACTCGGAAGGGAACGAGGGATACTCGAGCGAAATAGGCACCAAATCAACCGGCCCTCGCTCGGACAAGACGGAATCCGCTCGGCGAGATTCACCCGGTAATTGACTTTACTACAGCAAACACTCATGAAAATTAATACCAATCACATAGCCACATAAATTCATATTCACATCAGTCGGCATACCGATTCGAAATTAGTTCAACACAATCATGTAGCATCACACAGAAAACTCAAAATATATATTACACACATAATTCATTCAAAATCACTCGGTGCCTTGGCATCAATTCTCTACTTGGCGCACCTCCAGGGCTCCGACCTCTTCCCTGTCACTGGTTACTAAATTGAAAACCACAGCAAGGGTGAGTGTTTAGCATCATTATTAATCTAGAACGGAATTTAAATAACAAAATACGAGTATAAACTCCGTCCGATTGCTTTATCATCAATTACAAGTCACACTTGGCAAATATAATAATTCACATTCGGCAATTATAGTAATTAACACTCGGCAAACGTAGCCAATCATATTCGGCAAATATAACCAATCATACTCGGCAATTATAGCAATTCACACAGCAAACATAGCCAATCACACTTGGCAAATATAGCAAATTGCACTCGGCAGATACAGCCAATCATACTCGGCAAATATAACCAATCACATTCGACAAATATAGCCAATCCACACTCGACAAATATAACAATTCACACTCGACAAATATAATAATTCACATCAATTGTCACAACTGACTCTCACATAAAATTGACGCCTAGTATCCGGATACTAAAGGATCGGTCTTCAGCTGGGAGTCCGACTTGACATTCTGTGAACCCGACTTGGTTCATCGAGCCCGACTTGGCTCCCCCTCAACCACTGGGTCATAGACCTCTGGGTAGCTTAACTGGGTCTGACTTGACCACAGAAGCCAAAAACAGGGTAATACATACCGTCGGCCATCCCATACCACATAATCACATATCATATCTCATTATCATTACATGTCATCAACAAACAGCAGATGCAACTACCAGAAACTGGCATGTGCTCACAATACAGGGCGACCGACTTGTCAAGCCCATCCATCACATTGCCACTGGGCGACCTGCTTGTCAAGCCCGACATCACATTGTCACTATAGACCAATTATCACAACATCAAATATTTCAAACTCATAATCATCTTAAGTCACACACACACGATCTTAAACCGATCAGTGTCCACATTCATACGTGCATTCATACACATATATTCACATATAACTTTCATCCAGCATTATTTATTACCATGTTCACAATCAGTTCAACGACTCGGACCCAACATGTCCTATTGTAATTAATTATAACCCGAACACCCCCTTACCTCGGTTCCAAGCTTCAACAATCTGCTCCTGGTGCCGATTATGTCCTCTAAGCACTAGGTTCACTGTTTCACTTCCGAATCCAGCACCAGCTCCATCAATCAGCCTTTCGGTGTTCGTTCTACTACCTACGGGGTTGGAAGGCAAAACCCCTTAACGTCGCACCACCCACACAGTCAAAAGGCCATTTTCAGGCTCACATAGCCAAGAGGAGTGGAGATCGGTACAGTATCCCGCCATACATGACCATTCGGTCCAGAGAAGGAAATGAAAGAGACGGGGTAACAAATTTAAACTGTTCAATGGACTCACCTTGAAACCACTGTCACGGAAATGTAATTATTTCAAGGTTTTGATGCAAAATGGACCTCCCTTCAGAGCATGAAGCTCGTAGTGATGGAGGAAGGGGAAGAAGAAAAGTAACAGATGGAGAAGAAGAAGATTAACGTGAAAGAGTGAATGATTGAGGAAAGAGAAAGAAACCTTTATTTAAAACTCATGGGCAACCGGTCACCTCCCCAACCAGTCACTTTTAATTAAACTTTTTCTTCTTCTAATCACACCTCATTCAACCCTTTTATAATTAACCAATCAATAAATTTATTTACACTCCCAATATTTAATTACTTATAATTGCCCAATAATTCATAAAAATATCAATTAATTCCTTAAAACAATTTTTAATATTTTCCACTACACAAAATTTTTCTATAAATATCCGGGATGTTACATCCACCCCCCCTAAAAAGGGATTTCGTCCCCGAAATCAACGCACCTATTGAAAAAGGTTGGGGTACACCCATTTTATGTCCGATTCCAATTCCCACGTGTAGGTTACCCCATTCAAATTCTGCCACTTCACCTTAACCAATGGCACTTCCTTGTTCCTTAACCGTTTGGTTTGATATTCCTCAATACCGATCAGTGTAACTTCCACCGTCAAGTCCTCCTTCAATTCGATAGAGTCACTCGGCACAATCATCGAATCACACGGAATATACGCTCAGAGTTATGACATATGAAATACATTATGGATGTTAGTTAACGACTGGGGAAGATCCAGTCAGTAAGCAACATCACCGATCCTCTCCAAAATTTGATACGGCCCAATGTATCTCGGATTAAGCTTGTGACTCTTCAATATCCGACCTACACCTTTGGTCGGTGAAACTTTCAGAAATACCCAGTCACCCGCTTGAAACTCAAGTAGTCTATGCCGATTGTCATAGTAACTCTTCTGTCGGTCTTGGACAATTTTCATTTTCTCTTGGATTAGAGCAACCTGTTCATTCATTTCCTGGATTAACTCGGGCCCCAAATGAATGGCATCGGCATTTTCATTCCAACATAATGGTGTACGACACCTCTGACCATATAGAGCTTCATACGAAGCCATTCCAATGCTACTATGATAGCTGTTATTGTATGCAAACTCCACCAAGGGTAAATATCTTTCCCATGAGCCACCCTGCTCCAATACACAGGCTCTCAGCATATCCTGAAGAGTCTGTATAGTCTGTTTCGACTGACTATCCGTCTGAGGATGATAAGCTGAGCTCAGCCTTAACTCAGTACCCAATTCCTGTTGCAAACTTCCCCAAAATTTAGAAGTGAATCGGGGATCCCGATCGGAAATAATTCCCGAAGGTATACCATGTAATCATACAATCTCAGTAATGTACAGCCTATCCAGTCGGTCCAATGACCATTTCATGTTCATAGCCAAGAAGTGAGCACTCTTGGTCAGTCAGTCTACAATCACCCAGATTGTATTACACCCAGATTGGGTACGAGGTAACCCGGATACAAAGTCTATGGTACTACTCTCCCACTTCCAAATCAAAATCTCCAGAGGTTGAAGCAAGCCTGGGGGTCTCTGATGTTCAACCTTGCATTTCTGACATATCACACATGACTTCACATACTCGGTTATTGCCTTCTTCATTCCTGGCCACCAGAATTCCTTCTTCAAATCATGGTACATCTTTGTAACACCGGGATAAATACTCAAAGAACTCCTATGTGCTTCAGCTAGCACGACTTGCCTGAAATCACCTTTTACAGGCACCAGCACTCGGTCTCGGAATCTCCAAATTCCATTGTTGCCTTGGGTTAATTCCATATTTTTGCCTCTTGCTTGAGTGTCAAGCAGTTCTAACAACTCTCCATCGTCCTTTTGGGCCACAGCTAAAGATTCCAGAAATTCATTGGAGATCTTCAGCATTTCGACTGTCATTTGATTTGAAGCGGTCATAACAACCCCAATGTTCATGTCCCGAAAGCTCTCCAACAATTCTTGCTCTTTGCCCATCAAGAAAGCCGTGTGCAATACCTTTCTACTCAGCGCATCGGCAACAACATTCGCTTTACCCGGGTAGTACCTCAAATCAAAATCGTAATCCTTTAGGTACTCCACCTATCTCCTTTGTCTCATATTGAGTTCCTTCTGATCGAACAAATATTTCAAACTCTTGTGGTCACTAAACACCACAAAGCGAGACCCATATAGATAATGGCGCCAAATCTTCAACGCATATACCACTGCTGCAAGCTCAAGGTCATGAGTCGGACAATTCTGTTCATGCGGTCTCAATTGCCTCGAAGCATAGGCAATCACCCGGTCGGCTTGCATCAGCATACATCCCAAACCAAACTTAGATGCATCATAGTACACTACAAATTCCTTTGTCATATCAGGCAGTACAAGCATAGGGGCAGTCGTCAAACATCGCTTAAGAGTCTGGAAACTCAATTCGCACTCTTCTGACCATATGAATGGACTCTCCTTTCTTGTCAACCGAGTCAAAGGAAGCGCTATCCGAGAAAATCCTTCAATAAAACGCCGATAGTACCCAGCCAATCCGAGGAAACTCCTAATCTCAGTTACCGACTTAGGCCTTTCCCAAGCCATAACCGCCTCAATCTTAGACGGATAAACTGATTCACCCTCTCGAGAAATCACATGCCCCAAGAATTGTACACTTCCTTCCCAGAAATCATATTTGGATAACTTAGCGTACAACTTCTTGTCACGTAATATTGATAAGTGCTTATTTTATGATTAAATTCATGACTCAATTGGACTCATTTTCTGAATAACTTAACTAAATTGATAAATAATTGAGCATGATTTTGATTATAAATAATGTATTGTGTAAAGAAGCTTGAATTATCAAAATCAGTGAAAAAGTTATCAAAAGCCTTGAAGAAACCAAGAAGCACCAGAGCATCAAGCAAGGACGCTTGAGCATGGCACACTGCTTGCTTGAGCGTGGAAGAATCAGAAGGCAGCTTGAGCGAGAAGAATAAGAAGAACCTCACGCTTGAGCGCAAGCCTGAGCTCGCTCAAGCGTGACCCTGAACATAGTTGTACGCTTAAGCGAAGGACTTACGAAACTTGAGTGTGACATAATTCAGCATCAGGTCCAAGCGCGCCTGAGCGTGAGATAAGCATGGAAGCGCGCCTGAGCGTGAGATAAGTGTGGATTAAGAAGAAGAGCACCTGAGCGCAAAGACTCCACGCCTGAGCGTGACTGATAGATAACAAAGCATAAAGTCGAGCTCGCCCAAGCGTGAATCAAGCGAGGAAACTAGCATACTGAACAAGAAGGCCATGCTTAAGCGTGGTTAAGACAGCTTGAGCATGAGACAACCAAGTGGACATCAGAACCCTCCACGCTTGAGCATGACCACCAAGCTCAAGCGTGACTCATGCAGTATGGGATTTTTAATTTAATATTCACCAATGGTGCGATGCCAACTCAACCATTTTCTTGTGTTTCTGCATGTCTCCGAATATTCCTTTATGGGGTCTATGCAAGTGGAAAGGGGAGCTGAACCATAACCCCTATAAATCAAGCAGAAAACAGGATATCAAGCATCAGATTCATCCCCTGTATTTCCCTCACAATCCAACCTTTTCCATTATTTTCTGTATTCATATTTTGAAGGTGAAAATGCAAAGCATGAGTAACTAAACTCCCTTATGGGATTGGTTGTAATCCATTCAATCCTGAAGTAATGCTGCTGTAAGTTTTTATATTGTAATGAGATTTGATAAGTTTCTGTATTTCCTTATGTGTTTAATGCCTGAAAGTACTTGATCACTATTTTCTTGTTTTAAGTTTTCTCAAGTATGCTGGGAAGTGACTTTTGAAAGCAGATCTGAATGAAATACTTGTTGTGAGTAGGTAGCCAGGGATGGCATCTAACGCAATAAACGTCAAAACAATTGATCGATAATGCTGGGATGATTTCAAAGTGACTGAGGGATCAGTGGTTTGAAATCATTCTTATGAATTTTGTAGTCGAGGGATCGATGCAAATGACTTTGATTGTGACGTAGAAACTATCTTTTCAAGTTACTTACGTAAAAACTTATACAGCTTACAAAAGGTGAGATGTGATGAAACCAATCCCTGTTTTACAAAACTGATTTTTCTCAAAATTATTCACTGTTATCTTTTACAAAATTTCACTCTCTGTTATTTATTACTTTTTCAATCAGCAACATTTATAACAATCCAGAACAAAACTTTCTATCAACTCAGTTCAAAGCTAAGATTTTCATGCTAACACCTCCTCAGTGGAACGACAACTATACTATATTACAACCTCTGTGTTTAAACTTGGCACATCCATTTCCTTGAGTTCATATTATACAAACTTGATTCTCTTTCATTGAACTCTTCATTCCAATATATGAAAAATACGTATCAAGTTTTGGCGCCGTTGCCGGGGAGGTGATTTAAGTTTGAATATTTTAGCATTGAATCAACAAAACTTTGTAAATAAATTTATTTTCAATTTGTTTTTAAATTTTGTAGCAACTTTGCTATTTTGAGTACTTGATTTATGATCTTGAGAGGACAGGTTACAAAAGAACAATTTGCATTCGATCCAAAGATAGACAAGTTCCTCAAGAAAATAAAGAAAGCCAAGCAGAACTTCCAAGCAGGATAAACCTCCTCTCATACAATGGATGTCAACAGCAACAACCAAAACCCACCAAGGAGAACACTTGGAGATTACACTCTGCAACAAGGACCTAGACACTACTCAAGCATTGCTATACCAAATACAATCAGGGCTATAGAAATGAAACCTGCCTTCCTTAGTTTAATTAGTTCCCATCAATTCCATGGAATGTCCAGTGAAGATCCATACACTCACTTGGCCACATTCTATGAATCAGAAGGAACAATGGGCTTTGAACAGGAAGTAATTGAAACAGCGTATCTAAGATTGTTCCCTTTTTCTCTTGCAGGTAAAGCTAAAGAATGGCTCCAGTCGCACCCAAATCAAAGCCTGAACAGTTGGGACACAGTGGAGGAGAAATTCTTACACAGATTTTTCCCACCATCTAGATTTATCAAGGCTAAGTCAGATATTACAACATTTAAACAAAGCCATGATGAACCCTTTTGCGAGGCATGGGAACGTTTCAAATCTCTCCTAAGAAGATGCCCAAACCATGGCTTAGAAGATATTACCCAACTGAATATCTTCTATAGTGGACTTAAAGCAGATACCAAAATGATACTGGATGCAGCAACTAGAGGAACCATGATGACAGTGGATGCAGAGCAAGCTACAAGGATTATTGAGGCATTATCATCCACGATTACCAAGCTCAGCATGACAAAACACAAGTCCAAAAGAAGGGAATGTTGGAACTCAATACAACAGATGCCATTTTGGCTCAAAACAAAATTTTGACACAACAAATCGAAGCTCTGACACAGCAAATGGCAAAACTCCCTCAACAACTGCATGCTGTACAATCCTCTACGGGAAACCAACAAGCACAAATGAGATGTGATTTTTACGGAGGAGAACATCAGAATGGACACTGTTAAGGAAAGCAAGGAGACTAATCCATCCTATATATGAATAACCAAGGTAAGCAGGGTAACTTCAATAACAATGCTTACTCTAACAATTTTTCACAGGGATGGAGAAATAATCAAAATGGTGGATGGAAGCAAGAAGCAAGCACGTCCAACAAACAACAACCTTATCTGCAAGGCCCTTCCTTAATAGAAAGGACATCAAAATTAGAGGACACTCTAGAAAAATTCATGCAGGTATCAATCACCAATCAGAAAAACACCGATGCTTCAATAAGAAACCTGGAGACTCAAGTGGGGCAATTGGCTCGTCAAATCGCAGAGCATCATAACTCTCAATTTGGAGCCAATACACACCCAAACCCGAAGGAGCAATGCAAAGCAATCACAACAAGAAGTGGGAAGGTCATTGGACAACAAAAAGAGGGTGACAAGGTGGAAGAAAAAGTGGAAGAAAATTTTGAAAAATAAACAAAGGAGGAAGTTAGTGAAAAGAAAAATAAAAAAATTGAAGATGTACATATGAAGGAGGAAGTTGAAAAAGAAAAAAAGAAAGAAATAAAATAAGGGAAGAAGAAGGTGGACGACCCAGCACCACAACTGAAAAGTTTGCCGTATCCAAAGAACCCTTCAAAAATAGACAAGGAGAGGCAATTTGCAAGATTTATGGATATCTTCAAAAGGTTGCAAATAAACATACCTTTTGTGGAAGCCATGGAGCAAATGCCAACTTACGCTAAGTTTATGAAGGAGCTGTTAACAAAAAAGAAAAGATTTTCCAAAGAAATAGTGGAACTCGCCACAGGATGCAGTGCCATCATTCAAAAAGCACTACCACAAAAAATAAAAGACCCCAGAAGTTTCACAATCCCAGTGACTATTAGTACTTTACCAGTAGGAAAAGCATTCTTAGACTTGGGAGCAAGCATTAACCTAATGCCCTTCTCAATGGTGAAAAGAATTGGAGATCTTGAGGTGAAGCCAACACGGATGACTCTCCAACTTGCTGATCGATCTATGAAGTTTCCATATGGCATAGCTGAGGATGTGCTGGTAAGAGTTGACAAGTTCATATTTCCTGTAGATTTTGTCATAATGGATATTGAAGAAGATGCAGGAGTGCCTCTCATTCTGGGAAGACCCTTCATGAAAACCGCAAAAGTAATTATTGATGTGGACGATGGAAAGCTAAAGGTAAGAGTGCAAGATGAGGAAGTAAACTTCAATGTGTTTGATGCAATAAAGTATCCAAAGGAAAAGCAACAGTGCTTCAAAATTAACATTGAAGAAGAAGCCATCAGAGAACAAACCAGTGAATGGCTCAACAAAGATCCACTAGGTGAGCTAAACGTTGAAGCAAATGGAACAATGGACGGGGGAAACTCGAAGGAGGACAAGCATGACATTCAAAAAGAAATTCATTATGAAAAGTTGTCAGAGAAGACAAAAGAAGTTGTCCTACCAAAAGTGGAGTTAAAAGCCTTACCTTCACATTTGAAATATGTTTTTCTTGATGATGATAACCAAAAACCTATTATTATTAATAAGGAATTGACAGGTATAGAAGAAAGGCAATTGATTCAAGTCTTGAAAGAGCACTCAACAGCAATTGGATGGAGGCTGGAAGATTTGAAAGGAATAAGCTCAGCCTACTGTACGCATCACATTTACATGGAACAAGAATTTAAACCAATTGCTCAGCCACAGAGACGCTTGAATCCAACCATGAAGGAAGTAGTGAAAGGGGAGGTAATTAAATTACTAGAAGCTGGTATAATTTATCCAATTTCTGATAGCTCTTGGGTAAGTCCTGTGTAGGTTGTTCCAAAGAAAGGAGGAATCACTGTCATACAAAATGAAAAAAATGAATTGATCCCTACAAGAACAGTCACAGGATGGAGGATGTGTATCAACTACAAAAAACTGAACACTGCAACTCGGAAAGATCATTTTCCTCTACCCTTCATGGATCAAATACTAGAAAGACTTGCAGGACAAGCATACTACTGCTTTCTGGATGGTTACTTAGGCTACAACCAGATAGCAGTTGCACCAGAAGATCAAGAAAAAACAGTATTCACATGTCCTTTTGGGGTGTTTGCATACAGAAAAATGCCCTTTGGGTTATGTAATGCTCCTGCAACATTCCAAAGATGTATGCTAGCTATCTTCTCTGATTTGGTGGGAAAATGCATTGAGGTCTTCATGGACGATTTCTCTGTTTTTGGTCCATTATTCGATCAATGTTTAAAAAATTTGACCATAGTACTGAAAAGATGTGTGGACACCAATTTAGTTTTAAATTGGGAAAAGTGCCACTTCATGGTCACTGAAGGCATTGTGTTAGGACATCAAATCTCCAAACGAGGCATTGAAGTGGACAAAGCAAAAGTGGAAGTAATTGAGAAATTACCACCACCAGGGAACGTGAAGGGAGTAAGAAGCTTCTTGGGACATGCAGGATTCTATAGAAGATTCATCAAGGACTTCTCAAAAATTGTAAAGCCTTTAAGTAATCTCTTAAACAAAGACACTCCTTTTATTTTTGACAATTCTTGTTTACATGCATTTGAGACCTTGAAACATAGACTAACATGTACACCTGTAATAGTTGCCCCTGATTGGGAATTAGACTTTGAAATGATGTGTGATGCCAGTGATTATGCTATTGGGGCCGTATTAGGACAAAGGAAAGCAAAAGTTTTTCATGTCATACACTATGCTAGCAAAGTTTTGAACCCTGCACAAACAAATTACGCAACAATAGAAAAAGAACTCTTAGCAATAGTGTAAGGCCTGGAAAAATTTAGACCTGAGGTGAAGGAAGAATTTCCTGATGAAAAGCTACTAATGATGAAAGAAAGGCCATGGTTTGCAGACATGACAAACTTTAAGGCTGCTGGAGTATTGCCTGATGATCTTTCATGGCAACAGAAGAAAAAATTTTTGAAAGATGCAAAACAATTCATATGGGACGATCCTTACCTGTTTAAACTTGGATCATACCATATTTTGAGGAGACGTGTGTCCCAAGAAGAAGCTAACAACATCTTATGGCACTGCCACAGCTCACCCTATGGAGGACACTTTAATGAGGAAAGAACAGCAACTAAAATCCTCCAATCAGGTTTTTATTGGCCTTCATTGTTTAAAGATGCTAATGTTTTTGTGCAGCACTGTGATGCATGTCAGAAGACAGGTAGTATATCAAGAAGACACGAGATGCCATTAACCACCATCCTGGAAATAGAAGTCTTCGATTGCTGGGGCATAGATTTTATTGGGCCACTACCAATGTCATTTTCAAATGAATACATTATTGTGGGGGTAGACTATGTCTTAAAATGGGTAGAAGCCATGGCATGTACTAAAGCTGATGCCAAGACTGTCATCAAATTTCTTAAGAAACACATTTTCAGCAGGTTTGGCACTCCAAGAGTGTTGATAAGTGACGGAGGCTCTCATTTTTGCAACACCCAACTCCAACGATGTCTAGAACATTATGGAGTCAGGCACAAAGTAACCTCCCCTTACCATCCGCAAGCCAATGGCCAATCAAAAGTATCCAACAGAGAAATTAAGAGGATACTGGAGAAGACAATTAGTCAAAGTAGAAAGGATTGGTCGTTGAAACTGGACAACGCTCTATGGGCTTATAGAACAGCTTACAAGGCACCAACTGGATTTTCACCTTATCAGTTGGTATATGGAAAAAACTACCATCTTCCAGTCAAACTTGAACATAAAGCATTTTGGGCAATGAAAGCACTCAACTATGACCCAAGGGCATCAGCTGAAGAGAGGAAAATCCAGATGCACAAGTTAGAAGAATGGAGGAATCAGGCTTATAACTCATCAAGGATTTATAAAGATAAAATGAAGGCTTACCATGATAGGCACATCATGAAGAAAAGTTTTCACCAGGGACAATCTGTTCTTCTTTTCAATTCAAGGATGAAACTGTTTCCAGGAAAACTCAAGTCTAAATGGTCAGGACCCTTTATTGTGAAGAAGGTGAAATCTTATGGGGCTGTTGAATTACAGGACCCTAAGTCTAAAAGAACTTGGGTTGTGAATGGACAAAGACTAAAGCCCTATCTAGGAGGAGAGGTGGAGAAGGTCACCACCAATATTCTACTGAAGGATCCATGATCAAACTCAGGCGTCAAGCTAAAGATGATAAACAGGCGCTCATTGGGAGGCAACCCAAATTTTTTTATGCTTTCTTTTCATGAGAATTTTACTTTAAATATTATTAAAGTTTCTGTTTATTTTGTAGGTCACTCATCAAGAGAAATCCGAATAAAAAAATCAAGTTTCAAACAAAGACAAACATAACTAGAGCTTAAGATTGTTTAACCATGGTCAAGCTGAATCTGTTCAAAGAAGCAAAAGTAAAAAGGTATGCTTAAAAAGATTAGGAGAGCATCAGGAAAACATCTCGCCCAAGCATGAAGACTCTCGCTTAAGCGAGACAAAGTAAGTCATCCCACGCTCAAGCGCTGGATGTACTCGCTCAAGCGAGCCAAGGTGAGCCATACACTATCCATATCAGGCTTAAGCGAAGGACTCAAGCTCTAAGCGTGGCACTAATACAAAAGGAATTTTCAACAAAATACACCCGATCACGCTTAAGCGTGATATTTTGCGCTTAAGTGAGAGGCCACGCTTAAAGTAAAAGCACTTCACGCTTAAGCGAGAAGTTGATATTAGCATCAAGTACCAATTATGAATATCACGCTCAAGCATGACAGATACACGCTCAGGCGAGCAACAACTGATTGGATTGTAATTTAAATTCGCTTGAGTAAATAGCAATACGCTTAAGCGAGGAAGTACATACTACATCAGGAGATGCACGCTTAAGCGAATATTGAGAGCGCCCAAGCGAGACGAATTTAAACACTCAAATGTACCATCATTGGTCGATCACGCTTAAGCGTGATATGCCTACGCTCAAGCGAGAAATTCAAAATGGCCCCTGATGCTAATAAATAGAAAATTTTGTAACTGACCATTAACTCTTCCACTCAAATAACCGACCATTACCTCTCCTGACTCGACAAATTTTGTAACCGACCATCCCCTCTCATCAATTGTTCCTTACCCTCTCATTTCATAAGGTACATTTTACTGCATTTTCATTAAAACTAAGTATATTTTCTCTTCTCTGCATCACTCTCTGCTTCTCTCAGGTGACCACTAGACTCTCTCTTTGTTTTTAATTGCATCATATGAGAAATGAGACTCCTTTTCAGAATGCATGCATTGAACTCTGTAACCATTTTCTTTTCAGTCTTACTGTATGCCTATATGATCTGAAGTTGATTATTTCCTGGGATGTTTAGAAAAGAGATCGGTACTATTATGCTTCAAATTCTTTGCAATACATGTTAAGTGTTCGTAAAAAGTCCTGGAAAGTATTTGGTTTGCATGATAAGCATACTTAGTACAAAATGGCTCTCCTTAATGCTTAGCCTTAGGACTAAAAATGCTCTGTTATCTTGTTGAGAAGATTATGTACTTGTAATGTCACACTACATTCTTTTCCTTGATATGTGATTACAGATGGCACGAACTAAGCAGACTGCACCTAATCCCCCTCTAACCACTTCAACAGCAAGAAGTTCTAGAAGAAATAAAGGAAAGAGGCAACGCACTGATGACCAAGACAATGCCCCAAAATTTAGAAACAAGGAAAAGAGTAAACGTTATGAGGACATCTCCAACTGGACCTTCATACCAGAACGAAAGGTGGATTTGGCCTTGGGAGATTGTGATGACTTTCTACAAGTTATACGGAGGAGAAATTGGTTGAAGATATGCTACCCAAGAGACAAGTATGACCCAGAAATTGTCAGAGAATTCTATGCTAATGCTTGGACAAGGGATGGAGCAGGAGATAGAAAGACATATGTGAGGGGAACTTGGCTCTCCTATGATAGGGATGAAATCAATTTTTACTTAGGAAGCATTATGAACCTAGGAGAAGGAGAGATATGTGAATATGCTGCCATGCTTGCAAGAAACCAACTCATTGCCACGAGTGATCTTGAAGCAGCCATATGTATTCCAGGGCATCACTTTCAGAGGGGGCAAGGAGAGAACCCACTGCGGGTTCTAAGAAAAGACATGACCTCCATCTCTTAAGTATGGATGTCCTTTTTGCTTGCTAACATAACACCTAATGCCCATGTGTCTGATCTAATTTTCAGCAGGTGTTATTTATTATACTGCATTTTACAAGATGACATTTCCATTGATCTGGCCCAAATACTCTCTGATGAAATTCACAAATTTATGGTTGCTGACCAAAAATATTCTCAGGCAGGCCAGAAGGTAAAAGGAAGTCTGGGCTTCCCTGCTTTTATTACTGACTTTTGTGCAGCATATGGGATTGAGGTTCAAGACCTCAAACCTATCAGGCCATCTATAGATAAACGCTTCATCGAGCGATTTTGCAGCACACATGAAGCCCAGCAACAGCCACAGCCAGCACCACCACAGGCAGGACCAGAACCTACCCCTCCGCCTCTCAGCACAGAAACCGCCATGATTTTACAGGGCATTCACCTCTTGAAAATTCAACTCAGCCACCTTCTGGCACAACAAAATGCTCATCATAGAGGTTTGATGCATATTCATAATGGCCTATATCACAGCATCCCTGCAGGACAACCCAATCCTTGGATGCATCCTGCCCAATTTGAAGCCCTCATTGCTTGGCCTGGGGACAGGCATCCTTTTGTGGGAGGGGGTGAGACTGCACAAGAGAGGCCAGGACCTTCCTCACAGCAACCTCCAGAAAGAAACCTGGGAGCAGAAGAAGATTCCTCTGAGGATGAGTGATGAATTTTAATGCTTCAGTTTTTATTTGGTTTAATTTGCTACTTTAAGTTTTATTTCTAACTGACATTATATAGCTTTTCTTTGAACTCTTTTAGTTGATATTACTACAGCGTGCTTTGGAATTGTTTGTGATTTTTTTTGTTGTTTATTTTATGCTTGCAACTATAACATTTTTGAAAAACCCAACCAAGATTTAACTTTTTGAAAAAGAAAAGTTTCTAAGCAGCAAAATAATTTTAGACAGTAACACTGAATTTAAAAAAAAGGGCAAAATGGCTGAATTCAGAACCAAGGAAATGAAATGAATGTACTCTTGATTGTTTACATGCTTGAACCCTTTTCTGTTAGAATATGGAAATAGCCTTATATCCTGGTAAGAAGTGAGAAATCTAAACAGTGAGAGTCTCATGAGAATTTGTCAAATAAGCATTGCCTGATTTTTTTTTATTAACAGTTTATAAGAAATTAAGCAGGGAAATGACAAAGGCAATTTTGAAAATAAAAATAAGCTCAGAGCCAAAAAGCTACCCTTTAAAAATGTTTTAATTTTTGTAGCCATTTTGAGCCAAAAATTTTATTCGAACACCCTAAACCAAGCATGAGAAAATCTTACCTTATCAGCATGCTTCAAAATTTTGTGAAAAGAGCATAAAATAATTTTTTCAAAAGGTGATAAAAGAAACTGAGGCTGAAAAAGAAATAAAAGTTCTCCAAAACAAAGAACTAGAAAAAGAACAAAGAATTCAGTTGCATAAAAGAAGAAGCCTCATAAAAGTTTGTAAAAACTCAAAACATATGCTCTTCTTCTTCTTCTTCATGCATGCACTTTGAACTCAAGAAAAACCAAGAATTCTTTATAGCCCAGCCTCATTACAACCTTGAAAAGACCTTTTGATCCTTACTTATCTTATGAATTGATTTTGATTAGAAATGACCGGCAATGTTAATTAGGCAGTTCTCATGATGAATGTGCAACACACCCACCTGGTGAGAAATAATGAGAGTTCTTTATTCTTACAGCAATTGGTTACTTGCTTTATGAACAAATTAATGGTGCATTTCATTTTAAAGAATTGGTATTAAGGAGATCATTTGCCTAAACATAAACTCAGATTATTGTCTTTAAAAAATTTTGTCTGCAACAGAAGCTGATCTTATTGAATGCTTGATTCCCTTTCCAAACTTCTTTTTACTTGAGGACAAGCAAAAATCTATGTTGGGGAGAGTTTGATAAGTGCTTATTTTATGATTAAATTCATGACTCAATTGGACTCATTTTCTGAATAACGTAACTAAATTGATAAATAATTGAGCATGATTTTGATTATAAATAATGTATTGTGTAAAGAAGATTGAATTATCAAAATCAGTGAAAAAGTTGTCAAAAGCCTTGAAGAAACCAAGAAGCACCAGAGCATCAAGCAAGGACGCTTGAGCGTGGTACACTGCATGCTTGAGCGTGGAAGAATCAGAAGGCAGCTTGAGTGAGAAGAATAAGAAGAACCTTACGCTTGAGCGCAAGCCCAAGCTCGCTCAAGTGTAACCCTGAACATAGTTGTGCGCTTAAGCGAAGGACTTACGAAACTTGAGTGTGACATAATTCAGCATCAGGTTCAAGTGCGCCTGAGCGTGAGATAAGCGTGGAAACGCGCCTGAGCGTGAGATAAGCGTGGAAGCGCACCTGAGCGTAAGATAAGCATGGATTAAGAAGAAGAGCGCCTGAGCGCAAAGACTCCACGCCTGAGCGTGACTGATAGATAACAGAGCATAAAGTCGAGCTCGCCCAAGCGTGAATTAAGCGAGGAAACTAGCATACTGAATAAGAAGGCCACGCTTAAGCGTGGTTAAGACAGCTTGAGCGTGAGACAACCAAGTGGATATCAGAACCCTCCAAGCTTGAGCGTGACCACCAAGCTCAAGCGTGACTCATGCAGTATGGGATTTTTAATTTAATATTCACCAATGGTGCGATGCCAACTCAACCATTTTCTTGTGTTTCTGCATGTCTCCGAATATTCCTTCATGGGGTCTATGCAAGTGGCAAGGGAAGCTGAACCATAACCCCTATAAATCAAGCAGAAAACAGGACATCAAGCATCAGATTCATCCCCTTTATTTCCCTCACAATCCAACCTTTTCCATTATTTTCTGTATTCATATTTTGAAGGTGAAAATGCAAAGCATGAGTAACTAAACTCCCTTATGGGATTGGTTGTAATCCATTCAATCTTGAAGTAATGCTGCTGTAAGTTTTTATGTTGTAATGAGATTTGATAAGTTTCTGTATTTCTTTCTGCGTTTAATGCCTGAAAGTACTTGATCACTATTTTCTTGTTTTAAGTTTTCTCAAGTATGCTGGGAAGTGACTTTTGAAAGCATATCTGAATGAAATACTTGTTGTGAGTAGGTAGCCAGGGATGGCATCTAACGCAATAAACGTCAAAACAATTGATCGATAATGCTGGGATGATTTCAAAGTGACTGAGGGATCAGCGGTTTGAAATCATTCTTATGAATTTTGTAGTCGAGGGATCGATGCAAATGACTTTGATTGTGACGTAGAAACTATCTTTTCAAGTTACTTATGTAAAAACTTATACAGCTTATAAAAGGTGAGATGTGATGAAACCAATCCCTGTTTTACAAAACTGATTTTTCTCAAAATTATTCACTGTTATCTTTTGCAAAATTTCACTCTCTGTTATTTATTACTTTTTCAATCAGCAACATTTATAACAATCCAGAACAAAACTTTCTGTCAACTCAGTTCAAAGCTAAGATTTTCATGCTAACACCTCCTTAGTGGAACGACAACTATACTATATTACAACCTCTGTGTTTAAACTTGGCACATCCATTTCCTTGAGTTCATATTATACAAACTTGATTCTCTTTCATTGAACTCTTCATTCCAATATATGAAAAATATGTATCAAATATCTGCAGAATAACTTGAAGATGTTGAGCATGCTCCTCAACTGACGTCGAATACACCAATATGTCATTGATGAACACTACCATAAATTGATCCAAGTACGGTTGAAAAATCCGATTCATGTAGTCCATAAAGATGGCAGGAGCATTCGTCACTTCAAAGGGCATTACAACATACTCGAAGTGCCCATACCGAGTCTGAAATGCCATCTTTGGAATATCCTCCGACTTCACTCATATTTGGTGATATCCCGACCTCAAGTCGATCTTAGAAAATATGACAGCGCCTCGCAACTGGTCCAACAAATCGTCGATCTATGGCAACAGATATTTATTCTTAACCGTCAACTTATTCAGCTGTCGGTAATCGATACACATCCGCATACTACCGTCCTTCTTTTTAGCCAACAGTACAGGAGCGCCCCACGGTGAAGCACTCGGTCAGATAAAACCCTTTTCAAGCATCTCATTCACTTGTTTCTTTACTTCGGTCAATTCCACCGAAGACATCCTATAAGGCGCATGGGACACAGGCTCGGCCCCGGGAATCAAGTCAATGGAAAAATCAATCTCCAGACTAGGAGGCAACTCCAGAATTTCTTCCAGGAATACATCAGGGAATTCACATACTACGGGAATATCACTCGGCATAAGATTATACCGACCCTCCGAAGTAAATAAAATAACATAGGTGGCGGAGACATCACTCACCATGTTCTTGGTGTCGAGTTCCTAGGAGAAAACGATAGTCTTCTGATAGCAGTCCACATCACATGGTTAGCAGCTAACCAATCGAGACCTAAGATAACATCTAGGTTCTTCAACGGCATACAAATAAGATTCACCAGGAAGGTACGATCTTTAACTTGCATCGGCAATTCCCCACACATAGTGGTTACATAGAAAGTGGAGCCAGTAGGAGTGGAGACACTAAGAGCGTTCTCTATTAACACAATCGGTAAACCAAGCCGTCGTACACAACTCTCAAAAATAAATGAATGGGTCACACTCGAATCATAAATTACATCTACTAGACAGCCATGGATGAGGCACTTACCCTGCACCAAATTGTTAGTCCTTGCAACTACCGAGGCATCAAAAGAAAATACTCGCCCCGCCATGAGATTTTGAGCGCCACTGGATTGAACATCTGATCTCCCCGAGTGTTGGCCTCCACGACCAGCACCGTGTCTACCTCCCCTCAGAAAATTAGCACCCCGAGTCCCAAAAGTGTTGGCTCGGTTGCCATGTCCACTCGGTTTTTGCCTCTGTGGGCAATCGGGCCTAATGTGCCCCGGTTGTCCACATTGGAAATAAACAATCTGACTGACCGGACAGTGTTTCGAAATATGGCCCTCCTGGCCACAATTGTAGCACACACGGCTACCCGACTGGCTACCAGATCGGCTAGAAGAACTCCAACCAGATAAGGAAGAAGACGTAGCGGAAGACTTACCGCCATGAAAGAACTGACTCGTCTTCTTGAAGCTGAATCCTCTTACCTTCAGCGGTCTCTTATCTTTCAGCTGAAATGCCCTCTGTAATTGTATTTCCTCCGTCAACCTGGCCTTGTTTACCAGAGTCGGATAATCCTGAATCTCCATCGGCACAATAACATTACGAAGTTCAATTCGCAATCCCGATTCATACTTGGCACACTTACTACCCTCGGTTCCTTCCAATGAGAAAGGGTGATAGAAGTCACACAGCTCGTCAAACTTAGTAGTGTACTCGGCCACTAACATTCGGCCCTTTTCCAACCTCAGAAATTCTATTTCCTTTTAGATTTTGTAATTATCCAGGTAATACTTGACAAGAAACCTCCGTAGAAAATTCACCCACACTAACGGTTCACTCGCCGCCTTCATCTGTACCTTAGTCCGAGACCACCATATCCTAGCCTCGTCCTTCAACTGGTAAGTAGCAAACGAAACCTTCTGCTCCTCCGAGCACTCGAAATATTCAAAGGCTTGTTCGATTTCCCATATCCAAACATACGCCCCATTGTAATCATGCCCTCCTTTATAGGCAGGGGGATTCCTTTTCAGGAATTTATCAAGAGTGGGACCAGATTCGGTCCTACTCATCAATTGGGAAAACTTTGAGATGAAGTCATCTCCTCCACCAGAACTAGTCCCTTCAGCCATAATGTAATTCTACAATGAACAAACACATCACCATTAATAACCAATGCTCTACCAGGGAGTCGGATATTTACCTCATACTCATATAAAACACACCACCGCTGGAGTGCTAAGGGGATGATGCCAAGCTGCACAAACAATCACAAACACAATCCAATAAAATGCAAAAACAGTCCAGTATAGGACTCACACAAATCACTAGGTTGACCCATGCACCCGGCTCTAGAAAGAATCGCTCTGATACCAACTATGACAACCTGCGTCAATTTTCTATTTAATTACACCTGGTTAATCATTTTTCGTAATAATTTTTCTCATTTACAAATAATTAATTAGGTCTTAATATAAAATAATATTTACTTTTCTTAAGTACATTCAAAATAATAAAAGCATATTCAAAATAATGACCAATCGGAATTAAATCAATTAATGAAGTGGAATTAACTACAATCAGCGGAAGAAGAAAATGAAGACAGGGGGTCATTCACCTGAGCGAGACCCTGATTCGCTTAGGTGAAATCTGAAAAGATCGCTTAGGCGAGTTCCGACTCGCTTGAGCGAATGCTACACTTAACCTGAGAGAACAACAAGACCTACATAGAAAATTCACAAATCGGGTTTCACTTGAAAATGGGGTCCACTCAGTCATCTCTCACTCGGGAACAGCTTAACCTTCATCCACTTGGAAAACTCTTAACCTTCATTCACTCGGGTATACCATACTCAGAACATTCCTAACCTTCACTCAGAAATAGTTCACTCGGCCATAACTCACTCGGGAACATCCCAACTTTCGACTTAGAAGAAGTTCGCTCGGGCATACATCGCTCGAAAATAATCTGACCTTCCTTCACTCGGAAGGGTTCTCAGCCATTCATCATACGGACGACATTCTAACCACTTCGAAAGCACTCTAACTTTCCTCCACTCAGAAGAGGTCCTCTCAGCCATGAATCACTCGGAAAACGTCCTAACCTTCACTTGGAAGGGAACGAGGGATACTCGAGCGAAATAGGCACCAAATCAACCGGCCCTCACTCGGACAAGACAGAATCCGCTCGGTGAGATTCACCCGGTAATTGACTTTACTACAACAAACACTCATGAAAATTAATACCAATCACATAGCCACATAAATTCATATTCACATCAGTCGGTATACCGATTCGAAATTAGTTCAACACAATCATGTAGCATCACACAGAAAACTCAAAATATATATTACATATACAATTCATTCAAAATCACTCGGTGCCTTGGCATCAATTCTCCACTTGGCGCACCTCCAGGGCTCTAACCTCTTCCCTGTCACTGGTTACTAAATTGAAAACCACAGCAAGGGTGAGTGTTTAGCATCATAATTAATCTAGAACGGAATTTAAGTAATAAAATACGAGTATAAACTCCGTCTGATTGCTTTATCATCAATTACAAGTCACACTTGGCAAATATAGTAATTCACATTCGGCAATTATAGCAATTAACACTCGACAAACGTAGCCAATCATATTCGGCAAATATAACAATTCATACTCGGCAATTATAGCAATTCACACAACAAACATAGCCAATCACACTCGGCAAATATAGCAAATTGTATTTGGCAGATACAGCCAATCATACTCGGCAAATATAACCAATCACATTCGGCAAATATAGCCAATCCACACTCGGTAAATATAACAATTCACACTCGGCAAATATAATAATTCACATCAATTGTCACCACTGACTCTCACATAAAATTGACGCCTAGTATTCGGATACTAAAGGATCGGCCTTCAGCTGGGAGTCCGACTTGACATCCCGTGAACCTGACTTGGTTCACCGAGCCTGACTTGGCTCCCCCATAACCACTGCGTCATAGACCTCTGGGTAGCTTAACTGGGTCCGACTTGACTACGGAAGCCAAAAACAGGGTAATACATACCGTCAGCCGTCCCATACCACATAATCACATATCATATCTCATTATCATTACATGTCATCAACAAACAGCAGATGCAACTACCAGAAACTGGCATGTGCTCACAATACAGGGCGACCGACTTGTCAAGCCCATCCATCACATTGCCACTGGGTGACCTACTTGTCAAGCCCGGCATCACATTGTCACTATACACCGATTATCACAACATCAAATATTTCAAACTCATAATCATCTTAAGTCACACACACACGATCTTAAACCGATCGGTGTCCATATTTATACGTGTATTCATACACATACATTCACATATAACTTTCATCCAGCATTATTTATTACCATGTTCATAATTAGTTCAATGACTCAGACCCAACATGTCCTATTCTAATTAATTATAACCCGAACACCCCCTTACCTTGGTTCCAAGCTTCAACAATATGCTCTTGGAGCCGATTACATCCTCTAAGCACTGGGTTCACTGTTTCACTTCCGAATCCAGCACCAGCTCCGTCAATTAGCCTTTCGGTGTTCGTTCTACTACCTACGGGGTTGGAAGGCAAAACCCCTTAATGTCACACCACCCACACAGTCAAAAGGCCATTTTCAGGCTCACACAACTAAGATGAGTGGAGACCGGAACAGTACCCCGCCATACATGACTATTCGGTCCAGAGAAGGAAACAAAAGAGACGAGGTAACAAATTTAAACGGTTCAATGGAGTCACCTTGAAACCACTGTCACGGAAATGTAATTATTTCAAGGTTTTGATGCAAAATGGACCTCCCTTCAGAGGATGAAGCTCACAGCGATGGAGGAAGGAGAAGAAGAAAAGTAACAGATGAAGAAGAAGAAGATTCACGTGAAAGAGTGAATGATTGAGGAAAGAGAAAGAAACCTTTATTTAAAACTTATGGGCAACCGGTCACCTCCCCAACCGGTCACTTTTAATTAAACTTTTCTCTTCTTCTAATCACACCTCATTCAACCCTTTTATAATTAACCAATCAATAAATTTATTTACACTCCCAATATTTAATTACTTATAATTACCCAATAATTCATAAAAATATCAATTAAATCCTTAAAATAATTTTTAAGATTTTTCACTACACAAAATTTTTCTATAAATATCCGAGAGTTCAAGTTCTACTTAAGGCAAATTCTTTTAATTTCGAACAAAATCATCACCGAATCAAAATCTGACACGTTTCTTAAGTTCTGGTGGTGACACATATGCTAACAAGATTGTGACACATGTCCAGGCATGCCATGTGAGCAAATGGCGTTACTAAGTTTCTGACGGAAGGACCAAGTTGACGCGTTTTAAAAAGTTTAGGGACCTCATTGAATTAAAAAAATAATCAGGGACCAATTTGGGAAAAACTTACAAGTTAGAGGACCAAAAGTGTAATTTAGCCTATTTTATATTATCTGGGGTAGCTAGTTTAGGGGACCAGTATCCACACCGGATCATTTTCCCCTAGCTTGTTCCTGTAACTTGGTTACGATAATTAGCTAACATCGAAATTTTTGATGTCATGGATTTTGAAATGATTTCAACCTTTCCAGGGTGGCGTGCTTACCTACCATCACCCCAACCACCACATTTATGGCATTTATTAATGTAAAAAATGACGTGTTACGTGGATCGCTGACATGGCAACTGCTCATTGACGTGTTTCCTTTATGCGCCTTTGTGTTATAATAGTCGTGTCATTCAGAACCCAAACGTCATAGCTTCTCTAGGTTGTGACGCTTCGCATTACATTTCATCCATGGGCCTGTGATGTTTCAACTTCAGCCCATATTGCTTCGTCGCCTATAAAAGCTGGTGAGTTTCAGCTGCTTCGCCAGTTTATTCATTTTCTTGTCAAAACTCTGCTTAACCGTTGTCTGCCTTATTTCTCCACACCGTCCTGACTCGTACTCGAAGAACTGCTCGCATCATTCTTACAGGTAGCCTCTAAAGAACCTTTCTTTTTACCATGTCTTCTTTCTCATCTAACCGCGGCCAAGAACAAGACGTCTCTTATGAAATCTTTTTAAACCCTACAGTGTGTTGGCCATCCAGGGTTCCTCATCAAGGACCTTGGCTCACTCAAATGGATATCCACAGGTGGATGACTCCGGTCGACTTGGGCAATACCTCCCAAGTGGAGCCTTCTACTTTCAGAGTTTGAAATCCTCATTCTTCTCTTCCTCTTGTGTCTCCGGACCGGGGTGAGGATACCAGTGTAGTGCATTACTACGCTAATGATACTGAATTTTACTCATATGTCCTTTTTTTAGTGCACGTAGTGACTATATACATCACCGGCGGTCTTGAGGAACGACCCCGACGACAGCTTCATAATCGCTAACAAGGTGAATTGGGTAGCTTAGAAGGCTGAGGATCCGTACTTCTGGGTTTTCCAAGACACGCTCTCCATTTACAGCCGCCTCACCAAACCTTCGGATGGGGTGGAACTTGAAATTAAGTGCCATTGGCGCGCAAAGAAGTACGCTAATTTATTTGTCCTTTTTACCCCTACACTTACAGAGCGGATCTACCACATTTCAAGGGACCTCTTCATTTATTTCCATGATTTTACAATAACCAAGGTGGGAGTCTGGTTCCCCTTGAACAAATTCGAGATGGAGGTGTTGCATTTTACGGACATCGCCCCCAGCCAGCTCCATCCCAATGGCTGGGCCCTGGTCCTATCTCTTGAAATCCTGGGCAAACACCTAGGCTTCACCCCCACCATCACCATCTTCTTCCAGTTTGCCCGCGTGATACGCTGAGGTGGCACTGGAATGGGGTTTGTCAATTTACGGTGCCAAAGCGACATCGTTAACTTCAAGGCCTTTGCGGATTCCTGCAAGTTCGCCAGAGGTTCCTTCAAGAACTCCTTTATGAAGCTTTATGTCAAAGGGACGGAGCCTCCTTTCTGAAAGGATGAGGAAGGCTGATTCAGGATCCACACCGGGTGGACTCAAGCATTTCTTGCTGAAGAGTTGGGCTTATGCCGTTGACGAGTCCTCCCTTTCGGAGTCTACTAAGATGGTGGTTGACACCCTCTACAATATCTCCAGGGGTGCCCTCATCAAGTGTTGCTCTCTTCTTGGCACCGTAGAGACACGGAATGAGTACCTCGATTATTTGGGTAGCTACCCATCTCTTTACCTTTGTTTTCATAATTTTATGTATCGTGGTTTACTAATCGACCTTTATTCTTTTCAAGGAACATGACTGTCGCCGCCCTAGAAATCCTCCGTAAGTTGATGGAGGGTTCGGTGGCTGACACCTCCACTGAAAATAATGTCACTCTGAAGATGAGGAAGTCCTCTGAACTCCACATCCCTGGCGGGCTGATTAATGTTGAGGACGCCCCCGAGAAGCAGAAGGACAAGGGGCAGGCTGGTGGGGTGTCTAAAAGACAAAAGGTGAACCCCACCCCTCGAGCGGTGGACAAAGGTAAGGGGGTGGCCATTAAGACTGTAACATCCCGGATAATTATAGAAAAATTTTGTGAAGTGGAAAATATTAAAAATTATTTTTAGGAATTTATTTGATAATTTTATGAATTATTGGTTAATTATAAAATGTGTGATTAAAAGAAGAGAAGCTTAATTAAAACCTTTAAAGAAATTGTAAAGGAAATGGAGAAATGACCGGTTGGATAGGTGACCGGTTGGAAGTGACCGGTTGAGAAGGTAACCGGTTGCCATGAGTTTAAATAATGGTTTCCTTCTCTTTCTTCAATCATTTGCGCAATCATTCACTCTTTCACGTGAATCTTCCTCTTCTTTATCTGTTACTTTTCTTCTTCTTTTTCCTTCATTGTTGAGAGCTGTAAGCTTTGAAGGAAGGTCTATTTTACATCAACACCTTGAAATAATTACATAGCCATGACAGTGGTTTCAAGGTAGTAGAATAAACACTGGTGGAACGATTAAGGAAGCTGGTACTGGAATAGAGGTGGAACAGTGAACCCAGCAATTATTGAAGCTTGGAACAGAGGTAAGGGGGTGTTCGGGTTATAATTAATTAGAATAGGACATACTGTCCGAGTTATTGGAATGATTGTGAACCGGGTAAAAAATGATGCTGAATGAAAATTGTGAATATGTGTATTAATGTACATATGAATGTGCACACCGATCGGTTTAGGATCGTGTGTATGTGTGTGACTTAAGAAATAATAGAGATGATGCTGGATCAAAGTTGAATGTATGTGTATGCATATATGTATATGGACACCGATCGGTTGAGGATCGGGTATGTGTGTGTGGCTTGAGCCGATTGAAATTGAAATATTTGATGCTGTGACAATCGGTATTTAGAGGCAATGTAATACCGGGCTTGACAAGCAGGTCGCCCGAGTGATGAGTATATGATGATGTGGTATGGGATGGCCGACGGTATATTTTGCCCCTCATTTCCGGCTCCCGTAGCTTTTGTGCCCAGTTGAGCTACCCAATGGTCAAGCAGGACCCAGTGGTCAAGGTGGAGAGTCAAGCAGGACTCGTTAAACCAAGCAGGGTTCACGGGGTGTCAAGCAGGACCCCCAGCTGAAGGCCGATCCTTTGAGTATCCGGATACTAGTTGTCAATTTTGTCTGAGTTAGTGGTGATAATTGATGTTTTGATAATTTCGTCGAGTGCAGTTTGTTATAATTACCGAATAAGAATTGATATATTTGCTGAGTTGATTTGATGTGTTTGCCGAGTGATTTGTTATATTTACCGAGTGGTAAATTATTATACTTGCATAATGAGTTACTTACTGAGTGATTTGCTAAAATGGCTGTTAGTGAGTTAAATGCCGAGTGTAATGTGCAATTTGAGAATAAAAGAATCGGACAGAGTTTATGCTCGTATTTTGTTATTTAAATTCTGTTCTAGATTAATTATGATGTTAAACACTCACCCTTGCTGTGGTTTTCAATTTTAGTAACCAATGACAGGGAAGAGGTCGGAGCTATGGAGATGCGCCAAGCGGAGGATTGATGCCAAGGCACCGAGTGATTTGAATGAATTGTGTAATATATATATATTGAGTTTTCCGAGTATGTAAAGCTATAACATGATGACTGTATGTTGAATTAAATTTGAATCGGTATGGTGATTGACGTGAATATAAATTCTTGATGCTATATGATCAGTGTTTATTTTATGAGTGAAATTGCATTGCTGTAGCATAGTCGAATACCGGGCGAAACAAGCCGGGTGGATTCATTCTTGTCCGAGCGAGGGCCGATTGATTTGGTGCCTATTACGCTCAAGTGAGTATCCCTCATTTCTTTCTGAGTGAAGAATAACCGAGAAAATCACTTCCAAGTGAAGAAATATAAGAGTGCTTCCGAATGAAGGTCAGAGTGTTTCCGAGTGAGGATATGAGTGAACCTTTTCTGAGTGAAGTAAGGTTAAGCTGTTTCCAAGTGAGAGATGACCGAGTGGACTTATTTTTGAGTGAAACCTGACTTGTTGACTTTCCTTGTAAGTCTTATCCGCTCAGGTTTAAAGAGTAACATCCGCTCAAGCGAGTCAGATCTCGCCTAAGCGAATCAGGGTCTCACTCAGGCGAATAACCCTGACTCTATTTTCTTCCTTCCGCTGATTCTAAATACTATTTTATATTGAAACATTCCGATCGGTCATCATTTTGAATATGCTTTTATTATTTTATATTAAGACCGAGTGGATTTTTTTTATTAAATGCGAAAAATCTATTGCGAAAAATGATTAAATTGACGCGGGTCATCACAGTTGGTATCAGAGCGGTTCTTTCTAGAGCCGAGTGTATGGGTGAACCCAGTGATTGTGTGAGTCCTATATTGGACTGTGTTTGCATTCTATTGCATTGTGTTTGTGATTGTTGGTGCAGCTTGGCATCATTCCCTTGGCACTCCAGTGACGTTATAATTTATATGTGTGAGGTAAATATCCAACTCCCTGGTAGAGCATTGGTTATTAATGGTGATATGTTTGTTTATTGTAGAATTACGTTATAGCTGAAGGGACTAGTTCTGGTAGAGGAGATGACTTCATCTTAAAGTTTTCTCAGTTGATGAGTAGGACCGAGTCTGGTCCCATTCTTGATAAATTCCTGAAAAGGAATCCCCCTGCCTACAAAGGAGGGCATGATTACGATGGGGCGTATATTTGGATCAGAGAAGTTGAACAAGTGTTTAAGTATTTCGAGTGCTCAGAGGAGCAGAAGGTTCAGTTTGTAACCTACCAATTGAAGGACGAGGCTAGGGTATGGTGGTCTCAGACTAAGGTTCAGATGAAAGCAGCAAGTGAACCGGTAGTATGGGCAAATTTTTGAAAGAGGTTCCTTGTCAAATACTTCTCGGATAATTATAAAATCTGAAAGGAATTGGAATTTTTGAGGCTGGAACAGGGCCAAATGTCAGTGGCTGAGTATACTGCTAAATTTGATGAGCTGTGTAATTTCTATCATCCTTTCTCATTGGAAGGAACCGAGGGCAGCAAGTGTGCCAAATATGAGGCGGGATTACGGATTGAACTCTATAGTGTAATTGTACCGATGGAGATTCGGGATTATCTGAATCTAGTAAACAAGGCTAGGTTGACTGAAGAAGTGCAACTACAAACGGCATTTCAGCCGAGAGATAAGAGACAGCTGAAGGCAAGAGGATTCAACTTCAAGAAGACGGGTCAGTCTTTTCGTGGCAGTAAGTTTTTTGCTACGTCTTCTTCTTTGTCTGGTCGGAGTTCTACTGGCCGATCTGGTAGCGAGTCGGGTAGCCGTGTATGCTACAATTGTGGCCAGGAAGGCCATATTGCAAAGTACTGTCCAGCCAGTCAGATTGTTTGTTTCCAATGTGGACAACCGGGACACATTAGACCCGATTACCCACAAAGGCAACAACTGAGTGGGCATGGCAGCCGAGCCAACATTTCTGGGACTCGGGGTGCTAATATTCTGAGAGGAGGTAGACACGGTGCTAGTCGTGGAGGCCAACACTCGGAGAGAGCAGATGCTCAATCCAGTGGCGCCCAGAATGTCATGACCGGGTGGGTATTTGCTTTTAACGCCTCGGAAGCTGCAAGGAATGACAACTTGGTATACGGTAAGTGCCTCATCTATGGCTATCTTGTTGATGTAATTTATGACTCGGGTGTGACCCATTCGTTTATTTCTGAGAGTTGTGTACGACAGCTTAGTTTACCGATTGTGTTAATGGAGAACACTCTTAGTGTCTCCACTCCTACTGGCTCCACTTTCCGGGCAACCACTATGTGTGGAGAGTTGCCGATGCAAGTGGAAGATCATATTTTCTGAGTGAATCTGATTTGTATGCCATTGAAGAACCTAGATGTCATCCTAGGTCTCAATTGGCTAGCTGCTAACCATGTGATGGTGGACTGCTATCATAAAACTATCGTTTTCTCTCAAGAACTGGACACCAAGAATGTGGTGAATGATGTCTCCGCCACCTATGTTATTTTATTTACTTTGGAGGGTTGGTATAATCTTATACTGAGTGATATTCCGATAGTATATGAATTCCCTGATGTATTCCCAGAAGAAATTCCAGAGCTGCCTCCCAGTCGGGAGATTGATTTTTCGATTAACTTGATTCCCAGGGCCGAGCCTGTGTCCTGTGCGCCTTATAGGATGTCTTTGGTAGAATTAACCGAAGTGAAAAAGTGAATGAGATGCTTGAGAAGGGCTTTATCCGACCAAGTGCTTCACCGTGGGGCGCACCTGTACTGTTGGTGAAAAAGAAGGACGGTAGTATGAGGATGTGTATTGATTACCGACAGTTGAATAAGCTGACGGTAAAGAATAAATATCTGTTGCCATAGATTGACGACTTGTTGGATCAATTGCGAGGCGCTGTCATACTTTCTAAGATCAACTTGAGGTCAGGATATCACTAAATACGAGTGAAGTCGAAAGATTCCCAAGACGGCTTTTCAGACTCGGTATGGGCACTTCGATTATGTTGTAATGCCCTTTGGAGTGAGAATGCTCCTGCTATCTTCATGGACTACATGAATCAGATTTTTCAACCGTACTTGGATCGGTTTGTTGTAGTATTCATCGATGACATACTGGTGTATTCGAAGTTGGTTAAGGAGCATGCTCAACATCTTTAAGTTGTTCTGCAGATACTACGAGAGAAGAAATTGTATGCTAAGTTATCTAAATGTGATTTCTGGGGAGAAAGTGTACAATTCTTGGGGCATGTGATTTCCTGAGAGGGTGTATCAGTCGATCTGACTAAGATTGAGGTGGTTACGGCTTGGGAAAGGCCTAAGTCGGTAACTGAGATTAGAAGTTTCCTCGGATTAACTGGGTACTATCGGCATTTCATTGAAGGATTTTCTCGGATTGCACTTCCTTTGACTTGGTTAACGAGAAAGGAGAACCCATTTGTATGGTTGGAAGAGTGCGAATTGAGTTTCCAGACTCTTAAGCGGTGTTTGACGACTGCCCCTGTGCTTGCACTGCCTGATGTAAGAAAGGAATTTGTAGTGTACTGTGATGCATCCAAGTTTGGTTTGGGATGTGTGCTTATGCAGGCCGACTGGGTGATTGCCTATGCTTCAAGGCAATTGAGGCCACATGAACAAAATTATCTGACTCATGACCTTGAGCTTGCAGCAGTGGTATATGTGTTGAAGATTTGGCGCCATTATTTGTATGGATCTCGTTTTGTGGTGTTTAGTGACCATAAGAGCTTGAAGTACTTATTCGACCAGAAAGAACTCAACATAAGGCAAAGGAGATGGGTGGAGTACCTAAAGGATTATGATTTCGACTTGAGGTACCACCCGGGCAAAGCAAACGTGGTTGCCGATGCACTGAGTAGAAAAGTATTGCACACGGCTTTCTTGATGGGCAAAGAGCAAGAACTGTTGGAGAGCTTTCGGGATATGAATATTAGAGTCGTTATGAATGCTCCAAACCGAATGACAGTCGGAATGCTGAAGATCTCCAATGAATTTCTGGAATCTTTAGCTGTGGCCTAAAAGGACGACGAAGAGTTGCTGGAACTGCTTGACACTCAAGCAAGAGGCAAGGATATGGAATTAACTCAAGGAAAAGATGAAATCTGGAGATTTTGAGACCGAGTGGTGGTGCCTGCAAACAGTGATTTCAGGCAAGCCGTGCTGACTGAAGCACACAGGAGTTCTTTGAGTATTCATCCCGGTGTTACAAAAATGTACCACGATTTGAAGAAGGAATTCTGGTGGCCGAGAACGAAGAAGGTAATAACCGAGTATGTGAAGTCGTGTGTGATATGCCAGAAATACAAGGTTGAACATCAGAGGCCCCTAGGTTTACTTCAACCTCTAGAGATTCCGATTTGGAAGTGGGAGAGTATTACCATGGATTTCGTATCCGGGTTACCTCGTACCCAATCCGGGTGTAATGCAATCTGGGTGATTGTTGACCGATTGACCAAGAGTGCTCACTTCTTGGCCATGAACATGAAATGGTCATTGGACCGATTGGCTAGGTTGTACGTTACTCAGATTGTACGATTGCACCGTATACCCTTGAGTATTATTTCCGATCGGGATCCCCGATTCACTTCTAGATTTTGGGGAAGTCTACAACAGGAATTGGGTACTGAACTGAGACTGAGCTCAGCTTATCATCCTCAGACAGATGGTCAGTCGGAACGGACTATATAGACCTTAGAGGATATGCTGAGAGCCTGTGTATTGGAGCAGGGTGGCTTATGGGAAAGATATTTGCCATTGGTGGAATTTGCATATAACAACAGCTATCATAGTAGCATTGGAATGGTTCCGTATGAAGCTTTATATGGTCGGAGGTGTCGTACACCATTATGTTGGAATGAAAATGGTGATGCTATTCATCTGGGGCCCGAGTTAATCTAAGAAATAAATGAACAAGTTGCTCTAATCTGAGAGAAAATGAAGATTGCCCAAGACCGACAGAAGAGTTACTATGACAATCAGCATAGACCACTTGAGTTTCAGACGGGTGACTGGGTATTCCTGAAGGTTTCACTGACTAAAGGTGTAGGTTGGATATTGAAGAGTCATAAGTTTAATCCAAGATACATTGGGCCGAATTAAATATTGGAGAGGATCAGTAATGTTGCTTACCGACTGGATCTTCCCTAGTCGTTAACTAACATCCATAATGTGTTTCATGTGTCACAACTCCGAGCGTATATTTTGTGTGATTCGATGATTGTGCCGAGTGACTCTATCGAATTGAAGGAAGACCTGACGGTGGAAGTTACACCGATCAGTATTAAGGAGTATCAGACCAAATGGCTAAGGAGCAAGGAGGTGCCATTGGTAAAGGTGAAGTGGCAAAATTTGAATGGGGTAACTTACACTTGGGAATTGGAATCGGACATGAGACGGGTGTACCCTAATCTTTTCCAATAGGTGTGTTGATTTCAGGGACGAAATCCCTTTTTAGGAGGGGTGGATGTAACATCCCGAATAATTATAGAAAAATTTTATGAAGTGGAAAAAATTAAAAATTGTTTTTAAGAATTTATTTGATAATTTTATGAATTATTGGTTAATTATAAAAGGTGTGATTAGAAGAAGAAGAAGTTTAATTAAAACATTTAAAGAAATTGTAAAGGAAATGGAGAAATGACCGGTTAGAGAGGTGACCGGTTGGAAGTGACTGGTTGAGAAAGTAACCGGTTGCCATGAGTTTAAATAATGGTTTCCTTCTCTTTCTTCAATCATTTGTGCAATCATTCACTCTTTCACATGAATCTTCCTCTTCTTTATCTGTTACTTTTCTTCTTCTTTTTCCTTCATTGTTGAGAGCTGTAAGCTTTGAAGGAAGGTCTATTTTACATCAACACCTTGAAATAATTACATAGCCGTGACAGTGGTTTCAAGGTAGTGGAACAAACACTGGTGGAACGATTAAGGAAGCTGGTACTGGAATAGAGGTGGAACGGTGAACCCAGCAATTGTTGAAGTTTAGAACAGAGGTAAGGGGGTGTTCGGGTTATAATTAATTAGAATAGGACATACTGTCTGAGTTATTGGAATGATTGTGAACCGGGTGAGAAATGATGCTGAATGAAAATTATGAATATGTGTATGAATGTACGTATGAATATGCACACCGATCGGTTTAGGATCGTGTGTTTGTGTGTGACTTAAGAAATAATAGAGATGATGCTAGATGAAAGTTGAATGTATGTGTATGCATATATGTATGTGGACACCGATCGGTTGAGGATTGTGTGTGTGTGTGTGGCTTGAGCCGATTGAAATTGAAATATTTGATGCTGTGACAATCGGTATTTAGTGGCAATGTAATGTCAGGCTTGACAAGCAGGTCGTCCGAGTGATGAGTATATGATGATGTGGTATGGGACGGCCGACGGTATATTTTGCCCCTCATTTTCGGCTTCTGTGGCTTTTGTGACCAGTTGAGCTACCCAGTGGTCAAGCAGGACCCAGTGGTCGAGGTGGAGAGTCAAGCAGGACTCGGTGAACCAAGCAGGGTTCACGGGGTGTCAAGCAGGACCCCCAGCTGAAGGCCGATCCTTTAAGTATCCGGATACTAGTTGTCAATTTTGTCTGAGTTAGTGGTGATAATTGATGTTTTGATAATTTTGCCGAGTGCAGTTTGTTGTAATTACTGAATGAGAATTGATATATTTGTTGAGTATGATTTGATGTGTTTGCCGAGTGATTTGTTATATTTACAGAGTGGTAAATTATTATACTTGCAGATGAGTTACTTGCTGAGTGATTTGCTAAAATGGCTATTAATTGCTATGATTGCCGAGTGTGAGTGTATTACCAAATGTGAGTTAAATGCCGAGTGTAATGTGCAATTTGAGAATAAAAGAATCGGACAGAGTTTATGCTCGTATTTTGTTATTTAAATTCTGTTCTAGATTAATTATGATGTTAAACACTCACCCTTGCTGTGGTTTTCAATTTTAGTAACCAGTGACAGGGAAGAGGTCGGACCTATGGAGATGCGCCAAGCGGAGGATTGATGCCAAGGCACCAGGTGATTTGAATGAATTGTGTAATATATATATATATATATATATATATATTGAGTTTTTCGAGTATGTGAAGCTATAACATGATGACTGTATGTTGAATTAAATTTGAATCGGTATGGTGATTGACGTGAATATAAATTCTTGACGCTATATGATCGGTGTTTATTTTATGAGTGAAATTGCATTGCTGTAGCATAGTCGAATACCGGGCGAAACAAGCCGCGTGGATTCATTCTTGTTCGAGCGAGGGCCGATTGATTTGGTGCCTATTACGCTCAAGTGAGTATCCCTCGTTTCTTTGTGAGTGAAGAATAATCGAGAGAATCACTTCCGAGTGAAGAAAGATAAGAGTGCTTCCGAATGAAGGTCAGAGTGTTTCTGAGTGAGGATATGAGTGAACCTTTTCTGAGTGAAGTAAGGTTAAGCTGTTTCTGAGTGAGAGATGACCGAGTGGACTTATTTTCGAGTGAAACCCGACTTGTTGACTTTCCTTGTAAGTCTTGTCCGCTCAGGTTTAAAGAGTAACATCCGCTCAAGCGAGTCGGATCTCGCCTAAGCGAATCAGGGTCTCGCTCAGGCGAATAACCCTGAATCTATTTTCTTTCTTCCACTGATTCTAAATCCTATTTTATATTGAAATATTCCTACCGGTCATCATTTTGAATATGCTTTTATTATTTTATATTAAGACCGAGTGGATTTTTTTTATTAAATGTAAAAAATCTATTGCAAAAAATGATGAAATTGACGCGGGTCGTCACAGAGACCCCCGTGGAAGGCGATATTCCTCCTCCTCATTCCGGCATGGAGGCTTTGGAGAATTTAATAGTCAGGACCCTTCCTCCTAACGTCTGCTTCGAACTCCCCTTCCGCCTCAAACCTGGGTTAGAGAAGAATGATGTCACATTTGCCTTTGAGATGACAATGTGGTACAACATCAAAACTCTCTTCGCCATATATTCCGCTGCTACTAATGGTCTAAAGCTAGAGTTGGACCATTTGAAAGATAAAAACTCCCGTCTCTCCGAGGACTACGGTCGAGCTCACCAGAGGATTAAATCCCTTAATGAAGCTAATCAAGCTCTTCAGCAGTCCGAGAAGAGTTGGAAGAAGAAGAAGGATGGACTTCTTGGCCAGGTGGCCGAACTGGAGGGCGTTGTGACTGATCTTTGGAAGAAGAATGAGGAACTATCCACGGTGGTGCAAAATGAGAAGAACAAATATCAAGAAGACATGTTACAATTTGCTCATGCCGCCATGGACTCCTTTAGTCATGCCGTCTGCCAGGTAATCCACCAGAATCAAGATACCCTTCTCAACCTAAACAGGATTAGTTTCTTCCACTGATTCTAGAATGATGAGTTGGTGACTGAGATGGGAGGCCAATTCTTTACTCCTGACGAGCCCTTCAAGCTTGCAGCCTTAGCAACTGGAGAAGATGACGACGTAGGGGATCCAAATGTTGAAGAAGCCGATGTTAGTTCTGAGGGGGAGGAAGAAGAAGTCCCCCTCCTAATCCTTAGTTTTATTTCTTTTGCTCTGTAGGCGGGATGAACTCAACCTTTTTTTGAATATTCTGAACTTGTTCAGGCCGATGTGCCTTATTTTTTATAATGAAACTTTTATATATATATTTGAATCATTGTGTTTACATTGTCTCTTCTTTCACTTTCTTGCATACATTAAAATATTTACCACATCAGTGCATATGATATTAAGATAACCATTCTGGGTCTTTGGACCACTCCAAGATTTAATAATCCAAACTTAACCACTCTGGGGTCTTTAGACCCCTCCGGGGTTTAATAATTGAAATAACCACTCTGGGGTACTTGGACCACTCTGGGGTTTAATAATTAAAACAACCACTTTGGGGTCCTTGGACCACTCCGGGGTTTAATAATCAAAACAACCACTCTGGGTTACTTGGACCACTTTAGGGTTTCATAATTGAAACAACTACTCTGGGGTCCTTGGACCACTCTGAGGTTTAATAATCGAAACTTAGCTAATACTGAACCAGAGTTTTGAACATTTAATGGAAATTTTTATTAATGAAGAAGCATCCCGGCTGCATGCCTCATTAAAAACCTCCCAAGTAAACCCTGTAGGAAAAACCTTGGGTAGGAAAAAGGAGTTCATGACTTGTTATGCCGGTTAGCTGAAATATATATGGAGATTCTTCATATTCCACTTATTTTTGAAGACATCGCCTCCTAAAGTTTCCAGTAGGCAAGCTCCTCCCGTATTGACTTCATGCACCCGATATGGGCCTTCCCAGGTACGAGCTTTCCTTGATGGGCGAACTTGTTTCCAACTAAGGCTCTTCTTAATACCAGATCTCTGACGTTAAATCTTCTCCGTTGAACCTTTTTGTTATACCAAAATGAGACTTTAGCTTTGATGGCCTGATCCCGGATGAAAGTAGCTTCTCGTACTTCGTATAAGGATTCGAGTTCACCTTTTATCCATTGTTCGTTCTCCTCTTTATTGAACTGCTGTACTCTTAGGGAGATATAATTTATCTTAATAGGGATTACTACATCGACTCCATAAACTAGCCAAAATGGGGTTTCCCCTATCGAGGAATGTGGCGTGGTCCTATATGCCCATAGGACGTGGCACAATTGGTTGGCCCATTCTCCCTTCGCATCGCCTAGCCATTTCTTCAATCCTTTAAGTAATTCTCTATTTGCCATCTCGGCCAGTCCATTTTTTTGAGCGTGCTCTATTGACAAAAAGACCTGTTGGATTTGAACTCCTTCTAGTAAACTTATGAACTTCGAGTGTGTGAACTACGTTCTGTTATCCGTAACTACTCTTCCTGGGATACCAAACCTGGTGATTATATTTTCATGGGTAAATATACCCTTTGGTCCTCTATTTTACACTAAAGGTTCACCCCGGTCCTTTAGTTTTTTTTGTTCAAGTTAGTCTCCGATATGGTTTAAAATGTTTCAATGTGGTCCTTCCGTCAAATAATGCTAAGGCCGTTTGTCATCATCATCTTCCCTAATTCTTCTAAAGTAAAACCATATGCTCCCAAAGCAGCAAACATAATAGCTTTTGAAGATTAGAGAAGAAAGTAATTGTTCATTTTGTTATTTTCATGAACACTCAAAGCATATTAATTTGAACAGTTAGCAGTAAAATTGGAAAGGAAATGGGACAAAACCCCCTGAAATAGGAGAACCTAAAAACACAAATAAAAAATTTCAAAGAGATAAAATATTGAAGATGAATCATTCATCATTGAATTTTAAGGTCGACAAAAATAAGAGAGATAACAAAAAATTGTTCCGTGAAGGAAGTGAAAATTACCTAAATATGAAGAGGAAAGGGACACAGGAATTAGGAATAAAGAATCAATATAAACCAAATTTCTACTGCAACATTTCATTCTTAAAACATTAGAAAAAATTAAAACATCTTGCTTTGCTAAAATTGTAGAGAACTTAATCAACTCTTTGTAATCAATTCTTTATAACACAGAATCTTTGCTCAACACCAGATATAAGATCCTCTAAGGTATGTTTAAGACCCTGCTTGTTGCAAGAAAAATAGAGTAAAACAACCGTCTGTGCCAGGTGACCAAACTGAAATAATTAACTATTCGATGAGGACCAAATTGAAATCACTAAATGTACATAAGGGACCAAATTGAAACAATTATACTCTATATTCTAATATGAAGATGAACTCATTGCAAGCCTCTGCTCCACCCATATCCCCTATAAGTAGTCTATGATTCTGTGTTCTCATATTCAACAACAACAATTGCTATAGGAAGCATTTGATCATTCGGGTCTATGACTCTTTTTCATTTTCCCTCTTATTTTTCAATGTAATGCAAAATTCTTATGTCATTCATTAAAATTTCCCCTTGTTAATTTCTTTCCCTACTTTTGGTCATAGTGATTCCCCCTTTAGTGCCAGCGTTAAACCTTCATGGCAACTTCCTATTGTTGAGATAAAAGCCCCATATTTGCTTTGTACAAGCCTCAAAGAAAGATGAACAAAGAAGGAAGATGAACAGAAAAGGAAGATGAACAAAGAAGGAAGATGAGATCCACAGTTTTCTATTCTCCCTCTCAATTATCAAAACTGTATCGTTTTAGTATTTGATGCAATAGCGAATCACTGATTGACATGTGTATAGTGATGTCCTTATTTGAGAGCACAGTGCAGATGGTGTTAGTATTATTTGACGGAAGGACCACATTGAAACATTTTAAACCACATCAGGGACTAACTTGAACAAAAAAAAACTAAAGGACCAGGGTGAAACTTTAGTGTAAAATAGAGGACCAAAGGGTGTATTTACCCTATTTTCATACATAAACCTCTGAGTTCGAGAAGCTATGATGTGTACTACGGGCTCAGCCTTTATCCACTTGGTGAAGTAATCAACCCTAACAATCAAGTATTTGACCCCGCCTGGTGCCTTCGGGAATGGTCCCAAAATATCCATTCTCCACTAGTGGAATGGCCACGGGACTGCCGAGGTAAACAATTCTTCAGTGGGGACATGGTGCTTGTAACACCCTCGGTTAAATAAGATAGACCCTTCTATAGGATCATCCTATTTAACTAAGGTTAAAAGTTTTTAGAAAAAGTGAATATTTTTTTAAAAAATAAAATAATGGCAAATCAGTAGAAGTAAATAGTAGGTAATTCACATAGTCATTCACAAACTATAAGTAATTGTACTCTTAACAGAATGGGGCATATAGGCACCCTTAAATACATACAGTCATCCATTGTCTTATTATTTATTAATAAATATTCAACTGCATATATCCTACTTTTAATGAGTGCTCCCAGTTGGTCTAATGTATTGCTGTTCTTCGTACTTCGGTTCCTGGTTTCCTAGCTTCTATGTTATTAATGATCAAAAAGGGTGAGTATATACCCCAGACCCGGAAGGTTCCCGGTGCGAACATATCCAGTCAACAGATAATATAACATAAATCATACAATTAACATATTTACAACTATAACAATCAATAATGTTGTCATGGAATGCATGAGTTAGGTTTATTATAATTTATCTTAAGTTAAGTCTCATGATGCATGTGGGCCAAATAAACCAATCCACCATTACCATTATCTCATTCTTTGGCATAACGTTTCCATACTAGAGCGACCGGAGCCCACCAAGTACCCCAATCACTATTTAATCATTATAAGGTACGAATGAACTCACAGGTTCTAATCATTATATTATCCTGGGACTTGGCTCTACACGATCATAATTATATTCTGTCATTTAGTCAAAGTACACCAGAATTACATCGTCTGACCGGGCTTCAGGCGCGACTCTGATGCCATTGGGTTTCCGTCCCGGTTGTACTCCCAAGATTCTCCTCAGAGATCGGACGTGAATGTCCTCCAGCGTACCAGGTGTATGCTCTAGTTTTACTCTTTCAAAAATATTTTCATGATGCAAAATGCATTATTTAAGTTCTATCATTACTTTGATCCCTGGGTATCTATATGTTTCCAGCCTCGTGATATTAGTTCTCATGTTCTTAGGTCCCACTTATTTCTCAGACGTTGTAGGTTATTTTTATTTTTATTTATTCTTCTAGAAAATATATCGGTTATATCTTGGCTAAAATAATGCTTCGTTTAAGGAGTAAGTAGTATGTTCCTTATTTCATTATTCATAACTAAAACAATAATAATATTAGTAACAATAATAATAATAAATAATAATAATGATAATAATAATAATAATCATAATAATCATAATCATAATAATGATAATAATAATAATAATAATCATATTCATAATTTTAATTATAATCGTAATCATAATCATAATAATAGTAACAGTGATATAAATGGTGACCCTTTATCCTTACTTCCTTGTTTATCTCATCTTTCAAAACTTCCTCACTGGAATCCACATAGGCACCCATGATTCTTAATATTTTCATAATTCAATACCGATCATATCCACTTAATCATCATGGTTAGTAATAATCAACACAGCCAATTAATCATATACATATCAATAAATATATATAAAACAAAAAAAATTAAAGCATATTAATTTAACAACAATTCCCGAACCTGCCCTCGGAAAGGTAAGGACCAGAAGTACCTTAGCCTTTCTAAACACTCGGTTTCCCCCTAGAATACCAGAGAATATACCCCCATACCTTGATGGAGGATCCTAGAGTAGTTGAGGACGTTCTCTATTGTCCTTGCTTCAGATCAAGGTGACTTGACGGAGAAAAAGAAATAAGAGAGAGATTTTACTAATTTTAGTTTGTTCTGAGAATTCAGACTTGGAAACAAGATGTGGTATCGATTTAATAATGCAAAAGACAAGTGGGGGACAAGCTTTTCATAGTGGAATGTTAGGTGCGTTAATTGTGATAATAATGGAGGTTTTAGATAAGAGAATGAGCTGTATTGTTGACTATTTCCGCCGCCTACATAATGGAGCTTGTATAATTGAAGTAAATATATTAAAATATGTACAAAACGACATGATTGGAGTAAAATGTGCAAGTTTCCCTGCATGTAGCTCGTCCGTGATAACCTATTCGGATTTGCGTGAACTAGCGGACCGATCACTAAGTGGGGATGCTCCTTCTAGCATGAGCGAACCTTTCTGAAATTGGTTAGGAATGGCGTCACTATCCCAGCCCTGATCCAGTCAGGTTCTATTGATCATGTCCCCTATCATTTCTAACACTGTTTGGGCATATCTCTTTCCGAGAAGTTTCAGAGCCTCTTACGTTCAGAATTGCTTCACTCGGAGGAGATTTGCTTAGAAATGTTTCTGCTTGAAACACTCAGACATAGCCTTTCCTTTCTCGGAAATGACTCACTCAGAAATGTCTCACCCGGAGACACCTCATTCAGAAATATCTCACTCGGATATCTCTACCCGAAAGTGTTCTTTCAAAGTCAGCCACTTTTCGTTCTGAATTGATTCACTCGGGAATTATCCACTCGGATATATCTCTAACTGAAAAGTACTTATTCAAAGTCAGTCTTTCTTCACTCGAAAATGTTTCTCTCGGAAGTGCATCACTCGGAAATTTTACAACTAAAAGATTATTCGGAGTTGCGTTACTCGGAAATCTTACAACTGAAAGATCATTCAGAGTTGCGTCACTCGCAAATCTTACAATTGAAAGATCATTCGGAGTTGCGTCACTCGGAAATCTTACAGCTGAAAGGATCATTCGGAGTCGAAGATAATCTCAAAGACAAACCGAGCACAAGCTCTTGGCAACTTTGAATATGGCCCGAGCACAGGCTCTAGGCAACCTTTATGACACTCGAGTACAAATAGAATGAAGGGGTTCATCACTCGGATATTTACTTCCTTTGGAAACTTTTCACTCGGAAACGTATTCATTCGAAGTCAAAGTCTTTCTCTGTTCAAAAGTACTTCCCCTGAAAATGACTCACTCGGTATATTTTTCAATTGGTGCTATATGTTGGCCCGTCGGTTGTAACCGGGCTTTGTGAATTGGCAAGCGCACCAATCGTTTGTAGTTTTCGAAATTTAGATATCGTTCCACTGGGATTGAAGTCCAATAACAACAGTAATCTTCTACTTACTATGGTAAATATGAAGGAAATTATAAACAAAAGAATGATTTATGTACAGTTTATACAATATTCACAAGATAGCATGGTTGATTGATTCATGAGATAAAAAGAAAATAAAATCTATCTAAAAAGTTGAGTTGCGATCTAGAATAGGTAAGATACTTGAGATAAACACAGATAAACAAATTATGTTGGAAATTGGATCCCTAATCTAGAATAACAATAAGGAACTCAAGACATGCATGTTTAATCATCAAGTTTCATGTCATTGCAGCTTAAAATCATTATAACCGATCCCTCGTGATATAAATTCTAAGAATTCACCGTAAAGTCCGATCCCTCGTGAGCTTTCTCAGTAAAAACTTGCATTAAGACCTGGCCTTATGGCAACAATGGTTAACAACCCCTATAGAATTGAGATACCAAGGGTATTCCAACTTTTTACTTTCGTCAAAACAAGTTTCAATACGACATAAATAATCATTCTCCCGTTTGACATTTACACTAATAAAACCAGTTTCGATACACATGAAAATCATTCTCCCGTTTGACGTTCATATTAATAAAAGGTTGAAATACTAACATGGACTTGAATCATAAACATGCAGAGGTCGAATTCACAACATTATACTCAATAGATTAGTTCACCAATTCCAATATAAACAGATTAGTTACACATGGTAAAAGTAAAAACAACACTTACAGAGTTTGACATTACGAAGAAGACGATGGAAACTTCACGATACAACGATCACAATACACCGAAACACACTCAAGTATCTAGAAAACTATTCTAGAACTACAACTCACAAAAGAAGTACTCAAAGTCGAGCACAAGAGAGAAGAGAAGAGAAGTGTATGGAATGGGATGCTATGAATGGTGTTGGATGGCCCTATTTATAGGGCTGAGCAAGGGTGCTGACGCTACGCGTCCCTGTGACGCTACGCGTCAGATCCCTGACTCAGCTTCCATTAAACACTTGATAATGGCCACTTTCAATAATTAATCTTGATCATGCATGGCCACTTGGACATGTTTCCATGAGTTTTTGGCCATTTATGCTGATTGGGGTGGCCCTTGGGCTGAGTGGAGTGCCCATTATTGGGTCCAAGTGGGGTGGTTGGCCAAAAGTAGGAGTGGAGACCACGCAGCACTGACGCTACGCGTGGCTGTGATGCGTAGCGTCAGCATCAAAAATAGCACTTGATGCTACGCGTGGGGTGAGGCTACGCGTCAGCTCCTTCAGTGTAATTTTCTCTTGATTTCTTAACTTTTTCACTGCAAAACTAGAGAAAATTGATCAAGGGCAGATTATTTTCAACAACACTCATTTATTGAATTTAAATCCTAATTTTCTAACAAATTAAACTAATTTTTATGAATTTTATGAAATTTTTATTTAAGCTTTTATTGAAAATTTGAGGACTAACAAATACCCCCAACTTGAGACATTGCTCGTCCTCGAGCAAGAGAGAAAAATAAGAAGAAAAAATTTGAAATCAAATTTTTAAGTTAGTCCGAAAATTTATCACAAAAAATAATTACACAATTTCAACTATTTTGTAATAATCAAAAACTGATATCAAATATAACAAAGGTTTAATGATAAAATTATTTACAATATTCTATTAACAATCAAGCAGAATTTCAGGCTTACCTCACAAGTGTTTATCTCTATGCAATTGGTAACCTGTTTCACTCAATCAATCATAAAATCAAACGAATTTAACTTTGTTTGTCATCTAATCAATGGTTATTTATACAGAGTTAATTCGAAAATCACAAGGTCTTTTCACGGGTTGTAATGAGGTTTGGTTTACAAGAATCAATGGTTTTTCTTGGAATTCAAAAACCTGAAATCATAAAAGAGCATTTTACAATCCTTAGGCTTTCTCTTGATCCAAACTCTCATTTATTTTTTATTGATGAAAAATAAATACCCCCAACTTGATTCTTTTCACTATTTTTGACTTTTCTTTTCTTTTTCTTTTTTGAAAAGAATCAAGTTGCTTATTTTCACTCCCCATTTTTGTGAGAACACTCAAAATATTTTTCATTTATTTCAACTGCTCTTTTAATCAATCAAGTATAGGGAATGGTAAAAACAAATTTAGGCTATAAGGGTACCAAAGAATTTTATTTTAGGCTCAAATAGGCTTGCAAAGGATAAAAGACTTTTTACCAAGGTAAGCTGTTTGGCCCAAGGTTTCGTTTCACCAATAAATGTGCCTTGATCATTTTCCCGAATTCTCTGTACAACAACACACATCAGAGATTAAAGCAAAATCAATTCGAATTGAAAATATGTCAATTAAAACCCTCAAGTGTGTAAAAAGGATCTCTCAACTTATCGGGTTATTTGAAATTTTGCTTGATGGTTAATAAACTTATTGTAATTAAATTTATCAAAATTCCTAAGTTATAAAGAATCAAAAATTGATTTTAACAAAATTGGTTTTATTGTGTAAAAACTCTAAGTGTATAAACTAACTTACTAACAAAAAAAATTGATTGATTTTTTTTTTATATAAATATATGAAAAACATTAAAAATAACGAGAAAAGAATGGGTTGCCTCCCATTGAGCGCTAGATTTAATGTCTCCAGCCTGACATTCCTGCATTTCAAAGGTCAGTTAAAAGATAACTGGTGGTAATTTTGTTAATTTCACCACCAAAATATAGTTTTAACCTTTGGCCATTTACCATCCAACTTCTTTTGGAAGTTGGATCTTCAATTTCCACTGCTCCATATGGTTTGACTTCTTTAATCAAAAACGGGCCTGACCATTTTGATTTCAATTTTCCAGGAAACAATTTTAATCTTGAATTGAACAATAAAACTTGCTGACCTGGTGTGAAGTGTCTTTTCTTTAACTTTTTATCATGGTAAGCTTTCACCTTACTTTTGTAGCACCTGGATGATTCATAGGCATTGTTCCTCATTTCTTCTAACTCTAGAAGCTGTAGCTTTCTTTTATCTGCTGCTGCATTTTGATCAAAATTGAGGAATTTTAAAGCCCAATATGCTTTATGCTCCATTTCAACTGGGAGGTGACATGATTTTCCATAAACCATCTGAAAAGGAGAAAGACCAATTGGTGTTTTAAATGCAGTCCTGTATGCCCAGAGTGCATCATCAAGTTTTTGTGACCAATCCTTTCTGGAAGATGACACAGTTTTTTCCAGAATCCTTTTCACTTCCCGATTTGAAATCTCTGCTTGCCCATTGGTTTGTGGATGATATGCTGTGGCTACCTTATGCTTTACTCCATAATGTTGTAATACTTTCTGAAGAACTTTATTGCAAAAGTGTGAACCACCATCACTGATTAAAGTTCTTGGTGTCCCAAATCTGCAAAAAATATTTTTCTTCAAGAAATTCACAACAGTTTTAGTATCAGCATTGGGAGTAGATATTGCTTCCACCCACTTTGAAACATAATCTACTGCCAAAAGAATGTATTGATTTGAGTATGAGTTAGGAAAAGGTCCCATGAAGTCAATTCCCCAACAATCAAATACCTTAATTTCTTGTATATTTGTAAGAGGCATTTCTTGCCTTCTTCCAACATTACCTGTTCTTTGGCAGTTATCACAAGATTGAACAAATAAGTGAGCATCTTTAAAAAGAGAGGGCCAGTACAAACCTGATTGGAGAACTTTTGCAGATGTTCTTTCATCATTAAAATGTCCTCCATATGGTGATTTATGACAATGCCACAACACATCTTTTACTTCCCAGTCAGGCACACAACGTCTTAACAAATTATCCGCTCCAATTTTGAATAAATGAGGGTCATCCCAAACAAAGTATCTAGCATCTCTAAAAATTTTTTTTCTTTGTTGCCAAGTCAAATCATTTGGAAGAACTCCTGCTGCTTTGAAATTGGCCATGTCAGCAAACCATGGCCGCTGTGTTATTTTGAAAAGTTTTTCATCTGGGAATTCTTCCAAAATTTCTCTTTCTTTAACAGTAACCTCATTATTCACTAATCTAGAAAGATGGTCAGCTACCATATTTTCACTACCCTTTTTATCTTTGATTTCAAGATCATATTCTTGAAGGAGCAAAATCCATCTGATCAACCGAGGTTTTGAATCAGGTTTAGTTAAAAGATACTTGATTGCAGCATGATCAGTAAAAATGATTATTTTTGAGCCAATCAAGTAAGATCGAAATTTTTCTAAAGCATACACTATGGCTAGTAATTCTTTTTCAGTAGTTGCATAATTTATTTGATTTTCATTCAAAACTTTACTAGCATAATGTATGACTTTAAAAACTTTCTCGTATCTTTGACCTAAAACTGCTCCAACAGCATAATCACTTGCATCACACATAAGTTCAAAGGGTAGATTCCAATTAGGAGCAACAATTACAGGAGCAGTAACCAATTTTTCTTTCAAGGAATTAAAAGCTTTAAGACATGCTTCATCAAATTTAAATTCAACATCTTTATTTAGAAGGTTTGATAAGGGTTTTGCAATTTTTGAAAAATCTTGAATAAACCTTCTATAAAATCCAGCATGTCCTAAAAAACTTCTAATACCTTTTACATTCACAGGAGGAGGGAGTTTAGAAATTACCTCTATTTTGGCTTGGTCAACTTCAATGCCTCTAGAAGAAATTTTATGACCAAGTACAATTCCTTCTTTCACCATGAAGTGACATTTCTCCCAATTAAGTACTAAATTTGTCTCAATACACCGCTTCAGTACGGTGTCCAGGTTGGATAGACATGTTTCAAATGAATTTCCAAAAACTGAGAAGTCATCCATGAAACTTTCAATGCTCTTTTCAATTAAATCTACAAAAATAGCAAACATACATCTTTGAAAAGTAGCAGGTGCATTACATAATCCAAATGGCATTTTTCTGTAAGCAAATATGCCAAAAGGACATGTAAAGGCAGTTTTTTCCTGATCAAGAGGATCAACAGCAATTTGATTATATCCAGAATAACCATCAAGAAAGCAATAATATTCCTGTCCAGATAATCTTTCAAGCATTTGATCCATAAAAGGTAATGGAAAATGATCTTTTCTTGTTGCTTGATTTAATTTTCTATAATCAATACACATTCTCCAACTGGTGACAGTTCTTGTAGGAATTAGTTCATTTTTTTCATTAACAATTACTGTCATACCACCTTTTTTTGGAACAACTTGAACAGGACTTACCCATGTACTATCAGAAATTGGATAGATAATACCTGCTTTCAACAATTTCAAAACCTCTTTTTTGGTTACCTCTTTCAAAGTTAGATTGAGGCGTCTTTGAGGTTGAGCAATAGGCTTGAAATTATCTTCCAACAAGATTTTGTGCATGCAGTATGATGGACTTATACCTTTCAAATCCTCAAGTGTCCACCCAATTGCTTCTTGATTGCTCTTTAATACTTCCACCAGTTTTTCTTCCTCTGTTTCACTCAACAAATTACTAATGATAACTGGTTTCAAATTACCTTCTTTCAAAAAGATGTATTTCAGATTGGAAGGCAACACTTTTAATTCAGGTTTCTAGATCTCTTCACTAGGTGATTCTTGAATTTCTTCAATCTTTCTTGACTCAAAGGAAATTTCTTTCCCGTGATCAAATTCTTCAAGATATCTTTCAATCTGTTTTTCCTCTTCTTCATCCAAAAATTCAACTGAGTTAGTCAATAACTTATTTAATGGGTCAGAAATAATCATACCTTTTGATAAGGAGAGATAAGTTTCATCAAGGACGTCTACTTTGAAACAATCTTGCTTTGGGTTGGGATGTTTCATTGCCTTGAAGACATCAAAATTTACTTCCTCATCATGCACTCTTACTGCTAACTTCCCATTGTCCACATCAATTAGTACTCGAGCAGTTTTCATGAATGGTCTTCCAAGAATTAGAGGAACATCAGCATCCTCTTCCATGTCTAGGATCATAAAATCCACAGGAAAGTAGAACTTGTCAACCTTTACAAGGACATCTTCTACAATCCCATAAGGTCTCTTGATGGATTTATCAGCTAATTGCAGAGTCATCTTTGTCTGCTGTGGATCAAGATCACCGATACGCTTCATCATACTTAGGGGCATTAGATTGATGCTCGCCCCTAAATCTAATAAAGCTTTACCGATATTTACTCCCCCAATAGAGACAGGAATAGTGAATTTACCAGGATCTTTGGATTTTTCTGGCATCTTGTATTGTAGAATAGCGCTGCAGCTTGCTTCAAGTTCTACAATCTCTTCATCATACTTCCTTTTCTTTGTAAGCAGTTCTTTCATAAATTTAGCATATGTAGGCATCTGTTCTAATGCCTCAGAAAAAGGAATGTTTATGTGTAACTGCTTAAAGATTTCAAGGAATCTTTTGTATTCCTTCTCTTTATCTTTTCTTGATGGTGGATGAGGATATGGTAAATCTTGGATACGGGGTGTCTGTCCAAGATACTGATTTTTTTGATTTTTTTCTTTTTTTTCTTCACTCTCTTTTTCTTCTTCCTTTTCTTTCTCTTTTTCTTTTTCATTCTCTTCTTCTTTTTCTTTTTCTTGATTCATACCTACGGCCTTACCACTTCTTGTAAAAATAGCCTTACATTGTTCTTTCGCTTTGAATTCTTTGATGTCGGCTACTTCTTTTACTAGCTGGCTTAACTGTTGATCTGATGCTTTACGTGCGACATTGATTGTCTCCATGTATTGCATTAATTGTTGAATACTTTCTTCAGCCTTGGTCAACCTAGCATTGTAATCTCCTTGATTGTTGAAGGGTCTAACATTTTGTTTCCAGCCATAGTTTTGCCTTTCCTGTAAGTAATTGTTAGAAAAAGAATTTACAAGAGGATTTAGGGAATTACCTATAGGTAATCTCTGATGAATCAAGGAATTAACTTGTTCTTGCTCATTTCCACAGTAACCACATGGTTGTTCGCCCATACAATACTCACATTGTTTTAATTGAGCAGGGAGTTGTGGTGGTATATGGGTAACTTGCAATTTTCCAAGTTGTTTACTCATAGTCTCAATTTGTTGCATCAACAATTTTTGTTGAATTAACACTGTATCGTTTACTCCTTGTTCAACTGTACCTTGTTTATTACCTCTTGCTGGTTTAGTTTGATGGTCACTAATGGACATTGATTCCAATATTCCAATAGCTTCCTCCACAGTCTTGTTCATTAAAGAACCACCTGCACAAGCATCTAACATCATCTTGAACTGAGGCAATAAACCATGGTAAACGATTCTTACCTTTTCGGCATCATTCAGGTTGTGGTTTGGGCATTTTCTCAAGAGTTCTTTGAATCGTTCCCATGTCTCTCCTAATGATTCATCATTATTTTGAGAAAAAGAGTGTATGGCTGTCATTGCTTCAAAATATTTTGAAGGAGAATAAAATCTTTCCAAAAATTTTCTTTCAACATCGGACCAGTTTGCAAAACTACCCGGTGGACAAGATTTAAACCATTCTTTTGCTTTCCCAATCAATGAAAAAGGAAAGAGTCTCATGTAAACAGACTCTTCTTGATTGGGTTCAAAACCAATTGTGCTGCATAATTCATAAAAAACAGTTAAATGTTCATATGGTTCTTCATGATTTAAACCAGCAAATTGGTTGTTTTGAATAATATTTAAAGTGGCAGGTTTAATTTCCACTGGTAAAACTGGTCCTTGAAATATTCCCGAAACTCGGGGTGGACCATTTATAGCAGCAAACTGTCCCAATGTTCTCCTTTCAGCAGCCATATTTGAATTTTCAAAAATTTTTGAAGTAGAAGAAGAATTAGTTTGTGTTTTAGATTTCAAAGACTTGATTTTCTTTACAAACTTTTCTATCTCAGGATCAAAATAAATTTTACCTGCAGTAGATCGAGTTTGCATACACAAACTAAACAAAGAAAGTTAGTGTAACAATGATACAAAATAAATAAAAAAATTATCTAAGGTAAAAAATATTTACCACGGTAATTAAAATTTTACTGTTTTACTGAAACAATTCAATCCCCGGCAACGGCGCCAGAAAACTTGTTGGCCCGTCGGTTGTAACCGGGCTTTGTGAATTGGCAAGCGCACCAATCGTTTGTAGTTTTCGAAATTTAGATATCGTTCCACTGGGATTGAAGTCCAATAACAACAGTAATCTTCTACTTACTATGGTAAATATGAAGGAAATTATAAACAAAAGAATGATTTATGTACAGTTTATACAATATTCACAAGATAGCATGGTTGATTGATTCATGAGATAAAAAGAAAATAAAATCTATCTAAAAAGTTGAGTTGCGATCTAGAATAGGTAAGATACTTGAGATAAACACAGATAAACAAATTATGTTGGAAATTAGATCCCTAATCTAGAATAACAATAAGGAACTCAAGACATGCATGTTTAATCATCAAGTTTCATGTCATTGCAGCTTAAAATCATTATAACCGATCCCTCGTGATATAAATTCTAAGAATTCACCGTAAAGTCCGATCCCTCGTGAGCTTTCTCAGTAAAAACTTGCATTAAGACCTGGCCTTATGGCAACAATGGTTAACAACCCCTATAGAATTGAGATACCAAGGGTATTCCAACTTTTTACTTTCGTCAAAACAAGTTTCAATACGGCATAAATAATCATTCTCCCGTTTGACATTTACACTAATAAAACCAGTTTCGATACACATGAAAATCATTCTCCCGTTTGACGTTCATATTAATAAAAGGTTGAAATACTAACATGGACTTGAATCATAAACATGCAGAGGTCGAATTCACAACATTATACTCAATAGATTAGTTCACCAATTCCAACATAAACAGATTAGTTACACATGGTAAAAGTAAAAACAACACTTACAGAGTTTGACATTACGAAGAAGACGATGGAAACTTCACGATACAACGATCACAATACACCGAAACACACTCAAGTATCTAGAAAACTATTCTAGAACTACAACTCACAAAAGAAGTACTCAAAGTCGAGCACAAGAGAGAAGAGAAGAGAAGTGTATGGAATGGGATGCTATGAATGGTGTTGGATGGCCCTATTTATAGGGCTGAGCAAGGGTGCTGACGCTACGCGTCCCTGTGACGCTACGCGTCAGATCCCTGACTCAGCTTCCATTAAACACTTGATAATGGCCACTTTCAATAATTAATCTTGATCATGCCTGGCCACTTGGACATGTTTCCACGAGTTTTTGGCCATTTATGCTGATTGGGGTGGCCCTTGGGCTGAGTGGAGTGCCCATTATTGGGTCCAAGTGGGGTGGTTGGCCAAAAGTAGGAGTGGAGACCATGCAGCACTGACGCTACGCGTGGCTGTGATGCGTAGCGTCAGCATCAAAAATAGCACTTGATGCTACGCGTGGGGTGAGGCTACGCGTCAGCTCCTCCAGTGTAATTTTCTCTTGATTTCTTAACTTTTTCACTGCAAAACTAGAGAAAATTGATCAAGGGCAGATTATTTTCAACAACACTCATTTATTGAATTTAAATCCTAATTTTCTAACAAATTAAACTAATTTTTATGAATTTTATGAAATTTTTATTTAAGCTTTTATTGAAAATTTGAGGACTAACACTATACCACGCTGAAATCTTAAATCTCACTTGGTGTTATCCCACTTGGAAATGTCTCACTCGGTGCCATCCCACACGGAAGTATCACACTCGGAGACACCCCATTTGGGAAAGTTACACTCAACTCGAAGATACCCCACTCGGGAATTAACTGCTCAGAAATATCTCGGTCCGAGAAGTACTCATTTGAAATCAAAGTTTTTCTTCGTCCGGAAGTACTTCTCTCGGAAACGTTTCACTCGGAGACGTTTCATTCAGAGACGTTTCATTTGGAGACGAGTCACTCAGAGACGAGTCACTCAAAGACGTTTCACTCGAAAACGTTTCATTCGAAAATGAGTCACTCATAGACGTTTCACTCAAAAACGAGTCACTCGAAGATGTTTCACTTAGAGACATTTCACTCGGAGACACTCCACCTGGAAGTATAGAACTCGGAAACGTCTTTTCCCGAAAAGTGCTCATTTGAAGTCAGAGCCCCTTTCACTCAGAAGTGGTTCTCTCGGACACGCTTCACTCAGAAATGTCTCCGAGGCCAGGACTCCACTCGGAATTGGTTCTCTCAGTCATGACTCACTCAGAAACATTTTAACCTTCCTTCACTCGGAAGTTCTCTCGGTCATACCTCACTCAGAAACATAACCTTCACTCAGAATTTCTCTTGGTCATACCTCACTCGGAAACAGATTACTTTCTTCACTCGGACAGTCTTATCTCAGACATGATTCACTCGGAAAATGGATAATATCATTAATGGTCTAGATAAAAAAATGATTATACACGAGAATGAAATTTTTAGGATATTACAGACTACCTACAGGGTATTTTATTTACTTATTATCACTTACAGAACTTCCATACTTCAAAATTTACAAGGTTAAAACTGCTTACTAAAAACAGGGGTGTTACACTCTCCTCCCCTTTTGGGAATTTTGTCCCGAAATTCAAAGTTGAAATAATTGAGGGTACAATTTTCTAATCTTTTCCTCAATTTCCCAAGTAGCGTCCCCATCATCTGACTGACTCCAAACTACTTTGACCAAAGAGATTTCCTTGCCTCTTAGCTATTTTAGACGTCGGTCAACAATCTTAACTGGTGATGCTTCAAAGGTAAGGTTTTCTTTCAGAACAAACTAATCAGGACTCAGAACATGATCAAAGCTTGGTACATATTTACGGAGTTGGGAAACATGAAAGACATTATGAAGGTTTGTTAGCTTGGGTGGCAGGGAAATACGGTACGCATTGGTTCCTATCTTTTGCAGAATTTGATAGGGTCCTACGTATCTAGGACTTAACTTCTTGGCCTTTAGAGCTCTTCCTACACCAGTGGTAGGGGTAACTTTGAGGAATACATGGTTTTCTTCCTCAGATTCCAATGGCTTCCGGCGTTTATCGTAGTAACTCTTTTGTCTATCTTGTGAAGCTTTCATTGCCATTTGGATATTTTGGACTTGCTCTATAGTCTTCTGAACAATCTCTGGTCCAATTATCATCTTTTCACCTATCTCATACCAACACAAAGGTGTACGACATTTTCTTCCATATAGAGCCTCATAAGGGGCCATTCTGATGCTAGCGTGATAGCTGTTGTTGTAAGTGAACTCAACAAGTGGAAGATATTCTTGCCAACTTCCCCCATGTTCTAAGACACAAAGACGTAACAGATCTTCAAGAGTTTTGATTGTCCATTCTGATTGTCCGTCTGTCTGTGGGTGATATACTGAACTTAACTTTAGACGAGTTCCTAGGGCTTGTTATAGGCTTTTCCAAAATTGTGATGTGAAACGAGGATCTCAGTCAGACACAATTACAGTGGGTATTCTATGTAATTGTACGATTTCCCTGATATAGATCTGGGTAAGTTTCTCTAGAGAATACTTCATATTGACAGGGATAAAATGAGCAGTCTTTGTTAATCGATCCACGATTACCCAAATAGCATCATATCCAGTTGATGTTCTGGGAAGTCCGGTCGTGAAGTCCATAGCAATCTCATCCCATTTCCATTCCGGTATCTCCAAAGGTCAAAGGATTCCACTCGGTCGTTGTTGTTCTGCCTTTACCTTCTGACATGTCAGGCAAGCTGTTACATACTCAGCGATATCCCTTTTCATTCCTTGCCACCAGAATACTTTCTTCAAGTCCTGATACATCTTGGTTGGTCCCGGGTGGATACTGTATTTACTTTTGTGTGCTTCATCTAGGATGGATCTTTTAAAATCTTGTTGGCTGGAATACAGAGCCTTTTTTGATACCTGATCACCCTATGTTCATCTTTACTAAATTCTGAGTCTTCTTCTTTTGTCTTTCCTGCTAGACCTTGTAATTCCTGGTCATTGGCTTGAGCTTCCTTGACTTGTTCCAGGAAGTCATTTGAAATTCTTAGCATTCCAACCATAAGCATTCCCCTTTTTGGTGTTATTGCCAAATTCAGATCACGAAATTGTTTAATCTATTCCAACTCTTTTGTCATCGTATATGATAGGCGTAGAGCCTTCCTGCTAAGTGCATCAGCTATAACATTTGCCTTTCCAGGATGGTATCGGAGTTCAAAATCATAATCTTTGATGAATTCCATCCATCTACGTTGTCGCGTTCTTTCTGGTCGAATAGATACTTTAAGCTCTTATGATCACTAAAGACTTCAAAGCATGTGCCATACAAATAATGTCTCCAAATTTTTAAGGCAAACACAACTGCAGCGAGTTCCAAGTCATGTGTAGGATAATTGACTTCATGTGGTCTTAGCTGTCGTGAAGCATAAGCAACAACCTTTCTTTCTTGCATTAGAAGACATCCTAGTCCTTGTCTTGATGCATCACAATACACTTCATATGGCTTGGCAGGATCTGGCAAAATCAAGATAGGTGCACTAGTGAGTCGTTGGCGTAACTCTGTAAAACGGCTTCACATTTGTCGATCCATTCAAATGGTTGATCTTTACGTGTCAACCTAGTTAGAGGTGTTGCAATTCGAGAGAAATTGTGACGACCCGCGTCATTATTCCATTTAATTACAACCGTTTAATCATTTTTGAAATAATTTTTCATGTTTAATAAATATTAACTCGGTCTTAATATAAAATAATATTTACTATTCTTAATTACCTTTAAAATAATAAAAGCATATTCAAAATAATGACCCATCGGAAATATTTCAATAATAAAATAGGATTTAGTTAAAAGCAACGGAAGAAGGAAAATAGAGTCAGGGGTCATTCGCCTGAGCGGAACCCTGATTCACTTAGGTGAAAGCCAAGAAGGTCGCTTAGGCGAGATCCGACTCGCTTGGGCGAATGCTACGCTTTAAACCTGAGCGAACAAGACTTACAAGGAAAGTCAACAAGTCGGGTTTCACTTGAAAATAGGTCCACTCGGGAACACTGATCTTTCTTCACTCAGAAAAGCTTAACCTCACTTTACTCAGAAAAGGTTCACTCAGATATACCTTACTCGGAAACATTCTAATCTTCACTCGAAAATACTCCAATCTTTCTTCACTCAGAAGTGATTCTCTCAGTCATAGCTCACTCGGAGACACCCTAACCTTCCACTCGGAAGTGGATCTCTCGGTTATTCTTCACTCAGAAAGGGACAAGGGATACTCGAGTGAAACAGACGCCAAATCAACCGGCCCTCGCTCGAAAAAGACTGAATCCACTTGGCGAGATTCACCCGGTAATCGACTATGCTACAGCAATGCAAATTCACTCATAAAATAAACACCGATCATATAACATCAAGAATTTATACTAACGTCAATCAGCTTACCGATTCAAATTTAATTTAACATACAGGCAACATGTTGTAGCATCACACACTCGGAAAACTCATTATATACATATATTACACAATTCATTCAAAATCACTTGGTGCCTTGGCATCAATCCTCCGCTTGGCGCACCTCCATGGCTCCGACCTCTTCCCTGTCACTGGTTACTAAATTGAAAACCACAGCAAGGGTAAGTGTTTAGCATCATAATTAATCTAGAACGGAATTTAAATAGCAGAACACGAGTATAAACTCCGTCCGACTGCTTTATCATCAAATTGCACATTACACTCGGCAATTATAGCAATTAACACTCAAAATATAGTAATTCACACTCGGCAATATAACCAATCATACTCGGTAAATATAACAATTCTTATTTGGCAATTTTAGCAAATCACTCAGCAAATATAACAATTTACCACTCGGTAAATATAACAAATTTGCACTCGACAAAATTATCAAATCATACTCATCAAATATATCAAATTGCACTCGGAAAATTATCAAATCATCAATTGTCACCACTGACTCAGACAAAATTGATGCCTAGTATCCGGATACTAAAGGATCGGCCTTCAGTTGGGGGTCCTACTTGACACCCCGTGAACCCTGCTTGGTTCACCGAGTCCTGCTTGACTCTCCACCTCGACCACTGGGTCCTGCTTGACCACTGGGTAGCTCAACTGGGCACAAAAGCCACGGGAGCCAGAAATGAGGGGCTAAACATACCGTCGGCCATCCCATACCACATAATCACATATCATATCTCAATCATTACATATCATCAACAAACAACAGATACAACTACTATAAACTGGCATGTGCTTACAATACAGGGCGACCGACTTGTCAAGCCCATCCATCACATTGTCACTGGGTGACCTTCTTGTCAAGCCCGTCATCACATTGCCATCATATTCACTTTGATTATCACAACATCAAATATTTCAAACTCAATCTCATCTTAAGCTACACACACACGATCCTCAACCGATCGGTGTCCATATACATACATGCATACATACATTCACATACAATTTTCATCCAGCATCATTTCTTACCCGTTTTATAATCAATTCAATGACTCGGACTCAAAGTGTGTCCTATTCTAATTAATTATAACCCGAACACCCCCTTACCTCGGTTCCAAGCTTCAACAATTGTTGGGTTCATAGTTCTACCTCCGGATCCAGCACCAGCTTCCTTAATTGTTCTACCGGTGTTCCTTCTACTACCTTGAAACCACTGTCACGGAAATGTAATTATTTCAATGTTTTGATGCAAAATGGACCTCCCTTCAGAGCATGCAGCTCGCAGCGATGGAGGAAGGAGAAGAAGAAAAGTAATAGATGAAGAAGAAGAAGATTCTCGTAGAAGTGAATGATTAAGTGAATGATTGAGGAAAGAGAAAGCAACCTTTATTTAAAACTAATGGCAACTGGTTACCTCCCCAACCGGTCACTTTTAATTAAACTTTTCTCTTCTTCCAATCACACCTTTTATAATTAACCAATCAATAAATCTATTTACACTCACAATATTTAATTAATTAGAATTACCTAATAATTCATAAAAATATCAAATAAATTTGTAAAACAATTTTTAATATTTTCCACTACACAAAATTTTTCTATAAATATCCGGGATGTTACAGAAATTCTCGATGAATCGACGATAATATCTAGCAAGTCCAAGGAAACTGTAAATTTCTGTCACATTCTTGGGTTGTTCCCACTTTAGTACAGGTTCTACCTTTGTAGGATCCACAGCAATTCCCTCTTTAGAGATGACATGCCCCAAAAATTTTACTTCAGTCAACCAGAATTCATATTTTGATAACTTAGCGTATAATTGTCTTGCTCGTAACGTATTTAGAACAATTTGGAGATATTCTTCATGTTCTTTATGGCTCTTAGAGTAGACGAGAATGTTGTCAATGAATACCACTACGAATTTGTCCAAGTATTCATGGAAGATCCAGTTCATGTATCCCATAAAGACTGCAGGTGCATTGGTAACTCCAAAGGGCATGACAAGATACTCATAGTGCCCATATCGTGTCCTGAATGTTGTTTTGGGTATATCATCTTTCTTCATCATTATTTGATGATATCCTGATCGCGGATCAATCTTTGAGAACATAGTGGCTCCTCGTAGTTGGTCCATCAAATCATCAATCCTTGGAAGAGGGTATCGGTTTTTTATCGTAGCTTTATTCAACTGACAATAGTCAACACATAAATGCATACTGCCATCATTAAGCCTTGTTAATTTCTTTCCCTACTTTTGGTCATAGTGATTCCCCCATTAGTGCCAGCGTTAAGCCTTCATGGCAACTTCCTATTGTTGAGATAAAAGCCCCATATTTGCTTTGTACAAGCCTCAAAGGAAGATGAACAAAGAAGGAAGATGAAAAACAAAAGAAGATGAACAAAGAAGGAAGATGAGATCCACAGTTTTCTATTCTCCCTCTCAATTATCAAAACTGTATCATTTTAGTATTTGATGCAATAGCGAATCACTGATTGACATGTGTATAGTGATGTCCTTATTTGAGAGCACAGTGCAGATGGTGTTAGCATTATTTGACGGAAGGACCACATTGAAACATTTTAAACCACATCAGGGACTAACTTGAACAAAAAAAAACTAAAGGACCAGGGTGAAACTTTAGTGTAAAATAGAGGACCAAAGGGTGTATTTACCCTATTTTCATACATAAACCTCTGAGTTTGAGAAGCTATGATGTGTACTACGGGCTCAGCCTCTATCCACTTGGTGAAGTAATCAACCCTAACAATCAAGTATTTGACCCCGCCTGGTGCCTTCGGGAATGGTCCCAAAATATCCATTCTCCACTAGTGGAATGGCCACGGGACTGCCGAGGTAAACAATTCTTTCAGTGGGGACATGGTGCTTGTAACACCCTCGGTTAAATAAGATAGACCCTTCTATAGGATCATCCTATTCAACTAAGAGGTTAAAAGTTTTTAGAAAAAGTGAATATTTTTTTTAAAATAAAATAATGGCAGATCAGTGGAAGCAAATAGTAGGTAATTCACATAGTCATTCCAAACTATAAGTAATTGTACTCTTAATAGAATGGGGCACATAGGCACCCTTAAATACATACAGTCATCCATTGTCTTATTATTTATTAATAAATATTCAACTGCATATATCCTACTTTTAATGAGTGCTCCCAGTTAGTCCAACGTATTGCTGTTCTTCGTACTCCGGTTCCTGGTTTCCTAGCTTCTCTGTTATTAATGATCAGAAAGGGTGAGTATATACCCCAGACCCGGAAGTTTCCCGGTGCGGACATATCCAGTCAACAGATAATATAACATAAATCATACAATTAACATATTTACAACTATAACAATCAATAATGTTGTCATGGAATGCATGAGTTAGGTTTATTTTAATTTATCTTAAGTTAAGTCTCATGATGCATGTGGGCCCAATAAACCAATCCACCATCACCATTATCTCATTCTTTGGCACAACGTTTCCATACTAGAGCGATCGGAGCCCACCAAGTCCCCCAATCATTATTTAATCATTATAAGGTATGAATGAACTCACAGGTTCTAATCATTATATTATCCTGGGACTTGGCTCTACACGATCATGGTTACATTCTGTCATTTAGTCAAAGTACACCAGAGTTGCATCGTCTGACCAGGCTTCAGGCGCGACTTTGATGCCATTGGGTTTCCGTCCCGGTGGTACTCCCAAGATTCTCCTCAGAGATCGGACGTGAATGTCCTCCAGCGTACTAGGTGTATGCTCTAGTTTTACTCCTTCAAAAATATTGTCATGATGCAAAATGCATTATTTACGTTCTATCATTACTTTGATCCCTGGGTATCTATGTGTTTCCAGCCTCGTGATATTAGTTCTCGTGTTCTTAGGTCCCATTTATTTCTCAGACGTTGTGGGTTATTTTTATTATTTTATTTATTCTTATTCAAGAAAATATATCGGTTATATCTTGGCTAAAATAATGCTTCGTTTAAGGAGTAAGTAGTATGTTCCTTATTTCATTATGCATAACTAAAACAATAATAATATTAGTAACAATAATAATAATAATAATAATAATAATAATAATCATCATCATCATCATCATAATAATGATAATAATAATAATAATCATATTCATAATTATAATTATAATCGTAATCATAATCATAAAAATAGTAACAGTGATATAAATGGTGACCCTTTATCCTTATTTCCTTGTTTATCTCATCTTTCAAAACTTCCTCACTGGAATCCATATAGACACCCATGATTCTTAATATTTTCACAATTCAATACCGATCATATCCACTTAATCATCATGGTTAGTAATAATCAACACAGCCAATTAATCATATACATATCAATAAATATATATAAAACAAAAAAAATTAAAGCATATTAATTTAACAATAATTCCCGAACCTTCCCTTGGAAAGGTAAGGACCAGAAGTACCTTAGCCTTTCCAAACACTCGGTTTCCCCCCAGAATACCAGAGAATATACCCCCATACCTTGATGGAGGATCCTAGAGTAGTTGAGGATGTTCTCTATTGTCCTTGCTTCAGATCAAGGTGACTTGACAGAGAAAAAGAAATGAGAGAGAGATTTTACTAATTTTAATTTGTTCTGAGAATTCAGACTTGGAAACAAGATGTGGTATCGATTTAATAATGTAAAAGACAAGTGGGGGACAAGCTTTTCATAGTGGAATGTTAGGTGCGTTAATTGTGATAATAATGGAGGTTTTAGATAAGAGAATGAGCTGTATTGTTGACTATTTCCGCCGCCTATATAATGGAGCTTGTATGATTGAAGTAAATATATTAAAATATTACAAAACGACATGATTGGAGTAAAATGTGCAAGTTTCCCTGCATGTGGCTCGTCCGTGATAACCTATTCGGATTTGCGTGAACTAGCGGACCGATCACTAAGTGGGGATGCTCCTTCGAGCATGAGCGAACCTTTTCGAAACTGGTTAGGAATGGCGTCACTATCCCAGCCCTGATCCAGTCAGGTTCTATTGATCATGTCCCCTATCAATTCTGACACTCTTTGGGCATATCTCTTTCCGAGAAGTTTCAAAGCCTCTTACGTTCAGAATTGCTTCACTCGGAGGAGATTTACTCGGAAATGTTTCTGCTTGAAACACTCGGACATAGCCTTTTCTTTCTTGGAAATGACTCACTCAAAAATGTCTTACCCGGAGACATCTCATTCAGAAATATCTCACTCGGATATCTCTGCCCGAAAGTGTTCTTTCAAAGTCAGCCACTTTTCATTCTGAATTGATTCACTCGGGAATTATCCACTCGAATATATCTCTAACTGAAAAGTACTTATTCGAAGTCAGTCTTTCTTCACTCAAAAATGTTTCTCTCAGAAGTGCGTCACTCGGAAATCTTACAACTGAAAGATCATTCAGAGTTGCGTAACTCGAAAATCTTACAACTGAAAGGATCATTCAGAGTCGAAGACAATCTCAAAGATGAACCGAGCACAAGCTCTCGACAACTTTGAATATGGCCCGAGCATAGGCTCTAGGCAATCTTTATGACACCCGAGTATGAATAGAATGAACGGGTTCATCACTCGGATATTTACTTCCCCCGAAAACTTTTCACTCGGAAACATATTCATTCGAAGTCAAAGTGTTTCTCTATTCAGAATTACTTCCCCTGAAAATGACTCACTTGGTATATTTTTCAATTGGCGCCATACCACGCGGAAATTGGAAATCTCACTTGGTGTTATCCCACTTGGAAATGTCTCACTCAGTGCCATCCCACACGGAAGTGTCGCACTCGGAGATACCCCATTTGGGAAAGTTACACTCAACTCGAAGATACCCCACTCGGGAATTAACTACTCAGAAATACCTCAATCCGGGAAGTACTCATTTGAAATCAAAGTTTTTCTTCGTCCAGAAGTAGTTCTCTTAGAAACGTTTCACTCGGAGACGTTTCATTCGGAGACGTTTCATTTGGAGACGAGTCACTCGGAGATGAGTCACTCGAAGACATTTCATTCGGAAACGAGTCACTCGTAGACATCTCACTCGGAAACGAGTCACTCGGAGACGAGTCACTCAGAGACGAGTCACTTGGAGATGTTTTGTAACATCCCAAAAATTTCAATCCCATGGATAATCATTTTTTTAGATCATTAATGATAAGTTTAGAATGAAAGTTTATAAGTAGGACTGTTTGAACAAGTTTTATATGCCTCACATATTGTATCTGAGGTGTTGGGAGTGAGGGAATTGGTTTTGAATGCAAATTTCATGGGCTGACTTGTTTGGGTGCTTGATTAAATTCATGACTCAATTGGACCCATTCTCTGAATAACTTAACTAGATTGATAAATAATTGAGCATGATTTTGATTATAAATAATGTGTTAAGTAAATAAGCTTGCTTTGAAAAAAATATTGAAGAAAGGTTCCAAAAGCTTGAAAGAAATCAAGAAGATTCAGCATCATCAGAACCTCACGCTTAAGCTTGACCTCGAGCGCGCTTGAGCGCAACCTTGTTGAAGAATTGAAGAAAACAAAGAAGCTTCAGGATCCTCTCACGCTCAAGCGTGGAAATAAGTCGCTTGAGTGTGAGCCCGAGAGCGCCCAAGCGAGGAGCAAGCGTAATCATGAGCGTGGGCATGAGCCCGAGCACGCTTAAGCGTGGCGCGAGCGTGAAAGACAAAAGCTGAAGAAGAAAGGGACTCACTTAAAGTGCAACAAGCCCAGCTTGAAGCGAAGGATCAAGAACCTCCTCACGCTTGAGCAAGAAAAGGAGGCACTCAAGTGTGAGCCCGAGCGCGCCTGAGCGAGGGTAAGCGAGGAGCAAGCGTGAGAAGGCAAGGAAGCCACGCTTGAGCGTAGCTGAGGTGGTGTAAGCGTGAAAGCAAATAATGAGTACCAGGACCTTCACGCTTGGGCGTGACAATCAAGCCCAACGTGACTCATGCAGTATGGGATTTTTAATTTAATATTCACTAATGATACGATGCCAACTCACCCACTTTCTTGTGTTTCTACAAGTCTCTGAAAGATGCTGCATGGGTTCTACGCAAGTGGCAAAGGGAGCTGAACCAGAACCCCTATAAATCAAGCTGCAAACAACATCAGATTGAATCCCCTGTATTTCCCTCACAATCCAACCTTTTCCATTATTTTCTGTATTCATATTTTGAAGGTGAAAATGCAAGGCATGAGTAACTAAACTCCCTTATGGGATTGGCTGTAATCCATTCAACACTGAAGTAATGCTGTTGTAAGTTTTTATTTAGTAATAAGATTTGATAAGTTTCTGTTTTTCCTTCTGCGTTTAATGCCTGAAAGTACTTGATCACTATTTTCTTGTTTTAAGTTTTCTCAAGTATGCTGGGAAGTGACTTTTGAAAGCAGATCTGAAAGAAATACTTATTGTGAGTAGGTAGCCAGGGATGGCATCTAACGCAATAAATGTCAAAATAATCGATCGATAATGCTGGGATGATTTCAAAGTGACTGAGGGATCAGCGGTTTGAAATCATTCTTATGAATTTTGTAGTTGAGGGATCGATACAAATGACTGTGATTGTGACGTAGAAATTATCTTTTTGACTTACTTATATAAAAACTTATGCAGCTTATAGAAGGTGAGGATGTGATAAAGCCAATCCCTATTTTACAAAATTGATTTCTCTCAAAATTATTCACTGTTATCCTTTGCAAATTTTATTCTCTGTTAGCTATTCACTTTTTCATTCAACATCATTCACAACAAAACAAACTAAAAACCTTCTGCCTAATCAATTCAAAACTAAGATCTTCATTCTAACACCTCCCTAGTGGAACGACAACTATACTATATTACAACTTCTGTGTTTAAACTTGGCACAAGCATTACATTGAGTTCATATTATACAAACTTGATTCTCTTTCATTGAACTCTTCATTCCAATATATGAAAAATAACACCATCAAGTTTTGGCGCCGCAGCCGGGGAGGTGATTTAAGTTTGAATATTTTAGCATTGAATTGACAAGACAGTGTAAATAAATTTGTTTTCAATTTGCTTTTATTTTTTTTAGTAACCTTGCTACTTTGAGTACTTGATTTATGATCTTGAGAGGACGGGGTACAAAAGAACAACTTGCATTTGATCCAGAGATAGACAGGTTCCTCAAGAAAATCAAGAAAGCCAAGCAGAACTTCCATGTAGGACAAACTTCCTCTGATACAATGGATGTCAACAGCAACAATCAAAACCCACCAAGGAGAACACTTGGAGACTATGCTTTACAACAAGGGCCAAGACATTTCTCAAGCATTGCAGTTCCAAACACTATCAGAGCACTAGAAATGAAACCAGCATTTCTTAGTTTGATTAGTTCACACCAATTTACTGGAATGTCAAGTGAAGATCCGTATACTCACTTAGCCACATTCTATGAATTGGTTGGAACCATGGGATTTAACCAAGATGTTATTGATGCTGTATATTTAAGACTATTTCCTTTCTCTTTAGCAGGAAAAGCAAAGGAGTGGTTACAATCTCATCCAAATCAAAGTTTGAATAGCTGGAACATAGTTGAAGAAAAATTTCTACAAAGGTTCTTTCCTCCATCTAGATTCATCAAGGCCAAATTAGATATTACAACATTTAGACAAGGCCAAGATGAACCTTTTTGTGAGGCATGGGAACGCTTTAAATCACTGCTCAGAAAATGCCCAAACCATGGACTTGAAGATATTGCACAGCTTAATATTTTTTACAGTGGTTTAAGGGCTGACACTAAAATGATTTTAGATACAGCAGCAGGAGGAACAATGATGACAGTGGATGCTGACCAAGCCACAAGGATAATAGAAGCTTTATCCTCAACAGACTACCAAGCTTAACATGATCGTCAGCAAGTTCAAAAGAAAGGAGTCCTTGACTTAAACACCACAGATGCCATTTTAGCACAGAACAAAATTCTGACCCAACAATTAGAAGCATTGACCAAAAAGATATCTAATCTTCCACAACAATTACATGTAGTACAATCATCATAACCAGGGCAACAACAAATGCCTACAACATGTAACTTTTGTGGAGGAGATCATCTCAATGAGAACTGTGGCTCACAAGAAGCAACTGTATACTTCATGAACAACCAAGGAAGGTCTGGTAATTTCAATTCAAATTTTTCTAACCAACCATTTCAGGGATGGAGAAGTAACCAAAACCAAGGCCAAGGATGGATGCAAGAGCCCAGCTCTTCAAATAAACTATATCAAAATAATGGTCCTTCCTTGGTGGAGAGAACTTCTAGATTAGAGGACACCTTGGAAAAATTTATGCAAACTTCTTTAGCAAGTCAAAAGAAAAATGAGGCATCGCTTAGGAACTTGGAAACACAATTGGGACAACTAGCCCGACAACTTGCTGAGAAGCAGAAGCCTCAGTATGGAGCAAACACTGAAACAAACCCAATAGAGCATTGCAAGGCTGTGACCACACTGACTGAGGAAATAACTGAGGAAGAAGATGGACATGATACTATCATCTCTGAAGCAGTACCTCATAACACCAAAGATCCAGGGAGTTTATCTATTCCTGTCACTATTGGAAATCTTTCAAAAAGTAAAGCTTTATTAGATCTTGGTGCTAGTGTAAACTTGATGCCATTATCCACACTTAAAAGGATAGGGGATTTTTCAGTAAAGCCAATAAACATGACTTTAAAAATGGCAGATCAATCAATAAAAACCCCTTATGGTATTGTTGAAAATATTGAGGTCAAAGTTGATAAATTTGAATTTTATGAGAACTTTGTTGTCATAGATATGGAGGAAGATTCTGAAGTCCCTCTAATACTGGGGAGACCATTCTTGAAAGCAGCCAAAGTCATCATAGATATGGATGACAGAAGAGTAAAAATTCGAGTGCAGAAAGAAGAAGCCAACTTTGTTATTGATGAAACAAATAAATACTCAGAAGGTGCACTTGAAAATCTGAATGGGAAAAAGTCAAGGCCTGACTTAGGAAAGGAGGTGGAAAAACTCAATACTCTTATCCACCAGCTCCATGACCCATATTGAAAAATCTATCAAGCGTCAAGCTAAAGACGATAAACAAGCGCTTATTGGGAGACAACCCAATCTTTTACATTTTCTTTTCTTTTCTTTGTTGATGTTAATTTAATAATCTGTGTGTTATGTTTTCATACTTTTGATTTTCAGAATAACTCACCTCATCGTTCAAACTTCAAATGCTAAGTGTCAAAGAGAAAGGACAAAGGACAAACACCACGCTCAAGCGTGGATTTCCCCGCTTAAGCGGGAGACTTTCATTCCAAATGCTGCATTAAATTCACTTGAGTGAATAATGTCAAGACTTAAGCGAAAGAAGAAATAAGTATCAGGGGGTAGGCTCACCCAAGATACGCTCAAGCGTGGGACTTTTTCTCTGTATCAGTAGCATACACGCTCAAGCGAGTGATAGAGCGCTTAAGCGCCACTTCTAAATCTCAGTCACGCTTAAGCGTGAATCATCCAGGCTCAAGCGCCTCACTTGGTGATGGTTCGTATGCAAGAAAGCCACCCCGACCGCGCTTAAGCGTAATTACCCACGCTTAAAGCGTGAAGTCTCTCTACTCAAGTAGCACGCTCAAGCGCAGGGACAAGCATGGAAATCAGGTACCAATCTTGCATATACCACGCTCAAGCAAACTTGAAGCGCTCAAGCGAAACATTTTTCTAATCTCACGCTTATGCGTAAAGTTCGAAGCCCATGTTGCTTGGCTTGGGGACAGGCCTCCTTTTGTGGGAGAGGGTGACACTACACAGGATAGGCCAGGAACTTCAGCACAGGGACCTCTTGAAAGACACCAGGGAACAGAAGAGGATTCATCTGAGGATGAGTGAAAAACTTTAATACTTTTATTTTTATTTTGGGTTTAATTTGCTACTTTAAGTTTTATTTCAAATTGACAATTTATAGTTTTACTTTGAATTTTTTTATTTTAGTAGATATTACTGCAGCATGCTTTGGAATTGCTTATGATTATTTTTTGTTTTGCTTGAAGCTTTAAACATTTTTGAAAAACCCAACCAAAGATTTTACTTTTTGAAAAAGAAAAGTTTCTAAAGCGGCAAAAATTATTTTAAGACACTAACACTGAATTTTGAAATGGCAAATGGCTAAATTAAGAACCAAGGAATTAGAATGAATGTACTTTTGATTGTTTACATGCTTAAACCCTTTTCTGTTAGAATAAGGAAGTAAGCCTTATATCCCGGTGAGAAATGAGAAATCTAAACACTGAGAGTCTCATAAGAATTTGTCGAATAAGCATTGCCTGATTTTTTGATTAACAGTTCTTAAGAAATTAAGCAGGGAAATGACAAAGGCAAATTTGAAAATAAAAATAAGCTCTGAGCCAAAAAGCTACCCTTTAAAAATATTCCAATTTTTGTAACCATTTTGAGCCAACAAAATTTTTATTCAAACACCCTAAACCAAGCATGAGAAAATCTTACCCTATCAGCATGCTTCAAAATCTTGTGAAAAGAGCATAAAACAATTTTATTTTATTTTATTTTATTTTTCAAAAGGGTGATAAATGTGGTTAGCTCTTTAAGATTTAAAGAATCTTGGTCTTGGGAGAGGAGTTCCCGAAGCCTAACATGAGCATGAAAATTGGATTTAGACAAGTCTAGGACTTGATAATGAGTGTTGGGGGATGATGCCTTATGATGGTATATTAATAGCATGTATATGAATATTTGTGATAGGATTGTATTCCGGACGATGATGCAGAACGTTTTCAACTTTAAATTTCGAGGACGAAATTTTTATTAGGGTGGGAGAATTGTAACATCCCAAAAATTTCAATCCCATGGATAATCATTTTTTTTAGATCATTAATGATAAGTTTAGAATGAAAGTTTATAAGTAGGACTGTTTGAACAAGTTTTATATGCCTCACATATTGTATCTGAGGTGTTGGAAGTGAGGGAATTGGCTTTGAATGCAAATTTCATGGGCTGAGTTGTTAGAATTTTCATTTTTGTTTGGGTGCTGATACTCTCGCTCATGCGAGAAGGGATCTCGCTCAGGCGAGGATCCCCTGTATCGGTATAATGATCTCTAGACCAATTTCTCCTAGGCGAGTGAGACTTCCGCTCAAGCGAGATTCATGTTAAGCAATCTAGGGAGTTACTGGACGAATCTCCCTCAAGCGGGTGTAGCCGCGCTTGAGCGAGCCAGAGAGGAAATTGACACTGGACACTTTTCGCTCAAGCGTGGGTGAGTCGCTTGAGCGAGAGTGTGAAGTCTGATGATTGGTCAGTGCTCACTCAAGCGAGTGACAGGTATTGTTGTGTCTCGACCGAGCGTGACGAGTGAATAGGAGCAAGTAAGATTCTGGATGAAATTCCACTCGAGTGGGAACCTTAGAAAATAATTTCATGATGTGATGAATTTTCGAGTGAAATTCCGAGTGAAACAGGTCAAAAATAAGACTTTCCGAGTGAATAAAAGATCTGTTTCCGAGTGAAGGTTGAAAAATCCGAGTGAAGGTTGAGAATTCTGAGTGAAGGTTGAAATTCTGAGTAAATAATGAAATTCCGAGTGAAGGTTATGTCTTCCGAGTGAGCTATGTCCTGGACAGGACCTTCCGAGTGAGAGATCTCCCAGTATAAAATTCCGAGTAGTGGAGTCCGAGTGGAAGTTTCCGAGTTCAGTGTAACTCGTTCCGAGTCGAGCCCCTCCGTGTGTGTAATTCCGAATGGGGATGGCACCGATAGGGGATACATGGTGTGAAAATGAAAGGAAGTCAGTTTTTAGAATAAATTACCGAGTGAAAAACTGAGTGAGAAAGGACTCGGTCTGGATTATTTTGCCGAGTGGAAACCTGAGTGAGTGATGGTCGGTCTTGGTATTAATTTGCCGAGTGAAAGATCACACAAGAGAAGAGTCAGATTTGAAATAATTCACCGAGTGAAGAACGATCAGGCGTTGAGTCGGTGTGAGAGTGAATTACCGAGTGAATAACCGATCGAGTCATAGGTCAGTTTTAATATAAATTGCCGAGTGAAGGACTGTTTGAGATGACTCAGACTTGGAATGAATTTCTAAGTGAATGACCGATTTAAGTGTTGAGTCGGCGTTTGATTGAATTGCCGAGTGAATGACTGACTGAGTGATAAGTCGGTTTTTGTGTAATTTGCCAAATGAAAGACCGAGTGAGTGTGAAGTTGGTCCTGGAATGATTTAGCTGGGTGAAGGACCGAATGGGAGGAACTGGTTCTAGAACAGGTTCACTGAGTAAAAACCGAGTGTTGGGAAGGACGACCTTTAGTCGGATTTCCGCTCAAGCAAGTGGATACCTCGCTCAGGCGAGCGAGTGTGGAATTAGATACTGGCTCGATTTTGCCCGAGCGAGCTGAGGCGCTCAAGCGAGATGGGCTATCTCGCTCAAGCGAATGTGGGCCTCGCTTGAGTGAGTGACCCCCCTGTTGGAATTTTTCCATTTTTTTCTCTCGGTTCTGATTATATTGGCCCTCCTTACCTTATATTGAATAATACTTGAGGGAATGCATAGATATATATATACATCCCCAGAATACCGAACCAGTGCCAGAATCTACCTTTTACACCAATCTTGTCGTTTTTATATATATATATATATATATTCCTTCAATTATACAAGGCTCCAGTAGGTAGGCGGTGGTAAAAGTCAACAATACAGCTCATTCCTTATCTAAAATCTCTATTATTTCCATAGTTGATGCACCTAACCTCCAGTCACGAGAAAGCTTGTCTTCCACTTGTCTTGTACATTATTAAATCAATACCACACCTTTTCCAAGTCTGAATTCTCAGCACAAACCAAAAATTAGTAAAGTCTCTTTTTCTCATTTCCTTCTCTACGTACAAGCCACTCTGATTCAAAGCTAGGACAGTAAGAAGAAAACTTTTTTCAACCAATCTAAGACCCTTCATCAAGGTAAGAGGGGATAGGGTTGTGAATAAATATGGCATGGGTAGAATTGTATGTTGTCCTAGGAGTTTCCAGATTTATTTTCGTATCTTGTTGCTCAATTTTGAAGCTGAAAACGTGTGAATTTGATTCTAACTTCTTCATCCAAGTTGTAGATCTTTTTGTTATGTGAATTTTGAGACCTGAACCGACTGATTTGGATTTGGATAGCAAAAGTTATAGCCAAAATACTACAGCATGTCTGTTTGGAATACGTATCTTATATTTTGTGTATATATTAATATTCTGGGAATTATACATGCATAATTAGACTTTGATGTCTTCACAAAAGTTGTAGATATTTATGTTGTGGATCTATACAAAGTGGTTTCAAGTTAAAAGGATATTTTTAGCTCTAGTTATACCCAAAATACAGAAGTATGTTCATGCTGAAAATCTGCTGTCATGAATTACGAATTTTATTTTTAAAACTGGGAATTGTTTAAAGAGAATTAGTGTTCAGTGTCTTTATAAAAGTTCTAGATATTTGTGTTATGAGTATTTTAGAACTGGTCCCATGCCAAAATTATTTTTGTAGCTCCAGAAACGTTGAAAATACCAACATATGTACGTTTTGTTACTTTCTTTGAGATGGTTTAGTATACTGTGATTATGTGATGTTTCTGTTTGGAATTTGAAATTATGGTTTTCATGAAAGTTGTAGATAATTGTGTTATGGAACTACAGAAGATGGAATTACTTAAAAAGGATTTGATTTTCTCACGTTATGGTCGTTTTACTAATGTATGTTGCTGTGGTAAAATTCTGAAATTTACCTATAATGGTTATTATGGATGAAAATGATATTTCCATGTGGGCAATGAATTAATTTTGAATTATTGAGGGCCATGAAAGTGTAGGGATTCATGGTTATTCTAATTCCTACTTATATATTTCGGTATTTGAAAGCGAGGGCCATGAAGGTGTAGGGATTCATGGTTATGTTAATTCCTACTTGTGTATTTTGGTATTTGAAAGCGAGGGCCATGAAGGTGTAGGGATTCATGGTTATGCTAATTCCTACTTGTGTACTTCGGTACTTGAGGGCGAGGGCCATGAAGGTGTAGGGATTCATGGTTATGCTAATTCCTACTTGTGAACTTATTTTCGCAAGGGCCATGAAGGTGTAGGGATTCATGGTTATGCTAATTCCTACTTATGTCTCTATGAGACTTTTTACTGCAGTATTCCCACCAAACCAAAATGGATCTAACATGACATCATTTGACTAAGTTAAAGATTTATTAAATATAAATGAACTTGTTTGGCATATTCATCATATCATTATGGTTTGTTAACTGTGTTTGTGCAATTTTACTTATTTTATATTTATTCTATATTTTGTCTCACTCTTACATTAATTTTTACAGTGCATGCTACACAGAATAATGAGTGATGCTATTAATGGAGCTTTTATGATTTATTGCTTGGACTTTGACTTCATTAAAATATTAATGGATTATAATAATATTATGTACCATGTACTGCAATCTTCTCTATCGTTTCCACTATATAAATGTTTTATGTTTTAATTGTTCACGACTAGTATGCATGATAATATTCCGCATTTATCAATTTTTACGTGATCTCAGAATTTAAATTACGAGTTTCAAAATGATTATTTAAAAACACAAAAAATTTGTTCCAAAATTTTGGGGCGTCACACGTTTCACTCGGAGATACTCCACCCGGAAGTATGGAACTCAGAAACGTCTTTGCCCGAAAAGTGCTCATTTGAAGTCAGAGCCCCTTTCACTCAGAAGTGGTTCTCTCGGACACACTTCACTCAGAAATGTCTCCGAGGCCAGGACTTCACTCGGAATTGGTTCTCTCAGTCATGACTCACTCGGAAACATCTTAACCTTCCTTCACTCGAAAGTTCTCTCGGTCATACCTTACTTGGAAACATAACCTTCACTCAGAATTTCTCTCGGTCATACCTCACTCGGAAACAGATTCCTTTCTTCACTCGGACAATCTTATCTCAGACATGATTCACTCGGAAAATGGATAATATCATTAATGGTCTAGATAAAAAAATGATTATACATAAGAATGAAATTTTTAGGATATTACAGACTACCTACAGGGGTATTTTATTTACTTATTATCACTTACAGAACTTCCATACTTCAAAATTTACAAGGTTATGCTTACTAAAAATAGGGGTGTTACAGTGCTCATGGCTGTTCTTCTAGCAGGCATCATACTTCTAGACGTACTCCACTGCGTCCCTCGCCATTGTGGGCCACCAATAACCAGCCCTGGTTATCTTCCTAGCGAGACTCTTTCGGCCGCAATGATGGCCTACGTGCCTTCATGTACTTCGGTCATTACCCCTCCTATTTATGCCTCGTTCAAGCACTTTAGGTATGAGACTGATATTCCTCTTCAAAATAAATTTCCATCGATCAATACGTAATTCGGTAGTTCCTTCTTAAGCTTCTTTATCTCCAAAGAATCTGTAGGCAGTTGTCCATTCACTAGATACCTAATGATAGGGACTATCCACGAGTCATCTGGGAATGCTCTAGAACGAATGGCACACACCTCCACAGGTACCGTTATACTAGGTTCTCTCAGGGTACTCTGAACAACCGTGGTTATTGATCCCGCCTTTTTTATGCTCGCCAAATGGGATAAAACATCGACCCTTATGTTATCTTCCCTTGGTACGTGCTTGTACTCAATATGGCTGAACTTTTCTTCTAACTCCTTTACTTTGTCTAAATATTGCTGCAAGAGCGACTTTTTTGCCTAGTAATTCCCATTAATTTATGAAATTACCAGTTGGGAATCACTGCATAGTACGACATTTTTGGCTCCGACATCTAACACAGCTCGGAGTCCGGCGAGGTAAGCCTCGTACTATGCTTGGTTGTTTGATGTCTTGAAATCAAACCTGAGGAAAATTTCTATAATGACCTCGTCCTCACTTTCTATAACGATGCCAGCTCCACAACCTTTTGAATTCGAGGATCCATCCATAAAAATCATCCAATGTTCCCTCAAAGATAAGGGAGCTTCTCCCGTTAACTCGGTCATAAAATCTGCCAAGACTTGGACTTTGATGGTTGTCCTGGGTTCAAATGAAATCTCGAATTCAGAGAGCTCAATAGCCTATCTCATCATTCTCCCAGCCAGATTCGGTTTGTGGAGTACAACCCCTTAAAGGAAGGTCGGTCCTTACCACAATTAGGTATGCGTGAAAGTACTGCCTTAGTGTAACATCCCGAATATTTATAGAAAAATTTTGTGTAGTGGAAAATATTAAAAATTGTTTTAAGGATTTAATTGATATTTTTATGAATTATTGGGCAATTATAAGTAATTAAATATTGGAAGTGTAAATAAATTTATTAATTGGTTAATTATAAAAGGGTTGAATGAGGTGTGATTAGAAGAAGAGAAAAGTTTAATTAAAAGTGACCGGTTGCCCATGAGTTTTAAATAAAGGTTTCTTTCTCTTTCCTCAATCATTCACTCAATCATTCACTCTTTCACGTTAATCTTCTTCTTCTCCATCTGTTACTTTTCTTCTTCTCCTTCCTCCTTCGCTGCGAGCTTCATGCTCTGAAGGGAGGTCCATTTTGCATCAAAACCTTAAAATAATTACATTTCTGTGACAATGGTTTCAAGGTGAGTCCATTGAACCGTTTAAATTTGTTACCTCGTCTCTTTCATTTCCTTCTCTGGACCGAATGGTCATGTATGGTGGGGTACTGTTCTGATCTCCACTCCTCTTGGCTGTGTGAGCCTGAAAATGGCCTTTGGACTGTGTGGGTCGTGCGACATTAACAGGTTTTGCCTTCCAACCCCGTAGGTAGTAGAACGAACACCGAAAGGCTGATTGACGGAGCTGGTGCTGGATTCGGAAGTGAAACAGTGAACCCAGTGCTTAGAGGACGTAATCGGCACCAAGAGCAGATTGTTGAAGCTTGGAACCGAGGTAAGGGGGTGTTCGGGTTATAATTAATTAGAATAGGACATGTTGGGTCTGAGTCATTGAACTGATTATGAACATGGTAATAAATAATGTTGGATGAAAGTTATATGTGAATGTATATGTATGAATACACGTATAAATGTGGACACCGATCGGTTTAAGATCGTGTGTGTATGACTTAAGATGATTATGAGTTTGAAATATTTGATGTTGTGATAATCAGTGTATAGTGACAATGTGATGCCGGGCTTGACAAGCAGGTCGCCCAATGGCAATATGATGGATGGGCTTGACAAGTCGGTCGCCCTGTATTGTGAGCATATGCCAGTTTCTGGTAGTTGCATCTACTGTTTGTTGATGACATGTAATGATAATGAGATATGATATGTGATTTTGTGGTATGGGATGGCTGACGGTATGTATTACCCTGTTTTTGGCTTCTGTGGTCAAGTCGGACCCAGTTAAGCTACCTAGAGGTCTATGACCCAGTGGTTGAGGGGGAGCCAAGTCGGGCTCGGTGAACCAAGTCGGGTTCACGGGATGTCAAGTCAGACTCCCAGCTGAAGGCCGATCCTTTAGTATCTAGATACTAGGTGTCAATTTTATGTGAGAGTCAGTGGTGACAATTGATGTGAATTATTATATTTTTTGAGTGTGAATTGCTATATTTACTGAGTGTGATTGGCTATGTTTGCTGTGTGAATTGCTATAATTGCCGAGTATGATTAGTTATATTTGCCGAATGTGATTGGCTACATTTGCCGAGTGTTAATTGCTATAATTGCCGAATGTGAATTACTATATTTGCCAAGTGTGACTTGTAATTGATGATAAAGCAATCGGACGGAGTTTATACTCATATTTTGTTATTTAAATTACCTTCTAGATTAATTATGATGCTAAACACTCACCCTTGCTATGGTTTTCAATTTAGTAACTAGTGACAGAGAAGAGGTCGGAGCCCTGGAGGTGCGCCAAGCGGAGGATTGATGCCAAGGCACCGAGTGATTTTGAAATGCATTGTGTAATGTGTATAATGAGTTTTCCGAGTGTGTGATGCTACAACATGTTGTCTGTATGTTGAACTAAATTGAATCGGTATGCTAATTAATTATATGTGAATTTATGTTGTTATATGATCGGTATTAATTTTCACGAGTGTTTGCTGTAGCAAAGTCGATTATCGGGCGAATCTTGCCTGAGCGGATTCATTTTTGTCCGAGTGAAGGGCCGGTCGATTTGGTGTCTATTTCGCCCCAGTGTGTATCCTTCGTCCCTTTCTGAGTGAAGAATAACCGAGAGATCCTCTTCTGAGTGAAGATTAGAATGTTTCCGAGTGAAGATTAAAATTTTTCTGAGGGAAGATTAGAGTGCTTTCCGAGTGAAGATTAGAGTGCTTTCTGAGTGGTTAGAATGTCATCCGTATGATGAATGGATGAGAACCCTTCCAAGTGAAGGAAGGTCAGATTGTTTCCAAGTGATGTATGCCCGAGCGAACTTCTTCTGAGTGGAAGGTTGGGATGTTCCCGAGTGAGCTATGGCCGAGCAAACTATTCCTGAGTGAAGGTTAGGAATGTTCCGAGTGTGGTATACCCGAATGAATGAAGGTTAAGAGTTTTCCGAGTGGATGAAGGTTAAGCTGCTCCTGAGTGAGAGATGACTGAGTGGGACCTATTTCCGAGTGAAACCCGACTTGTTCACTTTCCTTGTAGGTCTTGTTCGCTCAGGAGAATGACCCTCCTGTCTTCGTTTCTCTTTCGCTGATTCAAATTAAATCCTATTTTATTATTGAATTATTTCCAATCGGTTATTATTTTCAGTATGTTTAAGAAAAGTAAATATTATTTTATAATAAGGCCAAATTAATTTTTATTAAACGTGAAAAATGATTGCAAAAATGATTAATCTGGTGTAATTAAATGGTATATTGACGCGGGTCGTCACAGTTGGTATCAGAGCGGTTCTTTCTAGAGCCAGTTGCATGGGTCAACCCAGTGATTTGTATGAGTCCTATACTGGACTGTTTTTACATTTTATTGCATTGTGTTTGTGATTTTTTATGCAGCTTGGCATCATCCCCTTGGCACTCCAGCGGCGGTGTGTTTTATATGAGTATGAGGTAAATATCCGACTCCCTAGTAGAGCATTGGTTATTAATGGTGATGTGTTTGTTCATTGTAGAATTACATTATGGCTGAAGGGACTAGTTCTGGTGGAGGAGATGACTTCATCTCAAAGTTTTCCCAACTGATGAGTAGGACCGAATCTGGTCCCACTCTTGATAAATTCCTGAAAAGGAATCCCCCTGCCTATAAAAGAGGGCATGATTACGATGGGGCGTATGTTTGGATAAGGGAAATCGAACAAGCCTTTGAATATTTCGACTGCTCGGAGGAGCAGAAGGTTCAGTTTGCTACTTACCAGTTGAAGGATGAGGCTAGGATATGGTGGTCTCGGACTAAGGTATAGATGAAGGTGGCGAGTGAACCGCTAGTGTGGGCGAATTTCTGACGGAGGTTTCTTGTCAAGTATTTCCCGGATAATTACAAAATCCGAAAGGAAATGGAATTTCTGAGGCTGGAACAGGGCCGAATGTTAGTGACTGAGTATACTACTAAGTTTGACGAGCTGTATGACTTCTATCACCATTTCTCATTGGAAGGAACCGAGGGTAGTAAGTGTGCCAAGTATGAATCGGGATTGCGAATTGAACTTCGCAATATTATTGTGCCAATGAAGATTCGGGATTATCCAACTCTGGTAAACAAAGCCAGGCTGATAGAGGAAGTGAAATTACAGAGGGCATTTCAGCCGAAAGATAAGAGACCGCTGAAGGCAAGAGGATTCAGCTTCAAGAAGACGGGTCAGTTCTTTCGTGGCGGTAAGTCTTCCGCTACGTCTTCTTCCTTATCTGGTTGGAGTTCTTCTGGCCGATCTGGTAGCCAGTTGAGTAGCCGTGTGTGCTACAATTGTGGCTAGGAGGGCCATATTTCGAAACACTGTCCGGCTAGTCAGATTGTTTGTTTCCAATATGGACAACCGGGGCACATTAGGCCCGATTGCCCACAGAGGCAACAACCGAGCGGACATGGCAACCGAGCCAACACTTTTAGGACTCAGGGTGCTAATTTTCCGAGAGGAGGTAGACACGGTGTTGGTCATGGAGGCCAACACTCGGGGAGGTCAGATGTTCAATCCAGTGGCGCTCAAAATCTCATGGCCGGGCGAGTATTTGCTTTTGATGCCTCCGAAGTTGCAAAGACTGATAACTTGGTGCAGGGTAAGTGCCTCATCCATGGCTGTCTAGTAGATATAATTTATGATTTGGGTATGACCCATTCATTTATTTCTGAGAGTTATGTACGACGGCTTGGTTTGCTGATTGTGTTAATGGAGAACGCTCTTAGTGTCTCCACTCCTACTGGCTCCACTTTCCATGCAACCACTATGTGTGGGGAATTGCCGATGCAAGTTGAAGATCGTACCTTCCTGGTAAATCTTATTTGTATACAGTTGAAGAACCTAGATGTTATCTTAGGTCTCGATTGGTACGCTGCTAACCATGTGATGGTGGACTGCTATCGGAAGACTATCGTTTTCTCCCAGGAATTCGACACCAACAACGTGGTGAGTGATGTCTCCGCCACCTATGTTATTTTATTTACTTCGGAGGGTCGGTATAATCTTATGCCGAGTGATATTCCGGTAGTATGTGAATTCCCTGATGTATTCCCGGAAGAAATTCTGGAGTTGCCTCCCAGTCGGGAGATTGATTTTTCCATTGACTTGATTCCCGGGGCCGAGCCTGTGTCCCGTGCGCCTTATAGGATGTCTTCGATGGAATTGACCGAAGTAAAGAAACAAGTGAATGAGATGCTTGAAAAGGGTTTTATCCGATCGAGTGCTTCACCGTGGGGCACTCCTGTACTGTTGGTGAAAAAGAAGGACGGTAGTATGCGGATGTGTATCGATTACCGACAGCTGAATAAGTTGACGGTTAAGAATAAATATCCGTTGCCATGGATCGACAATTTGTTGGACCAGTTGCGAGGCGCTGTCGTATTTTCTAAGATCGACTTGAGGTCGGGATATCACCAAATACGAGTAAAGTCGGAGGATATTCCGAAGACGGCATTTCGGACTCGGTATGGACATTTCGAGTATGTTGTAATGCCTTTTGGAGTGACGAATGCTCCTGCCATCTTCATGGACTACATGAATTGGATTTTTCAACCGTACTTGGATCAGTTTGTGGTAGTATTCATTGATGACATATTAGTGTACTCAAAGTCGGTTGAGGAGCATGCTCAACATCTTCAAGTTGTTCTGCAGATATTGCGTGAGAAGAAGTTGTACGCTAAGTTATTCAAATGTGATTTCTGGGAAGGAAGTGTACAATTCTTGGGACATGTGATTTCTCGAGAGGGTGTATCGGTCGATCCATCTAAGATTGAGGCAGTTATGGCTTGGGAAAGGCCTAGGTCGGTAACTAAAATTAGGAGTTTCCTCAGATTGGCTGGGTATTATCAGTGTTTCATTGAAGGATTCTCTCATATAGCGCTTCCTTTGACTCGGTTGACGAGAAAGGAAAGCCCATTTGTATGGTCGGAAAAGTGCGAATTGAGTTTCCAAACTCTCAAGCGGTGTTTGACGACTGCCCCTGTACTTGCACTGCCTGATGTGATGAAAGAATTTGTGGTGTATTGCGATGCATCTAAGTTTGGTTTGGGATGTGTGCTGATGCAGGACGACTGGGTGATTGCCTATGCCTCAAGGCAGTTGAGACCTCATGAACATAATTATCTGACTCATGACCTTGAGCTTGCAGCAGTGGTGTTTGCGTTAAAGATTTGGTGCCATTATTTGTATGGGTCTCGTTTTGTGGTGTTTAGTGACCACAAGAGCTTGAAATATTTGTTTGATCAGAAGGAACTCAACATGAGACAAAGGAGATGGGTGGAGTACCTAAAGGATTATGATTTTGATTTGAGGTACCACCCGGGTAAAGCAAATGTTATTGTCAATGCGCTGAGTAGAAAGGTATTACACGCGGCTTTCTTGATGGGCAAAGAGCAAGAACTGTTGGAGAGTTTTCAGGATATGAACATTGGAGTTGTTATGACCGTTCCGAATTAAATAATAGTCAGAATGCTGAAGATCTCCAATGAATTTCTAGTATCTTTAGCTGTGGCCCAAAAGGATGATGAAGAGTTGTTTGGAACTGCTTGACACTCAAGCAAGAGGCAAAAATATGGAGTTAACCCAAGGCAACGATGGAATTTGGAGATTTCGAGACCGAGTGGTGGTACATGCAAAAGGTGATTTCAGGCAAGCCCTGCTAGTTGAAGCACATAGGAGTTCTTTGAGTATTCATCCCGGTGTTACAAAGATGTACCACGATTTAAAGAAGGAATTCTGGTGGCCGGGAATGAAGAAGGCAATAGCCGAGTATGTGAAGTCGTGTGTGATATGTCAGAAATGCAAGGTTGAACATCAGAGACCCCCAGGCTTGCTTCAACCTCCGGAGATTCCGATTTGGAAGTGGGAGAGTATTACCATGGACTTTGTATCCGGGTTACCTCATACCCAATCCGGGTGTAATGCAATCTGGGTAATTATAGACCGACTAACCAAGAGTGCTCACTTCTTGGCTATGAACATGAAATGGTCATTAGGCCGACTGGCTAGGCTATACATTACTGAGATTGTACAATTTCATGGCATACCTTCGAGTATTATTTCTGATTGGGATCCCCGATTCACTTCTAGATTTTAGGGAAGTTTGCAACAGGAATTGGGTACTGAGTTAAGGCTAAGCTCAGCTTATCATCCTTAGATGGATGGTCAGTCGGAACGGACTATACAGACTCTTGAGGATATGCTGAGAGCCTATGTATTGGAGCAGGGCGGCTCATGGGAAAGATATTTACCCTTGGTGGAGTTTGCATACAACAACAGCAATCATAGTAGCATTGGAATGGCTCCGTATGAAGCTCTATATGGTCGGAGGTGTCGTACACCATTGTGTTAGAATGAAAATGGCGATGCCATTCATTTGGGGCCCGAGTTAATCCAGGAAATAAATGAACAGGTTGCTCTAATCTGAGAGAAAATGAAAATTTCCCAAGACCGACAGAAGAGTTACTATGACAATCGGCATAGACTACTTGAGTTTCAGGCGGGTGACTGGGTATTTCTGAAAGTTTCACCGACCAAAGGTGTAGGTCGGATATTGAAGAGTCACAAGCTTAATCCGAGATACATTGGGCCGTATCAAATTTTGGAGAGGATCGGTGACGTTGCTTACCGACTGGATCTTTCCCAGTCGTTAACTAACATCCATAATGTATTTCATGTGTCACAACTCCGAGCGTATATTCCGCGTGATTCGATGATTGTGCCGAGTGACTCTATCGAATTGGAGAAGGACCTGACGGTGGAAGTTACACCGATCGGTATTGAGGAATATCAAACCAAACGGTTAAGGAACAAGGAGGTGCCATTGGTAAAGGTGAAGTGGCAGAATTTGAATGGGGTAACCTACACGTGGGAATTGGAATCTGACATAAAACGGGTGTACCCCAACCTTTTTCAATAGGTGCGTTGATTTCGGGGACGAAATCCCTTTTTAGGGGGGATGGATGTAACATCCCAGATATTTATAGAAAAATTTTGTGTAGTGGAAAATATCAAAAATTGTTTTTAAGGATTTAATTGATATTTTTATGAATTCTTGGGCAATTATAAGTAATTAAATATTGGGAGTGTAAATAAATTTATTGATTGGTTAATTATAAAAGGGTTGAATGAGGTGTGATTAGAAGAAGTGAAAAGTTTAATTAAAAGTGACTGGTTGGGGACGTGACCGGTTGCCCATGAGTTTTAAATAAAGGTTTCTTTCTCTTTCCTCAATCATTCACTCAATCATTCACTCTTTCATGTTAATCTTCTTTTTCTTCATCTGTTACTTTTCTTCTTCTCCTTCCTCCATCGCTGCGAGCTTCATGCTCTGAAGGGAGGTCCATTTTGCATCAAAACCTTGAAATAATTATATTTTCGTGATAGTGATTTCAAGGTGAGTCCATTGAACCGTTTAAATTTGTTATGTTATCTCTTTCGTTTCCTTCTCTGGACCGAATGGTCATGTATGGCGGGGTACTGTTTCGATCTCCACTCCTCTTAGTTGTGTGAGCCTGAAAATGGCCTTTTGACTGTGTGAGTGGTGCGACGTTAATGGTTTTGCCTCCCAACCCCGTAGGTAGTAGAACAAACCGAAAGGCTGATTGACGGAGCTGGTGCTAGATTCGGAAGTGAAACAGTGAACCCAATGCTTAGAGGACGTAATCGGCACCAGGAGCAGATTGTTGAAGCTTGGAACCGAGGTAAGGGGGTGTTCGGGTTATAATTAATTAGAATAGGACATGTTGGGTCCGAGTCGTTGAACTGATTGTAAACATGGTAATAAATAACGCTGGATGAAAGTTATATGTGAATGTATATGTATGAATGCACGTATGAATGTGGAGACTGATCGGTTTAAGATCGTGTGTGTGTGACTTAAGATGATTATGAGTTTGAAATATTTGATGTTGTGATAATTGGTGTATAGTGACAATGTGATGCCGGGCTTGACAAGCAGGTCGCCCAATGGCAATGTGATGGATGGGCTTGACAAGTCGGTCGCCCTGTATTATGAGCACATGCCAATTTCTGGTAGTTGCATCTGCTATTTGTTGATGACATGTAATGATAATGAGATATGATATGTGATTATGTGGTATGGGACGGCCGACGGTATGTATTACCCTGTTTTTGGCTTCCGTGGCAAGTCGGACCCAGTTAAGCTACCCAGAGGTCTATGACCCAGTGGTTGAGGGAGATCCAAGTCGGGCTCGGTGAACCAAGTCGGGTTCATGGGATGTCAAGTCGGACTCCCAGCTAAAGGTCGATCCTTTAGTATCCGAATACTAGGCGTCAATTTTATGTGAGAGTCAGTGGTGACAATTGATGTGAATTATTATATTTGCCGAGTGTGAATTGCTATATTTGCCGAGTGTGATTGGCTATGTTTGTTGTGTGAATTGCTATAATTGCCAAGTATGATTGGTTATATTTGCCGAATATGATTGGCTATGTTTGCCAAGTGTTAATTGCTATAATTACCGAATATGAATTACTATATTTGCCAAGTGTGACTTGTAATTGATGATAAAGCAATCAGACGGAGTTTATACTCGTATTTTGTTATTTAAATTCCGTTCTAGATTAATTATGATGCTAAACACTCACCCTTGCTGTGGTTTTCAATTTAGTAACCAGTGACAGGGAAGAGGTCGGAGCCCTGGAGGTGCGCCAAGCGGAGGATTGATGCCAAGGCACTGAGTGATTTTGAAATGCATTGTGTAATGTGTATAATGAGTTTTTCGAGTGTGTGATGCTACAACATGTTGTCTGTATGTTGAACTAAATTGAATCGATATGCTAATTAATCGGATGTGAATTTATGTTGTTATATGATCGGTATTAATTTTCATAAGTGTTTGCTGTAGCAAAGTCGATTATCGGGCGAATCTTGCCTGAGCGGATTCATTTTTGTCCGAGTGAAGGGCCGGTCGATTTGGTGTCTGTTTCGCCCCAGTGTGTATCCCTCGTCCCTTTCCGAGTGAAGAATAACCGAGAGATCCTCTTTTGAGTGAAGATTAGAATATTTCCGAGTGAAGATGAAAATTTTTCTGAGGGAAGATTAGAGTGCTTTCCGAGTGAAGATTAGAGTGCTTTCCGAGTGGTTAGAATGTCGTCCGTATGATGAATGGCTGAGAACCCTTCCAAGTGAAGGAAGGTCAGATTGTTTCTGAGTGATGTATGCCCGAGCGAACTTCTTCTGAGTGGAAGGTTGGGATGTTCCCGAGTGAGCTATGGCCAAGCGAACTATTCCTGAGTGAAGGTTAGGAATGTTCCGAGTGTGGTATACCCGAATGAATGAAGGTTAAGAGTTTTCCGAGTGGATGAAGATTAAGCTGCTCCCAAGTAAGAGATGACTGAGTGGGACCCATTTCCGAGTGAAACCTGACTTGTTGACTTTCCTTGTAGGTCTTGTTCGCTCAGGCGAATGACCCTCCTGTCTTCGTTTCTCTTTTGCTGATTCTAGTTAAATCCTATTTTATTATTGAATTATTTCCAATCGGTTATTATTTTTAGTATGTTTAAGAAAAGTAAATATTATTTTATATTAAGGCCAAATTAATTTTTATTAAACGCGAAAAATGATTGCAAAAATGATTAATCTGGTGTAATTAAATGGTATATTGACGCGGGTCGTCACAGTTGGTATCAGAGCGGTTCTTTCTAGAGCCGGGTGCATGGGTCAACCCAGTGATTTGTGTGAGTCCTATACTGGACTCATAATAATTCTCTGGGGTCGAGCTTCATCAATATAGGTAGGTTTACCAATACGTCTTTGAGGCTTTGGAAGGCTTTCTCCTGCTTCTCTCCCCACTCAAATTTCTTGTTCTTGTTCAAAATTTTATACAAAGGTAGTGCCCGATGTGCCATTTTTGGCATGAATCGGGATAGCGCGGCTACCTTTCCATTCAGTGAATGGACCTCCCTTACGCTCGTTGGACTACGTAGCTCTTGAATTATCTTGCACTTGTCCGGATTGGCTTCAATTCCTCATTGGGTTAGCATGAATCCTAGAAACTGTCCTGCTGGTACTGTGAAAGTACACTTCAAAGGATTCAACCTCACATTGTACATTTGGATTCTTTGAAAAATCTTCCTTAGATCTTCGATATGGTCGTCTCCTTCCGAGGTTTTTGCTTTGATGTTGTCTATATAAACTTTAATGATTTTGGACCTCATACCATCAAAAACCTTGTTCATCATTCTTTGATACGTAGCTCTGGCATTCTTGAGCCCGAAGGGCATCACCGTATAGCAAAAAACTCCTTTATCGTTAATGAAAGTCTTTTTCTCCTCATCATCTTTCCACATCGGAATTTGGTTATAACCGGAGTAGGCGTTCATGAATGAGAGGAACTGGTACCCCGAAGAGTCATCAACCATTTGATCAATACTAGGAAGTGGATAAGGGTCTTTTGGGCAACATTTATTTAAATTTGTGAAGTCCATACACATCCTCCATTTTCCGTTCGCCTTTTTCACCATTACCACATTAGATACCCATGTTGAATATTGAACTTCTCTAATAAAGCTGGCCTTTAGAAGCTCCTCTGTTTGTTCACACGCAGCTTGTTACTTTTCAAGCCCTAGCCTCCTTTTCTCTTGTGCCACTGCTCTTGACTCCGGATAAACTGCCAGTTTGTGACAGCAAAAATTAGGATCTATTCTGCGTATATCTATCATTGTCCAGGCAAACAAGTGTTTATATTCTTTTAATAGTTTTATCAGTCTTTCTTCTATTTCTTTCTCCAAACAATCGTTCACCTCGGTTGCCTATTCGGGGTCATCTCTTAAGGGAACAACTTTGATTCCTCTGTCTGGGGTAGGCTTTTGAGGATTCCCTGGATCAACTACTATTTCTTCTCTTGGGTCTAAATCTATTAGATTTATTGACCCCGGTACCTGTCCACCATCATTGAGCTGCTTCCTTTTTATCGTGTTTTCTGTCTTAGTCATTAAGATGCTCAAGTTATAGCAATACCTTGCCATTTGTTGATCTCCCCTGATCGACGATACCTCGTTATCTTTGTCTATAAATTTGATCAGTAAGTGCGGTGTTGAAACCACAGCTTCTAAGACGTTCAGAGACGGTCTTACCAAGATTCCGTTAAATGGAGATTTCACATCTATCACTAATACCCGAGTCCGGATAGTTTTGGACCCCGGTTCTCCTTCAAAAGTCAATCTCATGTCCAAGTAACCTTTTATGGGTTGCTTAGCTCCATTAAAAGCTGTTAGGTCCTGGGTATAAGATTGCAGGTCACTGTCTGTTAACCCTATCTTCTTAAAACATTCATAAAAAATCACATCACAAAAGCTTCCCTGATCTACCAGGATCCTTCTGATTATTTTGTTAGCTATTACTACTTTAATAAATACTGCATCATTCCTCCAAGAATGGTACAACTGTAGTCCTCATTTGAAAAAGTGATCAAAGGGGCTTGCATCCCATCTTAATATGGTCTGTGGTCCTTAGCCTGCACAGACATGATCATTCTTAAATGGTTTTTTTGGGTGGAGTTGGATACCCTGCCCCCTGTGAATTCTCCTGCTATCATATCATTGACATCTTTCTTTCCTGACCCTGGTGGCTTCATCCATGAGTTATCCTCTTCTTCAATATTGTCCACTACGGCCTTCCCTTTATCTAAGGCTTGCTTTATTGGATCTTTACTGTCTCCATCTTCTTCTGGGTCGGTGTCTCTTGTGACATCCTAAGTCAATTTACCTTTTATTTACACCCGGTTAATCATTTACACAATAAATTTTCCGTGTTTAAGAAAAATTTAGGTCTTATTATAAAATAATATTTACTTTTCTTAAACATACTGAAAATAATAACCGATCGGAAATGATTTAACTCGGTTTTAATATAAAATAGTATTAGATACATTCAGAATAACAATAAAAGCATACGCAAAATAATATCCGATCGGAAATACACCTTTTAATAATATGGAGTTAGAAACAGCGGAAGAAGAAGAAGAAGAAGATGAAAGAGAGGTCACTCGCCTGAGCGGGACCCTGATGCGCTAAGGCAAAATCCGAGGAAGTCGCTTAAGCGAGTTCCGATTCACTTGAGCGAATGCTACCTGGGCGAGTCAGACTTACCCGGAAGACTCACAAGTCGGGGTTTCACTCGGCAAAAGGGGTCACTCGGTCAACTCTCTCTCGAAAACAACTTACTCATACCTCACTCAGAAAAGGTTTATTCAATCTTATATCACTCGGAAAACCCCTAACCTTACTTCACTCGGAATAGGCTATCTCGGCCATATCTCACTCGGAAACACTCTTACCTTCACTCGGAAGCACTCTAATCTTCACTCGGAAACATTTTACTCTTTCTTCACTCGGAGACATTCCACTCTTTCTTTACTCGGAATTATTCTCCCGACCCTAGCTCACTCGGGACATCCTAACCTTCCACCCAGAAGAGTATCTCTCGGTTATTCTTTACTCGGAAAAGAAACGAGGGATTCCCACAGAGACAAAATAGACATCAAACCGACTGGGCCTCGCTCGGACAGGAATAAATCCTCTCGGGCAAGATTCGCCCAGTAATAGACTCTGCTACAGCAAGCACTCGTGAAAATTAATACCATTCATATAACAACATAAATTCACATCCAATTAATCAGCATACCGATTCACACTTACTTCGACACACAACATGTAGCATCACACACTCGGAAAACTCATCATACATATATATTATACTTTATTCAAAATCACTCGGGCCTTGGCATCGATCCTCCGCTTGGCGCACCTCCAGGGCTCCGACCTCCTCCCTATCACTGGTTACTAAATTGAAAACCACAGCAAGGGTGAGTGTTTGGCATCATAATTAATCTAGAACGGAAATTAACAGTTTACATGTATATCAACTCCGTTCGGTTACTTTATTATCAAATTGAAAGTCACGCTCGACAAATAACTCACACTTGGCAAGTATAATTATTTACTCGGTAAATATAACAAGTTGCACTCGGCAAATTATCAAGTCATACTCGGCAAATATAATAGTTCTCACTCGACAAATGTAATAATTCTCACTCAGCAAATATATCAATTTCACTCGGCAAATATACCAACTCACACTCAGCAAATATATCAACTTGCACTCGACAAATATATCAACTCACTCAGCAAATATATCAGTTTTACTCAGCGATTATATCAACTCATACTTAGCAAATATATCAATTTCACTCGGTAAACATATCAACTCATACTCAGCAAATATATCAATTTTACTCGGTAAACATATCAACTCATACTCAGCAAATATATCAACTTGCACTCGACAAATATATCAACTCACTCAGCAAATATATCAATTTCACTCGGCAAATATGCCAACTCATACTCAGCAAATATATCAACTTGTACTCGACAAATATATTAACTCACTCAGCAAATATATCAGTTTCACTCGGCGATTATATCAACTCATACTTAGCAAATATATCAATTTCACTCGATAAACATATCAACTCATACTCAGCAAATATATCAATTTCACTCGACAAATATAACAATTTACACATGGTAAATTTAACAAATTACACCCGGCAATATAATCAATCATACTCGATAATAATTCTTATTCGGTAATTTTAGCAAATCACTCAACGAATATAGCCATCACACTCGGTAATTATAACAGTTCACACTAGGCAATTATAACAATTTACACTCGGCAATTATACACATCACAACCAATAATTCATTAATTATCACAACTGACTCTTACATAAAATTGACGCCTAGTATCCGGATACTAAAAGGATCGACCTTCAGCTGGGAGTCTGACTTGACATCCCGTGAACCCGACTTGGTTCACCGAGCTTGACTTGGCTCCCCCTCAACCACTGGGTCAAAGACCTCTGGGTAGCTTAACTGGGTCCGACTTGACCACTGAAGCCAAAAACAGGGTAATTCATACTGTTGGTCGTCCTCCACCACATAATCACATATTCCATTATATAAACATAGACATATCATTACGATCATCAACAATCAACAGATGCAACCACCAGAAACTGGCATGTGCGCACAATACAGGGCGACCGACTTGTCAAGCCCATCCATCACACAGTCAATCACATAACATAATCATACCATCCTTTTACTGGAAGCCTGTCAAGAGCCGCTCCTTGCTCGTGCAACGCACCGACGACCACTCCCTGCCCTCAACAGTATACAGAGTATCTCATGCACAATATATATAACTCAATATAATTAAAACGTTATCAATCTCATGCACAAATGTTAGAACCGACATATAATCACCAGTTGGGCGGCCTACTTGCCAACCCATCAACACAAGCCACTATATACTTCAATTTATCTCAACATGTATTTCAAACTCAATCAAGCCACACATGATCCTCAATCAATCGGTGTCCATACTCACATGCATACACATACACATACCATTTTTGTTCAGTAATATCTTCTTACCATTTTCACAATCAATTTAGTGACTCGGACTCACAGCATGTCCTATTCTAATTAATTATAACCCGAACATCCCCTTACCTCAGTTCCAAGCTTCAACGATCTGCTCCTGGTACCGATTCATCCTCTATACGCTGGGTTCACTGTTCCACCTCCGGATCCAGCACCAGCTTCGTCAATCACTCCTCTATGTTCGTCCTGCTACCTTGAACCCATGGTCACGGAAATGGGGTTCCCACGAAGTTTTGACACGGAACAGACCTCCCCTCAGAGCATGCAGCTCACAGCAATGGAGGAAGGAGAAGACGAAGAAGAAAGAAGCAGATGAAGGAGGGAGAAACAGTGGCTAGCACGTATGTGAGTGAAAGTGGGAAGAGAGAGAGAAAGAGAGAGACCACCTTTATTAAGGCCCAGGGGCAACCGGTAACCTCCCCAGCCGGTTACCTCCCCATTACCAATTACTGTTTCGTTTAAACGTTTAAGCCAACCCCTCTCTCCTTCAAATCACGCCTCATTTATAATTAACCAATCAAATAAATTTATTTACATTCACAATATTTAATCATTTATAATTATCCAACAATATAAAAAGATCAAATAAATTCCTAAAAAACCTAATAAATCTCTAAAATATTTATTAATAATTTCTGCTACACATAATTTTTTCTAAAATATCCGGGATGTTACATCTCTTCTTCTGGGTAGTTCCTTTGGCTGCTCTTCATACCTGTTCTGTCTGAATAAATACTATTTCAACTTCCCTTCCCTGATAAGAGTTTCGATAGCTTCCTTGAGTTGTCTATATTCATCGGTATTATGGCCGGTCTGCTCATAGAATTCACAATACTTGTTCTGATTTCCAGGCTTTTTGATTGGCATCGATTTCTTTATTCCATTCACCATCATGCCTCTCATGCCAACTTCCCTCAAAATTTGACCTGGGCATACTGCCAAGGGCGTATATTGGGTATAATTCAAACCTTTTCATTCCCTTTGTCTGGGTAAAATGTCCCTCTCTCTATTTTTTAAACATGGATCTTTTCTTTCATGCATCAGGATTCTTTCTTCTGTGACCAGGGTCTTACCTTTAGCAGCTGCCAAGTACATCTCCCTTCCTACGTACTTAGTTGCTTTCCTTCTGAATTCTTCGAAAGTCTGGGGTGCCCCCTTTACTAATGACAAGGCAAAAGGGGATTACGGTTGAAGCACCTCGACTGTTATATGTAGTTGGATTTGCGTTGTCAATCCTGGAACTAGTGCAACCTCCTTGTAAAATCTTTTTAGAAAATCCCTTAGGCTTTCCTCCGATCCCTGCTTGATCTTGGCGAGGGCATGGGACGTTTTGGGGACATCCCTGGACACCATGAAATATTGTAAAAAGGCATGAGCCAAATCTTCTTAACAATCTATTAAGCCCCGCGGCAGTGTTTTGAACCATCCCAGAGCTTTAGCGGACAATATCCTTGGGAACATTCGATATATCATGTCTTCTTCTATACCTAAGAATAACGATTCATTTGCGTAAGCATCCAAATGCCTTCCTGGGTCTGATTTTCCTGTATATTTCCCAATGGAGAGCGGCTGGGAAGTCTGTAAATACTGGGGAATGAGTACGTTCATCAACCTTATGGTAAATGGTACACTAAACCAATATTCTCCAGCTCGATTTAGCTGCTGATACCTTTGATTATTTAACTCCGTAGTTTGGTAAGTAGACTCTTACTCATCATACATTTGCGTCTGTGAATTTTCCTGTGTATGGAAAGATTCACGTTGCCTTCTTTCTCCAGCCACCTTGTCTACTTCTTCCCTCTTAAGCTCTTGAATCTCCACTCTAAGCTACCTAATGAGCTCGTCCCATGGGTCTAGGCGCACCACGACCTGGATTCATCCTTGGTTCAAGTTCGTTCCTGGGATTTCCACAATTCCACTTCTGTACTCTAGGATACGAGGTTTAACTCTCTGAATGTCCTCGACGTGACCCTCGGGGGTTTTGTTCCTCCTGTTTACTTCCATGACTTCTTGTGATTTAGGACTTGAAAATTTATCGGCCCCATCGGACGTGCCAATGATCTGACCGGTGTACGAGATCAAAGTAGTTGACTCATACCGGTGTTTAGGGATGATAAAAAAACTCACGCCCGTGAGTAATCTGCGGATTACTCGTAATGGATACCCGCATATTTACTAAACAGATGGGTAGCGGTATCACACTACCCGCCCAGCGGGTACCCGTTTAATTATTAATATTTATTTTTTATTAAATATATTTAAATATCTAAGTATTTTTTTATTATTTTATAATGATATAAACAAAATTTAATATTTTTCAATGAAAATACTTTTAATTTATAAAGTTGTAATGTATAATAAAATATTAATTTGAATTATATTTTACTAAAATAATATTATGTTTAGTACATTATACCATATTTTATTCTTTATTTTTATAAAAATAAAAAATATTCATAAATATCTATGGGTACCCGCTACCCGTTACCCGCCTAAAACCCGTGGATACGGATAACGGTAACATACTACCCGCACCCGCCCTGCCCCATTGACATCCCTACCGGTGTTAAACTTCCCACACTCTTTCACCTTTTACGTCGTCTCAGTGGGAGTGCGATATTGTAAACTTAGGTTCAGTGGGATCTCTAAGCTCTTCACGTTTTAATAGCTACTAAACCGTCATCTTCAAGACCACATCGGAGGTGTACCTGCAAAAGGGACTCTGGTGCTTAAGTCAGTATGGTTATAACGGTAAAAATCTGTATTACGGAGCAAACACAAGAGAGTAAGAGTGTTCAATGTCTCATTAAGTTCGTTTATGTGTTAATGACATGAGCTATTTATACATGGTTCCCTTAAAACACAAGTGGGTGATTTGACATGTGTCAGGATTAGAGCCTGCATCTTTTGCAGGTGCAAGTTGCCCACTTGCCTATTTTGACCGGGGTCATACTCATACAGTCCGTACTGAAGAAACTTTTTTACTCTGATATGCCTGAATTACAGTTCAGTTTTGTTGATGTCTTTTGTAGGTAAATTGCATATTTTATATTATCCGAGGTAGCTAGTTTTAGGGGATCGGTATCCATACCGGATCAGATTCTTTTATAGTTTACGTTCGAGTATTGAATACTCTATAGGATTTTGATGTGGTAGAGTATCTCATGAATATGCCTTTGTCACATTTTGAATCAAGTTTTCTAAGATAATCCTTAGTATTCAAAATATAACAGGTGCATCCGAAGGGATGAAAGTGTGAGATGTTGGGTTTTCTTCCTTTGCACAATTCATAAGGAGTCTTATTCAGTATTGCTCTAATAAAAACTCTGTTTTGAATATAACAAGAAGTAATCACAGCTTCTGTCTAGAAATATTTTGGAAGATCATTTTCACAAAGCATGGTTCTAGCCATTTCCTACAAGGATCTATTTTTCCTTTCCACAACTTCATTCTGTTGTAGAGTTCTTGGTGAAGAAAAATTATGGGTTATCCTAGACTAATTGTAGAATTTTTCAAAGATTTCATTTTCAAATTCTCTGTTGTGATCACTTCTTATTGTACCAATACAGTAACCTTTCTCATTTTGGATTTTCTTGCAAAAGATTTTAAATACTTTTATAAACTCATCCTTATTAGCTAGCAAATATACCCATGTTAATCTTGTGTAGTCGTCAACAATGACAAATCCATATTCTTTCCTGCCAGACTTTGTACTTGAGAGGGACCAAATAGATCTGAATGTAATACTTCTAAAGGTCTGGATATGGACACAACGTCTTTATTTTTAAAAGAAGTTTTGTGTTGCTGCCCACTCTAGCATGTCTCACATGGTAAGGAACTGTTAAAGGAAATTTTTGGTAATCCTTTAACAAGATCCTTTCTGTGAAGTTTTGAAATGAGTTTGAGACTAACATGCCCAAGCTTTTTGTGTCAGATCCATCTTTCTTCAGTGTTTGAAAATAGACATTTTACATTTTGATCATTCAGCTCATTCAAGTCAACCTTATAGAGGTTGTTTTGTCTGTTTTCATTAAAGAGTATGGTTTCATCATGATTGATGATAGTGCACTTGTCCTTCTCAAAAGAAACTTGGTAACCACTGTCACAAAATTGACTGGTGCTCAGTAGGTTATGTTTCATACCTTTGACAAGAAATACATTTCAATGACAGGTGAGGGAAGTTTACCCACTTTACTTGACCCAATAATTCTTCCAGTCCGGTTCCCTCCAAAAGTGACTGATCCTACCTTAAACTGTTCCAGGTCTAGGAACATAGACCTTCTTCCTATTATGTGATGCGAGCACCCACTGTTCAGATACCATTGCAGAGTTTTTGTTTTTAAGCATATCTGCAAAAGGAATGATTAATGATTTTGGTACCTATATTGTAACATCCTGGATATTTATAGAAAAATTTTGTGAAGTGGAAATATTAAAAATTGTTTTTAGGAATTTATTTGATATTTTTATGAATTATTGGTTAATTATAAAAGGTGAGATTAGAAGAAGAGAATTTTAATTAAAACTTTTAATGGAATTGTAAAGGAAAAGGAGAAATGACCGGTTGAAGAGGTGACCGGTTAGAAGTGACCGGTTGAGAAGATAACCGGTTGCCATGAGTTTAAATAATGGTTTCCTTCTCTTTCCTCAATCATTTGCGCAATCATTCACTCTCTTTCACGTGAAGTTTCTTCTTCCTCATCTGTTACTTTTCTTCTTCTTCTTCCTCCATTGTTGAGAGCTGTAAGCTTTGAAGGGAGGTCCATCTTTGCATCAAACCTTGAAATAATTACATAGTCGTGACAGTGGTTTCAAGGTGAGTTCATTGAACCATTTAAAATTGCTACCTCACCTCTTTCATTTCTTTTCTGGACCGAATGGTCATGCATGTGGGGGTATTGTTCCGATCTCCACTCCTCTTGGCTGTGAGCCTTAAAGTGGCCCTTTAACCGTGTGAGTGGTGGTGCGATGTAACGTGTTTCATGTTCCAAACCCGTAGGTGGTGGAACAAACACTGGTGGAACACTTAAGGAGGTTGCTGCTAGAACAGAGGTGGAATTGTGAACCCATAAATTGTTGAAGCATGGAACAGAGGTAAGGGGGGTGTTCGGGTTATAATTAATTAGGATAGGACACTGTCCGAGTCGTTGGAAAGACTAAACCGGGTAAGAGATGATGCTGAGTGAAAATTATGTGAATGTATGTATGGATGTGCATACCGATCGGTTTAGGATCATGTGTGTGTGTGTGTGAGTGATAAGAAATATTTGATGTTGTTGCTAAATGAAAGCTGTGAATGTATAAGTATGCATGTATGTATATGAACACCGATCAGTTTCTGATCGTGTGTAGGTGACTTGAGAAATATTTGTTGTTGTGATAATTGAGATGATGCCGAATGAGTTATATATGAATGTGTAAGGATGCATGTATGTGGACACCGATCGATTTCTGATCGTGTGTATGTGGCTTGAGCCAATTGAGATTTGAAATAATTGATGCTATGACAATCGGTGTTTAATGGAAATGTGATGCCGGGCTTGACAAACAGGTCGCCCAGTGGCAATATAATGAATGGGCTTGACAAGTCGGTCACCCTGTGTTGTGAGCACATGCCAGTTTCTGGTAGTTGCATTTGTTGATTGTTGATATGAGATGATTGAGATGTGATTATGTGGTATGGGATGGCTGACGGTATATGTTACCCTCATTTTTGGCTTCAGTGGTCAACCAGGACCCAGTTGAGCTACCCAGAGGTCTATGACCCAGTGGTTGAGGGGGAATCAAGCAGGACTCGGTGAACCAAGCAGGGTTCACGGGGTGTCAAGTAGGACCCCCAGCTGAAGGTCGATCCTTTAGTATCCGGATACTAGGTGTCGATTTTATGTGAGAGTCAGTTGTGACATTTGATGAATTTATTAATTAAGATGTGTATGTTTGCCGAGTGTAGTTGCTATATTTGCCGAGTGCAGTTTGCTAGATTTGCCGAGTGCAGTTTGCTATACTTGCCGAGTGAAGTTTGTTATATTTGCCGAGTGTGATGGCTATGTTTGCCAAGTGTGAATTGGTTTTAATTGCCGAATGAAAATTGAAATAATTGTTGAGTGATGTTATATTTACCGAGTGGAAAATTGTTATATTGCCGAGTGGAAGTTACTTATTGAGTGTGATTGGCTAGGTTTGCAGTGTTAATTGCTATGATTACCGAGTGTGTGTATTGCTGAATGTTACTTGTTAAGATTGTCGAAGGAGAACTGTTATATTGCTGAGTGTGAATTACTATAATGCCGAGTGATAATGGATATATTGCCGAGTGTGAGTGTATTGCTAATCGAGTTAATTGCCGAGTGAAATGTGCAGTTTTGAGGATAAAGCAATCGGACGGAGTTTATACTCGTGTTTTATTTTATTCCGTTCTATATTAATTATGATGCTAAACACTCACCCTTGTTGTGGTTTTCAATTTTAGTAACCAGTGACAGGGAAGAGGTCGGAGCCATGGAGGTGCGCCAAGTGGAGGATTGATGCCAAGGAACCGAGTGGTTTTGAAATGAATGTAATATATATATTTTGAGTTTTCTGTGAGTGATGCTATATGATTGAGTTGAACTAATTTTGAATCGGTATGCCGACTAATGTGAACATAAATTTATGTTATGTAATCAGTATTGAATTTCTTGAGTGTTTGTTGTAGTAAGGTTGATTATCGGGCGAATCTAGCTGAGCAGATTCTGTCTTGTCTGAGCGAGGGCCGGTTGATGTGGTGCCTATATCGCTCGAGTATCTTGTCTCTTTTCGAGTAAAGATTAGAGTGCTTTTCGAGTAAAGACTAGCATGTTTTTGAGTGGATAGAATGTCTTTCGTGTGATAAATGGTTGAGAGCTCTTCTGAGTGAAGCTTAAGAATGTATTCCGGGTGAGGTATACCCGAGAGAAACAGTTTCCGAGTGAAAGTAAATTAAGAGTTTCCGAGTGAGATGTGACTGAGTGGACCCCTATTTCCGAGTGTAATTGACTTGTGAATTTTCCTTATGCGTCTTGTTGTTCGCTCAGGTTAAGGCGTGGCATTCGCTCAAGCGAGTCGGATCTCTCCTAAGCGAATCAGGGTCTCGCTCAAGCGAATGACCCCTGACTCTGTTTTTCTTCTTCCGCTGTTTCTGAATAACTATTTTATTAATGGATTTATTTCCAATCGGTTTTAGTCGGTTATTACTATTTTAAGTATGATACTATTATTTTGAATGTATTTAATAAAAATGAATATTATTTTCTATTAAGACCGAGTGGATTTTTATTAAAAGCGAAAAATCTATTGTGAAAAATGAGAAAATTGACGAGGGTCGTCACATATATTCTCCTGGGTCCTATGTTGTTAGTGGTTTTTTCATTTCTTCTTTTTCTTTTCCTGCATTCATTTATAGAGTGACCATGATTTTTGCAATAACTATATTTAATAATCGTTTGTCCTTCAGGAACAAATATAGAGGTTGAAAGATACTTAAAAAGTTTTTGGTTTGGAAACATTTTTCTTTTCCACATATCCCAGACCAAGACCTTTTTGATTTCCTTTGAATGTTCCTAACAAAGCACCCAAGTTTTTTGTACTAATAACAAACTTCCCTAGGTTTGAGGTAAGGGAGTTGACAAGATCTCTTAACCTAACGATTTCTTTATCCTGAGAGTTGCAACAAATCTTAGATTTTTCAAAATATGTTTTTAAATAGGTGTTTTCTCTTCTAAGTTTGTTTAATTCTTCAAAATGCATTTCTTTGTTTTCTTTCAAGACATTTGTTCCATATTTTTCTTCTTTTAACAACGAAATTTGATTTTCAAAATCAGTAATCATGTCAACATGCTTCAGTTTTAGTTTCTTAAAACTTTTTAGTAGCTTAGAGAAATCATTAAATAACAGTTCATAATTTTGTTTAAGTTCAGAGTAATTTACTTCTTCAGAGTCTGAGCCACTGAGACTGGCTTCTAAGTCTGATTCCTTACTTGCCATGAGACAGATTTGGGTTGACACATTTTCTTTATCAGATTCTTCTGAGCTTGATGATCCTTCATCATCCCATGTGATTAAACCTTTTTGTCTCTTAGGAAACTTCCTTCTTTCCCTTCTATCCTTTCTATCTTTATTTAGAAGAGGGCACTCTACTTTTATATGACCTAGTTTTCTGTAGTTAAAACATTCTAGAGCAGATTTGTCAGTTTTAAACTTAAGTTGACTTTTACCTTTGTAGTCTTTCTTCTAGAGCATTTTCGGTCTAAACTTTTTCTTCTCAGTAATTTATGGAATCTTTTGGTTACAAGCGCCAGTTCTTCATCATCTGATTCATCAAAGTTTGGTTCAGAATTAGATGATTCCTCTACTTTCAGAACCCTGCGTTTTCTTGTCTCATCATACCTTAAGACAATGCTCTCGGTGGAAGAGAATTTGTTGGTTTCTTTCTGCTTCAGATTTAGCTCATGAACCCTAAGAACTCCAAGCAACTCATCCAAAGAGAATGTGCTTAGATCCTTAACTTCTTCTAGAGAGGAACATTTTGCATCAAACCTTTCAGGCAAGTATCCGAGAAGTTTAACGTTTATATCTTCTACAGAGGGAGTGGTTCCAAGACTTTTTAGTCAATTCAGTAGGGTTTGGAATCTTCCAAACATCTGATCTACTGATTCATGTTCCTCCATTTTGAAGTTATCATACTATTTGGTCAATAGTATCTTGGATCTCTTGACATTTGATGTTCCTTCTTAGTTGCGTTGAAAAGTGTCCTAGACTTTTTTAGCTGTTTTATGGCTGAAAACCTTGTTGTACTCCGACTTACTAAGAGCACATATGAGAAGAAATCTGGCTTTGGCATTGATCTCCATCTTTTGATTTCATCAGAGCTCCATTCGCTCTCTAATTTAGGTTGACCTTCACCATTCACAGGAGGGCTATGATCACCATTAATGATGACTGCCCAAAGACTGTATTGAGTGGATTTTATAAACATTTCCATTCTATCCTTCTAATAAAAATAGTCTTCACCAAAGAAGGCTTGGGGTCTGTTGATGGAGGACCCTTCTATGATCAATTGATTACTCTGAGAAGCTGCCATAGATCTTGATCCTTTTCACTCGAGGGAGTGATCAACCCAAAGGACTAGCTCTGATACCAATTGATGGTTCAGAGTCAAGCTTAGAAGGGGGAGGGGTTGAATAAGTCTTGGACTCTTTTTCATAAAATGTTAGACCAAATAAAAAACAAGTAATCAAACAAGTAATGAATGAGCGAGATAAACATACAGAGTTTATACTAGTTCACTTCCAACACAGAAGCTACGTCCAGTCCCTTCTACTCTTGAAGAATTTCCGCTATTGTAAAATCTCCTTTACAATAACAACACCAGACCTGTGCCATAAGTAATCTTGACACTGGCCACTTTTGGCTTATCCCAAGTATTCTTTTAACAAACCACTCCTAGCTTAACCCAAGTATTCTTTCAAAAGTCTCTTCAGGCCAAAGTGTTCCCACACAAACTAGTTCTGGTAACACACCGTACGTTTACAAATTGATTGAATGAAAAGAAGTTTTCAGAACTTAGTGTACAAGAGATAAACAATTTGATTTGGGACACTAAGCTTTTGACACAAGACGTGAGTCAGCTAGAGGCAGAACTACAAAGTAATGAGGGTCTTTGCCTTACAAGAAATGAATAAGAATGAGATTGAATAATAACTTGAAGAGATTCTTTCTAAGATTTCCTTGTATGTTAGATATTCAAACTTCCTTGGTATTTATAGAGGCTTAGAGGATATGATCGTTATTGCTTCTTGAAAGGAGATATAAACGTTGGAAATCCTTTGAAGGTATTTTTCCTTAAGCGTCTTGTTATTAGACCTTGAGGATTAGTTTAAGCTTAAGAGAGGTTTGAATCATTTTTTGATATTTTCACGAAAACAGTTTCTCATGCATTTCCATGCACAAAGCATTCGTGAACTAATTCTTGATTGAGCGATAGGTTACTTTCTGAGATGTTCTGATGAGTTCTCTGATTGTGATCAGAATTCGCAGGGATAGGTACGCTAACAGCTGCTGCTCATATTGATCTTGTTCTTTTTGTTCTTTGATGTTAAGCATGCAAATATGATACGATCATTACTCTCGAAGCATCACCAAAATAGAATTTATGAACGTTGATGAAGAGTTCTTTGATCGGGATGCTTATATCAGACTTTTGTTGTTCAACCAGACTTTTAGAATACGTATGCTCCCCCTTTGTTTTCATAACGTAATATCCGTATCCTGAAATTTCTTAGATACACAAAGAATCGTTATAAACATTGCAGACTTTATTCTTTTAGCGAAAATACTTGATGAACGGTATAAACAAATTCAGGAATATATAGGTTCTGGGGTCTGGTCCGTACGGACTTAAAAACTATATTTTCAACCAGACTTTTTCTCAACAGTTTTGATAAGTTTTGACTTACTAAAATGTGTCACCACTTGCTGATGACAATTCTAAACATAATAGGGGCTCCGAATTCTTTTCAATTTCCTCTGAAGCTAAATTCTAACGTTGCTCGACACTAATCCAAGATCAGAATGACGAAATTAGAAGAATGGGTTCATGCTCATCATTGCTGAAAATATCAATGGAGGAGCTATCACTTTGATTCTTTACCTTTTAAGCAAAAAATGTGATTCTTACTTTAAGCTCAATATTGGTCCTTCAATGGCAGCCACGAGTTGCTAAGGAAGAAATGGGAACCTGTTTTTAGTGCATGCTCAAGGGGAAGAAGAATGGAAATTGAAATCACCCATGCTTACCTTGATGATCCAAATTGAAAAAACTGATGGTTTGAAGAAGAAGAACACGACGTGAAGGATGAAGAAAGAGAAAAAACTGATGAAGGCTGTGAAGAAGAGGTTAGCACACATATGAGAAAGAGGAAGAAACGATGGGGAGGGGGAAATTAAAGAGAGAAGGAAAATTGGAAAAGAATAAAGTAAAATAAAAGTTTAGAAAAGGAATAAAATGAATTTGATCTGTCCTGAACTGGGGTCTAGAGATCCGGACTCAAGTCAATCACAAACAGTATGTAAATACCGTATAGAAGACCGGATGTATGAGTATCCGGTGTAAGTATCCGTTGTCCTTGATTGAGGAGAGCGGATTAGGCGTCCTGGAGATCCTTCACACCGACCTAACGCGTTGAAGTGGGCGAATGGTGGTGTCACCTGTAAAGATTCTCCGACGCTCAAGTCAGTGATGATATTCCAAGTAAGGAATGTATTTCAGAGAGTAATTGTTCATAAAATCAGTCGAAGATCCTCACTTCATTAATGAAATGAGCTCATATACCTGATTGGCTCGTTTTACGAGGACTCGTTAGTGGGGAACCACTAACTCCCATTAGCATTATTTTATTGCGCACTTACCAGCATGATTGGGTCAAGTGGCTATTTTATATTGAGCATGGAGAATATAGACTAGGACTAGGGAACAAGTTGACCATCCCCGTGAGCAGAATTTGGCTCGTAGTGCAGGGGATTATTGATCGATCCCTGTAGCAATAATCGTTGTCCTTAGCGCAGTAACGTGTGTGTTGTCCGGTGTCATGGTGTTATCCTGAACAACCGGTATAGGGAGAACGCCTGATACGGAATTACAGTCTGGATGTATACCGATGACACCGGTTACACGTAGATGTCTTGACAAAGACGTTGAAATATGTCTTGCAGATCGGATACCGGTATTGAGACCGGATCAGAATTTATTTTAATTAATTGAACTTTGTTTATTTAGATTAATTTATCTAGCTCTAGAAACTTTAATTTATTCTAATATTTTTAAATTAGGATGTTACAAATTTATATATTATGTTTTAAAGATTTTTTTTTGCATTATAAAAAAATTATACTTTTTGAATCAGAACTTATTTATTTATTAAAATATCACATAAACACACAATAAGTTTTATTTATTTTATTAAAAATTAGTATGCTTTTGAACTGGTCTAGGCCAGGGTGCAAGAGCTGGCCTTAGGACAGTCCTTAACATATGATTTCAAATATAAGTTTTACGTCAGTCCAGTGGGAAATAAAGGTCTTGGAGTGATTCCTCATGCTAAACCACCAGTCTTACGCGTTGTGGGGTGAAAGAGGGTGTCACCTACAAGGACACTACGACGCTCAAGTCAGTGAATATGCAAGGGAATATAAGAGCTTAAGCGTAAACTTTAAAGATAATGTTATACCTTTGTTACGTTGATGCATGGGTATTTATGCCTGGAGATAGTGGAAGAGTCTTTTTGCTCACCAAGTTTCCCGTATGTCAGTACTTTTCTCATATCTTGCAGAAAGGTTGACACATGAAAAGGATGTGTCTAAACGGCTCTACCTACCAAACAGTCACTTTGCATGTTACTTATTCAACACGTTGATACATAGGTCAACTCTGATCTTTCGGTATTAAGGGAATGACTAATGTCGGAATCAGTTTTGGGACCTTTCCTATAACAATGACATATCGTGTTGTTACACTAAACTGTACGAGATACCGGTCTTGAAATATGGATTGTGGTTAAATTACCGCATTGCCCATAGGTCGTTAGCAAGACCGAATCAATTTTTAATTTACACACATAATTTTTATTTTTTTAAAAAATTAATATGTTTTTAATTTTTATTTTCTATAATTTTATAAATAACTATAACTAATTTATAAATAAATTTTTGAAATTTTTTTCCAAAAAGGATACAAAGTATGTAGAAGTAATTTTAAAGTTAAACCTTTAAAAATTGAAAATCTGAAAAATTAAGAAATAAGTGCTGAAAATAAATTAAAATTTGATAGTAAAAGATTAAATAAATTAATTTTAAATTTTATGGACCTATCCGTAGAGGAAATTTAACAATATTAACTCAAAAAATATTCTTGTATTTTTAAAAAATTAGTATGATCTTAATACTTTTTATTATAAAATTAAAAAGTAACAATATTGAGTTTTAAAATTAGATTTTGAAAGGATATACACTTGTTAAAAATAAAAAAAGAAGCTAAAAATAATTTAAAAATTAAACTTTTAAAGGTTGAAAATATGAAAAATCAAGAGATATGTTTTTTAAAATAAATAAATAAAATGTTAATGTTAGAAATTTAAATGGATTAATTAAATTACATTAATTATAAAAGTGGAAAGTTAGAGAAAATTTCATGTGGCATGTTAAGGGAAAGACTTTATAATATCAATTGATAGATTATTATCAGTTTAAATATGTTTTTGGTTTCTATAAAATAGTAGCTTTTGGTTTTAGGCCTTATAACTAATGGTTTTTACATTCAACTTATATATAATATTTTGTTGTAGTCTCTATATTTTTTTTCTTTTACATTTACTTATATATAATATTTTATTTTTAATCTTTATGGCAAATTTGAAACTAGTAAGTATTGATATGACTAATTAGATTATATATCATTTTATTTCATTCTAGCATATTCAATTAACTATTTACGACCATGAAATTTTTTATCATTAAAAACTTGAAATTTTTTATTTTCTAACAATTTTAAAAGCAACTTTAATTATTAGAAATTGTCTTTTATTTTAACTATTAAACTCATGGTCAATAATCAACTAGACATATTAAAACAATCCGAACAAATTGTTATATAATTTAGTTAGTCACATCAATAACTAACAAATTTAAGTTCACACAATTAAAAACAACAAACCATTTAATATATTTTATGTAAAAGAAAAAAAATTATAGAACCAAAACCAAAGAATTTCTATTTTACATACAATAAAATATATTTAAGATTTTACCATAACTAGTTTAATATGAATATAAAATATATTTATCCATGTCATTATATGTGGTAAACATATTTAAAAACTAACATATTTAAAAACTATGTTAAGTTTGTAATCTGCTTGGACTCGAGGAATTGGCAAGGGAGTAATCAAGTGATCTTGCTCGACCTGGCCTGGAATTATTTTCATATTTTAAGCCAGACAACAATTAAGGTTCCACAATCATTCACACGTTAGCCCATGCAAATTTTGATCCTCTGCAGTTGAAATTTTAACGGCACAAATCCTCATCATTCAAACATATTTTTACTCATTAAATAAGAGGGGGAGAATACAAGATTAAAAATATTTGATGATTAAAATTGGAACTGCACGGTCCTAGACTTCATTTCGAACTGCAGATGATCCTGTTCCCCTCCTAATGCCTCTACAGGGTCTAATCATAAAGAATTATTAGCAGAGAAGAATGATATCCCTTGAACAAGAAAATGTTAACATCAAGATAATAAATTTATCACGAGTTGCTTGTCCAAGTCCAACTAATAGTACATGTCAACATGAATGAAATAAAACGTGAATACATAGTGCCCAGCATGGTAGGTGAACAACACCTACATATAGGTAAGTAGCACTGTTCCATGTCCAAAGGGATTCCACCCAGTTCCAGTAGTCACCAACATTAATACCATGAAAATCTTCCAACGCACCTTTCATTAAAAAAAATGCAACTGGTGGAAACCCAATAAAACCTAAAGCAAGATTACAAGTGGCCCTTAGTAAGGTTTTCCAGTTCCTAGCTTGAATATCAAGCTTCAATGGTCTAGCCATCAAACAAATCGGGACAATAAGTAAAGCCCCAATTTGTGCCGTAGCATAGTTAATGACAGACATGAGAGACAAACCAATGAAAGCAGCTGATACGGTTACAGACTTTAAGCTAGCCCATTCACTTTTCTCAACTGGAGATGCAGCAACATCAAAAATTGGAGAGCCCAATATCAAGCACAAAATCAGGAAGCTAAAAGCCGAGAGCAAACCCCACAATATAAAGGTTGTTATTGAGGTGCTATTGGGTATTTGACATAGGAAATATGGGAGCAAGGAGACAATAACGCCCCATAAATGAATGACCAAAACCTTTCTGGCTGAATTCAACCATTTCCAAGATTTGCGGCTGGCATCAACTTCAAATGTAGATGTAGCCTGGGAACTGGATTTACCGCCATCAGTATGGAGATATGCCGCAACTAGTGGGAGTGGTGCAACAAGTAATGCAAATGGAATCATGTAAACTCCATTTGACACATACTTACTAGGTGATGCCAAGAGGTACAAAAAGAATGATTGATGAAACTTCTCAAGAAGGTTGTTTATTGAGCGTATGACTCCTTCAATTAACCTGAAACATGCATAAACATAATGTTTTGTCACACAACATTATGCTCATAGTTATAAAAAAAAAAAGCAGTAATACACAACTTCGTAAAATGTGAAAGTTGTATCGCATTCTATACAATTAAAAGCTTTGCAAACAATGAGAATAATAATTTCCCAACATATGCACAAGTACCTCAATTGGCAAAAGAAACAAAATGAATATAAGATCAGTATCCAATTAATTTTTTTCCGTTAAGGAATTTAAGAATTTTCTTTATCTGACAATTTATCAAATTACTGTTTTGGAGTCTCTTCAACTTTCCAAGCACAAGTAGACATAATGTATCTCAAATGATTAAGACTAGATCGAGCCTACAAATAACTACCCAGACTTCTCTCACTCTAATTGGTTTCTAAAAACAACTACAGGGTGTTCATAGTATTGTACAGTTTTTCATGGTTAAATAAAAAGGACATCACTATATAATTAAGAATTATAAAATGCAAGACTTCTACAACAATTCCAGATGGCCACCCATTTGCTTAATGATTGATATTTGATAAATACATGTATGAGTGACACATACCTTCCACCACGGAGAATAAATTCATTACGCCTGATCATTTTAGTAAGGGAAACTTTTGGTGAAATTTCTATAGTAATTGCATCAACTTGATAATCACGGAAGGCACCATGAGGACCGGTGGGAACACCCAAAGCCTAATATGAATAAAACATAGGTAAAGAATATTTATGAAGTGATCACAGGGAATAATACGGTAAAAACATCATAGATGGGGTAAAAGAAAACACCTGGTAATACAATGAACTTGCAAGTGTAGCAGCACCCTCAACATACTCAGTAGCAGGAATACCAAACTTCCACTGAGGATTTAAGCTTCTAGCTATCTGTCCCACGGATTCAAATATAACACCCAAAGTATTGACCCACTGGAAGCCAAGTAGAGACCACATCTTGTTCACTTTCATCCGCATCCCGTGTTTATGCACTGCCATGTAATTGACAATATTGATGAGATCGAGGTTCGGCATCTGGCCATTGGATGCCTCAGCATAAACATTAAGACTGTCTTCATAATAGTTTCCTTGCTCAGAAACTTTAATTACAAGAGCAGCAGCCATAGTTCCAGCACGTCTAAAACCACCATATAACTTTCCATCCAAATAAAGTCTCTGTTCAAATTCATTACAAGTGTTGCTCTCATTACATGTTTCACTCGTTACTATGTCAATTCCACGGAAAACAGGAGCATGATATTCTCTTAGCCAAGCAGCCACAGAAGAATATTCATCGTATTGTGAATCAGCCACAAGCCATACGATATCCTTTGCCAGCCAAGTAACCCGCGAAAGCAGTGAGAATACTGAGTAAGCAATGCCCAAGGACAAAGCCTCACCCAAATCAACTTTCCTTGGATTGTAAGGCGTCACCAAGACAATCGATTCCTTGCCATCCCCACGTGGTGCTCTGATAATTCCAAAAGTGTTGATTCCAAAAGATGAACAAGTTGCATTTTCTGAGAGAATATCTGAATCGGGACCAGTAAAAAAGTGCAGAGGATGGAACCGGTTCAACTGAGGGTAGAACTTGTGAAAAGTAACTTCAGCATCCAAGGCTGACATATATCTCACAATAAGTCTTTGACTTTCACTGCAATGAAACACAGCAAATATATTATTTCTTTTTGTTTTTCCTTGTGAATTGGTACAACATGGACATACAAGGTTGATCCAGTGGTTAAAGGAGAAACAAAGGAGAGAGATCATGGATTCAAATCCACCCACCAACAAAACTAAAAAAAATGCCTATTCCCAAAAAAAAAAAAAGTTGCTGTACAAAATCTCTAATGATAATATTAAGTGCTACATTAAATGGAAATATCTGAAAATATCTTATCATATCAAAGAAAATCCTCTAATATTAGTTTCCTTATTTCCCCATTATCTTCTAGAATTCGTTACAACAAACCCTTTAATTATGATTATTATCAGATATTTCTTTTTATTATTATGATTGGTTTCCTTGATTAATTAGGATTATGATTAGTATAAACAAGGGATAGTGCCCTGCCCTAGGTTTAAAATTTAATATGAGCCTGTAGAACGTATCAATTAATTGTAACTTGTAATACATTCAATTAATATAAATTAGTGTTCAATCTCTTTCACGTCTCTTCTGAAATCTCATATTTTTAACAAGGAAGAAATGAGGTTACATTGGTGAGGCCTTGGATCTGGACTCCGAATCAGTTAATTCCTTGAGGAATTCATTAGCATCGGCAACATGGCGAGTAGAGAGCATGTTGCTTGCAGAACCTGTGGAACATTCGAGAATGAGCAAATTGAAGAGGAAGTGGTAGTGCACTAATAGGGAAACAAACATGTAGAAAATAAAATGTAACTGACCTGGCATGAGGGCATTTTCGGAAATGTAGGTGTTATTGGCAAGCACCGGGAGGAGGAGAAGAGCCACCAACCCTGCTGTGAAACAATCACACTGGAAAAACCAAAGTTTCAATCAAAACACACCGTTTTAGTCCAAATTTCAAAGAAAATATGAAACCGCGATTAAATCCTAAATCTTAAACCCTAAAAGAATTAATAATAATGACAAGAGATGAATGAGTACCTGACAAAATTGCTGTGAGAGATAAGAAACATCCCTAAGCGCACCACTGGGCGTGCTCTTACTTTGGTACTATTGCTCTCACTCTCGCCCATGTTTTTCCCGTAGTAGCCTCTGATTCCCAAATCACAAATTGAAATGCTTAGTTGGCGTTTTCAACATGTATATAGAAGCTACCTAAAACCAAAGTGTTGGAAATCAATGAAGAAGTATTTTTCATCCAAAGAAGGTGAAGGCTAAGGTGAAACTTGGTTTTTTGAGTTTACGGTAGACCGAAAAATATCAACCGTTGGATGTTAATCAACGGCTCATACTGAGTAATGGCAAACTGTGTAATAGGTTACTATTTAAAGTTTATAACAATTCTATTTTCCACCCCTAAATTAACTAAAATTCTAATACATAAAAGGGGAAGATCTGTTGAGTGTGTTAACATGATTAAAATGATTTAATACACAAAACAAATCCATACCCAACAACATTCAATAAAAAAAAACCAACAACATCCATCAACTTTTATACAAACAGCAAACAACAACAAAACAGCAGAGAGGAAGAAGAAGAAGGAGCCTCCGTCAACCTTCACGAACCGGCCGGCACAGGCCCAACCGAACCAGACCACGACGAAACCGACCTCCCTGCACGAGTCTGACACCGATCTCCCCTGCATCGTCCGCGAATCGCCGGTCCTTGCCCCACTGCGGTCCTTCCCTCAAATCTAAAAAATTCCCATCAATCATGACGCCATAGCCGCGCTTCTGTGGAAGTTTGATTCCAACGCTGATGTAGCACACGGGCTCTTCCAATGGGTTTCCGAAACCCACCCTGAGAGGCTCAGCTCCAGGGTCTACAACTTCATGCTTCACGTTTTGGGGACCAATGGTTCTATTCCTATCTCCGCTCCCATGCTCGGTGTTGCGGTCCTGCCGTTATCGTTGTCGTCAATGTTCCCAACATCTCCGCTCGCGTTTGATTGAGGACCTCTTAGATCTGATGTAGGTAAGGGTAAATTCAACTGAACATCAACAAAATCCTTTCAATGCCGCAGTTGAAGAAACATGCAGAGCACAGTCCTCGTGGGTCGTATCCAACCCGAAACTACGAGACGAAATCAAAGTGTGGATAGCTTCGAAGGTGGAGGAGAAGCTGAATGGACAAAACGCCAATTCTTCCATGCTAATGAAAATATTAAAATTTGTAGTTACAGAATGTTAATCTAAAATATTAAAAGTTGTTTTACCTTAACATATTAAAACATTCTGTAATTTAATATTTTAATACATCTGATTGAATATTTTAATTTAATTTTTTGATATTGTAAAACTGACCACAAAATATGTCTAACTCTAATATAAAAAATCTTTGTGTCCAATTTTTAATTTGTAAAAAAAAGATAAAACCTGTTATAACAGATCACTTTGACTAGGTTTACCGTACACCTGTTAAGCCAAAGTGCACCTTAGCCTTCACCTCCAAAGAAACAATCAAAACGAATGTTCAACCCCAAAAGCGAACGAACTGTGACTTGGGATCCATTTCTGGATTTAGGCAACACCAGCAACTTCTTTCTCCCATTCCCGTGAAGTAAAACAACGTCGTTTTAGTCCGAATATAAAATTAATGATGATGATGAGATAAAAAGTTTTGGATTTCACACGATGCATTAATAAATTAAGGTTTGGAAAAAGTTTTGGATTCGGCACAATGGATTGATAATTAAGCTTTTGAAAAAAGATCAGGGTTTCATTAGTTTCCATTAGCTTAAACCTAAAAATTATATTATATACACAGACAGACAAAAACAAAAAATATTACAAAAGTCAATAGGAAGATAGATTACGCAAATGATAAGGACAAAACCTATTATGCAAAATATACGTCCCTTAGATTTACCAAGTGACTGTCCTAATTACAAAGCCTAAAGTTTATTCATTTGTAAATTCTACCAATACCATAGACTTCGCTTTGCGAATGTGTATATATGTATTAATTATAATAACTGATCATTAGTTTAATATTGCTCTCCATTATTTACTTTCCCTTTCTTAAATCCGGTCTGTATTAATTATAAGAGTAAGAGACATGTGTCTCACTAAGCATTAATTAACCAAAGTCCCCTTGAATAAATAAAACCTAACAAATACTAGTAAATCTTCCGCCATATCATAAGTAATTTTATTAAAAGTACACTGATCAACTCAGTTAAAAGGTTGGATTACCAGGTCATCAATTAAATTGGTGCGTCATTGATTAAATTGTTTGATTTGATTTAAATAATATTTGGTTATAGACAAAAAGGATAAACGTGGATGATATTTGAAAAACTAGTTCAAACATAAAATAAAAAATGAAAACCAAAAACCAAAAACCAAAAACAAAGCTAGATTAAATTAGTTATATATTATTGAAGTTAAAAACAAAAAATTAGTCCACTTGATGCAAGCAATATATATATAAAATGTTCTTACGTGAGAGTGAGAGAAATAAATTTGAACTGTTATATTTTATCATGAATGATCGAGATTAGAATATATCAATCATGTAAGTTTTTTAAAAGTTTATATGATTATTTAAGTGATTATGTGATTTTAAAAATCTTTTAATCATGACTATTCATGTATGGCTATACGGCCAAATTTGCTGCTCTCACTCTTACCTAAAAGAACTTTTTTCATAAGATATATTTTCATTATATATATATATATATAATATTCATTCATAGCCAATATTTTTATTAGAGATGAAAAAAAATTGTATCCATAGGTTTATATTTAATGGATGTTAAGCCGTGGATAAGAGTATTATATTAATTACTTGTATACTCAACAATATGTAATTTTTATTGAATATGTTTAAAATAATAAGATAAAATACTCAATAAAAAAAGTTAATGAGATAAAATATATTTTTTATATCTTTTATATGACTACCTCTATTATTTAATATAATAACCTCTTAATTAATTTTACCTTTTAAGAAAAATTAGTTAATATAGTTAAAATCTTTTAATGTGTCTATAAATTATAGTAGTTCTTCAAAAGTATCTTTGCATATATATTGGATATCACAAATCTTCTTAGTTTTTTTTATTAATTAATGTTTATTTCATTAATCGTTAATAAGGGTATGTCAGTAAAAGAATTAATTAATGTTGTTAACTTTTTGATGAGATTCTTATATTAAAGATAAATTTTTTTAAAAGAAGTTCTTATATTAAAAGATGGAGATAGCATAATTTTAGTTTAGTCATATGTGTTCTCAATTGGAGGCAATCATGTTTTAAGTTAACATGTTGCTATATCCATTATATTATATGATATTTTCTTTATTTTTTTATTTTAAAAAACTTAATTACACTAATAAATAGCGGTGGATACTCACAAATAATCTCATACACAGGTGCCTAATACCAACTAATTAACTTGTGTTTATATATTATATGATATTTTTAATTTTTAATTTTTAATTTTTATTACTTTTAAAAACTTCATTACACTAATAAATAACGATAGATACTCACACTTAATCTCATACATAGGTACTTAATACTAACTAATTAACATGTGTGAATACCATACTACTTTTGCACATGTTCTAATAATATCATTACTTTAAATTACACTAAAGTATATTAGTTTTCAATGAGTAACTTGTATTATACAAAATATTTTTTTCCAAAGAAAACCTTACTTATAAATGTTGCGTGTGTATAATATTAAATAATTAAGAATATTTACATGGTCGCCTACTAATTTCATAAAGTAGTTTGATGTTTCTATATAAAAATAAGAAATTTTTATATTTCCTATGATCTAATCGACATGTGGGTGACCAGACCTATATGTATATTTGGGTATACCGGTCTTATAGGAATCTAATATTATATCCTTCGGTCTAGTGAGGATCAAGAGATATTGTTATTTTGTCTAATTCGATATCCTTGTGTTGTGGGATGAATTGTGGTGTTCCTACAATGGCAGCCGGACACTCAAGTTAGTATGATATATGATACTCAAAGCTCAAAAGTAACAGTTAGATTAAACATACCACATGCATATTGAACGTGTGGTATTTATGGAGGTCAACAATAGATTCTTGCAATAATTCATGTATCAGTACTTTCTAACACATATGGATCAGTATCTCTTGGTGATATCGATATACACATATCCCAATAATGCTAGGTTTTGATGGCTCTCCTACCTTAGGCTCTCATCGAATCTTGTTGTCTAACTATTGGTGTGACGACCCTCATCAATTTTCTCATTTTTCTTAAAAGATTTTTCACTTTTAATAAAAATCCACCCGGTCTCAATATAAAATAATAATTACTTTTATTAAATATATTCAAAATAATAAAATCATATTTAAAATAGTAATAACCGACTGAAATCGTTTGGAACCGAAACCATTAATAAAATAGTTATTCAGAAACAGTGAAAGAAGGAAAACAGAGTCAGGGGTCAATCGCCTAAGCGAGCCCCTGATTCGTTTAAGCGAGATCCGACTCGCTTTGAGCGAATCCTACATCATAACTTGAGCGAACAACAGACCTACAAGGAGAGCCAACAAGTCGGATTTCACTCGGTAATAGGTGCATTCGGGTATCTCTTACTCGGTCATGGCTTATCCTTCACTCAACAAAGGTTCCCTCGATCTGACATCACTCGGTAAACACTCAAACCTTACTTTACTCAGAAAAGGCTCTCTCGGGCATAACTCCCTCAGAAACCTTCTCACCTTCACTCGGAGTCACTCTAGTCTTCACTCGGAAGTACTCTAAACTTCTCACGGAAGTACTTTAATCTTTCTTCACTCAGAAGAGATTCTCTCAACCACAGCTCACTCGAAGACATCTTAACCTTCCACTCGGAAGTGGATCTCTCGGTTATTCTTCACTCAAAGAAATGAGAGATACTCACTTGATCGAAAATGGGCACCAATTCAATCGGCCCTTGCTCGGACAAGAATGATTCCACTCGAGAAATATTCGCCCGGTAATCAACTTTGCTACAGTAATGCAAATTCACTCAAAATAAACACCGATCACATAACATCAAAAATTTATATCCTCATTGATCAACATACCGATTCGAATTTAACATACTCATGTAACATCTCACAGAAAACTCAATATATATATATATATATTACACTCGGAATCATTTCAAAGCACTCGGTTCCTTGGCATCAATCCTCCACTTGGCGCACCTCCATGGCTCCGACCTCTTCCCTGTCACTGGTTACTAAAAATGTAAACCACAGCAAGGGTGAGTATTTAGCATCATAATTAATATAGAACGAAATTTAAATAAAATACGAGTATAAACTCCCTCCGATTACTTTATCCTCAAAACTGCACAGTTCACTCAGCAATTCACTCGATTAGCAATACACTCACACTCGGCAATATATCCATTATCACTCGGCATTATAGTAATTCACACTCGGCAAACATAGCCATCACACTCGGCAATTATAACAGTTCACACTCGGCAATTGTAACAATTTACACTCGTCAAATACAATAAATTGCACTCGGCAAATATAACATCATACTCATCAATATAGCTGTTCTCACTCAGCAAATACGACAAATCTTACTCAGCAAGTACAATAATCTCACTCGGCAAATATGACAATTCATACTCGGCAATTATCTCACTCGGCAAGTATATCAAATTATACTCAGTATCAAATTATACTCAGCAATTGTATCAAATTGCACTCGGCAAATATACACATCATACTCATCAATTATAATACTTCACACTTGCCAAATACATCAAACTGTGAAACACCCTTATTTAATAAATAAATAGAATCCAAAACAGGGAAAATTTTCCCCAAAAATAAACCAAGTAGAACCGGGCACAAAAGAATAAGGCAAAGGAAGGCAAGGTAAAATAAAAGCCGACCAAAGAAAGACATACAGCGGAAGAACAAAACGCTCAAGCGAAGCCCACAAAACAGCGCCCATTCGCTCAAGCGAGATCCAGCACGCTTGAGCGAGGCAGCCCAACTCGCTCGGGCGAAGCACACACCGCTTAAGCGAAGACAATACAAAAGCCTTCCAAAGCACACACACTCGCTGGAGTGAATCCTTCATTCGCTGAAGCGAGAAGCCACACTCGGTATTCCCATCACTCGGGATGCAGAGTTCCATTCACTCGAAAACAACCAATCATATCATACTTAGTCATTTATTTTCTGTCCTCAAGGATCACATATACAATCCACTCGGTAAATGATAACTATTCTACTCGAAATCCATAAACCTTCTCACTCGGAATATTTTCCAATCAACACCACTCGGTGTATTTAACCTCAACACAATCGGGAATGTACTTCACATTCACCACTCGGCATAAACTTACATCTCCCACTCGGAAAACACATAGACCTTCCTTCACTCAAAAGGGGTCTCCACAACCATACTCCACTCGGAATATTCCAGCCAGATTCACTCGGCATATGATATCTTACTCACTCGGGGAAACCATTAAGTAAGTCCCACTCGGACTTGCTCTAAGACTCACCCACTCGGGATATGGAACCTCATTCACTCGAATTATACATATATCACATACTTAGAATATATTTCAATCTCAACCATTACAACAACTCTTTCCTCGGAAGAGGATCACTCGGATTTCCACTCGGGAATACCCAAACTCTTCCCCACTCGGGTTTACTCATATTTTTCACTCGGTAATATTTAGGCCCATGCTCACTCGGGAAATTCTCCCATCAAAGCCTACACAGAATAGGTTCATCAAAGGGAATTTCTCTCAGAATCTATTTAAGTGTTCTTCACTCGGAAAAGGAGGCCAAACACCACAGCCTCACTCGGAATCATTAACTTAACATTATTCTATGCATTCAACACTCAGCCAATTCCAATACATGTTATCATTATTCATTCAACCACTCATCCCAGTCGATAGGAAGCATCAAATCAACATAAAACACTTATATGTAAATATATATATTCATACACTCGGAATACTTATCATCTTAACATTATTCATTCACCAATACCTATTATCCGATACAAGTACATGATATCAATGTAATCCATATATATATATAAACATGCACTCGGATTCCTATACATATATATTTGTATTCATTATACATCATTGTTATATGATCCGGCCAAGGCTACAACTACCTAAACATAATATAAATATACAACACATGCACTCAACAGTCGGAGTGCACATCACTCAGACTTGAGTCCTTCACATCAATCCCCGACTGACCTGCACATACTGAAAAATGGTGTAGGGGTGAGCTTTACATATTAAATGACAGTTATTGACTCGGATTAATCACAGAATCCTCAATTATGCAATATCACAATTCAATCAATCAAACATACACACTGCCATTTAATATAAACAATCACACATCATCCTCCGATCGGGATTCACCCATTTCACTCGGCTATAAGCACAACAACCTCAATAACAATATTTTGATTCATCCACTCGGATTTCACCCCAACTCTAATCACTATCAATAATGCTCAACTCCGAGCCTTGCTCAAGGAGTGTGCCTGAGCCCTGCTCAAGGACTTAAATCATATTCTCACTTGTTTCATCTGATTGCCGATCGGTAATAGGCGTCCAACGCATTCCAGTGGCGAATCGGATGCATACGGTCTCATTCACTCGGCGTCCAAGCCAATGCACTTGGCATTTGCCTTGAGTCCAACCCAAGGTCTTTCATCAAGCATATTATCTCACGCTTCGTTCCCTAGGCACTGCCCCGAGTCCAACTCGAGGTCTTTCATTATATTCAACACATTTAATTTCATTAAACACATATTCATCCGATTGCCCACTTGGTATTTAGCATTCGACATTTCCAACAACAAATCAGAAGACAACACACACTTCATCCACTCGGCAATCACTATGCCATCCACTCAGATTATTCTCTACAACAAGCATTCCTGCTTTCTCATATCACATTCCATTCAGAATTATCATAATAGTTCCCATCCTATGCACTCAGCATACGCATAATCAATGTCAAGCATCACATGCATATAATCATACCATTACACACATAGGGACCAATAACAAACCACACAATTGCACTCGGCATTCATCATATGCATCTTATACATTCTAACATGAACATCATCAACAAGCATCATACTTCATATGGACGGAAAATCATACACAACACATCATATAGACCACCATGGCCACAAATAATACAATATCCGGGCTACTACTCAAACAACATACAACACACATCAAACACAACACAGTGTGACAATTTCACCCAGAAACCCGTCCATAAACCATGCATTTGAGATGCAAATCCCCCCTTACCTGGAATGAAGCTTCCAGGAGTCATATGGCCACTCGTTCACACAGAACGACTTGGCCTCAACCAACAGCAGCACACTGCTCGGCTTTCAACCCTGCGAAGAGCCAAACACAGCCTTCAATCATCCCAGCAACACGTTCTCAACCTTGGAGAACCAGCCACAATCTCCATTCAAGCATCACATCCTTCAAGGTACATCATCATCCTCACCCAGCTCAGTGGACGACCACATGCTTTCCAAGCGTCATGCATGCCTTCTTCCTCACGAGAGCAGCTCTGCCTCACAACAGTAGACCATCTTCCACAACACCGAGGCACCCATCAACATTAAAGCTGAACAGAGGAGGATCTCTGCCTCCAACACACAATACCACGCTGTTTCTCTCTCAGCCACGCTACAGCAGGCTCCCCAAACCGAGCCTCAACTGCCAACAAATGGAAGAAGGAGAACCAGGGAAGAAGAAGCAAAAGCTTCAGAGAGTTCTAGAGAGAAGGAGGAGCGTTTCTCTCATCAGAACATACACCAACAGATCTCTCTCAGCCACCATGCTGTTCCTCTTCGCATTCCACTTCCCACTCGGCTCTGCACAACGTTGAGTGGAAGAAGAAGATGAAGAAGACAAAGAACGAAGGAGAAGAAGCAGAAGCTTCAGGAAGAAGAAGAAGAAGAAGAAGAAGAAGAAGAAGAAGAAGAAGAAGAAGAAGAAGAAGAAGAAGAAGAAGAAGCGTCTCCTCACTTCTGAACATACACCAAGGAGAAATGATAAGAATGAGAAGGGAAATGTGTGCTGAAGCCTTATCACCACACAGCCAGCGTCTGCTCCCATCAAAGGTCTCATTCTCATTAAATGCCAATCCCATCAGCAATCAAATCACAATTAATGCTAGCCTTACCCTCTCCAATTACACAACACGAAGGGTATGTGAGAAGGAGGGAACCGGACCCCATTTCATTACCACTAAGGGCACCATGGTCATTTTCCAGCATTATTATTATTATTATTATTATTATTATTATTATTATTATTATTATTATTATTATTATTATTATTATTATTATTCAACAATTTGCCTAATTGGCAATTAATCTTAATCAATCTCTAACTTAATCAATCCATAACCTTTAATCTGAATTTAACCACACTCGATAATTAATTAAAAATTGGGATGTTACACTTCTCCCCTCCTTTAAAGAATTTCGTCCTCGAAATTCAAACATATGCATAGCCTCAATAAACCGTCAGAATATCACTGACATGCTACAATAAGCAATTACATATTTATGCGTCTCAAGTATTCATCCATTGCTTAAATTCCAATCGGTATAATTGGCTCCCAAAGCAGTTTACCGACCGATCCATACAGAATTCCGAGACATCACTCTTAACACCTTTCCACTCGGAAGTGTCACCATTGACTCGGAATAACACAACATAATTCTTTCTCCCAGAAAGATTTCACTCAGAATTATATTCCTTTCATTCACTCATCCATATTTTAACACATCAACACTTACTTATCCACTCAGTACAACCTCATCCTTGCTCGGAGCAGCCCGATAGACTCAAACCATCCCCATAAGCAGCTACAGTCTCATTTACCCGACCTATGAACTGCTGCATCCAACTTATAGGATGATGCCTTATTCCTATAGGGTCACAACAATTGCATAGAGTCGCTGCAAAAGTGTACACTGCCACAATACCTATGGCAGGTAGAGTCACCTCGGAATAGCATCCTCGCACTCTTTTCACTTACACCGACCAAATTCACTAAGATAATACCAATCTACATGAAAATTAATGGCAATTCTTACGATTTTATAAGCAATATTCCTATACTAATATCATCACTATGCACCAACTATGATGCATCACATGCCAACAATCAGCAAACATCAATCATCATCACTGTAAAATGCATATTATCAGTAGATTTCCGACCTATACAGGGCATATACCTTGTCCTTACACCTACTCTAGTGTAAATCTCATGATAATAATCATCAAATGCCAACCACACTCACCTTAAAATGGCATAAAAGCAATCGGTTTTTAGCCCAGACCGAGTAAATATTTCTTCTTTAATCTTATTCATCACAAAATCATGGTTCAACAGCCTAATAGCCCTTAATGCCATCATTCATTACCGACCATAACTCAGCCTTAAGCCAAATAGTTCACTACACTCACTGAGATATACAGCTCCGGGTTACATTATATTTTTCCATTATCACCATATTCAATACCATAGCATACTCGGAGTTCAGCATTACCATTTGGTATTTGCATTTCCTCTTGCAATAATTCAAGCCTCAAAATTTATTACACGATCACTTCACTCGGTCTCAACAATTCATGCCTAATCAACAGGGTCATATGGCTAGTGGCCTAACATCCACCAACCATTCACTCAGTTTTCAAACACAAGACCGAGACACAATCCCAATTTTAACATATACCTAATTTTACATTTATTCATTCATTACATATTTAGATTTCCAACCTAGAAATCTGCAATCAACCAATTACATCATATACCATATAGGATTCACGTGCCAAGGGTATAAAACATCCTTTAAAAATGGCACAACCAATCACAGAATTTAAATTCAACCCACTAGGGGATTCCTTCAATATTATTCACTTAATCAACTCAAATATGAGTTCTAATCCGTTCAATAAGCATGACTCAGCCATGAACCACTAGCATGGCATACACAAGAACCCGAACCAATTTATACAGTTTCAACTCATAAAGGTCAGCATATAAATATATCCCTCACTTAATCTCTTCTAATCCTCCCAGACTTAGAATAACTTCTAAGCATTTTATGAATATTTGAACCAGGGTAGCATCAAGTCTTCTATCCCCCACATCAACATCACAACAGTAGTATCTTTCACTACTGCCCCTAATAAACACATAGGCATACAGCCATACAAACCATGCATAAGCATGCATCGAATCCAATACAATACCACAAGCAATAATGACAATCAGTCATATTGCACAAAACTGCCCACACACAATAGGCAAACCTTGGCCATGGACCTTTTGGTCTGGTCTGATACCAAAATGAAACACCCTTATTTAATAAATAAATAGAATCCAAAACAGGGAAAATTTTTCCCAAAAATAAACCAAGTAGAACCGGGCACAAAAAAATAAGGCAAAGGAAGGCAAGGTAAAATAAAAGCCGACCAAAGAAAGGCATACAACGGAAGAACAAAACGCTCAAGCGAAGCCCACAAAACAGCGCCCATTCACTTAAGCGAGATCCAGCACGCTTGAGCGAGACAGCCCAACTCGCTCGGGAGAAGCACACACCGCTTAAGCGAAGACAATACAAAAGCCTTCCAAAGCACACACACTCGCTGGAGTGAATCCTTCATTCGCTGAAGCGAGAAGCCACACTCGGTATTCCCATCACTCAGGATGCAGAGTTCCATTCACTCGGAAACAACCAATCATATCATACTTAGTCATTTATTTTCTGTCCTCAAGGATCACATATACAATCCACTCGGTAAATGATAACTATTCCACTCGGAATCCATAAACCTTCCTCACTCAGAATATTTTCCAATCAACACCACTCGGTGTATTTAACCTCAACACAATCGGGAATGTACTTCACATTCACCACTCGGCATAAACTTACATCTCCCACTCGGAAAACACATAGACCTTCCTTCACTCAAAAGGGGTCTCCACAACCATACTCCACTTGGAATATTCCAGCCAGATTCACTTGGCATATGATATCTTACTCACTCGGGGAAACCATTAAGTAAGTCCCACTCGGACTTGCTCTAAGACTCACCCACTCGGGATATGGAACCTTATTCACTCGGATTATACATATATCACATACTTAGAATATATTCCAATCTCAACCATTACAACAACTCTTTCCTCGGAAGAGGATCACTCGGATTTCCACTCGGGAATACCCAAACTCTTCCCCACTCGGGTTTACTCATATTTTTTACTCGGTAACATTTTGGCCCATGCTCACTCGGGAAATTCTCCCATCAAAGCCTACACAGAATAGGTTCATCAAAGGGAATTTCTCTCAGAATCCATTTAAGTGTTCTTCACTCGGAAAAGGAGGCCAAACACCACAGCCTCACTCGGAATCATTAACTTAACATTATTCTATGCATTCAACACTCAGCCAATTCCAATACATGTTATCATTATTCATTCAACCACTCATCCCAGTCGATAGGAAGCATCAAATCAACATAAAACACTTATATGTAAATATATATATTCATACACTCAGAATACTTATCATCTTAACATTATTCATTCACCAATACCTATTATCCGATACAAGTACATGATATCAATGTAATCCATATATATATATATATAAACATGCACTCGGATTCCTATACATATATATTCGTATTCATTATACATCATTGTTATATGAGCCGGCCAAGGCTACAACTGCCTAAACATAATATAAATATACAACACATGCACTCAACAGTCGGAGTGCACATCACTCGGACTTGAGTCCTTCACATCATTCCCTGACTTACCTGCACATACTGAAAAATGGTGTAGGGGTGAGCTTTACATATTAAATGATAGTTATTGACTCAGATTAATCACAGAATCCTCAATTATGTAATATCACAATTCAATCAATCAAACATACACACTGCCATTTAATATAAACAATCACACATCATCCTCCGATCGGGATTCACCCATTTCACTCGGCTATAAGCACAACAATCTCAATAACAATATTTTGATTCATCCACTCGGATTTCACCCCAACTCTAATCACTATCAATAATGCTCAACTCCGAGCCTTGCTCAAGGAGTGTGCCTGAGCCCTGCTCAAGGACTTAAATCATATTCTCACTTGTTTCATCTGATTACCGATCGGTAATAGGCGTCCAACGCATTCCAGTGGCGAATCGGATGCATACGGTCTCATTCACTCGGCGTCCAACGCCAATGCACTTGGCATTTGCCTTGAGTCCAACCCAAGGTCATTCATCAAGCGTATTATCTGACGCTTAGTGCCCTAGGCACTGCCCCGAGTCCAACCCGAGATCTTTCATCATATTCAACACATTTAATTTCATTAAACACATATTCATCTGATTTCCCACTCGGTATTTAGAATTCGGCATTTCTAACAACAAATCAGATGACAACACACACTTCATCCACTCGGCAATCACTGTGCCATCCACTCGGATTATTCTCTACAATAAGCATTCCTGCTTTCTCATATCACATTCCACTCGGAATTATCATAACAGTTCCCATCCTATGCACTCAGCATACGCATAATCAATGTCAAGCATCACATGCATATAATCATACCATTACACACATAGGGACAATAACAAACCACACAATTGCACTCGGCATTCATCATATGTATCTCATACATTCTAACATGAACATCATCAATAAGCATCATACTTCATATGGACGGACAATCATACACAACACATCATATAGACCACCATGGCCATAAATAATACAATATCCGGGCTACTACTCAAACAACATACAACACAAATCAAACACAACACAGTCTGACAATTTCACCCAGAATCCCGTCCATAAACCATGCATTTGAGATGCAAAGCCCCCTTACCTAGAATAAAGCTTCCAAGAGTCATATGGCCACTCGTTCACACAGAAGGACTCAGCCTCAACCAACAGCAGCACACTACTTAGCTTTCAACCCTGCGAAGAGCCAAACACAGCCTTCAATCGTCCCAGCAACACATTCTCAGCCTTGGAGAACCAGCCACAATCTCCACTCAAGCATCACAGCTATCAAGGTACATCATCGTCCTCACCCAGCTCAGTAGAGGACCACATGCTTTCCAAGCCTCATGCATGCCTTCTTCCTCATAAGAGCAGCTCTGCCTCATAACAGTGGACCATCTTCCACAACACCGAGGCACCCATCAATATTAAAGCTGAACAGAGGAGGATCTCTACCTCCAACACACAATACCATGTTGTTTATCTCTCAACCACGCTACAGCAGGCTCCCCAAACCGAGCCTCAACTGCCAACGAATGGAAGAAGGAGAACCAGAGAAGAAGAAGCAAAAGCTTCAGAGAGTTCTAGAGAGAAGAAGGAGCGTTTCTCTCATCAGAACATGCACCAACAGATCTCTCTCAGCCACCATGCTGTTCCTCTTCGCATTCCACTTCCCACTCGGCTTTGCACAACGTTGAGTGGAAGAAGAAGATGAAGAAGACAAAGAACGAAGGAGAAGAAGCAGAAGCTTCAGGAAGAAGAAGAAGAAGAAGAAGAAGAAGAAGAAGAAGAAGAAGCGTCTCTTCACTTCCGAACATACACCAAGGAGAAATGATAAGAATGAGAAGGGAAATATGTGCTGAAGCCTTATCACCACACAGCCAGTGTCTGCTCCCATCAAAGGTCTCATTCTCATTAAATGCCAATCCCATCAGTAATCAAATCATAATTAATGCTAGCCTTACCCTCTCCAATTACACAACACGAAGGGTATATGAGAAGGAGGGAACTGGACCCTATTTCATTACCACTAAGGGCACCATGGTCATTTTCCAGCATTATTATTATTATTATTATTATTATTATTATTATTATTATTATTATTATTATTATTATTCAACAATTTGCCTAATTGGCAATTAATCTTAATCAATCTCTAACTTAATCAATCCATAACCTTTAATCCTGAATTTAATCACACTCGGTAATTAATTAAAAATCAGGATGTTACAAACTGCACTCAACAAATACGTCAAATCATACTCATCAAATATATCAAATTCTCATTCGGTAATTATAACAAATTGCATTCGGCAAAACCATCAAGTCATCAATTGTCACAACTGACTCACATAAAATCGACGCCTGGTATCGGATACTAAAGGATTGGCCTTCAGCTGGGGGTCCTACTTGACACCCCGTGAACCCTGCTTGGTTCACCGAGTCCTGCTTGACTCCCCTTCAACCACTGGGTCATAGACCTCTGGGTAGCTCAACTGGGTCCTGCTTGACCACCGAAGCCAGAAACGAGGGTAACATATACCGTCGGCCATCCCATACCACATATTCACATCTCAATCATTTCATATTATCAACAATCAACAAATGCAACTACCAGAAACTGGCATGTGCTCACAACACAGGGCGACCGACTTGTCAAGCCCATTCATCATATTGCCACTGGGCGACCTGCTTGTCAAGCCCGACATCACATTTCCATTAAACACCGATTGTCACATCATCAATTATTTCAAATTTCAATCGGCTCAAGCCACATACACACAATCAGAAACTGATCGGTGTCCATATACATGCATCCTTACACATTCATATACAACTCATTCGGTATCATCTCAATTATCACAACATCAAATATTTCTCAAGTCACCTACACACGATCAGAAACTGATCAGTGTTCATATACCTACATGCATACTCATACATTTACAGCTTTCATTTAGCAACAACATCAAATATTTCTTATCACACACACACACGATCCTAAACCGATCGGTGTGCATATTCATACGTACATTCATACACATTCACACAATTTTCACTCAATATTATCTCTTACCCGGTTTACAGTCATTCCAACAACTCGGACAGTATGTCCTATTCTAATTAATTATAACCCGAACACCCCCTTACCTCTGTTCCACGCTTCAACAGTTTCTGGGTTCACAGCTCCTCCGTTCCAGCACCAGCTTCCTTACTTGTTCCACTACCTATAGTTTGGAACATGAAATATGTTACCATCACACCACCATCCACACGATCAAGGGCCATTTTCAGGCTCACAGCCAAAAAGAGTAGGGATCAGAACAGTACTCCTCCTCACATGGTGATAAGTGTTTTATAACACAATAAACTAGATTTAGTTTGCTTAGGATTTTAATCATTATGCACTGTATTTTCTTAATTTTTGTGATTTTTGCTTTCTTTCCACTATATTCTACTTGGGTATTTTATTTTGTAGAAATTAGGATAATACAAGGGTCAACAACAAGAAAAAACGACATCAAATGATAAAGAAACAAGAAGAACAAGCCCAAGTGGAAAGAATTCTCTTTTTTATACTGAATTCCGACTCAGAATGATCAAATCCGAGTAGGATGACTCAGAAATGATCAAATCTGAGTAGGATGACTCAGAATGAAGCGTTGCCGAGTAGAATACTTCCCGGTTGGAGGTAAATCCGAGTGGAAGATTCCCTATCAAAGCTATTCCGAGTGAAAAATGGCTGACCTTGAAGGAATATTTCTCGGTTGGAGATAAATCCGAGTGGAAGCTTTCTGACTGCAACTAATCTGAGTGAAAAAGGGACTAACTTTGAATAATTACCGCCCAAAGCTATTTGTCCGAGTGAAGAATTACTGATTGAAGCAAGTCTGATTTGAGGAACAACTACTTCTTCTGGGCAAAATTGTCTCCGAGTGGAAGACTCCCGAGTGAGTTGATTCCGAATGAAAAAAACTCTGAACTTCAGAAGAACAATTGTCAAGCAAGGCCTTTTTGAGTAGTGAGTTTCGGAGAAAGTGTCTTATCAAGCAAGGAAAAGAGTCTGACCGGGAATGAGTCTCTTTCAGGCAGACTCTCAAGTTTCAAACTAACCCCGAGTGAGATGTCTCCAAGGAAGGCACTTCCGAGTGGTTTGGGGCTGAGAGATGTATTTTCAAGCAAAGCAAAGCTCGAACCTGGAAAAAACTTCTATCGGCCAGATTCTCTCAAGTCATAAATTTCTGAGTGAAAGGCAAAGCCAACTCCCGAGTGAATACAACCGAATGGGCTGATTGACGATTAAGGCAATTCCGAGTGAGAAGCAAGTCGGACTTCCGAGTAAATGTGTCTGAATGAATGTGTCTGAGTGGTTCAATTCCAGAGACATAGCCGAGTAAAACATTTTTGAGGATGCTGAATGAATCATTTGAATGAAAACTTCCCGATCCTGAGTAGGTCACATGTGAAAGAAGGAGGGCATGAACCTGTGCCGAGTGAATCACTTTTCAATCGGTTCCGAGTCACTCTTCAATCAGTTCCGAGTGAATCACTTTTTAATCGGTTCTGAATGAATGTTTCAATCGGTTCCGAGTCACTCTTTAATCGGTTCCGATTGAATGTTTCAATCAGAGTTGCTTTGCTCGTCCAGCTCTCTTCACAGCCACAGCACCGGCTCCATCCAATTGCACACCAGCTACTCACAACACCGTCCATCTCCTACCAGCAACTTAACACCGTCCCCTCAAACCACAACACCGGCTCTCCTCTCAACACCGTCCAGCTTCAAACAGACAAATTCCGAGCAAAGCTTTCACTCGATCTTCTATGAATGAAGAGCACCTTCCATATTCCCACCGAATGCCCATGCTGACTTGGATTTCCACTATCCAAGTGGATCCTTGACTTATGAGGAGGCGGCTGACACCAAAACAAAAGGAAAATAATAAAAAATTTTCTACTAGCCATCGATCCCTATAATTGCTAAGGTCCAGGCTGTATCCAAGTTAAATTGGTGGGGTGGCTGACAAGAAGACGAAAGAAAAAATAAAAAAAAAGGTCCCAACTAGCCGCTGTTCCCATAATTATCAATGTCCAAGATCTCTATAAATAGGGGGAGGTCTAAAGCCATTGGGGAGCATCACTGACAACATCACTTTTAATTCAGTTCTCATTCTTCTTTCCTTTCTCTTTTCTTTCTTTTCTTTGTTTCCTTCTCCGTTCCATTTTCTTTCTCGTTTTCTTTTCCTTTTCTTTTCTTTTTCCTTCGTTTTCTTTCTCTTTTTATTTTCTTTCTCTTTCTTTTATTTTATAAAAGAGTGGTGAGGATTGTAAAAGTAAATGTTCCAATTTGTAATTGGTGGAGGAATATTGCAACAAGGAAATACAGTGGTAAAATTATTCTAAGCTTTTGAAGAAACCCGTAAGTCTTTATTTTTACCATGTCTTGTATGTTTTATTTTTCCATTTTATATATGAATTTGAATTATTTCATGAGTAACTAAATTAATTATCTTGGGATGAAGAGGGTGTGATAATATTTTATGGTAATGTTATTTTGACTTTAAATTAAATAAATTTCTGTTTTCCATTTAATTCAAAAAATGCTCAATGCTCTTAGTGATTCCTAACAAGAACCTAAGTGATAAAACTGTATACTTATGGGTATATTAGTAAGCTTAAGTAATTAATAGAATCGAGAGATTTATTGTTACTGGAAAGTTTTTGAACTAAGCCTAAGTTTTTGAAATACTTTTTGTGACCTCGGTAAAACCATGAAAGTAATCAAGATCTTTTGGGGAATAAATAAGGGATTTTCACAAAATGATAATGGGTCTTTTCTAAGGATTAAGCAGCGCTTTCCATAGGTTAGGTACATTAATAGGATTCCGAGAGGAACATATTAATTAGCTTAAGGAAAATCCACCTTGGAAAACTTAATTTGATTCTTATTTATGAAAAGTTAAAATTCATTAACATAAAATAGAGTCTTGATCCCTGAAATCCCAAGATACTCTCAACTCTGATTTTTAAGTGTCAAGTAAATTTTGTTTTTAAATTTATTTTTATTTTTAATCTGTGTTTTATTTTACAAAAATCAATTGTGGGGATAATTAAATTTCAATATGCTGATACTTTGAAAACAGTCCTTGTGGAGAACGATAATCTTTTATATTACGCGACATAACCTGTGCGCTTGCGGGCCCTGTCACATGGCTATTCGTCCAGAAAAGAAAGGAAGAAGGTGAGATATTAATTTTGAACGGTTCAAAGACTTACCTTGAAACCACTGTCACAGCTATGTAATTATTTCAAGGTGTTGATGTAAAATGAACCTTCCTTCGAAGCTTATAGCTCTCAATCAATAGAGGAAGAAGAACAAGAAAAGTAGCAGATGTTCTTCACGTGAAAGAGAGTGAATGATTGTGCAAATGATTGAAGAAAGAGAAGGAAACCATTATTTAAACTTATGGCAACCGGTTACCTTCTCAACCGGTCACTTCCAACCGGTAACCTCTTCAACCGGTCATTCTTCCAATTCCTTTACAATTTCTTCAATGATTTTAATTAAACCTCCCTTCTTCTAATCACACCTTTTATAATAAACCAATAATTCATAAAATATCAAATAAATTCCTAAAAACAATTTTTAATATTTCCACTTCACAAAATTTTTCTATAAATATCTGGGATGTTACAATTGGTATGAGCCATAAGATATTATTACCAATATCAAGTCTAAATCAACAAAGTGGCTAAACTTTGTGTTAAAGTATATTCATATTGATAAAGTTTGATTAAATTGGGATAAAAACTATGTTTTAATATATATTTTTTTATCAGTAAAAAGAAATCAATATATTAAAAAAAGTATAAGGGGTACCTTAACCCATATATAAAAGAAAAGAAAGAAAGAAAGAAAGAAAGAAATACAATCCAGAAAGACATAACAGAGGCTCCCTAAACCATTCAACAAAGCTCCTAAAGAATTCATTCATTCGAAACCTTAGCCATAACCACGATCGATATTGGACCTGCTCCAACATATGGTCAACATTCACAGATCCTTCCTTGAAAATTATATCATTTCTTACCTCCTAAATAGTCCAAACAGTAGCAAACCATATCACAGCCAACCCAAGTTGCATCTCTTTTTTAACCCTGTAGTCCAAAGTACATTCAAAATGATCCTTAGCCATACAATGTAGAACCGAACAATATCCCAACCATGCAAAACACTTCTGCCATAATATATAAGCACATTTACACGAAAAGAAAAGATGAGAACTATTTCCCAAACAATCACCATATAAAACATAGAAATTAGAGGAATTTTACAACTCAATTCCATGTATAACAAGATTAACCTTAGTTAGAAGTCGGTCAAAAAACAAACGCCATCCGAAACCACTAACTTTAAGAAGCACAATTTTGTTCCAGAACAACCGCACAAAATGATTATCCCACCTAGTTGACCGCTGAAGTAAGACACTATAAGCTGACTTGACAGAGAACTTGCCTGAGGAATCTCCCGTCCAGATCCAAGAGTCATGCTTTGTCGAACGAACACCCCCAAAAGTTCCAAGATCTTGAAGAAGGGATGACAATAGATCATATTCCCACACAAAAAATTCTCTGCTCCATTTTAGATCCCAAACTCATAAATTATCCACCCACTTCCTCATATTAGCTACCATAGCCTCCTGATGTGATGACATTAAAAACAACCTATGATACCTAGACTTTAATGTTGTTTCTCCCAACCAACAATCGTACCAGAACCTTGTTTGTGCCCTATCACCCATTTCCCGCCTCACATTAGCCTGAAACCACCAAAATTCCTCAGACATTTTCATAACACTCCCTAAATCCCTCTACCATCATGATCCTTTTCTGAAAACCTCTTAGTCCCCTCTCCCAAAATCCGTCACACATACTTTCCTAGCAAAGCACAATTAAATTTGTCTAAATCCCTCATACCCAACCCACTATCCTCCTTACTTCTACACACCTGTTCTCATTTGATCCAACAAATTTTTTTCCTTTCCTCACCCCCTCCCTATAAAAAACATCTTTGCAATGAAGTTAGTACTTTTATAACAGATACAAATGCTTTAAAGAATGAAAAGAAAAAGAGAGGAAACGAAGAGAGTACCGATTTAACAAGATAGAGACGACCACCAAAAGATAAATGGCATTGGTTCTAAATGGACAGTCTCTTCTGAAATTTTAACACCATCGGATCCCAAGTACTCCTCCTCATAGAAGTTGCCCCCAATGGAATGCCAAGATATATAAACGGTAAACTCATAATTTTACATTGCAATAAATCTGCATACCTGACCAATTCCATATCATTACCCAACACAGCGCCTAATTTACTCTTAAAGAAATTAATCTTCAAACTAGACTCTAATTCAAAGCATCTCAATACACTTTTCAACGTTATAACATTCCTCAAAGAAAACTCACCAAAGAACAGAGTATCATCAGCAAACTACAAATGAGAAATACCCACCTTATCATCCCTCACCAAAACTCCCTAAAACAACTTCTTCTTCACAGCCTCTCTCATTAGCCCACTTATCCCTTCAGCCACAAACAGAAACAGGAAAGGCGCCATAAGATCACCTTGTCTAATACCCCTTCTCATAGGAAACTCCTGGGTTGGGCTCCTATTTACAAGAATAGACACAACTGATGTAACTAAACAATATTTGATCCATTGAATCCATCTTTCAGTAAACCTCATCCTTCCCATCATATAAAATAAAAAATCCCAACAAACAGAGTCATATGTCTTCTCAAAATCCACCTTAAAAATTAAACAAGAATGACGCCTCCTCTTCACATCTTCAATAAGCTCATTTGTAATAATAACTCCATCCAACATGTTTCTCCCCCCACAAAAGCGGACTGATTCTCACTGACAATTCCCCTTACAACACCACCCAACCTACGAGCCAACACTTTAGCAATTATTTTGTAAAGACAATCCACCAATGATATAGGCCTATAATCACCTAACCCCACCGGAGCAGTTCCTTTTGGAATTAATACTAATAAAGATGAATTTAACCCAGCAGATAACACCCCATGTACATAAAACTCATCCATCATTCTACACACCTCCCCTTTCAACATACTCCAAAATTCTTTTATGAAAATATATAGTATTTCTTAAAATAGAGGAACAAATATTCACATGAATTAAAAAGAAAATCAATACATATAACTCAATAAAAATTTTACTTTCGGGAAACAAAAATTTACATTTAAAAAAATTCTATCAAAGATATTAATTTTTACAAAAATTTACAATATCATCTATCATTATTTATTTTTTAATATATATATATATATATATACTACACAGCAATAAAAGATTTATATAGAAATACATTAGCATGTAAATCCAAACATATATATTTATAAATTTAAAAATATTATACTTTACAAATAATTTTATTAAAAATATTTTGTTTTCTGTATGAAATAAAAAAAACAAAATTATCAGTGGAAATACACAGATCAAATTAATTACTGCTAAATTATAATTACTGATCATTAGCTTAATATTCCTCCCCTATTTTTTTCTCTTTTTAAACATATATATATATATATATGGGATGTATCTTATAAGAAAAGTTCTCTTATGTGAGAGTGAGAGGAGCGAATCTGTGCCGTATAACCATACAATAGATGGTTGAGATTAAAAGCTTTCAAAGTCACATGATTAATCTCAACCATCCAGTGTATAGTTGTACGGTCCGGATTCACTCCTCTCACTCTCACATAAGAAAGTCTTTCTCATATGATACATCCTATATATATATATATATGGGATGTATCTTATGAGAAACGTCCTTTTATATGAGAGTGAGAGGGGCAAATCTGGGCCGTACAACCATACATGGGTGGTTGAGATTAAAAGTTTTTAAAAGTCACATGATCACTTGAAAGTCACATGACTTTTTAAAATACTCACATGATTAATCTCAACCATCTATTGTATGGTTATACGGCCCAGATTTGCCCCTCTCACTCTCACATAAGAGAACATTTCTCACATGATACAACCTCATATATATATAGAGAGGTCATTCTTAATTTTAAAAATAGTTTTTGAATTAAGTTAAATGCGTCATTTTTTAATAATTAGTGATCTATTCCTTTTTGGGGAGAGAAAGTTTAGTTTCGTTACTAGATGATTCTCACTTATTTGTTATAGTGTGTGAACACTCTTTTTCCTTTTCTGATGATTATGATTATATTTGTTATTTATTATTATTATTATTATTATTATTATTATTATTATTATCATTTTTGGCATCCCGACTCTCTTTTTCCATATTCCTCTTCCCTATTTTCTTCATTTATGGCAATTGGAAAAGATCATACACAATGTCAATGGAAGGAGTTGCAAGCAAGATCAAAAATGGTAAACTCCAACAGAGATTTTGTTCAAATTTGCAAGTAACACACAAAAATAGGAATGTCAATATGAATATAATCCCTTTCTAAAATCAGAAAATCCCAACAAGAAAAACCCATCATGAAAATCTCAAAGATCAACAACAAGAGAACAGAAACCCAACAATAATACCCTCTCAAAATCAATACTTTCTTCCTCTCTTTTCTTTACATCACCAAAATCAACAACACAATCCACCAACAACAAAAACAACACCAAGATAAAAAATAGAGCAATAAAAATTAGAAAAAGGAAGAGGGGAAAGCACTGCTGCCGAACCACTATCGTCCTCGCCAAGACCGCTGACCGAGCCGTCTCCAAACTGGCCAGACTTGAACCGGCCAGCCTCTGCCCGTGCCCGTCCCTGCGAACCAGATCTCGGACCGACCAAGCTTCCTTCTCCGTGAAACCGGCCGACCTCCACCGATCCTGGCCCTGCACAAACCCCAATGCCGACTCCGAGCACAGATCGAGCCCCCGATCATGAACCCTGAGCTGATTCTGGACAATTCTGAGCTCCCCGCACTGACAAATCCTGAGCAGACCCCGACCCTGACAGATCCTCAGACTAGGACCTCGTCCGAGAAGTTGCCGGCCTAGATAAGCCCCCTCTGCCATCGTCTACCTCTCACGCGGCTTGTGATCGTCTCCACTCTACCGGCCGCCACTTATCTTTCTCCACCGATCTCCCTCTCCCCCATAGTCTTTCTCTCTCCTCCGACCTATCCTCTCTCTTTCTCTCTCATTCACTCATCCTTTCTACTTGTTGATGCTCTTTGTCTTTTCTTTTGTTTCTTTAAACTCTAGGTTAGTTTTTTATTTTGTTTATCTCTTTTGGCCTTTTGGGCCTCACAATAAGGCCTATGTTTTTATTTTTATTATGTGTTTCTCTTTATTTATTTTGTTTCTTTAAAAACCAAAGAAAAAAAGGTATTTATTACATTTGATGTTATTAGAAATGCTATTAGACTTTGTGTACCCAAAATTTCCTAAGTAAGAAAAATAAATAATTTAATTTAATTATTATTATTATTATATTTAATTAAAAAATAAAGAGTTCTTGTTTATGCTTAATCAAAAATGAAAAATAATAAAAATCTAAATATCCTTTTTCTAGAATAAAAAATAAATAAATAGTTTTTATTTATATTAAATTAAAAAATGAATGAAAATATTAAAATTTAAATATCTTTTGGTTTGTTTTTAAATATGTAATAATTTTTTTGCTAATTTAAAAATTTTAAAACCAAAATATCTTTTCTAAAGTAAATGTAAATAGTTTCTTTTTATTATTATGATGAATTTTAAAAATAGAGAATATATTAAAATCACATCATTCTTTTTATAAAAATAAATAATCTTTTATGCTAAATCAATAATCTTATAAGTGATGTCGTGTAAAATATTTTGCCTACATACAATTAATAAGGTTTCGAAGGTTTATACACGTGTAAATTTTTTTGCCTTGTATTTCTCCTTCCTCATGAATTTCCTCTCATTATTAAAACTCAAATCAATTAAAAATAATTTGAATATTTTTGAAAGTTAATTCTTAAACAGAGAACTACGTAACCCTGATTTCTTAAAAGCTCAACAATACGTAGGAGCGGCAATCATTCATGTCCGGCCCACTTTCCTTCGTTTAATTTTTGTGTCTTTGTTATTATCTCGATTAATTTCATATCATCACTATTTAATTTTGAAACACCATTTTACTGTGTGAAGATTAATTTAGACAGACGTCTTGTTAATCTTTTCAAATTTTATAAAAAGAGATTAATTTGGATGAGACGTCCTGTTAATCTTCTGTTTTCACCAAAATTTATTTTATCTCGCTCTATTTCATCTAATCCTATTTAACTTTACTTTGTTCATTTAATTTTATGTCAACTTTCTTAATTTTTAATATGTGCAAATTAAGATTAATTTGGACGAGATGTCCTGTTAATCTTCTATTTTATTTTGTTGTTATTATTAAAAATTGTTCAAATTAAGAGTGATTTGGATAAGACGTCCTGTTAATCTTTATTTCTATTCTGTTTTATTTTTAATTATTATTATTACTATTTAATTAAATTGTTCGATTTAAGATTAATTTGGATAGGACGTCTTGTTAACCTTATTTTGAAATTTCCCTGTCCGTGTTGTTCGTTCCTTTTCTCGAGAAGTTAAATTAATTTTTAGGCTATTTAATATGTGCGCAATCAATTTGAGGTAACTATTTTATAACGGATAGTGTGAGGTGCTAATACCTTCCTCAACTGTAATTAGACTTTCGAACTTAGAATTTCACTTTTATGACCAGTGCTTTGATAAAGGTTTTCCTGGTATTTTACCTTTAAAAGATATTGGTGGCGACTCCCTGTTTTTCGAAAGAATTTCGAAATGATTTATCTTTTTTGATCGTGACAGCTGGCGACTCTATTGGGGACTTTTAGAGTCAAGCCTACCAAATTGTTTACGCATATTTATCTAGCCGCTAATTATTTAACTTCTTTATTTTTTTATTTTTATTTATGTTATTTATTTCTGTCGATGTTTGTTTGCATTTATTGCTTTGCTTGTATTTTTCATTTATTTTCTTTCAATGTTTGTACGTTGTTGAATCCCTAAGACAGGCGACTTTATTTTATTGTTTCGTGTTTTTTCTTTGTGAAAGATGAGTAAGGTAAAGGTATTGGATGTCCTTTTCACATATTACACTCACAATTTGCACAAACATTCGATTGGGGCCTTATACCCAGGTCCAATTGAAGCTTAAGATTAGGGGGGTTGATAGCAGTGTCATTTGGGACGTATGTCCTGTCTGGCTATCGTGAGAACCTCAGCTAGAGCTTGACTTATTCATGGTGTCTCACACCTAGTAGACTTCTTATTGTTGTGGTCAACATCATAAGTATAATCTTGGCTCTAGTGATCTTTAGACAGTTAGTACAAGCCACCTAATATGAGATACCACTGCTAGAAAAACCATAGATACCGATAGGAGGCCTTCAAACAAAACCCAACTTAGGGTACAAAGAGGCAGACTTTCCTTCTACCTTTTCTCGCTCTCACTTTCCCTTCTAATCCAAATTGGTAGAGCACTTGCCCGTCTAGCGGATTACTTTTTTCTAAAAATGATATACTTTTTAACTAGAAATCCTTTAACAGGCAAGCAATCATTTCCTTTTGTACGCTTCTAGGTCCTAAGTTACAAATTTTTCATGTTGAAAAAACCTAGTTTTTTTTAAAAAAGGACGATCGGAAAACCTGTAACTCATGCTTTTTCTTTCTCTTATTTTTACCATGAGCTTCATTGATCATTACTCATTTTGGATGCAAGAAATATATTTTGAGAACAAAGAGTAATAATCAATAAGGTATATCATTCATGGACTGATCCCTTTTCCTTTTCCTTTTCAGGAAGTTATTTGAAACTTAGTAAGTGTCCTTATAAGAGAATATGGAAGTTAATATGGGATCATATGGTTATGGGACCAATGTGACTAAACTGAGGAAGCTTCTACATGTCAAGGCTAGAAAAGTTAATACGGCCAGTTCTCTGTACACTACCCACTCGGAAACCGATTCCTTTCTTCACTCAGAAGTTCTCTCGGTCATGACTCACTCGGAAACATAACCTTCCTTCACTCGAAAGTCCTCTCGGTTATACCTCACTCAGAAACCGATTCTTCCTTCACTCGGAATTTCTCTCGGTCATACCTCACTCGGAAATAGATTCTTTTATTTACTCGGAAAGTCTTATTTCTGACCTGATTCACTCAGAATTTCTTGCTCACTAATATTTTACTCGGTAATGTCCCAATCAGAGTGCTACCAGAGGTTAATACTAAAGGAAACTATTTGAATGAATTAAAAGAAGCTTCAATTCACAGTCACACTTATGTAGAAAGTTAATATAACTGGATAATATCATTAATGATCTAGATTAAAGATGATTATACATGAGATTGAAATTTTTGAGATGTTACAGAAACCACATCATATTTCATATTCAATCATCACACATGCATCTCATGCATATATATATATATATATATATATCATGAAAAATTCATGGATCATCATCAGTCACGTATATTCTATAGCATCTCATGCGTAGAATTTATCACAACACATACATCTCATATGAACTCAATATTATTAATATGAATAGAAGATATAAATATCATTCAATCGGGTTTCAATAATAATTCATACACATATCATATATATATATATATATATATCAATAATAATAACACCCCAAATCCATTCATAAACCATTCATTTGAAATGTAACGCTCCCCCTACCTGGAGATAAAGAGTTTCAACTGTTCTTCAATCGATATCAAGTTATAGCTTCAAGAATTCCGACTGGAATTACAGTTCTGAAGTAGTCCAAAGCTTTCTTGCTTATGAAATCCAAGCGTTCACGTGAAAGAGAAGAAAGGAAGATTAATTTCTTCTTCGTTGATGGTTTTTAGTAGAGATTGGAGAGAAAAGGATTATAGATGGTGTTTCCACTTTCAAAAGTTTTGAATTAATCCAACAGTAGAAGTATTTTATATGTTATCCATACAGAAGAGACGTGAACAAATTGAAGAAGTCTGCTACATGTTTCTTCAAATGATAAGGAAGGAATAAGCATTTAATGAAAAGGGACAGCACATCAGAGAGGGTCCCATACTCAGAAAATATCAGAAAAAGAATCTGCTGGAAGGTAGAAGAACAGAGTGACGTGGAAAGCTTCAATAATAATAAAAATAATTATTAATTCCGACTCGGTTTTGTTGTGGCACATTTTTTCGAGAGAGCCTCTGTGACGACCCTCGTCAATTTTTCTTATTTTTCATAATAGATTTTTCGCGTTTAATAAAAATTCCACTCGGTCTTAATATAAAATAATATTTGCTTTTCTTAAATACATTTAAAATAATAAAATCTTACTTAAAATAGCAATTTCTGGCTGAAACCGGTCCAAAATACATTCATTAATAAAAGTTATTTAGAAACAGCAAAAGAAAGAAAAACAATCGGGTTTCACTCGGAAAATAGTCCACTCGGTCATCTCTTACACGGGAACAGCTTAACCTTGCTTCACTCAGATAAGGATCACTCAGATATCCCTTACTCGGAAACACTCTGCTCTTCACTCGGAAAGAATTTATAAAGAAATGTATATAAACACCGCCCACATAAGATCAAGAATTTATACTTACATCGATCAGCATACCAATTCAAATTTAATTCAACATACAGGCAACACATTGTAATATCAAACACTCGGAAAAAATCAATATATATATATATATATATATATATTACATAATTCATTCAATTTCAATCGGTGCCTTGGCATCAATCCTCCGCTTGGCGTACCTCTATGGCTCCGACCTCTTCCCTGTCACTGGTTACTAAAAATAAAAACCACAGCAAGGGTGAGTATTTAGCATCATAATTAATCTAGAACAGAATTTAATTAATTAACAAATACAAGTATGAAATCCGTCCGATTCCTTTATCCTCAGTTTGTACATTTTACTCGGCATTTAACTCACACTCAGCAATCATAGCAATTAACACAACCATTTTAATAATTCACTCATTCGGCAAGTATGATAACAATCACTCAGCAATATATAAAATTACACTCGGTAAATATAATAAATCACACCCTACAATTATAACCATTCACATTTGACAAGCATAGCCATCACACTCGGAAAATACAGCCAATCACACTCGGCAAATACAACCAATCACACTCGGCAATATAACAAACTTCACTTGGCAAATATAAAACACTGTACTTGGTAAATATTGCAAACTGCATTCGGCAAATATACACCACAACTAATAACTCATCAAATTACAAGTCACAATTGACTCTCACATAAAATCGACGCCTAGTATCCGGATACTAAAGGATCAGCCTTCAGCTGGGAGTCCGACTTGACATCCAGTGAACCCGACTTGGTTCACCGAGCTTGACATGGCTCCCCCTCAACCACTGGGTCATAGACCTCTGGGTAGCTCAACTGGGTCCGACTTGACCATTGAAGCCAAAAACGAGGGTAACATATACCGTCGGCCATCCCATACCACATAATCATATTTCAATCATTTCATATCATCATCAATCAATAAATACAACTACCAGAAACTGGCATGTGCTCTCATCACAGGGCGACTAACTTGTCAAGCCCATCTATCACATTATCACTCAGGCGACCTGCTTGTCAAGCCAATTCATCATATTGCCACTAAACACCGATTGTCACAGCATCAATATTTTAATTTCAATCGGTTTACACCACATATACACGATCAGAAACCGATCGGTGTCCATACATATACATACATTCATTCACATTCATATACCATTCGTCCAGCATCATCAACATCAAATCCTTCTAAGTCACACACACACAATCAGAGCCTAATCGGTGTGCACATTCATACGTACATTCATATACATATTCACACAATTTCACTCGGCATCATCTCTTACCCGGTTCACAGTCATTCTAATGACTCAGATAGTATGTCCTATTCTAATTAATTATAACCCGAACACCCCCTTACCTCTATTCCAGGCTTTAACACTCGGTGGGGTTCACAGTTCCTCCTTCGTTCAGCACCGGCTTCCTTAATTATCTCACTGTTGTTCGTTCCACTACCTACGGTTTGGAACGTGAAATACGTTACCATCACACCACCATCCACACAATCAGGGCCATTTTCAGGCTCACAGCCAAGAGGAGTGGGGATCGGAACAATACCCCCCTCCCATACATGACCATTCGGTCCAAAAAAGAAAGGAAAGAAGCGAGGTAATAATTTTAAATGGTTCAAAGGACTTACCTTGAAACCACTGTCACAGCTATGTAATTATTTTAAGGTTTGATGCAAAAATAGACCTCCTTTCAAAGCTTAAAGCTATCAACAATGGAAGAAGAAGAAAAGTAGCAGAAGTTCTTCACGTGAAAGAGTGAATGATTACGCAAATGATTGAAGAAAGAGAAGAAATCCATTATTTAAACTCATGGCAACCGGTTACCTTTTCAACCGGTCACTTCCAACCGGTAACCTTTTCAACCGGTCATCTCTCCATTTCCTTTACAATTTCTTTAAAGATTTAATTTAACTTCTCTTCTTCTAATCACACCTTTTATAATAAACCAATAATTCATAAAATATCAAATAAATTCCTAAAAACAATTTTTAATATTTTCTCACTACCCAAAATTTCTATAAATATTCAAGATGTCACATCTGTAACACCCCGGCCGCTTTTCAGGAATGAACGACTCGCCCCACAGACCAACACGAGATCTTTCTAATGTGCTGACCAACACGAGATCTTTCTAATGTGCTTTTGTCCTCACTCATACATTTCCTGAGAACTTCCCAGGAGGTCACCCATCCCAGAATTACTCCAAGTTAAGCACGCTTAACTTTGGAGTTCTTAAGTGATAGGCTACCGAAAAGGCTAATGCATTTGTTGGTATAGGTAGTACGAATTCATTTCTTTAAGCTATCCTCGACTGTATAGTCCCATACTTATACAGTCTTTGGATCCCTCTCATTCTGGTATGTATTCGGTTCGTTCATGTGTCGCTTCCACTGGAAGCCTGCCAGCAGCCGCTCCTTGTCCGTGCCCATGCACCAGCGATCACTCCCCGCCCTTAACAGCGCCAGGATGTCACATGCCCACCAACTTCCGCCTGGTTCGTCCCCAAACCATACCGTACTGGGAGAGGCTAGGCTCTGATACTCTTGTAACGCCCCGGCCACTTTTCAGGAATGAACGACTCGCCCCACAGACAGAACACGAGACCTTTCCAATGTGCTTTTGTCCTCGCTCATACATTTCCTGAGAACTTCCCAGGAGGTCACCCATCCCAGAATTACTCCAAGTTAAGCACGCTTAACTTTGGAGTTCTTAAATGATAGGCTACCGAAAAGGCTAATGCATTTGTTGGTATAGGTAGTACGAATTCATTTCTTTAAGCTATCCTTGACTATATAGTCCCATACCTATACAGTCTTTGGATCCCTCTCATTCTGGTATGTATTCGGTTCGTTCATGTGTCCCTTCCACTGGAAGCCTGCCAGAAGCCGCTCCTTGTCCGTGCCCATGCACCGGCGATCACTCCCCGCCCTCAACAGCGCCAGGATGTCACAGCCTCTGTCCGTTCAGAATTCCTTCATTCAGAGGAAATTCATTCGGAAAGGTTCCATCCATGAAACACCCAGCTTTCCTCCCTCGAAAATACCCCACATGGAAATATCTCATTCAGACAGCTCATTCAGTTATATTTCTGTCCGAGTCAAACCTTCACTTGCGTCACTCGGAAGCATTCCATCTGAAATCACTCGGAGTTTGAAGACAATCCTCTCTCATAAGTCTTTTCACTCGAAAGAATCACTCGGGATCGAAGACCATTTAGAAGACGAACCCGGGTTCAAACTTAATAACTCTGACCGAACATAATTGAGTGAATTTACCACTTGGTCATTTACTTCCCTTGAAATTATTCACTCAGAATATACTCATTTGGAGTTGGAGTCTTTCTCCGTCCATAATTACTCTTCCTGGAAAGACTCATTTGGGTTATTTCAATCGATACCATCCCTCTTAGGAGTATTACACTCAGAGATACTTCACTCAGAAAGTCACAGAATTTGGAGGTTCTCCATTCGGTCACTATTCATAATTTCTCAGCCTAAGAAGTACTTGTTCAAATTCAAAGCTTCTCTTATTCGGAAGTACTTCTCTCGGATCATCCATTCGGAAACGTTCCACTCGGAGACATTTTACTCGGATTGGCCTCACTCGAAAGCGTCTCATTCGGATAGTGTTTTTCTTAACTCAGAATGATTTTCTTAATGATGTTTCACTCGAAAACATCTTAACTTCACTTTAAAATAGCTTTCTCGGTCTTACTTCACTTGGAATTTTATCCATTTTCACTCGGAATAACTTATTTCAAACAGTATTCACTCAGAATTTCATTCGGAAATCTTCCTTTATTCCTTAATAAATTATTTTCTAAGAATCGTAAGAATTGGGTTGTTACAAGCCCCACTCAAGAGGTTGCCTTGAGTCCCACCCAAGGTCTTTTGTCTTTTGCCTTGAGTTCTACCCAAGGTCTTTTATGGAAACCACATCATATTTCATATTCATTCATCACACATGCATCACATGCTGATCAATATGCATCTCATGCATTTATACATATCATGAAAGTCATGAATAACGTTCATATCATCATCATCAATCACATATCAATATCTATAATATGAATGGAAGATATGAAAACATAAAACGTCATATAATCGAGGTCTCACACAATAATTCACACACATATCATATGTATATAATAATAACACCCCTAATCCATTCATAAACTATTCGTTTGAAATGTAACGCTCCCCTACCTGGAAATAAAGAGTTTGAACTGTTCTTCAATCGATATCAAGTCACAGCTTCAAGAATTCTGACTAAAATTATAGTTCTGAATTAGTCCAAAGCTTTCTTACTTATGAAATCCAAGCGTTCACGTGAAAGAGAAGAAAAGAAGATTAATTTCTTCTTCGTTGATGGTTTTCAGTAGAGATTGGAGAGAAAAGGATTATAGATGGTGTTTTTCACTTTCAAAAGTTTTGAATTAATCCAACAGTAGGAGTATTTATATTGTTCATGCAAAAAAGACGTGAATGATACGAAGATATCTGCTACACGTTTCTTCAAATGATAAGGAAGGAATAAGCATTTAATGAAAAGGGTACAACACATCAGAGAGGGTCCCATAATTAGAAAAATATCTGAAAAAGAATCTGCTGGAAGGTAGAAGAACAGAGTGACGTGGAAAGCTTCGATAATAATAAAAATAATTATTAATTCTGACTCGATTTCATTCTGGCACATTTTTCTGAGAAAGCCTCTGTCCGCTCAGAATTCCTTTATTCAAAGGAAATTCATCCGGAAAGGTTCCATCCATGAAACACCCAGCTTTCTTTCTTCGGAAATAACCCACACAGAAATATCTCACTCAGACAGCTCTCTCAGTTATATTTCTGCCTGAGTCAAACCTTCATTTGCGTTACTCGGAAGTCTCCCATCTAAAAATCACTCGGAGTTTAAAGACAATCCTCTCTCGAAAATCTTTCCACTCAAAAGGGTCACTCGGGGTTAAAGACTATTTCAAAGACAAACCCGAGTACAAACTCAGCAACCCTGACCGAACACAATTTAATGAATTTACCACTCGGTCATTTACTTCTCTTGGAATTACTCACCCAGAATATACTTGTTCGAAATTGGAGTCTTTCTCTGTCCAGAAGTAGTCTCCTTGTAAAGACTTACTCGGTCTATCTCAATCAGTGCCATCTCTCTCGAAAATATCATACTCAGTGACACCTCACTCGAAAAGTCACACGACTCGAAGATACTCTACTTGGTCTTTATTCAAAAATTTCTCAGCCTGAGAAGTACCTATTCAAATTCAAGCTTCTCTTTATTCGGAAGTACTTCTCTCGGAATAACCCATTCAGAAACGCTTCACTCGGAGACGTTTCACTCGGGTTTTGCCTCACTCAAAAGCGTCTCATTCGGATAGTATTTTTCTTAACTCTGAATGATTTTCTTAATAACATTTCACACGGAAACATCTTAAATTCACTTGGAAGTTGTAACATCCTAATTTTTATGATTTTTAGAAAAATAATTATTAATGGAGAAATTCTGAATAAATTTTCAAGAGAAAAATGTCAAAAACCAGATTTTTCGAGTAAAATGAATTTGATTCCGAGTGAAATGGATGTGATTCTGAGTGAAATGAGTATGACTCTGAGTGAAATAAGATAGAAAACTAATTCCAAGTGAAGTTAAGATGTTTCCGAGTGAAACATCATTAAGAGAATCATTTTTGAACAAAGTAACGCTGTGTCCGATTGAGACACGTTCAAGAGAAGTAAATTCGAGTGAAACGTCTCCGAGAGGAACGTTTTTGATTGAGTTACCGAGAGAAGCGCTTATTCAAATAAGAGAAGCTTTGATTTAAAAAGGGTACTTCTCGGAAAGATATTTCTGATTGGTGAACTCCCGAGTGGAGTATATCCGAGTTAAGTAATTATCTGAGTAAAGTGTCTCTGAGAGTGACACTTCCGAGTGGAATCATACTGAGTGAGTCTTTTTAGAAGGAGTGCTTCTGGATAAAGAGACTTCAACTCCGAATATGTTTTTTAAGTGAATAATCTCGAGGAGAGTAAATATCCGGGTGATAAACTCTATTTGATTCATGCTCGGATTGGTCTACAGTTTCCGAGAGCTTGTGCTTGGATTCGTCTTCAAGACTATCTTCAATTCCGAGTGAAAGATTTCCGAGAAAGGAAGTGGACTCCGAACTCCGAGTGACCTTTTAGTTGAAAGACATCTGAATGATGAAAGAGTAAGAGTCTGACTCGGAAAGAGGTATAACCGAGTGAGATGTCTGATTATATTTCCGAATAAGATAGTTATGAGTAGGCCATTTCTGAATGAAGGAATTCTGAGCGGAAAGAGGCTCTGATAAATCCTCTTGGAAAGAGATGCCCAAAATGCGGAAACCGAGTCAGAATATGCTGAAACCGAGTCAAAATTAATAAATATTTTACTATAGATACTTTCCACCTCATTCTGTTCTTCCATCTTCTTGCGAAATCCTTTCTCAGATATTTTCTAAGAATGGGACCCTTTTTGATGTGCTGTCCCTTTTCATTAAATATCTTAATGCTTCATTATCATCAAAGAGACGTATGTTAGAATACTTCCATTCATTCACGTCTCTTCTGCATGCAAGATATATAAATAATTCCATTGATGGATTAATTTAAGAACTTTTGAAGTGGAAATCATCATAAATAATTCTTTCTTTCCAAACTTTACTGGAAACCAACGAACAAGAAGAAAGTTAATTTTTCATTCTTCTCTTTACGAAGAAAACTTGGGAGTGGTACAATACTGCAATTCCAGTCGGAATTCTGGAGCAGTGACTTGGTTATAGCTACTGGAACTTCTTATTCCAGGTAGGGAGAGCGTACATCTCAAATAGATGGTTTATGAATGGATTTGGGGTGTCATTATTATATATGATATGTGTTTGGAACATGGTGTGATACCTCGATTATATGACATTTTATGTCTCATATTTCCATTCATATTGATGTGCTGATTATATATATATATATATATATATAAGTATGACTGATGATGATGATATGAAATATATTCATGAACTCTTCATGATATTTATAACTGTATGATATGCTTATTATTATACCGAGTGGAATGATATGAGTTGATGTTGATATGTGTGATTGATGATTGATATTATTTGATATATCAATTGTATTCAGACACACACAAGACTGCAGGGGGCCTGTGATGCCAGTCCAGATGTGGACGGCCTGATGAAGGCATAGACCCTGTGGTGGTTCCTATATACCACGGACGCCTTTGAGTGGGACTCAAGGCTGGCCCGTAGCACTGAGTAGAGGACCGCTATCACCCTGGGAGTGGTACTCGGTGTTACATTATGGGCGCAGAGCGGTTTGGTACCTGTAAAACGGCTGGATCAGTGAGGAGCTGAGTTATGGCTCGGAGAGCCAGTGTTGCAACACAAAAATTATAATGATCCCATTTTGGTTGATCATGTATACTGATGTTGATACATATTAATGGATCCATTTGATTGAGCATGTGTATGCACTGATTTTTGTGTGTATACACTGATCTATATGTTATTGAGAATAACATGCTGATTTTATGATGAGTATATAATTATTGTGAATAATTATGTGATGATATTTATGATTGGTTTTGTTTTATAGTTATGAATTGGTCTTTTAATCCAATTCAATAATTGTTATTTGATATGTTTATGCTCACCCTCTACAATTGTTATTTTTTTAGTGGATAAAAGGCCCAACCATGATATGAGAAGTCACTCAGCTGCTCAGAGTGTATTTTGGTAGAAGCCTTGGCCGGCTCCTGAGAATACCGAGTGTTTATTTGATTTATTGTAAACTTAAAAGAGCCGGTCGACTTTTGTAAAATTGACATTTTAATTCAAATTCTGTTTTGGAAATTTGAATTATTTGCAAAATATTATTTGATTTATTGAAATTTATTTTAAAATTAAGGATGTTATAGAAGTAGTCTTCTCAGTCTTATTTCACTCGGAATCATATACATTCTCACTCGAAAAATCTTGTCTCAAACAGTATTCACTCGGAATTTCATTCGAAAATCTTCCTTTATTCCTTAATAAATTATTTTTCTAAGAATCGTAAAAATTGGGATGTTACATTTCTCCCCTCCTACAAAAATTTCATCCTCGAAATTTAAATATAAAATCATACATTAATGAAACAATTCGGGATATTGCTCCCTCATAGCGTCTTCACGTTCCCAAGTATGCATGACACACTGATCCTGCTACCATGCAACCTTGACCAATTGAACATTCTTGCTCCTTATCGTTTTACTGATCGGTTCACTATACCAGTGGGTTCGGCTATAGTGGTAAGGTTTTCTCGGATTTCAACATCATCATCCGGCATTTCATGAGTAGGATCTGGCAAGTACTTTCTCAATTGAGAAACGTGAAATACACTATGTAGATTCGACAAATGAGGAGGCAACGCAATCTGATAAGCTACAGGTCCGACTGTAACACCCTCGGTTAAACAAGATAGACCCTTCTATAGGATCATCCTATTTAACTAAGAGTGTTAAAAGTTTTCAGAAAAAGTGAATATTTTTTATTAAATAAAATAATGGCAGATCAGTGGAAGCAAATAATAGGTAATTCACACAGTCATTCTCAAACTATAAGTAATTGTACTCTTAATAGAATGGGGCACGCAGGCACCCTTAAATAGATACAGTCATCCATTGTCTTATTATTCATTAATAAATATTCCATTACATATATTCTACTTTTAATGAGTGCTCCTAGTTGGTTCAACGTATTACTGTTTGTCGTACTCCGGTTCTTGGTTCCCTAGCTCCTCTGTTATTAATCAACAGAAAGGGTGAGCATAAACCCCAGACCCTGAAGGTTCCCGGTGCGGACATATCCAGCCAACAGATAATATCACATAAATCATACAATTAACATATTTACAACTATAACAATCAAGAATGTTGTCATGGAATGCATGAGTTTGGTTTATTATGATTTATCTTTAGTTAAGTCTCATGATGCATGTGGGCCCGATAAATCAATCCAGCATTACCATTATCTCATTCTTTTGCATTCGTCCTGCTCAAGTTGCCTCTTGGGCACAACGTTTCCATTCTAGAGCAATCGGAGCTCACCAAGTCCCCCATTCATTATTTAATCATCATCAGGTACGAATGAACTCACAGATTCTAATCATTATATATTATCTTGGGACTTGGCTCTACAGATCATAGTTACATTCCGTCATTTAGTCAAAGTACACCAGAATTACATCGTCTGACCCAGCTCCAGGCACGACTCTGATGCCATTGGGTTTCCGTTCCGGTTGTACTCCCAAGATTCTCCTCAGAGATCGAACGTGAATGTCCTCCAGCGTACCAGGTGTATGCTCTAGTTTTACTCCTTTAAAAATATTTTCATGATGCGAAATACATTATTTTTATCATTTGATCCTTGGGTATCTATGTGTTTCCAGTCTCATAATATTTGTTCTCATGTTCTAAGGTCCCACTTATTTTTCAAACATATTTTTATTATTTTATTTATTTTTATTCTAGAAAATATATCGGTTAAATCTTGGCTACAATAATGCTTCGTTTAAAAAGTAAGTAGTATGTTCCTTATTTCTTTATTCATAATTAAAATAATAATAATATTAGTAACAATAACAATAATAATAATAATAATAATAATAATAATAATAATCATTCTCATAATTATAATTATAATTGTATTCATAATCATAATAATAATAACAGTGATATAAATGGTGACCTTTCATCATTATTTCCTCATTTATCTCCTCTTTCAATACTTCCTTACTGGAATCCATATAGACACCCATGGTTCTTAATATTTCACAATTCAATACCGATCATATCCATTTAATCATCAAGATTAATAATAATCAATACAGCCAATTAATCATATACATATCAATAAATATATAAAACAAATATATAAACATTTAAGCATCTTAATTTAACAACAATTCCCGAACCTGCCCTGGAAAGGTGAGGACCAGAAGTACCTTAGCCCTTTCCAAACACTCGGTTCCCCCCCAGAATACCAGAGAATATACCCCCTGACCTTAATGGAAGATCTTAGATTGGTTGAAGACGTTCCCTTATTGTCCTTGCTTCAGACCAAGAGTGACTTGTACGTAGAGAAGGAAATGAGAAAGAGAGACTTTTACTAATTTTCGTTGTTCTGAGAATTCAGACTTGGGAATGATTTGTGGTATCGATTTAATAATGCAAAAGACAAGTGGGGGACAAGCTTTTTCGTGACTAGATGTTAGGTGCGTTAATTACAGGAATAATAGAGGTTTTAGATAAGAAGTGAGCTGTATTTTGACCATTTCCGCCGCCAGCTTGCATGATTGGAACAGATATATTAAAATATGCAATAGATGATATGATTGGAGTAAAAAGGTGCAAGTTTCCCTGCATGTGGCTCGTCAGTGATAATCCTTTTGCTTGGACCGGTCACTAAGTGGAATGGCGTCATGATAAATCAATTTTAATACACTTCTTATAGTTTTACACTTGGGGTTTATTATATAATTACTATGTTTAATAATAGTATTTTAATTAAGTTTTATGTTGTTTAGTTAAATTGAAGTATTATGTATATATGTTTCAATTTTCATTTTTTGTATGTATCTTGAGTATCTTGCCTTATTTTGGCCATAACTTGGGCTTTTGTGATCCAAATAGGCTAATATTAGAGCCCATGGAAAGCTAAGACAGAGGGCTACATCATGATGATAAAATTTGGTTATTTTGCATTTGAAAAAAATAAAGAAATGGAGCTTGAATCAATCAGCCCTTATGTGTCCCACCAACATTGACATAGTTCACCAAAATACACATATCTGGAGCTCTAGATGTCCAAATGACCTCATTCTTGTGCCAAATTCTCAATAAGACATAGATCTACAACTTTCATGTTGAAGGTTTTTCAAAATTCGGCCATATAGAAGGTCATATTGGACTCTCAAGGTGGAGAAGATAAAGAGGAGAATGAATTTCAACACCTACCATTATCTTCTTTTGAATTATTGTAATTTCAAGCCCACCAATATTGAAAAAATGCATTAATAATCAGAAAATGAATGTATAGTATCATCATATCTTGCCTATAAATAGATGCTTGAAGTTGTAAGGAAGATACACAAGAAATACATAAGAAATACATGCTTTAGTTTTCATTACAATTCTATATCTTTGCTTTAGCTTCTTAAGTTTTAGTTCTTTCTCTTGCTTTATCTCCTTATTCTATATTCCATCCTTCAAGTTATGGTTTTCATTTCCCTTCCTCAATATCAAGTAAGTTAATTTTATTATTTGTTATTTACTTTTATAATCAAATTTTTAGTAAATTTAATATTAGCTTTCATTGTTAAAAATTATCATGGAAGCTTAATCTTTTAAAATCAACTCAAGGAATTTAATTTTTCTTTATGTTAACTTTGAGTTCTTGCTCTTAATATTTTGATTGAAGATAATTACTTTTCTTTGTTTCTCAAGCACTTATGATGGTAGATTATTTAAGTGTATAACCGATTGGTATATAATTAAACAATCTATAATCTAAACTGATGTTGGTTGGTTAATCAATAATCAATTTGAGAACAAAGATTAGGTTACTAAATAAGAGATTTCTATTTAGTTTCTTAACTCAATCAAATTATGGTTTTAAATTTATTTTAGTAATTAATAAGAATATATCGATTGGTTATTCTTATTAGTTCATTAATTCAATTCTAGAAGATTTTCTAGAATATAATCATTTAGGGATTCCAAATGATTCAAGATTGAGAAATTAATTATATTTAATCATATTTGTGATCAATGATTAGTTAACTAAAGATTTATTAATTCCCTGGGTTGGTTGTTTTTAAATTTGATTATTCTTACTCATAAATTTACTTTTTACACTATCATATAATCACTTAATTTTCCCTTCAAGCTCAACACAAACCCCCCTTTATTATAACTAAATTGAGTGTAACTAATTGAACTAAGGTCCTTGAGAGACGACTAAGGTTGTTCACCTTATACTATATTAATTTAACTTTTTATTTGACCCGACAACGACAGCGTGTCAAATTTGGCACCGTTGCCGGGGACCTTTGGTCCTAATTATTTACATTCAATTATCTAATATATTTTACATTTTTTTGTAGGTGTATTAAAGATATTAAGGTTTGGTTGAATGTGAGCATATAAAAAAAATTTCCACTTTATTATATTCTTATTCATTTTCTAGTAATCTCATTTTCAACCATTGAAAAAAAATATAAATATAAAAAATCTTTAAATTTTTAAATATATGTTCTAAGCATTTTATAATTAAAATGATAACTTTTTCCTTTTATTACATAGTTGTAGTATTTTGTTACAATATATGTAGATGTATTGTGCATGACTAGATCTAATCCCGAGCCACTATATTCTTTTGATCCTGAAATAGATAGAACATTTCATCAATTAGTTAGATCATCTAAGAAACTATTAGACAATAATAATAATAATAATAATAATAATAATAATAATAATAATAATAATAATAATAATAATATTCTAGCTAATAGCATAAATAGTGAAACTAAACCTTCAACTTCTGAGTATTTGTATAACATGGCTGAAAAGACATTAAAAGAACTAGCTACACCAGATGTCACTAATCAAACATCATGCATCTTATATCCTGAGGAAGATGTTCCTTTTGTGCTTAAAACTGGTTTAGTTTATTTGTTACCAAAGTTTCATGGTCGTGTAGGTGAAGATCCTCATAAACACTTAAAAGCATTTCATATCCTTTCCTCTACCATGAAACCTAAAGGGGTTTCAGAAGAACATGTAAAACTTAAAGCTTTTCCTTTCTCCCTAGCAGATATCGCTGAGGATTGGTTATTTTACCTTTCTTCTGGCTCTATTACAAGTTGGGATGACCTAAAGAAAATGTTTCTTGAAAAATTTTTCCCTGCTTCAAGAACTTCCTCAATTAGAAAAGAAATATGTGGCATCCGGTAACATGACCGGGAAAATCTTTATGAATACTGGGAAAGATTTAAAAGATTGTATGCTAGTTGTCCCCATCACCAAATTACGGACCAACTTCTCATACAATATTTCTATGAAGGTCTTAATCCAATGGATAAAACTTTGGTTGATGCAGCTAGTGGTGGTGCTTTGCAAAATAAAACTACAAATGCAGCAAAAACTTTAATTGAGAACATGGCTGCTAATGCTCAACAACATGCCACTAGAAATAATTCAATAGTAATTAGAGGAGTCCATGAAATTGAAACTACTAATGATGGAGATAAAAAATGGGAAAGTAAATTTGCTGAACTAGCAACACTTATGAAAAATATTATTGTGTCTCAAAAACAACAACCTGTAACCCCTGCTAAGGTATGTTCTATCTGTACTTCATCAGATCATTATACCGATTGTTGTCCTTCACTGCAGGAAGCTAAAATTCCTGATGAAAATCCTCAAGTATGTGCTGCCAACTTATATAATAACAGACTACCACAAGAACAACATAATAATTATGATCTTTCTTCTAACAGATATAATCCTGGTTGGAGGAATCACCCTAATTTAAGATGGGGTAATTCTTCACAACAACCTCATGCACCTTTTCAGGCAAATACTGGACCAAGCAGATCTTATCAACCTCCTCATGTACAACAACAAGCTACACAAATAGCTGCACCTTCCATCGAGAAATTAAATTTAGAGGAATTGATGAAGCAAATATCAGTAGATAATCTGAACTTCCAAAAAAGAACTGAGGCTACAATTCAGACTCTTGAAAATCAAATTGGTCAATTGGCTACATCTTTAAACCATTTGCAGTCTCAAGGTTCAGATAAGTTACCCGCTCAGACAATTGTCAATCCTAAAAATGTAAGTGCAATTACTTTAAGATCTGGTAAAGCTATCCATGGACCAGAAAAACAACAACAAACTGAAAATACTATTGTCACAGAAAAACATGCAAAAGAAGTTTTAGATAGTTCAAGTAATAATAGTAATGATATATCTCTTACAAATCCTCCTTCTGCAGCTGGTCCTGATAAGCAACATATCCCTCTTCCATTTCCACAAAGACAAAAATCTATACAAAATAAGAAAATGGATGAGGAGATCTTGGAAACATTTGGAAAAGTAGAGGTAAATATACCTTTATTAGAAGCCATCAAGCAAATCCCAAGATATGCCAAATTCCTTAAAGAACTATGCACTAATAAAAGAAGACTAAAAGGCAATGAAAGGATTAATATAAGTAGAAATGTGTCTGCATTAATTGAAAAACCTTTGTCACATATACCAGAAAAATGTAAAGACCCTGGGACGTTTACCATTCCATGCATAATAGGCAATTACAAATTTGAAAATGCCATGCTAGACTTAGGTGCATCTATTAATGTTATGCCTATGACTGTATTTACTTCACTTTCCCTTGGACCTTTGCAAACTACAGGTGTGGTTATACAATTAGTAAATCGAAGCTCTGCACATCCTGCAGGAATTATTGAAGATGTCCTTGTTAAAGTTAATGATTTAATTTTTCCTGCAGATTTTTATGTTCTAGATATGGAAAGTGAGAATTCCACCAATAAAGCTCTAATAATTTTAGGTAGACCATTCTTAAAAACAGCTAGAACAAAGATAGATGTGCATGCAGGAACACTTTCTATGGAATTTGGAGACAGTGTGGTTAGATTCAACATTTTAGATGTTATGAAGCATCCTACTGAGGATCATTCTGTTTTTCAAATTGACTTAATAACTGATTTAGTTGAGGATAATATTATTAAGTTATCTGATGATGTTGATTTTCCTGTATTATTTGATTTTTATGATTCATTTGTTTGTGATTCATGCATGGATTCTCATCAATGCAATGTGTGTACTGAAATTGAGAAATATCTGCTTAATGATAATAATGATCCATACTCCCTTAAAACAGAAAATATAGTTCTAGATGTTGTTTCAAAAGAATCAGAGTGTGATAATTTGATTAAAGTAGTTACAAATACATCTGATTATGTTGAAGTGCAAGTTGCTGAGACAAATTCAACCAAGTTGATTCCTTCAATAATGCAGCCTCCTATGTTAGAGTTAAAACCTCTTCCTGAACATTTAAAGTATGCATATTTAGAGGAAGATAAGAATCTTCCAGTGATTATTTCTAACAAATTAAATGTTGATCAAGAAACAAGGTTGTTGCAGATTATTAAGAAGTATAAGAAAGCAATTGGTTGGACTTTGGCAGATATCCCAGGTATTAGCCCTTCCATGTGTATGCATAGAATTCTATTAGAGGAAAAAGTTAAACCAGTAAGGCAACCACAAAGAAGACTTAATCCTCAAATCCTTGATGTAGTTAAAAAAGAGGTAACAAAATTATTACAAGCTGGCATCATTTACCCTATATCAGATAGCACTTGGGTCAGCCCTATACAAGTGGTTCCCAAAAAGTCTGGAATTACAGTGGTTAAAAATGAAAATGATGAATTAATTCCTACCAGAATCCAAAATAGTTGGCGAGTATGCATTGATTACAGGAAACTTAACAAAGCAACCCGAAAGGATCACTTTCCTTTACCTTTCATTGATCAAATGTTGGAACGACTGGCAGGTAAGTCACATTATTGCTTTTTAGATGGATTTTCAGGTTACTTCCAAATTTATATTGCACCAGAAGATCAAGAAAAAACAACATTTACATGTCCTTTTGGCACTTTTGCTTATAGGAGGATGCCTTTTGGCTTATGCAATGCCCCTGGTACCTTTCAACGATGCATGATTAGTATCTTTGCTAATTTTCTTGAAAATTGCATGGAAGTATTTATGGATGATTTCACAGTATATGGTTTATCATTTGATACTTGCTTAAATAGTCTAGATAAAGTATTACATAGATGCATTGAAACTAACCTTGTTCTTAATTATGAGAAATGTCACTTCATGGTAGAAGAAGGAATAGTTTTAGGCCATGTGATATCTAAAAAAGGCATAGAAGTAGATCCTGCAAAAATTATTGTAATTTCTCAATTACCTTATCCTTCTTGTGTACGAAATATTCGTTCTTTTCTTAGTCATGCAGGTTTCTATAGAAGGTTTATAAAAAAACTTCAGTAAGATAGCCCTTCCATTGTCTAACTTACTACAAAAAAATATAATATTTGACTTTAATGACAAATGTAAAGAGGCTTTTGATTGCTTAAAGAAAGCTTTAACTACCACTCCTATCATCCAGGCACCAGATTGGTCACTTCCATTTGAACTTATGTGTGATGCATCAAATTATGCATTAGGAGCTGTTCTTGCTCAAAGAGTAGGTAAAGTACAACATGTTATTTACTATGCCTCACGAACTTTGGATACTGCACAAATAAACTATACTACCATAGAAAAAGAACTACTTGCTATTGTGTTTGCACTTGATAAATTTAGATCTTATTTGCTCGGTTCAAAAGTAGTTGTATTTTCAGATCATACAGCATTAAAGTTCCTTTTAAAGAAACCAGATGTAAAACCAAGATTGATCAGGTGGATGTTGCTGCTCCAAGAATTTGACATTGAAATTAGGGATAAAATTGGAGCAGAAAATTTGGTGGCTGGTCACTTAAGCAGAATTGAAAAAGAACTTGACCCAATTTCCATTAGAGATGATTTCCCTGATGAACAACTTATGGGAATACATGATTCCACTCCATGGTTTGCTGATTTGGTAAACTACTTAGTTGCTTCTGTTACTCCCATACATGCATCTAAACAATAAATAATAAAACTAAAAAGTGATTCTAAATACTATGTTTGGGATGATCCTTACTTATGGAAACTTTGTAGTGATCAAGTCATTAGAAGGTGTGTACCTGAAAATAAATTTCATTCCATTCTTACATTTTGTCATACATATGCATGTGGTGGACATTTTGGACCTCAATGTACAGCAAGGAAAGTATTAGAATCTGGTTTATATTGGCCAACAATTTTTTGTGACGCATATACATTTTGTAAATCTTGCAAACAATGTCAAAGAATGGGAAACATATCTTGTAGAAATGAGATGCCTCAACAACCCATGTTATTTTGTGAAATTTTTTATGTTTGGGGCATAGATTTCGTGGGACCTTTTCCTGTATCTTTTGGTTTTGTTTATATACTACTTTCGGTCGATTATGTGTCTAAATGGGTTGAAGCTAAAGCTACTCGAACTGATGATTCTAAAGTTGTTGCAGATTTTGTTAAATCACACATATTTTGTAGGTTTGGTGTTCCTAAAGCCATTATTAGTGATCAAGGATCACATTTTTGCAACCGTAAAATGGAGTCCCTTCTTAAAAAATATGGAGTTATGCATAAGGTTTCAACACCTTATCACCCCCAAACAAATGGGCAAGCTGAAGTGTCCAATCGGGAATTAAAAATGATCCTTCAAAAAATAGTACAACCAAATAGGAAAGATTGGAGCAAAAGGTTAGAAGATGCTCTTTGGGCTTATAGAACAGCTTATAAAACACCTATTGGAATGTCACCCTATAGGATTGTTTATGGAAAATCATGCCACTTACCGGTAGAAATTGAGCACAAACCTTATTGGGCAGTAAAACAATGTAACTTGGACTTAAATAAAGCCGGTAAAGAAAGGAAACTCCAACTATAGGAACTGGAAGAAATTCGTTTGGAAGCTTATGAAAGTTCTAAAACCTATAAAGAAAAAGCCAAATCCTTTCATGACAAACAGATCTTGAGAAAAAACTTTTTCATTGGACAAAAAGTTTTATTGTACAACTCACGTCTAAAGCTCATATCTGGTAAGCTTTGCTCTAAATGGGCAGGCCCATTTGAAATACTAATATCTTTCCTTATGGTGTGATTGAAATTTCAGATAAAGCGACAAACAAGGTTTTTAAGGTAAATGGGCACCGACTTAAACCTTTCTTTCAAGGGTTCTAAGAGCACATAGATACGGAGGTGTATTTGTGTGATGCCAAATATTTTGACTAATTTTTCCTAATAACAATATTTATAAAAAAATAAAAAAATAATAAAAAATAAAAAATAAAAAAATAAATATCAGTTAATTACATCATCATTCTTTTCGGTGCTAACACTTATCTTAATCATTATTACTATTATTGTTTTGGCATTATTATCATTTTCTTGCAGTAGTTAAAAGGTCATCGTCAGGCTCGTGACGTTAAACAAGCGCTTGATAGAAGGCAACCTATCACCTTTTCACCTTCTTTATCTCTACTATTCTCTATAACCTCGTTTTCTATTCTCTCTTTTCTAAACAGCCACAACTTCAAAGTAATCTGACAATGGAACAAACCCTTGCAAAACTTAAGGAAAGATTCCCTACACTTCCACGCGATGTGATTGTAAAAATTTACAAAGCTCGAGTTCAAAGGTTAAAACTACTCACATATTTTGGCATTCCAGAGGATGTTCATTGGCTTATTGAAGCAAAGGTATGTCTCTCTGGTGAATTACATAAGTCCTATATAAAACATTTGCCAGGTATGGGACGTAGTTCTTCTTCTAAAAAACGAAGAGCTAAAAGGATGGGAGTTTTCCATAAGTGTACAAGATGGAATTGTGATACACATTGTAGGAACCCTGGAATGGTATCTATAAATCGGGAGGACAAAATTAAATTTATAAAGGATGGACTGAGTAAAGAGAACTTGGATAACTTAATCCAAACTCTTGAGACGCATCCATGTGGAACGGTTCAAGGAGTCCTTCTGAAATTATATGATCTATTCATTCAACAAAAAGAAAACTATAGCCTTGGGAATCTGGCGTTAAACGACCCTGTTTGCCAGTTTATAAGAAAACTGGATAGGTAGCAAAAACCTCGACTCATAGAAGGCATTTAAGCCGTTACTGGACGTAAAACCAGAGGAAGATGTGAGCCATAATCACAACTACTGTACATATTTACTGTTGTTTTTAATGTTTTACTTTTCTGAATTCACTTTGACTTTTAAAATTACCTATTTTTATTTTCTTCAATCATGTCTTTTCAAATTTCTTCATTACCGTCATTTATTTTTATATAATAATAATTATGGAAACTTTTTATCTTTCATCAATTATTTCATCTCAGTTTTTATCTATATAAGGGCACATAACTCTATATGGAAAACACAAAAAAAAAGATGAAAAAAAATCAAATCTATTTGTGTGTTTGGTGGATCCAACAATGGTAATTGTAAGGAGTACCTAATAGCAGCTACTAAGTTGGGAAAACTATTGGCTGCGAAAGAAATAAAGGTCTTGTATAGAGGAGGAGTACAGGGTTTGAGAGGCTCTATGGCACTATCTGCACTAGTTGAAGGAAGCAACGTCTCTAGTATCATCCTACATCATGTTAGTATTACACCAGCTATTGCTATAGGAACTGAGGTAAAAGTTACAAGCCTCTATCAACGAATGGCTCGTATGGTTATAGGTGCTGAAGCCTTTATCGCACTTCCTGGAGGTTTTGGTACTTTTAAGGAAATATTTTGCATTTTATCATGGTGTAGCATGAACCTTCATAAAAAGCCATTAGGATTATTAAATATTAATGGTTTTTATGACAGTTTGTTAATGTTTTTAGATAAAGCTGTGGAACAGGGCCTTATAACTCAAGATGATCGATCATTCATTCATGCTTCATCAGATGCAGATGAATTGATTGATATTTTACAGAGCTTTTTACCCCAACCTCAACCCCTCTTGAAGCAAGATAAGGATCACACACACAAGCGAAAGAATCCAGAACCAGACACCACCCTTCGGTTATAACTTCTTTCTCACCTTTATCTATATTTTTAAAAAAATCATTAAAAAAAGAAAAAGAAAAAAAATAGACTGTGGAAATCATATAAGACATTGAGGACAATGTCTTGAATAAGTGTGGGGGGTTTGAGTTACATATATATATTTTATTTTTTTTTATTTTTTTTGTTGTGTGAGGGATAGTCAGAGTAAAGATTAATTTGGGAAAGTTGTATCTAAAGTCATAAAGATGCATCTTTGAGAACCAAAGTCTTGAGATGTATCCTTCACTATATAGTGTCAGTATCACTTTTGTTTAATTTTTTTAAAATAAAAAAAATAATTTATTTTTTTCTTTTCTTTCATGAGTACTTTTGTTGGGATGGGCTGAGTAAAGAGTCCAAACTCTTGAGACGCATCCTCATAACAAATCTCACTCGGATAACCACAATCGTTTCACCTTCCTTATCAAAACCATTTTTCATAAAAAATAAAAAATAAAAAATAAAAATAAAAAAACACACACACACATAGCCACTATATTTACTTTAGTGCCGCGCCTTTGCCTTTACCTTCACCCGAATCATTTCTATTCGACATCAACCATTCTGCAACCATAAACATCATCTTCATCATTCTCCAGCCGCTACACTTTGCCTTCATCCTTTTCTTTCAGATCGGAGCCACACCTCACCACTAGTCAATCATCAGGTTCTTTATTTTCTCTTAATGGATGATATAGCAGAGTCTTTCTATAGGCATACGAATGAATTAAGATGTATGTTATTGCTCTTGATGCTACTCATGGTTGTGTTGATGATATTTTTCTTATGGGTTCTAACACAAGGCCTATAAAACTGGGTTGTATGACACAATCAAATTATTCAGTTATACTAATCATTTCACATGCAATTGAACTGACCAATTTGTTGTAGGTATCTTCGTTACTAAGCGCCCTTAAAAAAAAATACAAAGCAAGAAGCATAAGGAACCGGATCTTGACACCAATATTTAGTTATGATTTATTTTTCCTTTTTTGTTTCTTGTTCACAAAAAAATCATCATTTCCAGTTTTTTATTTTAAATTCTACATGCTTTTCACTAAATTTGTTTTTTTTTAATTTGTCTAAGTAATGAGTAATTGCATCACCCTTGTCCAATATTTCATGACATGTTGTGAATAATTTCCTTGCATATTAATTTAATAAGTTATTTGTGAAGATCAAATTGTATATGAATAGTGAAAGATTGACCACCCTCGGTGAGATTTTGAGCTTAATTGGATGGATCATATTATGCCATCTTTCCTTTTTCTTGATTAACCCTTATTTATTAGTACTCTAGAACTTGACTTGTTTCTTTTTGATGTATTATGTTCCATGTGCATGCTTTGATGTGATTAAGGCCTTTTTTGTTTTAACTAGCCACTAGCCATATTCCTTACCTTACATACTTTCCATTGTTACCCACGTTGAGCCTATATCCATTTCTTGATTCAGCCACATAATTAGCCAATAGCCCAAAAAAAAAACATGATCACCTTTGCTTAGGAATTGATTAGGAGTTTTGGAATTACTATGAATAAAGATTCTTGATGATTGTGGAAATGTACCCAAGATATATATGTTGTTGTTTCATTGTTCAAAAAGAAAGTAAAAAATAATTAAAAAAAAGAGAAAGAAAAAGAAGAAGTGGTGAATATATGTATGAAAATAATCAGGAGGATTTATTCTCATGTTTTATCCTCCATCATGTTTCATTTTGCTAAGTATTGAGTTTCAAAATGTACTTCCACAATCACTGAATCACTTACTCCATTGCTCTTTTTCAACCCTAAGTTTAGCCATACTATTTCATTTTATCCACCCTATATCACCTTGGCCCCATTACAACCTTAATAAAGTCCTTTTGATCTCTGCATGCATATATGTTCAAATATGGAAATTAGAAATTTGTCAAGCCTATGGTAGTGCTAATTTATTTGGGTGATTTCTGAGAGTATACACAAACCCAAACAATTGAGATATAGAGAGCATAAAGAGAACATCTATCACATTTTCATCCACTCTTTGATTTGATCACTCAATTTGTGAAACTAGTATGTAATGCTTCTTATTCACACTTATCATGACCTCTTGATATAAGGGATGATGTGTATTACTTATTATTTTAGACTTCAAAAAAAAAATCAATTTGAAAAAAAAAACCTTTTTCTGTTGTTTCTCATCTTAGTTTTTGGTTTGGTTTTGCCCTGGAGTGCAAAAGCTTAAGTGTGGGGGAATTTGATAAATCAATTTTAATACACTTCTTATAGTTTTACACTTGGGGTTTATTATATAATAACTATGTTTAATAATAGTATTTTAATTAAGTTTTATGTTGTTTAGTTAAATTGAAGTATTATGTATATATGTTTCAATTTTTATTTTTTGTATGTATCTTGAGTATCTTGCCTTATTTTGGCCATAACTTGGGCTTTTGTGATCCAAATGGGCTAATATTGGAGCCCATGGAAAGATAAGACAGAGAAATACATTATGATGATAAAATTTGGTTATTTTACATTTGAAAAAAATAAAGAAATGGAGCTTGAATAAATCAGCCCTCATGTGTCCCACCAGCATTGATATAGTTCACCAAAATACACATATCTGAAGCTCTAGATGTCCAAATGACCTCATTCTTACGCCAAATTCTCAATAAGACAGAGATCTACAACTTTCATGTTTAAGGTTTTTCAAAATTCGGCCATATAGAAGGTCATATTGGACTCGCAAGGTGGAGAAGATAAAGAGGAGAATGAATTTCAACACCTACCATTATCTTCTTTTGAATTATTGTAATTTCAAGCCCACCAATGTTGAAAAAATGCATTAATAATCAGAAAATGAATGTATAGTATCATCATATCTTGTCTATAAATAGATGCTTGAAGTTGTAAGGAAGATACACAAGAAATACATAAGAAATACATGCTTTAGTTTTTATTACAATTCTATATCTTTGCTTTAGCTTCTTAAGTTTTAGTTCTTTCTCTTGCTTTATCTCCTTATTCTATATTCCACCCTTCAAGTTATGGTTTTTATTTCCCTTCCTCGATATCAAGTAAGTTAATTTTATTATTTGTTATTTACTTTTATAATCAAAGTTTTAGTAAATTTAATATTAGCTTTCATTGTTAAAAATTATCATGGAAGCTTAATCTTTTAAAATCAACTCAAGGAATTTAATTTTTCTTTATGTTAACTTTGAGTTCTTGCTCTTAATATTTTGATTGAAGATAATTACTTTTCTTTGTTTCTCAAGCACTTATGATGGTAGATTATTTAAGTGTATAACCGATTGGTATATAATTAAACAATCTATAATCTAAACTGATGTTGGTTAGTTAATCAATAATCAATTTGAGAACAAAGATTAGGTTACTAAATAAGAGATTTCTATTTAGTTCCTTAACTCAATCAAATTATGGTTTTAAAGTTATTTTAGTAATTAATAAGAATATATCGATTGGTTATTCTTATTAGTTCATTAATTCAATTCTAGAAGATTTTCTAGAATGTAATCATTTAGGGATTCCAAATGATTCAAGATTGAGAAATTAATTATATTTAATCATATTTGTGATCAATGATTAGTTAACTAAAGATTTATTAATTACTTGGGTTGGTTGTTTTTAAATTTGATTATTCTTACTCATAAATTTACTTTTTACACTATCATATGATCACTTAATTTTCCCTTCAAGCTCAACACAAACCCCCCCTTTATTATAACTAAATTGAGTGTAACTAATTGAACTAAGGTCCTCGAGAGACGACTAAGGTTGTTCACCTTATACTATATTAATTTAACTTTTTATTTGACCCGACAACGACAGCGTGTCACGTCACTATCCCAGCATTGATCCAGTCAGTTTCTATTGATCATGTCCCCTTTCAATTCTGATGCTGTTTGGCATATCTCTTTTCCGAGAAGTTTCAGAGCCTCCTCCGTTCAGAATTGCTCCACTCGGAAGGAAAATCGCTTGGAACTATTTCTGCTTGAAACACTCAGTCGACTTTTCCTTACTTGGGAGTCACACTCAGAAATGTCTCACCCGGACTTATTCAGAAATATCATACTCGGATATATATATCTACCTGAAGTATTCTTTCAAAGGCACTTTTCTTTCCGAATGGATCCACTCGGGAATTGTCCACTTGGATATATCTCTGACTGAATTTCTTCACTCGAAAATACTTCTCTCGGAAGTGCATAACTCGGAAATCATATAACCGAAAGGTCATTCGGAGTTGTGTCACTCAAAAATCTTACAACTGACGTCATTCGGAGTTGTGTCACTCAGAAATCTTACAACTAAGAGGTCATTCGGAGTTGAAGTTCAGTCCTCTAGAAAATCATTCCACTTGGGAATATCATTTGGAGTTGAAGGAAATTTCGAAGAAGAACCGAGCACAAGCTCTCGACAACTTTTAGTCACCCGAGTACGAATAGAATGAAGGGGTTCTTCACTCGGATATTTACTTCCCCCTGGAAACTTTTCACTCGGAAACGTATTCATTCAAAGTCTGTACTTCCCTGAAAATGACTCACTCGGTAGTCTCAATCGGTGCCATGTCACACGGAAATCGGAAATCTCACTTGGTGTTATCCCACTTGGAAATGTCTCACTCAGTGAAATCCCACACGGCAGTGTCACACTCAGAGACACCCCATTTGGGAAAGTTACACTCAACTCAGAGATAACCCACTCGGGAATTCACTTCTCGGAAATATCTGGGTCCGAGAAGTACTCCTTCGAAATCAGTTTTTCTTCGTTCGAAAGTACTTCTCTCGGAAATGTTTCACTCGGCTACGTTTTATTCGGAAACGAGTCATTTGAAGATGGTTGACTCGGAGACATTTCATTCGGAGATGTTTCACTCGGAAACTGGTCACTCAGAGATGAGTCACTCGAAGACGTTTGACTCAGAAACGAGTCACTCGAAGATGATTCACTCAGACCTTTCACCCAGAAGTGGTTCTCTCGGACACACTTCACTCAGAAATGTCTTCGAGGCAGGAATCCACTCGGAAGTGGTTCTCTCGGTCATACCTCACTCGGAAACCAATTAATTCACTCGGAATTCCTCTCCTCACTCGGAAATAGATTCCTTTCTTCACTCGGACAGTCTTATTTAAGACATGTTTCACTCGGAAAATGGATGATATCATTAATGGTCTAGATAAATTCCATGATTTTACACGAGAATAAAATTTCTAGGATATTACAGACTACCCGCAGGGTATTTTATTTACTTATTAACATTTACAGAACCTCCATACTTCAAAATTTACAAGATTAAGACTGCTACTAAAAATAGGGATGTTACACCGACTCTCTTCATTATTTCATACGGACCAATATACCTCGGGCTTAATTTCTTGCTTTTTAAAGCTCTCCCAATGCCTTTGCTAGGAGAAACTTTCAGAAAGACTTTGTCGCCGACCTGAAATTCAATCGGCTTTGTCCGCTTATCATAATAACTCTTCTGACGGTCCTGGGATGCTTTCATTTTATCTTTGATCATTTGGATTTTCTCAGAGGTCTGCTACACAATATTTGGTCCTAACATTAGGCTCTCCCCCGATTCTGACCAGCAAAGAGGGGTTCGGCATTTTCTGCCATATAAAGCCTCGTATGGAGCCATACCGATGCTACTATGATAGCTATTATTATAGGTGAATTCGATCAGTGGAAGGTATTGCTCCCAGCTACCACCATGCTCTAGCACACAGGACCTCAACAAGTCCTCTAAACTCTAGATAGTCCGCTCAGATTGCCCATCTGTTTGAGGATGATAGGCCAAACTCAATTGAAGCTTTGAACCTAACTCCTGATACAGACTCCCCCAAAATCGGGAAGTAAACCTTGGATCTTTATCTGACACGATAGAAGATGGAACACCATGCAATCAGACTATCTCACTAATATATAACTGTGCTAGTCTCTGCAAAGGGTAACTCATGTTGATCGGTAGGAAGTGTACAGACTTTGTCAATCGGTCTATAATAACCCAGATAGCATCATGTCCACTCTGAGTCCTGGGTAATCCCATTACGAAATCCATGGCAATAGCATCCCATTTCCATACGGGAATCTCCAACGGTTGCAAACCACCGGACGGTTTATGATGTTCAACCTTCGCTTTCTGACAAATTATGTAGTGAGCCACGAAGTCGACCATATCCCTCTTCATTCCGGGCCACCAGAAATGCAATTTCAAATCTTGGTACATCTTAGTAGTACCCGGATGAATACTCAACATGCTTCTATGTGCTTTATCGAGTACCGATCATCGTAAATCACCCGAATTAGGTACATAAATTTGACCTTTCACTCGGTAAATGCCATCAGGACCCTCGGTTAAAAATAGGTCCTTGCCTTTGGCCTAAGTTTCTTTCATCTCGGCTAAATAAGAATCCGACATCTGCTGTACATAAAAAATCTTCAAAAATTCATTAGCTATTTTCAATGTACCAAGAGTTACTTTTCCAGGCGAAGAAGCATCCACTTGCAGGTTAATGTCTTGGAATTATTCAAGCAACTCCATCTCTTTAATCATCATCATTGCCATGTGAATGGACTTCCGACTCAAGGCATCAGCTACAACATTTGCCTTTCCTGGGTGGTATTTCAAGTCGAAATCATAATCATTCAAGAATTCAATCCACCTCCGTTGTCTCATATTCAACTCTTTTTAGTCAAACAAATATTTTAGACTTTTATGGTCACTATACACTTCGAACTTAGAGCCATAAAGATAATGCCTCCAAATTTTCAGTGCAAAGACTACAGCTGCCAACTCCAGATCGTGCGTAGGGTAGTTTTATTCGTGTGGTCGCAATTGACATGAAGCATAAGCAATCACTCAGCCATTCTACATCAACACACATCCTAGGCCGAGTCCGGATGCATCACAATAAACTACAAAGCTTTCTTGTAGATTCGGCAATTCTTGAAAACTTTGTTCGCACTCGGAAGACCACATAAAAGGAACATCCTTTCGGGTTAGCTTGGTCAATGGCAAGGCGATTTTGGAGAATCCCTCAATGAATCTCAGATAGTAACCGGCTAAACCCATAAATTTCCTGACCTCGGTGACCGACTTAGGTCTTTCCCAAGTCATCACAGCTTCGATCTTTGAAGGATCTACCGAGACATCCTCACTGGAGATGACATGACCCAGGAATTGAATTTTGTGCATCCAGAATTCACACTTGGACAATTTGGCAAACAATTGTTTTTCCTTCAACACTTGAAGTACCGATCGGAGATGCTCTTCATGTTCCTCATAAGACTTAGAATAAATCAATATATCATCAATAAATACCACCATAAACCGATCCAAGTAAGAATGAAAAATGTTGTTCATATAGTTCATGAACACAGCCAGAGCATTAGTAACTCCGAACGACATTACTACGTATTCATAATGACCATACTGGGTCCTGAATGCCGTCGTGGGAATATCAGCAGCTTTTACTCAGATCTGATGGTATCCCGATCGTAAGTCAATCTTGGAAAAGACCGATGCACCACGTAACTGATCAATTAAGTCTTCAATTCTAGGCAATGGGTATTTATTCTTGATGGTCAGCTTATTCAATTGGCGGTAATCAACATATAATCGCATGCTACCATCCTTTTTCTTGACGAGTAACACCGGAGCACCCCACGATGATACACTCGGTCGGATAAATTATTTTTCAAGCAACTCATCAACTTGCTTCTTTAATTCAGCTAGTTCAATCGGAGACATCCTGTAAGGAGCTTTGGAGACTGGCTCGGCTCCAGGAATCAAATCAATAGAGAATTCAATTTCTCTATCAGGAGGAACACCAGGTACATCCTCCAGGAACAACTCGGGAAAGTCACAAACAATAGGAATATCTCAGATCCTAGACTCACTCTTTCCATCAACCATACAAAATAGCATAAATAGCTGAGATATACCTTGGATTTCATAGTCATCGGCTTTCTGTTTAGGAAAAATCACTTGCCGATTCTGACAGTCAACTAGGACTCTATTGGCTGATAGCCAATCCATACCGAGAACAATGTCAAGACCTCTCAAAGGTAGACATATCAAATCAGCAATAAAATTCCTATCACCCAGAGTGAAGGATACATTCTCACACATCATGGAAGTCCATAATTTCACACCGGTCAGACTAGATACATTTAATGGTCGATTCATAGTAACAACAGGTAATCTCATACGCATGACACAATCATTGGAAATAAATGAATGAGTTGCACCCGAGTCAAACACCACATCAAGAATAGTATTTCCGAGTAAACACTTACTCGGAACCAGGTCGTTGGCTTGAGCAGCCTCCTCAACAGTGGTAGCTGATAGATGTCCAATTTATATATATTTTGCATGGATAATGAAGCATAAATTGGATATAATGTGCAATGTTTGTCAATTTTGTAAGCTATATAGAACATAAATTGTGATATGAACATTGTACAGGTTGATTGGTTAATTTTGTTGCAATTCCAGAAAAAATTGAAGAAGAAAGAAGAAAAGAAAAGAAAAGAAGAAAATTCACCAAGTTTTGAGCAAACAAGTGATATTCGCTTAAGCGGAAGCTATCTCGCTTGAGCGAATCAAGGTCGCTGAGGCTAAACTGAAGAGCTCGCTTGGGCGAGCAGTCATTCGCCCCAGCGAAATCAAGCCAGAAGAGAATGATGAAGAAGTCGCCCGAGCGAACAAGTTCTGCTTGAGCAAATTTGGTACAGAATGGAATAACATTAGCATCGCTCAAGCGTTTGAATTAAAACATCAGGCAAAATTCTTCCAGTAAGTCATAATGCAAAACTCGCTTGGGCGACATGATTTCGCTCGAGCGAGAATTATCCAGAATCTAAAATTCAAATACTCACTGCAGCGAATGAAGGAATGGCTTAAGCGAAAGGGAATAAAGGATCAGTATATGAAGCTTCGCTCAAGCGAATTAAACTCGCTTGAGCGAATAAGCATACAGATGAAGCATGACTCAACCCTTTCTTCATGATGAAGTAGTCTCTTTGCTTGAGCGAGACTTAAACTCACTTGAGCGAGTTGATGCATGATAAAAAGAAATAGAGGTGGCTAAAAAGAAACATGCAGAGATAGAGAGAGAGAACGTAGAAGATATTTTTCTTCTTACAAACATTGTATCTTTAGGTTTTTCTTCTTCATTTCCCTTTGATTTGTAAGATCATGACCACCATGAGTGGCTAATCCTCTCATTTGGGATTGGAGGTAACCAATTAAACTTGATGTACACTTGGATAATGTTTATGTGATTCATGTGTTGTTTTATGATTCTTTGTATTCTATTTTATGTTCATTGCCTGAATCTACTTGATCACTAGTTTCTTGATTCAAGTTTACGTTTGTTGTTGGAAAATAACTTTCGAAAATGGATCTAAATGGAACACCCGTTATGAGTAGATTACCAGGGATGGTATCTAATGCAATGGACGTCCAAAAAATCGTTCGTAATGCTGGAATAGATTTGAAGTGATCAAGGGATTGACGTTATTAAACCTATTCTTATGAATTTCATAGTCAAAGAATTGATATGAATGACTATGATTGTGACGTAAAGAATCATATTGCAAACATTGATTATGTGAATATTAACGGTGTATCGGAAAGTGAGAAAGGTGAATCCAATTCCCAAACTCTATACTCTGTTATTTTACTCATATTTCTTACATTGCTTTCGTAGACTTTTAGATGTGTGAAAAGTTCTTTAATTCATTATCATGAAAACTACAATTTACTGCTGCCGTAATAGTTTGAAATCGATTTAATCCAATCCGTAGTGGGAACGACAATTTTTCTTCGGAACATATACTACAACTGACAAGTGGTGCACTTGTCACAAGTCAATTTAAAACTGACAACTGAGTGTCTTGTGAATATATCATACCCAGACAACCAGCAGTAGCATACACTCGGCCTGCAGCTGGTGAACTAGAACTCCCAGCTCGGTCATTCCTCGACACCACAGAATTGTTACCGCGTCCACCATTGCCTCTACCTCCTCTGTTACTGTTTCCACAGCCTCGTCCTCGGAAGCCTCCTTGGTTTACACTGGCATTCGATTCAGTCGGCTGGAGAAGAGGACAGTTAGGACAAACGTGTCCTTTCTCGTTGCAATGGTAGCAAATAACTTCTTCATCTTTGTCACAATTCCGAGCATAATGATTGCCACCACACCTGAAGCATTTAATGTCCCTTGGACGACTCACCGATCGGCCACCAGAATTTACTCGGCCTCGGGATCTAGAAGATGATTCTCCTTTAACAGATTTCCCTTGCTTCTTAAAACTGATCGGTGGTAGCTTCGAAGAACTGTCCAACCTACTGCTCGACCCGGTTGAAGCTTTATCATCTTCCTCATATATTCGGCATTTATTGACAAGGATCGGAAAGCTTCTAATCTCTTGGTGTCGAAAATCTTTCTTAATTTTTGGGTTCAAACCGCTCTCAAATTTGATGCATTTTGAGCCTTCAGTGCCTGGCATCTGGAAAGGAGGATAAAACAAGCACAATTCCTTGAATTTTGCTGCATATTCTTCAACACTCATATTGCCTTATCGGAGTTCCATGAATTCCAATTCCTTTTGGCTCCTGACAGTATTTGGGAAATATTTTTCAAGGAAACATTCCTTGAAATTCTCCCAATTTAGCTCGGTCCCTACAGCTACCAATCGAGCTTTAGTCATTCTCCACCAGTTTTCAGCTTCTTTCCAAAGCATGAAAACAACATACTCGACCTTCTGTGCCTCAGTGCACTGCAGACTGCCAAAGATCCGTTCAAGATTCTGGATCCAGGCATAAGCTTGGTCAGGCTGAAATCCTCCATGAAATTCAGTCGGTTTTCGCTTCAAAAAATAATCAATGCTATGATTGTCACTCGGCTGAGGTTGGTTCTGCCTTTCTAAAATGTCAGAAACATGCTCGAAGGCAGCAGCCATTGCATCCATACCATGAGGGTCCATTTTCTTATCCTGAAATAATCATCATACTTTAGTACCTCTCATGGATATGAAAGCAATTTATTTATAGTTGATTTTCTCAACTATATTACATAACAACAACAGTGATATGATTTCACTCAATTCATAGCATTTAGTAGCTTAACCTTGGCCTTGGACTTTTCAAGTCTACTCTGATACCAAAATATAACGTTCTTATTTTTAAAGTAAACTTCAAAAAAAAATCAAATAAAATTTTCACAGATAATTTAATATTTCTAAAATAGAAATCGGATTCAACAATAACAATATCGGTTTTACATCAATCCGACCGGCTCATTTAAAAATACAAATAAATACAATGATTCGGTATACATAGGAGCCGGCCAAGGCTTCTACCAAAAATAACTATATACAATCCGAGCAACTGAGTGACTTCACATATCTTTGTTGTGTCCTACATCCACTGTAAAAATAATAAGAAGAAGGGGGTGAGCATAAACATATCAAATGATAGTTATTGAATCAGATTAAAAGTCCAATTCATAACTATATATAAAATACAACTAAACCATACAAACTCATCATAAACAACATGTTATTCTCAATAACATTTATATATATCAGTGCACACACATGCTCAATCAAATGGATTCATCATTAAATCTTTTAAGTTGTGTTGCAACACTGGCTCCCTGAGCCATAACTCAGCTCTCAGCTGATCCGGCCGTTTTACTGGTACCAAACTGTTTACACCCTCATGTGACACCATCATTCTCAGTGACAACGGTTAGTGCCACGGGCTAAAACCCCGAGCCCCGCTTAAGAGGTTGCCTTGAGTCCCACCCAAGGTCTTTTATGGAAACCACATCATATTTCATATTCATTCATCACACAAGCATCACATGCTGATCAATATGCATCTCATGCATTTATACATATCATGAAAGTTATGAATAATGTTCATATCATCATCATCAATCACATATCAATATCTACAATATGAATGGAAGATATGAAAACATAAAACATCATATAATCGGGGTCTCACACAATAATTCACACACATATCATATGTATATAATAATAACACCCCCAATCCATTCATAAACTATTCGTTTGAAATGTAACGCTCCCCCTACCTGGAAATAAAGAGTTTCAACTGTTCTTCAATCGATATCAAGTCACAGCTTCAAGAATTCCGACTGGAATTATAGTTCTGAATTAGTCCAAAGCTTTCTTACTTATGAAATCCAAGAGTTCAAGTGAAAAAGAAGAAAGGAAGATTAATTTCTTCTTCGTTGATGGTTTTCAGTAGAGATTAGAGAGAAAAGGATTATAGATGGTGTTTTTCACTTTCAAAAGTTTTGAATTAATCCAACAGTAGGAGTATTTATATCGTTCATGTAGAAAAGAAGTGAATGATAGGAAGATGTCTGCTACACGTTTCTTCAAATGATAAGGAAGGAATAAGCATTTAATGAAAAAGGTACAGCACATCAGAGAGGGTCCCATAATTAGAAAAATATCTGAAAAAGAATCTGCTGGAAGGTAGAAGAACAGAGTGACGTGGAAAGCTTCGATAATCATAAAAATAATTATTAATTCTGACTCGGTTTCATTCTGGCACATTTTACTGAGAAAGCCTCTGTCCGCTCAAAATTCCTTTATTAGGAAATTCATCCGGAAAGGTTCCATCCATGAAACACCTGGCTTTCTTTCTTCAAAAATAACCCACACGGAAATATCTTATTCAAACAGCTCTCTCAGTTATATTTCTGCCTGAGTCAAACCTTCATTTGCGTCACTCAGAAGTCTCCCATCTAAAAATCACTCGGAGTTTGAAGACAATCATCTCTTGAAAATCTTTTCACTCAAAAGGATCACTCGGGGTTGAAGACTATTTCAAAGACAAACCCGAGTACAAACTTAGCAACTCTGACTGAACACAATTTAATGAATTTACCACTCGGTCATTTACTTCTCTTGGAATTACTCACCCAGAATATACTTGTTCAAAATTGGAGTCTTTCTCCGTCCAGAAGTAATCTCCTTGTAAAGACTTACTCAGTCTATCTCAATCGGTGCCATCTCTCTCGGAAATATCACACTCAGTGACACCTCACTCAAAAAGTCACATGACTCAAAGATACTCCACTCGGTCTTTATTCAAAAATTTCTCAGCCTGAGAAGTACCTATTCAAATTCAAGCTTCTCTTTATTCGGAAGTACTTCTCTCAGAATAACCCATTCAGAAACGCTTCACTCGGAGACGTTTCACTCGGGTTTTGCCTCACTCGAAAGCGTCTCATTCGGATAGTATTTTCTTAACTCTTGAATGATTTTCTTAATAATGTGTCACTCGAAAACATCTTAAATTCACTTGGAAGTAGTCTTCTCAGTCTTATTTCACTCGGAATCATATACATTCTCACTCGGAAAATCTTGTCTCAAACAGTATTTGTAACATCCCGAATAATTATAGAAAATTTTGTGAAGTGGAAATGTTAAAAAATTGTTTTTAAAAATTTATTGGATATTTTTAAGAATTATTGGTTTAGTATAAAAGGTGTGATTAGAAGAAAAGAGGTTTAATTAAAATCATTAAAGAAATTGTAAAGGAAATGGAGAAATGACCGGTTGAAGAGGTCACCGGTTGGAAGTGACCAGTTAAGAAGGTAACCGGTTGCCATGAGTTTAAATAAAGGTTTCTCTCTCTCAATCATTCATTTCTATGAGAATCTTCTTCTTTTTCATCATCTATTTCTCTTCTTCCTTTCCTTCCTCCATTATTGCGAGTTGTATGCTTTAAAGGGAGGTCCCTTTTGCATCAAACCTTGAAATAGTTACATAGTCGTGACAGTGGTTTCAAGGTGAGTTCTTTGGACCGTTTAAGTTTATTATCTTATCCCTTTCGTTTCTTTTCTGGACCGAATGGTCATGCATGTGGGGGTACTGTTCCGATCTCCACTCCTCTTGGCTGTGAGCCTTAAAGTGTGACGACCCGCATCATTTTTCTCATTTTCACAATAAATTTTCGCATTTAATAAAAATCCACTCGGTCTTAATAGAAAATAATATTTACTTTTATTAAATACATTCAAAACAATAAAGTCATACTTAAAATAGTAATAACCGACTGAAACCGATTGGAAATAAATCCATTAATAAAATAGAGTTATTCAGAAACAGCGAAAGAAGGAAAACAGAGTCAGGGGTCATTCGCCTGAGCCAGACCCTGATTCGCTTAAGCGAGATCTGACTCGCTTTGAGCGAATCCTACATCATAACTTGAGCGAACAACAGACCTACAAGGAGAGCCAACAAGTCGGATTTCACTCGGAAATAGGTGCACTCGGGTATCTCTTACTCGGTCATGGTTTAACCTTCACTCAACAAAGGTTCCCTCGATCTAACATCACTCGGTAAACACCCAAACCTTACTTTACTCGGAAAAGGCTCTCTCGGGCATAACTCCCTCAGAAACCTTCTCACCTTCACTCGGAGTCACTCTAGTCTTCACTCAGAAATACTCTAAACTTCTCACAGTAGTACTTTAATCTTTCTTCACTCAGAAGAGATTCTCTCAACCACAGCTCACTCGAAGACATCTTAACCCTCCACTCGGAAGTGGATCTCTCGGTTATTCTTCACTCAAAGAAATGAGAGATACTCACTTGATCGAAAATGGGTACCAATTCAATCGGCCCTTGCTCGGACAAGAATGATTCCACTCGGGAAATATTTTCCCGGTAATCAACTTTGCTACAGTAATGCAAATTCACTCAAAATAAACACCGATCACATAACTTCAAAAATTTATATCCTTATTGATCAACATACCGATTCGAATTTAACACACTCATGTAGCATCACACAGAAAACTCAAAATATATATATATTACACTCGGAATTCATTTCAAAGCACTCGGTTCCTTAGCATCAATCCTCCACTTAGTGCACCTCTATGGCTCCAACCTCTTCCCTGTCACTGGTTACTAAAATTGAAAACCACAGCAAGGGTGAGTGTTTAGCATCATAATTAATATAGAACAGAATAAAATAAAACACGAGTATAAATTCCGTCTGATTGCTTTATCCTCAAAACTGCACATTTCACTCGGCAATTAACTCGATTAGCAATACACTCATACTCGGCAATATATCCATTATCACTCGGCATTATAGTAATTCACACTCAGCAATATAACAGTTTTCCTTTGACAATCTTAACAAGTAACATTCAGCAAGTAACTTCCACTCGGCAAGATAACAATTTTCCACTCAGAAAATATAGCAATCACTCGGTAAATATATGAAATTACACTTGGAAAATACATCAAATCACTCAACAATAATTTAAATTTTCATTCGGCAATTATAACCAATTTACCACTCGATAAATATAACATCACTCAGCAATTATTTCAATTCTCATTTGGCAATTAAAACCAATTCACACTCGGCAAACATAGCCATCACACTCAGCAAATATAACAAACTTCACTCGGCAAGTATAGCAAACTGCACTCGGCAAATCTAGCAAACTGCACTGGCAAATATAGCAAAATGCACTTGGCAAACATATACATCTCAATTAATAAATTCATCTAATGTCACAATTGACTCTCACATAAAATCGACACCTAGTATCTGGATACTAAAGGACTGGCCTTCAGCTGGGTGTCCGACTTGACATCCCGTGAACCCGACTTGGTTCACCGAGCCCGACTTGGCTCCCCCTCAACCACTGGGTCAAAGACCTCTGGGTAGCTTAACTGGGTCCGACTTGACCACTGAAGCCAAAAATAAGGGTAACATATACCGTCGGCCATCCCATACTATATAATCACATCTCAATCATTTTATATTATCAACAATCAACAAATGCAACTACCAGAAACTGGCATGTGCTCATAACACAGGGCGACCGACTTGTCAAGCCCATTCATCATATTGCCACTGGGTGACCTGCTTGTCAAGCCCGGCATCACATTTCCATTAAACACCTATTGTCATAGCATCAATTATTTCAAATTTCAATCGGCTCAAGCCATATACACATGATCAGAAACTGATCGGTGTCCACATACATGCATCCATACATATTCATATACAACTCATTCGGCATCATCTCAAGTATCACAACATTAAATACTTCTCAAGTCACATACACACGATCAGAAACTGATCGGTGTTCATACACATTCATATACAACGACTCATCCAGCATCATCAGCATCAAACATTTCTAAGTCACACACATACACGATCCTACACTGATCGGTGTGCATATTCATACGTATATTCATACACATATTCACATGATTTTCATTCAGCATCATTTCTTACCCGGTTTAGTCATTCCAACAACTCGGACAGTGTCCTATTCTAATTAATTATAACCTGAACACCCCCTTACCTCTGTACCAAGCTTCAATAGTTGCTGGGTTCACAACTCCTCCGTTCCAGCACCAGCTTCCTTACTCCTTCCACTACCTACGGCTTGGAACGTGAAATACGTTACCATCACACCACCATCCATACAATCAAGGGCCATTTTTCGGGCTCAAAGCCAAGAGGAGTAGAGATCGGAATAGTACCCCCATATGCATGACCATTCGATCCAGAAAAGAAACAAAAGGGATGAGGTAACAATTTCAAATGGTTCAAAGGACTTACCTTGAAACCACTGTCATAGCTATGTAATTATTTCAAGGTTTGATGCAATAAGGGACCTCCCTTCAAAGCTTTCAGCTCTCAATAATTGGAGGAAGGAAAGGAAGAAGAGAAATAGATGAAGAAGAAGAAGAAAAAGGTTCTCGTAGAAATGAATAATTGAGAGAGAAAAACCTTTATTTAAACTCATGGCAACCGGTTACCTTCTCAACCGGTCACTTCCAACCGGTGACCTCTTCAACCGGTCATTTCTCCATTTCCTTTACAATTTCTTTAATAACTTTAATTAAACTTCTCTTCTTCTAATCACACCTTTTTATAATTAACCAATAATTCATAAAATATCAATTAAATTCCTAAAAATAATTGTTAACATTTTCCACTTCATAAAATTTTTCTATAAATATCCAGGATGTTACATAAAGTGGCCCTTTAACCGTGTGAGTGGTGGTGCGATGTAACGTGTTTCATGTTCCAAACCCGTAGGTGGTGGAACAAACACTGGTGGAACGCTTAAAGAAGTTGCTGCTGGAACGAAGATGGAATTGTGAACCCAGAAATTGTTGAAGCGTGGAACAGAGGTAACGGGGTGTTCGGGTTATAATTAATTAGAATAAGACATACTGTCCGAGTCGTTGGAATGACTGTAAATCGGGTAAGAGATAATGTTGAATGAAAATTATGTGAATGTGTATGAATATGCACACCGATCAGTTTAGGATCGTGTGTGTGTTGTGAATGTATATTCATGTGTGAATGTGCACACCGATCAGTTTAGGATCGTGTGTGTGAGAGACTTGAGAAATATTTAATGCTGTGATAATAAAGATGATGCTGGATGAGTTGTTGTATGTGTATGCATGTGTATGGACACCGATCGGTTTTTGATCGTGTGTGTGGCATATTCCGATTGAAAGTGAATTATTTGATGCTGTGATGAGATGATGCTGGGTGAAAGTTAATGTATATGCATGTATGTATGTGGACACTGATCGGTTGAGGATCGTGTGTGTATATGTAAATCCGATTGAAATTGAAATGATGCTGTGACAATCGGTGTTTTGTGGCAATGTGGAGTCAGGATTGACAAGCAGGTCACTCGAGTGATGTTGTTAATGGCCCCTTGTGAAATGTGAATAAATGATTATGTGGTGGAGGATGACCGACGGTATATGTTACCCTCGTTTTTGGCTTCAGTGGTCAAGCAGGACCCAGTTGAGCTACCCAGAGGTCTATGACCCAGTGGTTGAGGGGGAGTCAAGCAGGACTCGGTGAACCAAGCAGGGTTCACGGGGTGTCAAGTAGGACCCCCAGCTGAAGGTCGATCCTTTTAGTATCCGGATACTAGGCGTCAAATTTTATATGAGAGTCAGTTGTGACAATTGATGGATTTAGTATGTGATTAATTATATTTTCCGAGTGCAATTTACTATAATTACCGAGTGCAATTTGTTATACCGAGTGGTAAACTGTTATACTTGCTGAGTGAGTTGCTTACTGTGTGAATGACTATAATTGCTGAGTGATTTGCTAAAGTGGCCGAATGAGAATTGTTATATTTACCGAGTATGATTGATTATATTGCCAAGTGTGAGATATTTGCCGAGTGCAGTTGGTTATAATTGCTGAATGAGAATTGTTATATTTACTGAGTATGATTGATTATATTGCCGAGTGTGAGATATTTGCCGAGTGCAGTTGGTTATAATTGCTGAATGAGAATTGAAATATTTGCTGAGTATGATTTGATGTATTTGCCGAGTTTAATTTCATATATTTGCCGAGTGATTGTTATATTTTCCGAGTGGAAAATTGTTATATTGCCGAGTGGAAGTTATAACATCCTTAATTTTAAAATAAATTTCAATAAATCAAATAAAATTTTACAAATAATTCAAATTTCCAAAAACAAAATTTGAATTAAACAATTACAAAAATAAATTTTTACAAAAGCCGACCGGCTCTTTTAAGTTTACAATAAAAATAAAACACTCGGTATTCTCAGGAGCCGGCCAAGGTTTCTACCAAAATACACTCCGAGCAGCTGAGTGGCTTCTCATATCATGGTTGGGCCCTTCATCCACTGAAAAATAACAACAGTAGGGGGTGAACATAAACAAATTAAATAACAGTTATTGAATTAGATTAAAAGACCAATTCATAACTGTATTCATAAAACAAAAATCGATCACAAATATCATCACAAATCATTCCTTAAACAAAACTGAGACATATACATATACTCATCATAACAGCATGTTATTCTCAATAGAACATAAATCAGTGTATACACATGCTCAATCAAATGGATCCATTAAGTCTTTTTATTTGTGTTGCAACACTGGCTCCCCGAGCCATAATTCAGCCCTCAGCTGATCCGGCCGTTTTACTGGTACCAAACCGTTTGCACCCAATGTGACACCATCACTCTCAGTGACAACGGTCAGTGCCACGGGCTAAAACCTCGAGCCCCGCTCAAGAGGTTGCCTTGAGTCCCACCCAAGGTCTTTTGTGGAAACCACATCATATCTCATATTCAATCATCACACATGCATCTCAAGCATATACATAGATATCATGAAAAATTCATGAATCATCATCCATCACATATATTCTATAGCATCTCATGCATAGAATTTATCACAACACATATATCTCTCATGAACTAATTATCATGAATGGAATGCATGTAAATGTAAAATATCATTTAGCCGGGGTTTCTATAACAATATATGTACATAACACATATAAACATCATAACTATAATACCCCACATCCATTCATAAACTATCTATTTGAGATGTACGCTCCCCTACCTGGAATAAAGAGTTCCAGTAGCTGGTCAAATATTATCCTAGTCGCTGTTCAAGAATTCCAACTGGAATTGCACTTCTGCACCAGTCCCAAGCTTTCTTCATAAAGAGAAGAAATGAGGATTTAACTTTCTTCTTTGTTCATGGGTTTCTAGTAAAGTTTGGAAAGAAAGGATTATTGATGATGATTTCACTTTCAAGAGTCTTAAACTAATCCAACAATAGATGTATTTATATATTTCACGTAGAAGAGACGTGAATGAATTGAAGTATTCTGACACACGTCTCTTTAATGATAATGAAAGGAATAAGATATTTAATGAAAAGGGGACAGCACATTAAAAAGGGTCCTATACTTAGAAAATATCTGAAAAGTGAAGCTACTAGAAGGTAAAAGAACAAAACGACGTGGAAAGCTTCCATAATTAAAATATTTGTTAATTCCGACTCGGTTTCAATATATTCCGACTCAGTTTCAGCATATGGGCATCTCTTTCCGAGAGGACTCATCAGAGCCTCTTTCTGTTTAGAATTCCTTCATTTGGAGGAACTTCACTTGGAAAGGTTTCATCCCATGAAACACTTAGCTTCTCTTCCTCGGAAATGATCCACTCAGAAACGTCTCATTCAGAAATACCTCAATCAGGCATATCTCACTCGGATATACCTCTTTCCAAGTCAAAGTCTTCCTCTTGTGTCACTCGGAAGTCTTCCATTCCTAAAAGATCACTCGGAACTCGGAGTTTAATCCTTTCTCGAAAGTCTCTCCACTCGAAAGGATCACTCGGGTCAAGGACAATCCCGAAGACAAAACCGAGCAGAAGCTCTCGGTAATCATTAAATATCGACCCGAACATAAATTAAATGAAGTCCACTTCTCGGGAACAAACCACTCGGAATTATTCACTCATAAACATATTCATTCAGAATTAAAGTCTTTCTTTATCCAGAAACACTCTTCCTGGAAAAGACTCACTCGGTATGATTCCACTCGGAAGTGTCATACTCAGAGACACTTCACTCGGCAAACCATCCACCCAGATATACTCTATTCGGGAGTTTACTAATCAGAAATATCGGTCCGAAAAGTACTTCCACTTCTCTCGAAAACAACCCATTTGGAATCATTCTACTCGAAGATGTTTCCGTTTCACTCAGATTTACTTCACTTAAACGTGTTTTAATCGGATAATATTTTTCTTAACTCCGAATGATTTCCTTAATAATTTTTTACTCGGAAACATCTTAACTTCACTTGGAATTAGCCTTCTGTCTTATTTTACTCGGAAAATTCTTGTCTTTGACATTTTTCACTCGAAAATTCATTCAGAAATTCTTCTTTAATCCTTTTTAAATTATTTTTCTAAAAATCATAAAAATTGGGATGTTACAGAAGTTACTTGCTGAGTGTGATTGGCTAGGTTTACAGTGTTAATTGCTATGATTACCGAGTGTGTGTATTGCTGAATGTTACTTGTTAAGATTGTCGTAGGAGAACTGTTATATTGCTGAGTGTGAATTACTATAATGCCGAGTGTTAATGGATATATTGCCGAGTGTGAGTGTATTACCGATTGAGTTAATTGCTGAGTGAAATGTGCAGTTTTGAGGATAAAGCAATCGGAAGGAGTTTATACTCGTATTTTATTTAAATTTTGTTCTAGATTAATTATGATGCTAAACACTCACCCTTGCTGTGGTTTTCATTTTTTAGTAAACAGTGACAGGGAGGAGGTCGGAGCCATGGAGGTGCGCCAAGCGGAGGATTGATGCCAAGGCACCGAGTGAATTTGAATGAATTGTAATTTATATGTATTGAGCTTTTACGAGTGTTTGATGCTACAATGTTGCCTGTATGATGAAATAAATTTGAATCGGTAATGCTGTGTGAAGTGAGTATAAATTCTTGATGTTAAATGATTGGTATTTATTTTATGAGTGAATTTGCATTGCTGTAGCAGAGTCGATTACCGGGTGAAGCTAGCCGAGTGGATTCATTTTTATCCGAGTAAGGGCCGATTGAATTGGTGCCCATTTTTGATCAAGTGAGTATCCCTCATTTCTTTGAGTGAAGAATAACTGAGAGACCCACTTCCGAGTGGAAGATTATTGTGTCTCCGAGTGAGCTGTGGCTGAGAGAATCATTTCCGAGTGAAGAAAGTTAAGAATGCTTCTGAGTGAAGATATGAGTGAATTTTTCTGAGTGAAGTAAGGTTAAGCTGTTCCCGAGTGAGAGATGACCGAGTGAGAGAATCATTTCCGAGTGAACCCTAACTGTTTTCTTTCTTCCGCTGTTTCTAAATAACTCTATTTTATTAATGGATGTATTTTGGATCGGTTTCAGTCGGTTATTGCTATTTTAAGCATGATTTTATTATTTTGAATGTATAAGAAAAGTAGATATTATTTTACATTAAAATCGAGTGGATTTTTATTAAAACGCAAAAAATTATTTTGGAAAAATGATTAAATTGACGCGGGTCGTCATAGTATTCACTCGGAATTTCATTCGAAAATCTTCCTTTATTCCTTAATAAATTATTTTTCTAAGAATCGTAAAAATTAGGATGTTACATGGGTCACTTTCGAGGGAAGTACTTCCGAGCGAGGAAAGGTTCGGATTTTGAATGAATGTTTTTCAAGCAGACATTTTCGAGGGAATCACCTCCGAGTGAATCAATTCTGAATGAAAAGAGGCTCTGACTTCGAATGGGTACTTCTCGGGCAGAGAAATTTCTGAGTGAAGAATTCCTGAGTGAATCAATTCTGAACGAAAAGGGGCTCTGACTTCGAATGATCACCTTTCAGGCAGAGATATTTCTGACAGAAATTTTTGAGTGGGGTTCCATACTTCCGAGTGGGGTGTATCCGAGTGAGACATTTCCGAGTGGGTCACTTTTGAGGGAAGTACTTCCGAGTGAAGAAAGGCACTAATTTTGAATGAATGTTTTTTAAGCAGACATTTTCGAGCGAATCACCTCTGAGTGAATCAATTCCGAACGAAAAGAAGCTCTGACTTCGTATGGGTACTTCTCGGGCAGAGATATTTCCGAGTGAAGAATTCCTGAGTGAATCAATTCTGAACGAAAAGGGGCTCTGACTTCGAATGAGCACTTTTCACGCAGGGATATTTCTGACAGATATTTCTCAGTGGGGTTCCATAGTTCCGAGTGGGGTGTTTCCGAGTGAGACATTTCCGAGTAGCTCACTTTCAAGGGAAGTACTTCCGAGCGAAGAAAGGCTCGGATTTTGAATGAATGTTTTTCAAGCAGACTTTTTCGAGCGAATCACCTCCGAGTGAATCAATTCTGAATGAAAAGAGGCTCTGACTTCGAATGGGTACTTCTCGGGCAGAGATATTTCCGAGTGAAGTAAATCAAATCTGAACGAAAAGGGGCTTTGACTTCGAATAAGGACTTTTCAGGTAGAGATATTTCTGACTGAGATATTTTTGAGTGGGTTTCCATTCTTCCGAGTGAGGTGTCTCCGAGCGAGACATTTACTTCCGAGCGAAGAAAGGCTCGGATTTTGAATGAATGTTTTTCAAGCAAACATTTTCGAGCGAATCACCTCCGAGTGAATCAATTCTGAATGAAGAGGCTCTGACTTTGAATAGGTACTTCTTGGGCAGAGATATTTCCAAGTGAAGTAAATTAAATTTGAACGAAAAGGGGCTTTGACTTTGAATGAGGACTTTTCAGGCAGAGATATTTCTGACTGAGATATTTCTGAGTGGGTTTCCATAGTTCCAAGTGGGGTGTCTATAACGTTCTGAATTTTAAAAATAAAATTTCAACAAACAAATAAATTTTCGTAAATAATTTAAATATCAAAATAGAATTTGAATTAATTAACAACCCTGTCAGGTTTACAATGGCCGACCGGCCCTTAAAAATATACAAGTAAATGTAGCTGCTCGGTATACACAGGAGCCGGCCAAGGCTTCTACAAAACAACTATGTGCACTATGTACTAAACACGTAAATACATAATGCTCCAAACGGCTGAGTGACTTCATATGCCATCGTTATGCCTTTTATCCACTCTAAAAATGATAAGAAGTAGAGGGTGAGCATAAACATATCAAATGATAGTTATTAAATCGGATTAAAAGTCCAATTCATAACCATATAAACCATAACCGAGTCATACATATCATAAAGCAGTATATAATCTCAATAATGTATATATATATATATCAGTGCATAGACATGCTCAATTAAATGGATTATTTATTAAGTCTTTTAAGTTGTGTTGCAACACTGGCTCCCCGAGCCATAACTCAGCTCTCAGCTGAACCGGCCGTTTTACAGGTACCAAACCATTTACACCCTTATGTGACACCATCACTCTCAGTGACAACGGTGAGTGCCACGGCCTAAAACCCCGAGCCCTGCTCAAGAGGTTGCCTTGAGTCCCACCCAAGGTCTTTTGTCTTTTGCCTTGAGTCCAACTCAAGGTCTTTTGTGAAAACCACATCATATTTCATACTCGATCATCACACATGCATCTCATGCATATATATATTTGTCATGAAAAATTCATGAATCATCATTCATATCACCATCGTTAATAACATATCAATATTAATAATATGAATGGAGAATATGATAAACATAAACGTCATATAATCGGGGTCTCTCACACACACATCATATGTATTATACAATAACACCCCAAATCCATTCATAAACCATACATTTGAGATGGAATGCCCCCCTACCTGGCAATAAAGAGTTTCAACTGCTTTTCAATCGATATTGAGTTACAACTTCAAGAATTCCGATTGGAATTGCAAATCTGTACCAGTTCTCAGCTTCTTACTTATGAAATCTAAGCTTTCTCGTGAAGGAGAAGAAATGAAATTTGATTTCTTCTTTGCTTGTTAATTTTCCAGTAAAGATTGAAAAGAGAGGATAAGAGTAATGTTTTGCACTTTGAAAGTTTTTTCCCACTGATTCAACAGTAGTTAATATATATATTGTTCATGCAAAAGAGACATGAACAATAGGAAGAAGTCTGACACACGTTCCTTCTTCAAGTGACAAATAAGGAATAAACATTTAATAAAAAGGGACAGCACATTAGAGGGGGTCCCATACTTAGAAGAATATCAGTAAAAGAATTTGCTAGAAGGTAAAAGAACAGAGTGACGTGGAAAGACTTTAATAATTATCAATTCTGACTCGGTTTCAATATTCTGGGCATATTTTTCTGTGAAGATTCATTAGAGCTTCTTTCCTCTCAGAATTCCTTCATTCGGAGGGAATTCACTCGGAAAGGTTTCATTCGATGAAACACTCAGTTTCCCTTCCTAGAAAATGACCCGCTCAGAAATGTCTTATTCGGAAATACATTAATCAGACATATCTCACTCGGTTATACCTCTTCCGAGTCAAGGTCTTTCTCTTGCGTCACTCGGAAGTCTCTTAACCGAAGGATCACTCAGAGTTCGAAGTCCTATTCCTTTCTCGTAAGTCATTCCACTTGAAAGGATTACTCAGGGTCGAAAGCTATCTCGAAAATGAATCCGAGCATAAGCTCTCGGAAACTTTAAAGATCGACCCGAGCATAAATTACATGAATTTCCCCACTCGAATATTTACCCTCCTCGGGAATTATTCACTCAGAACACACTTACTCGGAGTTTAAGTCTCTTTGTCCAGAAACACTTTCCTGGAAAGACTCACTTGAAGCCTTTCTAATTGGAATCGTCTTACTCGATATCATTTCACTCGGAAGTATCAAACCCAGAGACACTTCACTCGGATTTTACCTCACTCGAAAGCATCTCATTCGAACACAATTTTCTTAACTTAGAAATATTTCTCTCAATAATGTTTCACTCAGAAACATCTTAACTTCACTTGGAAGTAGTGTTCTCGGTCTTATTTCACTCGGAATCATACCATTTCATTCGGAAAATCTTGTCTCAAACAGTATCCACTCGAAATTCTATCCATTTACACTCAGAATTTCATTTGGAAACTTTTTATTAATCCTTAATGAATGAATTTTCTAAAAATTATAAATTTTGGGATGTTACATTTCTCCCCTCCTATAAAAATTTCGTCCTCGAAATTTAAATATAGAATCATACATTAATGAAATAATTCGGTATATTTCTCCCTCATAACGTCTTCACGTTCCCAAGTATACATGATACTCTGATCCTGCTGCCAGGAAACCTTAACCAATTGAACATTCTTACTTCTTAATTGTTTTACCGATCGCTCCACTATTCCAGTGGGCTCAACTATTGTGGCCAGGTTCTCTCGGATTTCAACATCATCATCTGGCATTTCATGAGTAGGATCCGGCAAGTACTTTCTCAATTGGGAAACGTGAAATACACTATGCAAATTTGCCAAATGAGAAGGCAATGTAATTTGATATACAATAGGTCTGACTCTCTTCAATATTTCATACGGACCAATATATCTCGGGCTCAACTTTTTGCTTTTCAAAGCTCTCCCAATGCCTTTGCTCGGAGAGACTTTCAGAAAGACCTGGTCGCTAACCTGAAATTCAATTAGCTTCGTCCGCTGATAAATCAATTTTAATACACTTATTATAGTTTTACACTTGGGGTTTATTATATAAGTACTATATTTAATAATAGTATTTTAATTAAGTTTTATGTTGTTTAGTTAAATTGAAGTATTATGTATATATGTTTCAATTTTCGTTTTTTGTATGTATCTTGAGTATCTTGCCTTATTTTGGCCATAACTTGGGCTTTTGTGATCCAAATGGGCTAATCTTGGAGCCCATGGAAAGCTAAGACAGAGGGCTACATCATGATGATCAAATTTGGTTATTTTGCATCTGGAAAAAAATAAAGAAATGGAGCTTGAATCAATCAGCCCCCATGTGTCCCACCAGGATTGACATAGTTCACCAAAATACAGATATCTGGAGCTCTAGATATCCAAATGACCTGATTCTTGCGCCAAATTCTCAATAAGACAGAGATCTACAACTTTCATGTTGAAGGTTTTTCAAAATTCGGCCATCTAGAAGGTCATATTGGACTCGCAAGGTGGAGAAGATAAAGAGGAGAATGAATTTCAACACCTACCATTATCTTCTTTTGAATTATTGTAATTTCAAGCCCACCAATGTTGAAAAAATGCATTAATAATCAGAAAATGAATGTATAGTATCATCATATCTTGCCTATAAATAGATGCTTGAAGTTGTAAGGGAGATACACAAGAAATACATAAGAAATACATGCTTTAGTTTCCATTATAATTCTATATCTTTGTTTTAGCTTCTTAAGTTTTAGTTCTTTCTTTTGCTTTATCTCCTTGTTCTATATTCCATCCTTCAAGTTATGGTTTTCATTTCCCTTCCTCAATATCAAGTAAGTTAATTTTATTATTTGTTATTTACTTTTATAATCAAAGTTTTAGTAAATTTAATATTAGCTTTCATTGTTAAAAATTATCATGGAAGCTTAATCTTTTAAAATCAACTCAAGGAATTTAATTTTTCTTTATGTTAACTTTGAGTTCTTGCTCTTAATATTTTGATTAAAGATAATTACTTTTCTTTGTTTCTCAAGCACTTATAATGGTAGATTATTTAAGTGTATAACCGATTGGTATATAATTAAACAATCTATAATCTAAACTGATGTTGGTTGGTTAATCAATAATCAATTTGAGAACAAAGATTAAGTTACTAAATAAGAGATTTCTATTTAGTTTCTTAACTCAATCAAATTATGGTCTTAAAGTTATTTTAGTAATTAATAAGAATATATCGATTGATTATTCTTATTAGTTCATTAATTCAATTCTAGAAGATTTTCTAGAATATAATCATTTAGGGATTCCAAATGATTCAAGATTGAGAAATTAATTATATTTAATCATATTTGTGAATAATGATTAGTTAACTAAAGATTTATTAATTCCTTGGGTTGGTTGTTTCTAAATTTGATTATTCTTACTCATAAATTTACTTTTTGCACTATTATATAATCACTTAATTTTCCTTTCAAGCTCAACACAAACCCCCCCTTTATAAATATCTAAATTGAGTGTAACTAATTAAACTAAGGTCCTCGAGAGACGACTAAGGTTGTTCACCTTATACTATATTAATTTAACTTTTTATTTGACCCGACAACGACAACGTGTCAAATTTGGCGCCGTTGCCGGGGACCTTTGGTCCTAATTATTTACATTCAATTATCTAATATATTTTATATTTTTTTTGTAGGTGTATTGAAGATATTAAGGTTTGGTTGAATGTGAGCATATAAAAAAAATAAAAAAAATTTTCACTTTATTATATTCTTATTCATTTTCTAGTAATCTCATTTTCAACCTTTGAAAAAAATATATAAATATAAAAAAAATCTTTAAATTTTTAAATATATGTTCTAAGCATTTCATAATTAAAATGATAACTTTTTCCTTTTATTACATAGTTGTAGTATTTTGTTACAATATATGTAGATGTATTGTGCATGACTAGATCTAATCCCGAGCCACTATATTCTTTTGATCCTGAAATAGATAGAACATTTCATCAATTAGTTAGATCATCTAAGAAACTATTAGACAATAATAATAATAATAATAATAATAATAATAATAATAATAATAATAATAATAATAATAATAATATTCTAGCTAATAGCATAAATAGTGAAACTAAACCTTCAACTTCTGAGTATTTACATAACATGGCTGAAAAGACATTAAAAGAACTAGCTACACCAGATGTCACTAATCAAACATCATGCATCTTATATCCTGAGGAAGATGTTCCTTTTGTGCTTAAAACTGGTTTAGTTCATTTGTTACCAAAGTTTCATGGTCGTGCAGGTGAAGATCCTCATAAACACTTAAAAGCATTTCATATCCTTTGCTCTACCATGAAACCTGAAGGGGTTTCAGAAGAACATGTAAAACTTAAAGCTTTTCCTTTCTCCCTAGCAGATATCGCTGAGGATTGGTTATTTTACCTTCCTCCAGGCTCTATTACAAGTTGGGATGACCTAAAGAAAATGTTTCTTGAAAAATTTTTCCCCGCTTCAAGAACTTCCTCAATTAGAAAAGAAATATGTGGTATCCGGCAACATGACCGGGAAAATCTTTATGAATACTGGGAAAGATTTAAAAGATTGTGTGCTAGTTGTCCCCACCACCAAATTACAGACCAACTTCTCATACAATATTTCTATGAAGGTCTTAATCCAATGGATAGAACTTTAGTTGATGCAGCTAGTGGTGGTGCTTTGCAAAATAAAACTACAAATGCAGCAAAAACTTTAATTGAGAATATGGCTGCTAATGCTCAACAACATGCCACCAGAAATAATTCTGTAGTAATTAGAGGAGTCAATGAAATTGAAACTACTAATGATGGAGATAAAAAATGGGAAAGTAAATTTGCTGAACTAGCAACACTTATGAAGAATATTATTGTGTCTCAAAAACAACAACCTGCAACCCCTGCTAAGGTATGTTCTATCTGTACTTCATCAGATCATTATACCGATTGTTGTCCTTCACTGCAGGAAGCTAAAATTCCCGATGAAAATCCTCAAGTATGTGCTGCCAACTTATACAATAACAGACCGCCACAACAACAAAATAATTATGATCTTTCTTCTAACAGATATAATCCTAATTGGAGGAATCACCCTAATTTAAGATGGGGTAATTCCTCACAACAACCTCATGCACCTTTTCAGGCAAATACTGGACCAAGCAGACCATATCAACCTCCTCATGTACAACAACAAGCTACACAAATAGCTGCACCTTCCACTGAGAAATCAAATTTGGAGGAATTGATAAAGCAAATGTCAGTAGATAATCTGAACTTCCAAAAAAGAACTGAGGCTACAATTCAGACTCTTGAAAATCAGATTGGTCAATTAGCTACATCTTTAAACCATTTGCAGTCTCAAGGTTCAGATAAGTTGCCCGCTCAGACAATTGTCAATCCTAAAAATGTAAGTGCAATTACTTTAAGATCTGGTAAAGCTATCCATGGACCAGAAAAACAACAACAAACTGAAAATACTATTGTCACAGAAAAACATGCAGAAGAAGTTTTAGATAGTTCAAGTAATAATAGTAATGATATATCTCTTACAAATCCTCCTTCTGCAGCTGGTCCTGATAAGCAACATATCCCTCTTCCATTTCCACAAAGACAAAAATCTATACAAAATAAGAAAATGGATGAGGAGATCTTGGAAACATTTAGAAAAGTAGAGGTAAATATACCTTTATTAGAAGCCATCAAGCAAATCCCAAGATATGCCAAATTCCTTAAAGAACTATGCACTAATAAAAGAAGACTAAAAGGCAATGAAAGGATTAATATAAGTAGAAATGTGTCTGCATTAATTGAAAAACCTTTGTCACATATACCAGAAAAATGTAAAGACCCTGGGACGTTTACCATTCCATGCATAATAGGCAATAACAAATTTGAAAATGCCATGCTAGACTTAGGTGCATCTATTAATGTTATGCCTATGACTGTATTTACTTTACTTTCCCTTGGACCTTTGCAAACTACAGGTGTGGTTATACAATTAGCAAATCGAAGCTCTGCACATCCTGCAGGAATTATTGAAGATGTCCTTGTTAAAGTTAATGATTTAATTTTTCCTGCAGATTTTTATGTTCTAGATATGGAAAGTGAGAATTCCACCAATAAAGCTCCAATAATTTTAGGTAGACCATTCTTAAAAACAGCTAGAACAAAGATAGATGTGCATGCAGGAACACTTTCTATGGAATTTGGAGATAGTGTGGTTAAATTCAACATTTTAGATGCTATGAAGCATCCTACTGAGGATCATTCTGTTTTTCAAATTGATTTAATAACTGATTTAGTTGAGGATAATATTATTAAGTTGTCTAATGATGTTGATTTTCCTGTATTGTCTGATTTTTATGATTCATTTGTTTGTGATTCATGCATGGACTCTCATCAATGCAATGTATGTGCTGAAATTGAGAAATATCTGCTTAATGATAATAATGATCCAAACTCCCTTGAAACAAAAAATATAGTTTCAGATGTTGTTTCAAAAGAATCAGAGTGTGATAATTTGATTAAAGTAGTTACAAATACATCTGATTATGTTGAAGTACAAGTTGCTGAGACAAATTCAACCAAGTTGATTCCTTCAATAATACAGCCTCCTATGTTAGAGTTAAAACCTCTTCCTGAACATTTAAAGTATGCATATTTAGAGGAAGATAAGAATCTTCCAGTGATTATTTCTAACAAATTAAATGTTGATCAAGAAACAAGGTTGTTGCAGATTATTAAGAAGCATAAGAAAGCAATTGGTTGGACTTTGGCAGATATCCCAGGTATTAGCCCTTCCATGTGTATGCATAGAATTCTATTAGAGGAAGAAGTTAAACCAGTAAGGCAACCACAAAGAAGACTTAATCCTCAGATCCTTGATGTAGTTAAAAAAGAGGTAACAAAATTATTACAAGCTGGCATTATTTACCCTATATCAGATAGCACTTGGGTCAGCCCTGTACAAGTGGTTCCCAAGAAGTCTGGAATCACAGTGGTTAAAAATGAAAATGATGAACTAATTCCTACCAGAATCCAAAATAGTTGGCGAGTATGCATTGATTACAGGAAACTTAACAAAGCAACTCGCAAGGATCACTTTCCTTTACCTTTCATTGATCAAATGTTGGAACGACTGGCAGGTAAGTCACATTACTGCTTTCTAGATGGATTTTCAGGTTACTTCCAAATTTATATTGCACCAGAAGATCAAGAAAAAACAACATTTACATGTCCTTTTGGCACTTTTGCTTATAGGAGGATGCCTTTTGGCTTATGCAATGCCCCTGGTACCTTTCAACGATGCATGATTAGTATCTTTGCTGATTTTCTTGAAAATTGCATGGAAGTATTTATGGATGATTTCACAGTATATGGTTCATCATTTGATGCTTGCTTAAATAGTCTAGATAAAGTATTATATAGATGCATTGAAACTAACCTTGTTCTTAATTATGAGAAATGTCACTTCATGGTAGAAGAAGGAATAGTTTTAGGCCATGTGATATCTAAAAAAGGCATAGAAGTAGATCCTGCAAAAATTACTGTAATTTCTCAATTACCTTATCCCTCTTGTGTGCGAGATATTCGTTCTTTTCTTGGTCATGCAGGTTTTTATAGAAGATTTATAAAAAACTTCAGTAAGATAGCCCTTCCGGTGTCTAACTTACTACAAAAAAATATAACATTTGACTTTAATGACAAATGTAAAGAGGCTTTTGATTGCTTAAAGAAAGCTTTAACTACCACTCCTATCATTCAGGCACCAGATTGGTCACTTCCATTTGAACTTATGTGTGATGCATCAAATTATGCATTAGGAGCTGTTCTTGCTCAAAGAGTAGGTAAAGTACAACATGTTATTTACTATGCCTCATGAACTTTGGATACTACACAAATAAACTATACTACCACAGAAAAAGAACTACTTGCTATTGTGTTTGCACTTGACAAATTTAGATCTTATTTGCTCGGTTCAAAAGTAGTTGTATTTTCAGATCATGCAGCATTAAAGTTCCTTTTAAAGAAACCAGATGCAAAACCAAGATTGATCAGGTGGATGTTGTTGCTCCAAGAATTTGACATTGAAATTAGGGATAAAATTGGAGCAGAAAATTTAGTGGCTGATCACTTAAGCAGAATTGAAAAAGAACTTGACCCAATTTCCATTAAAGATGATTTTCCTGATGAACAACTTATGGGAATACATGATTCCACTCCATGGTTTGCTGATTTGGTAAACTACTTAGTTGCTTCTGTTACTCCTATACATGCATCTAAACAACAAATAATAAAACTAAAAAGTGATTCTAAATACTATGTTTGGGATGATCCTTACTTATGGAAACTTTGTAGTGATCAAATCATTAGAAGGTGTGTACCTGAAAATGAAATTCATTCCATTCTTACATTTTGTCATACATATGCATGTGGTGGACATTTTGGACCTCAACGTACAGCAAGGAAAGTATTAGAATCTGGTTTGTATTGGCCAACAATTTTTCGTGATGCATATACGTTTTGTAAATCTTGCGAACGATGTCAAAGAATGGGAAACATGTCTCGTAGAAATGAGATGCCTCAACAACCCATGTTATTTTGTGAAATTTTTGATGTTTGGGGCATAGATTTCATGGGACCTTTTCCTGTATCTTTTGGTTTTGTTTATATACTACTTGCGGTCGATTATGTGTCTAAATGGGTTGAAGCTAAAGCTACTCGAACTGATGATTCTAAAGTTGTTGCAGATTTTGTTAAATCACACATATTTTGCAGGTTTGGTGTTCCTAAAGCCATCATTAGTGATCAAGGATCACATTTTTGCAACCGTAAAATGGAGTCCCTTCTTAAAAAATATGGAGTTATGCATAAGGTTTCAACACCTTATCACCCCCAAACAAATGGGATGGCTGAAGTGTCTAATCGAGAATTAAAAATGATCCTTCAAAAAACAGTACAACCAAATAGGAAAGATTGGAGCAAAAGGTTAGAAGATGCTCTTTGGGCTTATAGAACAGCTTATAAAACACCTATTGGAATATCCCCCTATAGGATTGTTTTTGGAAAATCATGTCACTTACCTGTAGAAATTGAGCACAAAGCTTATTGGGCAGTAAAACAATGTAACCTGGACTTAAATGAGGCCGGTAAAGAAAGGAAACTCCAACTACAGGAACTGGAAGAAATTCGTTTAGAAGCTTATGAAAGTTCTAAAACCTATAAAGAAAAAGCCAAATCCTTTCATGACAAACAGATCTTGAGAAAAAACTTTTTCATTGGACAAAAAGTTTTGTTGTACAATTCACGTCTAAAGCTCATATCTGGTAAGCTTCGCTCTAAATGGGCTGGCCCATTTGAAATAACTAATATCTTTCCTTATGGTGTGATTGAAATTTCAGATAAAGCGACAAACAAGGTTTTTAAGGTAAATGGGCACCGACTTAAACCTTTCTTTCAAGGGTTCCAAGAGCACATAGATACGGAGGTGTATTTATGTGATGCCAAATATTTTGACTAATTTTTCCTAATAACAATATTTATAAAAAAAATAATAAAAATAAAAAATAAAAAAATAAAATTAATTACATCATCATTCTTTTCGGTGCTAACACTTGTCTTAATCCTTATTACTATTATTGTTTTGGCATTATTAACATTTTCTTGCAGTAGTTAAAAGGTCATCGTCAGGCTCGTGACGTTAAACAAGCGCTTGATAGAAGGCAACCTATCACCTTTTCACCTTCTTCATCTCTACTATTCTCTATAACCTCGTTTTCTATTCTCTCTTTTCTAAACAGCCACAACTTCAAAGTAATCTGACAATGGAACAAACCTTTGCAAAACTTAAGGAAAGATTCCCTACACTTCCACGCGATGTGATTGTAAAAATTTACAAAGCTCGAGTTCAAAGGTTAAAACTACTCACATATTTTGGCATTCCAGAGGATGTTCGTTGGCTTATTGAAGCAAAGGTACGTCTCTCTGGTGAATTACATAAGTCCTATATAAAACATTTGCCAGGTATGGGACGTAGTTCTTATTCAAAAAAACGAAGAGCTAAAAGGATGGGAGTTTGCCATAAGTGTGCAAGATGGAATTGTGATACACGTTGTAGGAACCCTGGAATGGTATCTATAAATCGGGAGGACAAAATTAAATTTATAAAGGATGGACTGAGTAAAGAGAACTTGGATAACTTAATCCAAACTCTTGAGACGCATCCATGTGGAACGGTTCAAGGAGTCCTTCTGAAGTTATATGATCTATTCATTCAACAAAAAGAAAACTATAGCCTTGGGAATCTGGCGTTAAACGACCCTGTTTGCCAGTTTATAAGAAAACTGGATGGGTAGCAAAAACCTCGACTCATAGAAGGCGTTTAAGCCGTTACTGGACGTAAAACCAGAGGAAGATGTGAGCCATAATCACAACTACTGTACATATTTACTGTTGTTTTCAATGTTTTACTTTTCTGAATTCACTTTGACTTTTAAAATTACCTATTTTTATTTTCTTCAATCATGTCTTTTCAAATTTCTTTATTACCGTCATTTGTTTTTATATAATAATAATTATGTAAACTTTTTATCTTTCATCAATTATTTCATCTCAGTTTTTATCTATATAAGGGCGCATAACTCTATATGGAAAACACAAAAAAAAAGAAGATGAAAAAAATCAAATCCATTTGTGTGCTTGGTGGATCCAACAATGGTAATTGTAAGGAGTACCTAATAGCAGCTACTAAGTTGGGAAAACTATTAGCTGCGAAAGAAATAAAGGTCTTGTATAGAGGAGGAGTACAAGGTTTGAGAGGCTCCATGGCACTATCTGCACTAGTTGAAGGAAGCAACGTTTCTAGTATCATCCTACATCATGTTGGTATTACACCAGATATTGCTGTAGGAACTGAGGTAAAAGTTACAAGCCTCTATCAACGAATGGCTCGTATGGTTATAGGTGCTGAAGCCTTTATCGCACTTCCTGGAGGTTTTGGTACTTTTGAGGAAATATTTTGCATTTTATCATGGTGTAGCATGAACTTTCATAAAAAGCCATTAGGATTATTAAATATTAATGGTTTTTATGACAGTTTGTTAATGTTTTTAGATAAAGCTGTGGAACAGGGCCTTATAACTCAAGATGATCGATCATTCATTCGTGCTTCATCAGATGCAGATGAATTGATTGATATTTTGCAGAGCTTTTTACCCCAACCTCAACCCCTCTTGAAGCAAGATAAGGATCACACACACAAGCGAAAGAATCCAGAACCAGACACCACCCTTCGGTTATAACTTCTTTCTCACCTTTATCTATATTTTTTTAAAAAAATCATTAAAAAAAAAAGAAAAAGAAAAAGAAAAAGAAAAAATAGACTGTGGAAATCATATAAGACACTGAGGACAATGTCTTGAATAAGTGTGGGGGGGTCTGAGTTATATATATATATATATATATATATATATATATATATATTTTTTGTGAGGGATAGACAGAGTAAAGATTAATTTGGGAAAGTTGTATCTAAAGTCATAAAGATGCATCTTTAAGAACCAAAGTCTTGAGACGTATCCTTCACTATATAGTATCAGTATCACTTTTGTTTAATTTTTTTTTTTTAAAAAAATAATAATAATAATTTTTTTTTTCTTTTCTTTCATGAGTACTTTTGTTGGGATGGGCTGAGTAAAGAGTCCAAACTCTTGAGACGCATCCTCATAACAAATCTCACTCGGATAACCACAATCGTTTCACCTTCCTTATCAAAACCATTTTTCATAAAAAATAAAAAAATAAAAAATAAAAAATAAAAATAAAAAAATAAAAACACACACAGACATAGCCACTATATTTACTTTAGTGCCGCACCTTTGCCTTTACCTTCCCTAGAATCATTCCCCTTCGACATCAACCATTCTACAACCATAAACATCATCTTCATCATTCTCTAGCCGTCACACTTTGCCTTCATCCTTTTCTTTCAGATCGGAGCCATACCTCACCACTAGTCAATCATCAGGTTCTTTATTTTCTCTTAATGGATGATATAGCAGAGTCTTTCTATAGGCATACGAATGAATTAAGATGTATGTTATTGCTCTTGATGCTACTCATGGTTGTGTTGATGATATTTCTCTTATGGGTTCTAACACAAGGCCTATGAAACTGGGTTGTATGACACAATCAAATTGTTCAGTTATACTAATCATTTCACATGCAATTGAACTGACCAATTTGTTGTAGGTATCTTCGTTAATAAGCGCCCTTAAAAAAAAAAGTACAGAGCAAGAAGCATAAGGAACCGGATCTTGACACCAATATTTGGTTATGATTTATTTTTCCTTTTTTGTTTCTTGTTCACAAAAAAAAAAATCATCATTTCCAGTTTTTTATTTTAAATTCTACATACTTTTCACTAAATTTGTTTTTTAAATTTGTCTAAGTAATGAGTAATTGCATCACCCTTGTCCAATATTTCATGACATGTTATGAATAATTTCCTTGCATATTAATTTAATAAGTTGTTTGTGAAGATCAAATTGTATATGAATTGTGATAGATTGACCACCCTCGGTGAGATTTTGAGCTTAATTGGATGGATCATATTATGCCATCTTTCCTTTTTCTTGATTAACCCTTATTTATTAGTACTCTAGAACTTGACTTGTTTCTTTTTGATGTATTATGTTCCATGTGCATGCTTTGATGTGATTAAGGCCATTTTTTTTAACTAGCCACTAGCCATATGCCTTACCTTACATACTTTCCATTGTTACCCACGTTGAGCCTATATCCATTTCTTGATTCAGCCACATAATTTGCCAATAGCCCAAAAAAAAAACATGATCACCTTTGCTTAGGAATTGATTAGGAGTTTTGGAATTACTATGAATAAAGATTCTTGATGATTGTGGAAATATACCCAAGATATATATGTTGTTGTTTCATTGTTCAAAAAGAAAGTAAAAAAAAAATATAATAAAGAAAAAGAGAAAAAGAAGAAAAAGAAGAAGTGGTGAATATATGTATGAAAATAATCAGGAGGATTTATTCTCATGTTTTATCCTCCATCATGTTTCATTTTGCTAAGTATTGAGTTTCAAAATGTACTTCCACAATCACTAAATCACTTACTCCATTGCTCTTTTTCAACCCTAAGTTTAGCCATACTATTTCATTTTATCCACCCTATATCACCTTGGCCCCATTATAACCTTAATAAAGTCCTTTTGATCTCTGCATGCATATGTGTTCAAATATGGAAATTAGAAATTTGTCAAGCCTATGGTAGTGCTAATTTATTTGGGTGATTTCTGAGAGTATATACAAACCCAAGCAATTGAGATATAGAGAGCATAAAGAGAACATCTATCACATTTTCATCCACTCTTTGATTTGATCACTCAATTTGTGAAACTAGTATGTAATGCTTCTTATTCACACTTATCATGACCTCTTGATATAAGGGATGATGTGTATTACTTATTATTTTAGACTTCAAAAAAAAAAAACCAATTTGAAAAAAAAAAACTTTTTTTTTGTTGTTTCTCATTTTAGTTTTTGGTTTGGTTTTGCCCTGGAGTGCAAAAGCTTAAGTGTGGGGGAATTTGATAAATCAATTTTAATACACTTATTATAGTTTTACACTTGGGGTTTATTATATAAGTACTATATTTAATAATAGTATTTTAATTAAGTTTTATGTTGTTTAGTTAAATTGAAGTATTATGTATATATGTTTCAATTTTCGTTTTTTGTATGTATCTTGAGTATCTTGCCTTATTTTGGCCATAACTTGGGCTTTTGTGATCCAAATGGGCTAATCTTGGAGCCCATGGAAAGCTAAGACAGAGGGATACATCATGATGATCAAATTTGGTTATTTTGCATCTGGAAAAAAATAAAGAAATGGAGCTTGAATCAATCAGCCCCCATGTGTCCCACTAGGATTGACATAGTTCACCAAAATACAGATATCTGGAGCTCTAGATATCCAAATGACCTGATTCTTGCGCCAAATTCTCAATAAGACAGAGATCTACAACTTACATGTTGAAGGTTTTTCAAAATTCGGCCATCTAGAAGGTCATATTGGACTCGCAAGGTGGAGAAGATAAAGAGGAGAATGAATTTCAACACCTACCATTATCTTCTTTTGAATTATTGTAATTTCAAGCCCACCAATGTTGAAAAAATGCATTAATAATCAGAAAATGAATGTATAGTATCATCATATCTTGCCTATAAATAGATGCTTGAAGTTGTAAGGGAGATACACAAGAAATACATAAGAAATACATGCTTTAGTTTCCATTATAATTCTATATCTTTGTTTTAGCTTCTTAAGTTTTAGTTCTTTCTTTTGCTTTATCTCCTTGTTCTATATTCCATCCTTCAAGTTATGGTTTTCATTTCCCTTCCTCAATATCAAGTAAGTTAATTTTATTATTTGTTATTTACTTTTATAATCAAAGTTTTAGTAAATTTAATATTAGCTTTCATTGTTAAAAATTATCATGGAAGCTTAATCTTTTAAAATCAACTCAAGGAATTTAATTTTTCTTTATGTTAACTTTGAGTTCTTGCTCTTAATATTTTGATTAAAGATAATTACTTTTCTTTGTTTCTCAAGCACTTATAATGGTAGATTATTTAAGTGTATAACCGATTGGTATATAATTAAACAATCTATAATCTAAACTGATGTTGGTTGGTTAATCAATAATCAATTTGAGAACAAAGATTAAGTTACTAAATAAGAGATTTCTATTTAGTTTCTTAACTCAATCAAATTATGGTCTTAAAGTTATTTTAGTAATTAATAAGAATATATCGATTGATTATTCTTATTAGTTCATTAATTCAATTCTAGAAGATTTTCTAGAATATAATCATTTAGGGATTCCAAATGATTCAAGATTGAGAAATTAATTATATTTAATCATATTTGTGAATAATGATTAGTTAACTAAAGATTTATTAATTCCTTGGGTTGGTTGTTTCTAAATTTGATTATTCTTACTCATAAATTTACTTTTTGCACTATTATATAATCACTTAATTTTCCTTTCAAGCTCAACACAAACCCCCCCTTTATAAATATCTAAATTGAGTGTAACTAATTAAACTAAGGTCCTCGAGAGACGACTAAGGTTGTTCACCTTATACTATATTAATTTAACTTTTTATTTGACCCGACAACGACAACGTGTCATCCGCCTATCATAATAACTCTTCTGACGGTCCTGGGATGCCTTCATTTTATCTTTGATCATTTGGATGTGCTCGGAGGTATGCTGCATAATTTCTGGTCCTAACATTAGGCTCTCACCCGATTCTGACCAGCAAAGAGGAGTTCGGCATTTCCTGCCATATAAAGCTTTATATGGAGCAATACCGATACTACTGTGATAGCTATTATTATAGGTGAATTCGACCAGTGGAAGATATTGCTCCCAGCCACCACCATGCTCTAGCACACAGGACCTCAACGAGTCCTCTAAACTCTGAATAGTCCGCTCGGATTGCCCATCTGTCTGAGGGTGATAGGTCGAACTCAATTGGAGCTTCAAACCTAACTCCTGATGCAGACTTCCCCAAATCTGGGAAGTAAACCTCAGATCTCTATCAGACACAATTGAATATGCAATACCATGCAGTTAAACTATCTCTTTAATATACAACTGTGCTAGTTTTTACAAAGGGTAACTCATGTTGATCGGCAGGAAGTGTGCAGACTTTGTTAATCGGTCCATAATAACCCAGATGGCATCGTGCCCACTCCGAGTTCTGGGTAATCCCATTACAAAATCCATGGCAATAGCATCCCATTTCCACACGGGAATCTCCAAAGGTGGCAAACCATCGGACGGCTTTTGGTGTTCAATCTTTGCTTTCTGACATATTATACAGTGAGTCACGAAGTCAATTACATCTTTCTTCATTTTGGGCCACCAGAAATGCAACTTCAAATCATGGTACATCTTAGTAGTACCCGGATGAATACTTAGCATGCTTCTATGGGCTTCCTCGAGTACCGATCGTCGTAAATTACTTGAATCAGGTACATAAATCCGACCTTTCACTCGGTAAATACCATCAGAGCCCTCGGTTAAAAATAAATCTTTACCTTTAGCCTGAGTTTCTTTCATCTCGGCTAAATAAGAATCCAACAGCTGCTGTACATAAACAATCTTCAAAAATTCATTAGCTATTTTTAATGTCCCGAGTGTTACTTTTCCAGGTGAAATAGCATCCACTTGTAGGTTCATGTCTCGGAATTGTTCGAGTAACTCTATTTCTTTAATCATCATTGATGCCATATGGATGGATTTCCAACTCAAAGCATCGGCTACAACATTTGCTTTTCCCGGGTGGTATTTTAAGTCGAAATCATAATCCTTCAAAAATTCTATCCACCTTCTTTGTCTCATATTCAACTCCTTTTGGTCGAACAAATATTTCAGGCTTTTATGGTCACTATACACTTCGAATTTAGAGCCATAAAGATAATGCCTCCAAATTTTCAGTGCAAAGACCACTGCTGCCAACTCCAGATCATGAGTAGGGTAGTTTTGCTCGTGTGGTCGTAATTGACGCGAAGCATATGCAATCACTCGGCCATTCTGCATTAGTACACATCCTAAGTAGAGTCCGGATGCATCACAGTAGACCACAAAGCTCTCTTGCAGATTTTGTGACAACCCTCGTCAATTTTCTCATTTTTCTTAAAAGATTTTTCGCTTTTAATAAAAATCCACTCGGTCTTAATAGAAAATAATATTTACTTTTATTAAATACATTCAAAACAATAAAGTAATACTTAAAATAGTAATAACCGACTAAAACCAATTGGAAATAAATCCATTAATAAAATAGAGTTATTCAGAAACAGCGGAAGAAGGAAAACAGAGTCAGGAGTCATTCGCCTGAGCGAGACCCTGATTCGCTTAAGCGAGATCCGACTCACTTTGAGCGAATCCTACATCATAACTTGAGCGAACAACAGACCTACAAGGAGAGCCAACAAGTCAGATTTCACTCGTAAATAGGTGCACTCAAGTATCTCTTACTCGGTCATGGCTTAACCTTCACTCAACAAAGGTTCCCTCGATCTGACATCACTCGGTAAACACCCAAACCTTACTTTACTCGGAAAAGGCTCTCTCGGCATAACTCCCTCAAAAACCTTCTCACCTTCACTCGGAGTCACTCTAGTCTTCACTCGGAAGTACTCTAAACTTCTCACGGAAGTACTTTAATCTTTCTTCACTCAGAAGAGATTCTCTCAACCACAGCTCACTCGAAGACATCTTAACCTTCTACTCAGAAGTGGATCTCTCGGTTATTCTTCACTCAGAGAAATGAGAGATACTCACTTGATCGAAAATGGGCACCAATTCAATCGGCCCTTGCTCGGACAAGAATGATTCCACTCGGGAAATATTCGCCTGGTAATCGACTTTGCTACAGTAATGCAAATTCACACAAAATAACACCGATCATATAACATCAAAAATTTATATCCTCATTGATCAATATACCGATTTAATTTAGCACACTCATGTAGCATCACACAGAAAACTCAAAATATATATATATTACACTTGGAATTCATTTCAAAGCACTCGGTTCCTTGGCATCAATCCTCCACTTGGCGCACCTCCATGGCTCCAACCTCTTCCCTGTCACTAGTTACTAAAATTGAAAACCACAGCAAGGGTGAGTGTTTAGCATCATAATTAATATAGAACGGAATTTAAATAAAATACGAGTATAAACTCTGTCCGATTCCTTTATCTTCAAATTGTATATTACACTCAGCATTTAACTTACATTCGGCAATATACTCACACTCGGTAATTTACTCATTAACACTCGGCATTATAGTAATTCACACTCGGCAAACATAGCCATCACACTCAGCAATTAGAACAGTTTACACTCGTCAAATACAATAAATTGCCCTCGACAAATACAACATCATACTCATCAATTCTCACTCGAAAAATATGACATCTTCCTCAGCAAGTACAATAATTCATACTCGACAATTATAATAATTCACACTTGGCAAATACAGCCAATCACTCAGCAAATACGTCAAATCATACTCATCAAATATATCAAATTCGCATTCGGCTATTATAACAAATTGCATTCGACAAAATCATCAAGTCACCAATTGTCACAACTGACTCACATAAAATCGACGCCTAGTATCCGGATACTAAAGGATCGCCCTTCAGCTGGGAGTCCGACTTGACATCCCGTGAACCCGACTTGGTTCACCGAGCCCGACTTGGCTCCCCCTCAACCACTGGGTCATAGACCTCTGGGTAGCTCAACTGGGTCCGACTTGACCACTAAAGCCAAAAACGAGGGTAACATATACCGTCAGCCATCCCATACCACATAATCACATCTCAATCATTTTATATTATCAACAATCAATAAATGCAACAACCAGAAACTGGCATGTGCTCACAACACAGGGCGACCGACTTGTCAAGCTTATTCATCATATTGCCACTGGGCGACCTGCTTGTCAAGCCCGGCATCACATTGGCACTGTACACCGATTGTCACAGCATCATTTCAATTTCAATCGAATTTACATATACATACACGATCCTCAACCGATCGGTGTCCACAAACATACATGCATATACATTAACTTTCACCCAACATTATCTCATCACAGCATCAAATAATTCACTTTCAATTGAAATATGCCACACACACACGATCAGAAACCGATCGTTGTCCATACACATGCATACACATACGTTCACAACTTTATCACAGCGTCAACATCAAATATTTCTTAAGTCACACACACACACGATCCTAAACCGATCGGTGTGCACATTTACACATACATTCATACACATTCACATTATTTTCACTCAGCATCATCTCTTACCCAGTTCACAATTAATTCAAAGACTCAGACAGTATGTCCTATTCTAATTAATTATAACCCGAATACCCCCTTACCTCTGTTCTATGCTTCAACAGTTTCTGGGTTCACAGCTCCTCCGTTCCAGCACCAGCTTCCTTACTCGTTCCACTACCTACAGTTTGGAACATGAAATACGTTACCATCACACCACCATCCACACGATCAAGGGCCATTTTCAGGCTCACAGCCAAGAGGAGTGGGGATCGGAACAGTACCCCCTCCATACATATGATCATTTGGTCCAAAAAAGAAGTGAAAGAGGTGAGGTAACAATTTTTAAACGGTTCAAAGGACTTACCTTGAAACCACTATCACAGCTATGTAATTATTTCAAGGTGTTGATGTAAAATGAACCTTTCTTCGAAGCTTATAGCTCTAAATCAATGGAGGAAGAAGAAGAAGAAAAGTAGCAGATGTTCTTCACGTGAAAGAGAGTGAATGATTGCACAAATGATTGAAGAAAGAGAAGGAAACCATTATTTAAACTCATGGCAACCGGTTACCTTCTCAACCGGTTACTTCCAACCGGTAACCTCTTCAACCGGTCATTCTTCTAATTCCTTTTCAATTTCTTTAATGATTTTAATTAAACCTCTCTTCTTCTAATCACACCTTTCATACTAAACCAATAATTCTTAAAAATATCCAATAAATTCTTAAAAACAATTTTTTTTTAACATTTCCACTTTACAAAATTTTCTATAATTATCCGGGATGTTACAGATTTGGCAAGGCCAATACAGGGGTAGAAGTCAGTCGGGTCTTTAATTCTTGAAAACTCTATTCACACTCAGAAGACCACACAAAAGAAGCATTCTTCTAGGTTAGCTTGGTCAATGGCAAGGCAATTTTGGAGAATCCCTCAATGAATCTCTGATAATAATCGGCTAATCCCATAAAACTCCTGACATCAGTGACCGACTTTGGCCTCTCCCGATGCATCATAGCTTCAATCTTTGAAGGATCTACCGAGACACCTTCTCTGGAGATGACATGACCCAGGAATTGAATCTTTTCCATCCAGAATTCACACTTAGACAATTTGGCAAATAGTTGCTTTTCCTTTAACACTTGAAGTACCGATCGGAGATGCTCTTCATGCTCCTCATAAGACTTAGAATAAATCAATATATCATCAATAAATACCACCATAAACCGATCCAAATAAGAATGAAAAATGGTATTCATATAATTCATGAACACAGCCGGAGCATTAGTAACTCCGAACGATATCACCACGTATTCATAATGACCATACCGGGTCCTGAATGCCGTTTTAGGAATATCGGTAGCTTTCACTCAGATTTGGTGGTATCCTGATCGTAAGTCAATTTTGGAAAAGACCGATGCACCACGTAGTTGATCAATTAAGTCGTCAATTCTGGGCAATGCCTATTTATTTTTTGATGGTCAGCTTATTCAATTGGCAGTAATCAACACATAACCGCATGCTACCATCCTTTTTCTTGACGAGTAACACCGGAGCACCCTACGGTGATACACTTGGTCGGATAAATTATTTTTCGAGCAACTCGTCAACTTGTTTCTTTAACTCAGCTAGCTCAATTGGAGACATTCTATAAGGAGCTCTGGAGACTGGCTCGGCTCCAGGAATCAAATCAATAGAGAACTCAATTTCTCTACCAGGAGGAACACCAGGTACGTCCTCTGAAAACAACTCGGAAAAGTCACAAACAACAGGAATATCTCAGATTTTAGACTTATTCCTTAGATTTCGTAATCATCAGCTTTCTAATTAGGAAAAATCACTTGCTGATTCCGACAGTCAACTAGGACTCTATTGGCCGAGAGCCAATCCATACCAAGAACCATGTCAAGACCTCTTAAAGGTAGACATATCAAATCAGCAACAAAATTCCTATCACCGAGTGTGAAAGATACATTTTCACACATCATGGAAGTCCATAATTGAGCACCAGTCGGATTAGATACATTTAATGGCTGATTCATAGAAATAACAAGTAATCTCATTCGTATCACACAATCATTAGAAATAAACGAGTGAGTTATACCCGAGTTAAACACCACATCAATAATAGTATTTCTGAGTAGGCACTTACTCTGGACCAAGTCGTTGGCTTGAGCAGCTTCCTCGGCAGTAATAGCATACACCCGGCCTGTAGCCGGTGAACTGGAACTCCCAGCCCGATCGTTCCTCGGCATTACAGAATTGTTGCCGCGTCCACCATTGCCTCTACCTCCTCTGTTACCGTTTCCACGGCCTCGTCCTTGGAAGCCTCCACGGTTTACACTGGCATTCGATTCAGTTTGTTGGAGAAGAGGACAGTTAGGATGAACATGTCCTTTCTTATTGCAATGGTAACAAATAACTTCTTCATCTTTGTCACAATTTTGAGCATAGTGATTGCCACCACATCTAAAGCATTTGATATCCCTCGGTCTACTCACTGATCGGCCACCAGCATTCACTTGGCCTCGGGATTTAGAGGATGATTCTCCTCTAACAGACTTCCCTTGCTTCTTAAAGCTAATTGGTGGTAACCTCGAGGAACTGTCCGACTTACTACTCGAGCCGGTTAAAGAGTTATCGTCTTCCTCATATATTCGGCATTTATTGACAAGGATCGAAAAGCTTCTAATCTCTTGGTGTCGAAAAGCTTTCTTAATTTTTGGATTCAAACCGCTCTCAAATTTGATGCATTTTGAACCTTCAGTGCCCAGAATCTGGAAAGGAGGATAAAACAAACACAGCTCCTCAAATTTCGCTGCATATTCTTCAACACTCATATTGCATTATCGAAGTTCCATGAATTCCAATTCCTTCTGACTCCTAACAGTGTTTGGGAAATATTTTTCAAGGAAACATTCCTTGAAATTCTCCCAGTTCAGCTCGGTCCCAACGGCTACCAGTCGGGCTTTAGTCATCCTTCACCAGTTTTCAGCTTCTTTCCGAAGCATGAAAATAGCATACTCAACCTTCTGTGCCTTAGTGCACTGCAGACTGCCAAAGATCCGTTCAAGATTCTGGATCCACGCATAAGCTTGATCAGGCTGAAATCCTCTATGGAATTCAGTCGGTTTTCGTTTCAAGAAACAATCAATACTCTGATTGTCACTCGGCTGAGGTTGGTTCTACCTTTCTAAGATATCAGCCACACACTGAAAGGCAGCAGCCATTGCGTCCATACCATGAGGGTCCATTTCTTATCCTAAAATAATCATCATACTTTAGTACCTCTCATGGATATGAAAGCAATTTATTCATAGTGGATTTCCTCAACTATATTATATAACAACAACAATGATATAATTTCACTCAATTCATAGCATTTAGTAGTTTAACCTTGGCCTTGGACTTTTCAAGTCTGCTCTGATACCAAAATATAACGTTCTGAATTTTAAAAATAAAATTTCAACAAACAAATAAATTTTCATAAATAATTTAAATATCAAAATAGAATTTGAATTAATTAACAACCCTGTCAAGTTTACAATGGCCGACCGGCCCTTAAAAATATACAAGTAAATGTAGTTGCTCGGTATACACAGGAGCCGGCCAAGGTTTCTACAAAACAACTATGTGCACTATGTACTAAACACGTAAATACATAATGCTCCAAACGGCTGAGTGACTTCATATACCATCGTTGTGCCCTTTATCCACTATAAAAATGATAAGAAGTAGAGGGTGAGCATAAACATATCAAATGATAGTTATTGAATCAGATTAAAAGTCCAATTCATAACCATATAAACCATAACCGAGTCATACATATCATAAAGTAGTATATAATCTCAATAACGTATATATATATATATCAGTGCATAGACATGGTCAAGTAAATGGATCATTTATTAAGTCTTTTAAGTTATGTTGCAACACTGGCTCCCCGAGCCATAACTCAGCTCTCAGCTGAACCGGCCGTTTTACAGGTACCAAACCGTTTACACCCTTATGTGACACCATCACTCTCAGTGACAACGGTGAGTGCCACGGGCTAAAACCCCGAGCCCCGCTCAAGAGGTTGCCTTGAGTCCCACCCAAGGTCTTTTGTCTTTTGCCTTGAGTCCAACTCAAGGTCTTTTGTGAAAACCACATCATATTTCATACTCGATCATCACACATGCATCTCATGCATATATATATTTGTCATGAAAAATTCATGAATCATCATTCATATCACCATCGTTAATAACATATCAATATTAATAATATGAATGGAGAATATGATAAATATAAATGTCATATAATCAGGGTCTCTCACACACACATCATATGTATTATACAATAACACCCCAAATCCATTCATAAACCATACATTTGAGATGGAATGCTCCCCCTACCTGGCAATAAAGAGTTTCAACTGCTTTTCAATCGATATTGAGTTACAACTTCAAGAATTCCGATTGGAATTGCAATTCTGTACCAGTTCTCCACTTCTTACTTATGAAATCTAAGCTTTCTCGTGACGGAGAAGAAATGAAATTTGATTTCTTCTTTGCTTGTTAATTTTCCAGTAAAGATTGAAAAGAGAGGATAAGAGTAATGTTTTGCACTTCGAAAGTTTTTTCCCACTGATTCAACAGTAGTTAATATATATATTGTTCATGCAAAAAAGACGTGAACAATAGGAAGAAGTCTGACACACGTTCCTTCTTCAAGTGACAAATAAGGAATAAGCATTTAATAAAAAGGGACAGCACATCAGAGGGGGTCCAATACTTAGAAGAATATCAGGAAAAGAATTTACTGGAAGGTAAAAGAGCAGAGTGACGTGGAAAGACTTTAATAATTATTAATTCCGACTCGGTTTCAATATTCTGGGCATATTTTTCCGAGAAGATTCATTAGAGCTTTTTTCCTCTTAGAATTCCTTCATTTGGAGGGAATTCACTCGGAAAGGTTTCATTCGATGAAACACTCAGTTTCCCTTCCTTGAAAATGACCCGCTCAGAAATGTCTTATTCGAAAATACATCAATCAGACATATCTCACTCGGTTATACCTCTTCTGAGTCAAGGTCTTTCTCTTGCGTCACTCAAAAGTCTCTCAACCGAAGGATCACTCAGAGTTTGAAGTCCGATTCCTTTCTCGTAAGTCATTCCACTTGAAAGGATTACTCGGGGTCAAAAGCTATCTTAAAAACGAATCTGAGCACAAGCTCTCGGAAACTTTAAAGATCGACCCGAGCACAAATTACATGAATTTCCCCACTCGGATATTTACCCTCCTCGGGAATTATTCACTCAGAACACACTCACTCGGAGTTTAAGTCTCTTTGTCCAAAAACACTTTCCTGGAAAGACTCACTTGAAGCCTTACCAATTGGAATTGTCTTACTCGATATCATTTCACTCGGAAGTATCAAACCCAGAGACACTTCACTCGGATTTTACCTCACTCGGAAGTATCTCATTCGAACACAATTTTCTTAACTTAGAAATATTTCTCTATATAATGTTTCACTTGGAAACATCTTAACTTTACTTGGAAGTAGTGTTCTCGGTCTTATTTCACTCGGAATCATACCATTTCACTTGGAAAATCTTGTCTCAAACAGTATCCACTTGGAATTATATCCATTTACACTCAGAATTTCATTTGGAAACTTTCCATTAATCCTTAATGAATGAATTTTCTAAAAATTACAAATTTTGGGATGTTACAGTGTCTCCGAGTGAGACATTTCCGAGTGGGTCACTTTCGAGGGAAGTACTTCCGAGCGAAGAAGGGCTCAGATTTTGAATGAATGTTTTTCAACAGAGACATTTTCGAGTGAATCAATTCTAAACGAAAAGAGGCTCTGACTTCGAACGACTACTTCTCTATTGTTATTTCATTCACTATAATTGTATGCGGTATTTAAATTTCTCCTTTTGAATTCAGATGAATAAAACACAAACACTGATGACCATGGAAATTTTTAGCAAGCTTTCGTGAGCTTTCGTGAGCAACTATGCAAGAAGAAGAACATAAGAAATGAGGCTTCTGCATGTACTTTTTACTATTAGAGAAGAAGAATAAGAAGAAGGTAAAGCAACTATGCAAGAAGCAAAACAAAGGTATGAGAAACAGAGCTTGTGTCTGAGAAATATAGAAAAAATAATAGGTGAGGTGACATTGTTAGGAAGAAGAAGTGTATAGCAACGGAGGCCCAACTCTTGTACTTTTTTAATTATTTTAATTTTTATTTTTGGTAAAAAAAGAAAAAATAATAGGTTCTGAGGTGACATTGTCAACAAAAAGAAGTGTGTAGTAAGTGAGAAGAAAAGTCTTGTACTTTGATGGATGATTATTAATAATTTTTTTTTTTAGAAAAACAATAGGTTGACATGTGGATTGTCAGGGCCTGAGGACAATCCACATGTCAACCTGTTGTTTTTTTCTAAAAAAAATAATTTATTAATAATCATCCATCAAAGTACAAGACTTTTCTTCTCGGGTGAGGCTAACGTCCTCCTTGTTTTTGGTCAAGTATTTTCTGACAAAAGTAATGTTGTACAGTGTATGACATTTTGAGCGTTGATTTAATCCTACAGTGGTTAGCTATGCTTTTGTGCACGGGAATCAAGGCACATAGTGGGTAACAAGCATTCTGTAACCAGTTTGAAAAAAAGTTGGCAATTGTTGGTTATTAAATTATAGAGGGCGTTTTTGTAAAACCATATTCCAGGTTGGTGTAGGGAGCTATTGTCGAATTTGGAGACAGGGAAATCAAAGGAAGCTGAACGTGAAATTGGTCCTGGAATAAATATTCAAATGAGGGTTATGTTGTTATGTGCATTAGGTTCTCCACTGTACCATTAATTCATATTTGCATTGAGGAGTTCTCTTTGCTTGCAAAAGGTTTCGTTTGGTGAGTTTGAGTAGTAACAGTTATGGATGCAGCTCGTGGTAGAAGACAAAATGGGGTGAGTGGTGATTTATTTAAGAAGAATAAATTTTATAAATAACATTGAAATAAAGTAGAACACGATTTATTTGTAGAAATAGTGAAGTGTCCAAGTATTAGCACACTAAAATTCTTTTAAATTGGTGAATCAAAATTTCCTTTGACCCTGCTTCAAATTAGTGCACTGTGTCCAATTAATTGGGTCAATTCTTTTTCAAAATTCAATTAATTCATGCAAATTTTGGGTCAATTCAAAAATTGTGATGAATCTCTGTATACGCTGAAAGATCGAGAAAAAGAACGAGTGAATGAAACAACGAGTGAAAGAGATACCGAGTGGATAAGAGACCGAGAAAGACTGAGAAAGAGTGAGGGGTGAGGGAACCGAGAGGGTGAGAGAGGAGTGGATGAAAGAACGAGTGAAAGAGATCGGGTGAGGGAATGAGAGACTGAGTGAGGAGTGAGGGAACCGAGAGAGGGAGAGACAAGTGAAAGAGAGACCGAGAGGGAGAGACGAGTGAAAGAGATCGGGTGAGGAATGAAAGAGTGAAAGAACGAGAGTGGAATACCGAATGAATGAAGGACCGAGTGAGCTAGTGACGAGTGGAAAAGTGAAGTGACCGAGTGAATGAAGGGCCGAGTGATGGAGTGAGAGACCGAGTAAGGGAAAAAGAGACTGCAGAGAGGGAGTCAGAGACTGACTGAGGGAGAAAGAGACCGACTGAGGGAAAAAGAGACTGTAGAGGGAGTCAGAGACTGACTGAGGGCGAAAGAGATCGACTGAGGGAGAAAGACAGATGGAGTAAGACCGAGAGGGAGAGACGAGTGAAAAAAGGCACCGAGTGAGGGAGAAAGATACCGAGTGATGGGTGAGAGACCGAGAAAGGGAGAGACCGAGAAAGGACAAAATATGGTGTTTACAGTGGAGCTTAAGCGCGATTGCCTTATCACCTCACCTTGCTCAAGCGTCATATTGTTACTGTGTGGAATTGCCAAATGACATGCATGCCCTCCATTACATATAACCGGTTAAACAAGTCACCCCTCATCATCTGACCCGTTCGTTATATCAACGGCCTGAAACCATTTCTTAAAGTCCCCCCTTCGGTCCAACATCAAAGTTTGGGGGGATGTTATAATTTTCCGTTGGGAACGGCATGGTCTTGATTGTAAGCATGGAGGACATTTCCCGAGCACATAATTAAAGTTGCTAGATGAACAGCTATTACATTTCCCAAGTGACAAAGTTCCCATTTTATTTATCTTGCTTTGGATAAAAGAGAACAAATGTGAGAGAATCCAATTTGTTTGGAAATTTTGTTTTAATAACAAACTTCAAAATTTCAACCAATTAACAGACTCAGATATAATTGGTATATGATAGATAATTAAATTCTTTAAGTATATTGTTAAGGGTATAAATTTTATTGTATATTAAAAAAATTACTTCTTAGAATAGTCAAAATTAAGTTTAGTTATTTCTACATTTCTAGATGATTAGTCTTTAATTTTTAGTCGAATGACACTTATAGTTTAAAAAAAGATTTCAATGTTTCAAAATTTTAAAGACAAAGGTAGATAAAAGAGTTAGCAATGTGATGTAAACAATCCAAAATGGTAGAGATCCTTTATGACTTTAGAATTTTAAACCCAATATTGTCTTTGGTTATGTAACTCACATAGAAGAACCCCAACAAAGTGAAATTAGAAGAAGTGGAGTACGTGGATTGTGAATGGACAAGTTTTGTGGTTAGTGAGAGCGAAAATCGAGAATAGAAGGGAGGATACTTCAAAAGACAATACAAAGAGGTGGTTTGGTCCGTTAACTACTAGAAAAAGCAAGTAACATGGTCGGCTGTTTATTTGTGAATTTGAATCTTAATCTTTTTGTTGGTTGTACAGTATTAAACGAGTAACTCTTGCACATGAATCAAAAGTTCAAGATTTATTAAAATAATAAGTAACGTTTTATCAAAGAACAGCAAGAGATAGTCACGTTCATATTGTCAAATGGTCATAATTGGAAGAATTGGCGTGCACATTCCTTGGATCCAACACCAAGAGATTGACTTTAGTTTTGGACAATAAAAATGGCATGCTCATTATTTTTTTCAAATTGTTGCCATCTCTGTGTCCATCTCTATCTTCTCATCATGATCGGCGCCTGCTACTGCCAAAATGGTGGCTTTATGACAACAATATGTCATCCTTGCTTGAAATAATTTGTCAGATGAAGTATATATATACACCTCGTCTTTTTTTTTCCCCAACATTTTCTTTGTAAGAAATGTTTGATTTAGTGAATTTGACTACTAACTTGATATCATATCTTGTCTTGTCTTGCTACTATTACATATAATCCAAAATTTATTTACACAAAGATAACAAAAAATACATAAACAAATAAAAGCTGAAGATATCATATTTAACACAGACAAAGGTCCCACATCCATCCAACACTTGGTGAAGAATTGTGAGTAACATCATTAATTAGATATGTATACGTTATTTAAGCTAGAAAATTGTATTGTATTTGACACTAATTCTCTCTATTATAGCCCATTATATGCATGATATGCCTTTTTGCTCGATTGGCTACATTCTGGTTGCACATAGTTGTCCACTAATTATTGAAGTGATACAAAAACTAATGGTGACTCTCCTTTATGTTACTAAACTTATACTTTTATAATATGGTGAATTAGTACCAACTAAAAAAGGGGGAAAAAAGATTTTTGCCTTAGCCAATTGAGAAAGTAGTATTATTCTTTTCTACCTTTTTTATACATGCAGGCAGAATCAATAGGATTATCAATCCTTTTCCGAATTAAAACAAATAATAAAAGAAACGGCTCTTAAAAAACAATATTTTTTCTAAGTTATTCTGCTTACGCATCTCAGATGGTGATGGGGTCTCTATGAAGGATGCAAAGGACATTATAATAGGTTGACATATAAACCATTTTAATTAGAAGGAGTAGAGTATGTGGATTGTGAATGGACAATTAAGTTGTGTTGTTAGTGAGCAAAAATCGAGAATAGGAGGAATACTTCAAAAGATTGAATACAAAAGGTTGTTTGGTCTGTTAACTACTATAGAAAAAACAAGTGATAAGAGAGGAATTTTGGCTCACATGGTCGACTGCTTATTTATGACAATCACATGACTTGAATTTGAATCTTAATCTTTTCGTTGGTAGTATAGTATGAAACAAGTAACTCTTGCTCATGAATCAAAAGTTCAAGATTTACTAAAATAATAATAAAATTTATACTAAAGTGATAGAAAACTAATGGTGACTCTCCTATATGTTAATAAACTTGTACTTTTATTACATGGTGAATTAGTACCAACTAAAAAAGGGGGGAAAGATTTTTGTCTTAGCCAATGAAGAGTGCTACATATTTTAGAGTCTAAGCTGAACCCACCGAGCAAAGCTCAATTGATCCATAATCAAGCAACTCTTGTATCATCTGCTCTATGTGATCATCTTCAAGAACTGGCTGAAATTGTTGGTGGGAAACTTCAACTTGGCCTTCCACACCAGCCCAATTTCCCTCTAGCCACCTTAACTCCTCATGTCTATTCTCTGGCCTCCTAAAACCATTGTCAGTGCTTGTTTCAGCTAGGGCATTGCCAGAGGCAAATAGGTTGGATCTGTGTGATGGTTGAGGAGGCTCTTTCTGTGCTTCTTTTTGTTTGGACATTTGAAGGGAAAGGGAAGCCATGTGACACTTGTGTAACTTGGCTGTTAAAGTAGCAGAGAGAAGCTTGGATGAGGATGAATGTGGTTCATTGGGATTGTATAGGAAATTGGTGCGTGCTTTTGGCCCACACATGAGTCTTGCTGCTTCATCATATGCTCTCGCTGCATCTTCTGCTGTTTCAAAGGTTCCAAGCCATATTCTAGTTTTTCTGTATACCCAATAAAAAAGACAAAACTTTCAAATAAAAATCTCCGTAACTACACACAGCGCTCAAGAGTGCATGCAATAACCGTATCAAGTGCTTAATAGTGTACTAGTAAATTGCTAGCATCATTAGTGAAATTTATGTGAAGAGATCTAGTTCACTCAGGTATTGAACATAGTGTGATCCCTATTAAAATAAAATAAAAATGTGAAAATAAATTTTTTAAGAGGGGAGAATTGTGTTGGCAACATATTGTTAATTTATTATGTTGTCTTTGAAAATAAAGAAACTCTAATAAAGTTAGTTGGGAGTGAAGAAGGGAGAGTGAATGTACAATAAAGGGTGGCGAATTTCAGAGACCCAAGAGCCCCAGTGCCTTTGACGGACTCCACGATAGCGTTGTTGGGGTCTGGCCATGAAATGATGAAAGAAGAAAAGGGAAAGTTGAAGACTCTAACAAACGTGTTTGTGAAGTGTCTTTGAGAATGGGGAACATCGAGAGGAAAGGTGATTGAAGTGAAGGAGAAGGAGCTTGGTTACATTTATTTATATATCATCAATACTCTTTATGGACTCTTGTCATCTATCAATTTATAAAATGGCCCACACAAATACTTGTTCAAGTTTAGAGACTCAAAAATTGGCCACTAAATTGAAGACAAAAAATTTGATCATTTATTTGAGACTTATATAAATATAATTTAATTATTCTAAGTATACATTTTTCTAATTCTATAAATCTTAATGAAATTTAAATATTATAAAAATCCCATCTTCTAAAAATTGTTGGTAAGAACTGTACGTGCGCACAACTGCTATTTATGTTATATTTTTATATTGATTTATAATCATTAAATTGATCTTTGAGAATTTTTTACAAAGTTTGTGTACCTTAAAAAGTTTCCAATTCTCATAAAGCATGTTTCAAATTTTTTAATGACCGTTATTATTTGTTCAAATGTACACTAAAATTGTTAGGACCTATAATGAAACTAAAATAGTTATATAGTAATTTTGAAACACAAGTTTTAATATAATCTATATATGGTAAACAAATAGTGATAGAAGATTTTATTTATTACTAGTTTTAACATTCTATATGCTGGTTCTATTTGTTTTTTTTCCCCAGTTTCTTATAGCTGATTTACTAGTTCAGAAGTATTACCGGCGGTAGAAAAATTGATTTTCTCTATTTAGCTTATGAGCATTCTTATTTAATATTTTATTTTCCTCGTATAAACGTGGTAAAACGTTTTTAAAATTGCAACAAATATCAACAGGGAAATACCGTGAAAACAAAAAAAAAATGTTTTGAATTCGGTTAAAATATAACAGATTTATACCAAGTTAACCGAAAAAAAAAAATCACAGATTTTGAAAGCAAAAACTTGATATCTAAATCAGCAGTTATATTAAATTATAAAAGTTAAAGCATAAAAATCAGTCACTTAATCAATCTTTATGTATCAGTCATAAAATCAGTTTCTGAAAATCAATCATAAAAATCAGTTTCTAAAAATCAATAATAAAAACCAGTTTCCACAAATTAGTTATGTTAGTGTCTAACAATCAGTCATTGTTTTAGTTTCTAAAATCAGTATCTGATAACTTGGTCATTGAATCAGTCTATATTATAGAGCAACTAAGGTTACAGGTACTATTATAAATTGGTTTTTAAAATTGTTCACAAATCTAACTAGTGAGTTTAGAGACCCAAAAATCAACCATTAATGATTGATTTTCTTATAATGATCAAAATAAAAGCTGATAAGACAGATATATTAATTATATAAGGATAAAAAATTATTTAATTATACCTTAAAGTTTTAAAATGATAATAATTTTGAAAAAAAAATAAAACTCAAAACGATAATAAATGAGACAAAGAGAGTAAGTTATTTAGTGTAGAATATCAAACTAAATTATTTTTAATTTATTCTAATAAATTTTACTATCAAATTTATAATATAAACTAATCTCATTTAAAAATAACTTAGTGTATAAGCTTTAATTAAATTACGTATAGACATAACATCCCATATTTTATGGAATTAGTACATAAAAGAATAATTTAAAAGTATAGGACTTTTAGGAAGATAGGTTAATTTCTAAAATTCTATATAATATCCCATAAAATTAATGAGATAAGATATAATTAAGATTTTAATCAAGACCTAAGATTATGATAAATAAAGAATTTAGGGTGTTGTTACAATTGGGTGTTTGTAAGGTAGAGGATTCTCAACATAATTAAAGATGATTGCAATTAGTATAAAATATAAAATATTAAGAATAGTAATATTTATTTTAGGATATTATTTAAATTTAAAATATATTTAAATAGAAATGAGAAGATCAAATTTAAGATAAAATAGGAAAAATGCATAATTTGAATATAATATAAAATTAATGATGATGATGAGATAAAAAGTTTTGGATTTCACACGATGCATTAATAAATTAAGGTTTGGAAAAAGTTTTGGATTCGGCACAATGCATTGATAAATTAAGCTTTTGAAAAAAGATCAGGGTTTCATTAGTTTTCATCACCTTAAACCTAAAAATTATATTATATACACAGACAGACAAAAACAAAAAATATTACAAAAGTCAATAGGAAGATAGGTTACGCAAATGATAAGGACAAAACCTATTATGCAAAATATACGTCCCTTAGATTTACCAAGTGACTGTCCTAATTACAAAGCCTAAAGTTTATTCATTTGTAAATTCTACCAATACCATAGACTTCGCTTTGCGAATGTGTATATGTGTATTAATTATAATAACTGATCATTAGTTTAATATTGCTCTCTATTATTTACTTTTCCTTTCTTAAATCTGGTCTGTATTAATTATAAGAGTGAGAGACATGTGTCTCACTAAGCATTAATTAACCAAAGTCCCCTTGAATAAATAAAACCTAACAAATACTAGTAAATCTTCCGCCATATCATAAGTAATGTTATTAAAAGTACACTGATCAACTCAGTCAAAAGGTTGGATTACCAGGTCATCAATTAAATTGGTGCGTCATTGATTAAATTGTTTGATTTGATTTAAATAATATTTGGTTATAGACAAAAAGGATAAACGTGGATGATATTTGAAAAACTAGTTCAAACATAAAATAAAAAATGAAAACCAAAAACCAAAAACAAAGCTAGATTAAATTAGTTATATATTATTGAAGTTAAAAACAAAAAATTAGTCCACTTGATGCAAGCAATATATATATAAAATGTTCTTACGTGAGAGTGAGAGAAATAAATTTGAACCGTTAGATTTTATCATGAATGATCGAGATTAGAATATATCAATCATGTAAGTTTTTTAAAAGTTTATATGATTTTTTAAGTGATTATGTGATTTTAAAAATCTTTTAATCATGACTATTCATGTATGGCTATACGGCCAAATTTGCTGCTCTCACTCTTACCTAAAAGAACTTTTTTCATAAGATATATTCTCATTATATATATATATAATATTCATTCATAGCCAATATTTTTATTAGAGATGAAAAAAATTGTATCCATAGGTTTATATTTAATGGATGTTAAGCCGTGGATAAGAGTATTATATTAATTACTTGTATACTTAACAATATGTAATTTTTATTGAATATGTTTAAAATAATAAGATAAAATACTCAATAAAAAAAGTTAATGAGATAAAATATATTTTTTATATCTTTTATATGACTACCTCTATTATTTAATATAATAACCTCTTAATTAATTTTACCTTTTAAGAAAAATTAGTTAATCACCACTAAAAAAAAACCTGTTAGCGACGGAAAGAATTGGTCGCTAATCCATGCCATGGCCGTCGCTACAACCCTTAGCGACGGCGTCTAAGACGGGACACCCGTCGTCGCTAAAACTTTCATCGAAAAAACATCAGCGACCACAGGTACACCGTCGCTAAACTATTGACGGCATAACGCCGTCGCTAAAATGGTCTCTGCTTCGCTGACTGCAGCCGTCGCTAACTATTGCCGTACAGTGACCTCAAAAACTCCGTCTCTAATAAGCGACCACCATTTGCCGTCGCTATGTTCTGACATATAGCGACCGACGTGTCCATCGCCAAATGTGGCCTTCCAGCGACCATGCACCGTCGTCGCTATGGTTACTCATATAGCGACCCGGACATCCGTCGCTGCGGAAGCCATACAGCGACTACTACATCACGTCGCTGTTTCTGGCCACCCAGCGACCACTATCGTCCGTCGCTATGTTTACAATATAGCGACCATCTGTGCGGCCGTCGCTAATTGGAATTTTTTATTTTTTTAAAAAATGGTTAAAAATTTATAGGTTTTGTTAATTTAACTTTAAAAATGTAGATTAATATTTTGTATTTTGTATTGGCTGATAAAATTTTATAATTAAATTTGAATAATTTTTTTGAAATATTAAATTATTAATAAAAACAAAATAATGGATTAAATTTATTTATCAAATAGGTTGAATTATTATTGATAATTACAATAAGGCTTTTTTATTTGAATTTAATTACCAATAAATATTGACATAATAAATATGTTAATGACAAAATAAATACTGAATGGAATATAATATAAAACTATAAATCAAATATACAATGTGTATAAATAATAAAAATACAATCATGGTGGTGGGGGATCCTGGGGTGGTGGTGGGGGCGCCTGGGAAGTGGGGGGAGGTAGCCTCGCCATCAACTGCATCAGTAGCTCCTGCTGCTGAGCAAGTCGCCGACGAGTCTCAGCGTACTGCTCCTCGGCCCGTTGTTGGTCCGCCTCGGCCCGCTCCTCCAACAGCTGCCTCTGACGTCGCTCCTCCTGTAGCTCGTCATTCAGGTTTTGAATTACCTGAACAACCTCAGTCGGGAGACCAGAGGAAGAGGAAGGGGTCTTCCCCTTTTTTGCCAGCTGCGTGCCGACGCCACCCAGTCCAAATACCCTCCCTTTCTTGTTCACACCGCTAACAGCCTCCAAATAGATGGCGTTGTCGTCAGAACAAGATAGGGTGGGAGGAACCTCCCCTTCAGGAGTGGAAGCCACCAGGTCCGCCTCCTTCTCGGCCCTCCTGGCCTAATAAGCCTCCTGTAAATTCAAAAACAATGATAGGATTAGTAAGCTGATTTGCTGATTTGTAAATTGTAAGCATGTGTCAGTTAAAAGTAAATACCGCTAGATCCATAGTCTTCTGGTTTACCCATGCACCGACTTTGTTCTTCTTGGTCATTTGCATGACCTCAAACAAAGAAGGCTCCCGGTGCTCCCTCTGCTCCTGTGGTGGACAAAAAACATTGAGATTATTATTTGTAAATATGTGAGATGAATCATATTAAAAACATAAATATACTTACAAATCTTTTCTTGTGCTCGAGGGTTGAAATGCTACCCCCAGTGTAAACTGAGGCTGCAGCACCGGCGGCTCTGTTTGCCCTGTTCCGAGCACTCGCCTGCTGGAACGGGACACCGCCCTACTTCTGGACCATCCTGTCCCAATGGTCCTCCGGGATCCAACGAGGGCGCTCACCCTTGTCCCTCACCTTCCAAAGGGTACTCTTAATGATTTTGGAGGTCTTCGTGGCAATGACCTTCCTAATCTCATCAATCATACCCTCTGCCCACTGGTAATCACGCTGTAAAATGAAATGAGAAATAAAAATTAATAAGAGGTCTATTTTACAAATCAAATCACAACAAATGAGCTAGGAACTTACCGAGAAGGTGTCAAACCACCTATCTTGGACAACCTTCCCAGCATCTGTCCAAGATATATATGGACCATCCCACTGGGCCTTTAAAACCATAGCTTTGGTAGTGCGACTACTATCAACAAAGCTGTAATGACAATAATTATATCAGGAGTATAACAGACAATCTAGGGAGACTCCCAAAATTCCGGCAGAGTCTCCCCTGTAAATGTAACATTTCCAAGTTTAAATAGTTACCCTGTTACAAACAGAAGAGTGCCCAGTACAATTCAATCTATACAAGTACTAATTAAAGTACTATACAATAAGCCAACAAGTCTTTCCACTAAAGTTTAATATAAAGTACCATACAAATAACATAAAAGTTTTTTAGTTTTAGTCACTTACTCGTCTCCGGCCGGCACGGGTACCAACATGGGCAGAGGGGATGCCGGAGGTGGGGTGGCCTGATGGCCATGGTCCTCCAAGCCACCAACTCCAGGAGTCTGCTCTAGGGTGGTCAGCTGTGGTGGTGATGGAGTGGTCTGCTATGGTGGTGGTGATGGAGTGCTTTGCTGTAGTGGTGATGGAGTGGTCCGCTGTGGTGGTGATGGAGTGGTCTCCTGTCCTGGGGTGGGAGTCCCCAGCCGAGATGTCGGGGTCCTGGACCCACCACCCCGACTGAAGGGCAGTCGACGTCCCGTCATCTGTGGATAAAATCATGAAAAGAAAGGTTAGTCTCAGGATATATATAAACCTATGTATATATGTTTAACAACTACATACTCTGTGTCTGTTTCAGTTTCAAATTCCCCCTCACTTTCAGTGTCACTATGGTTATCTGTTTGAACAACTTCGTCAGTATCCAGATCAGCCCTAGACCGTTTTGATCGAGAGACAAGGTCTTTGTCAATGTGTTCACCCCCCGTAGTGGCAAGTGTCTCATCCATTATGACAGGATCAATGTTGAACAACAAATTGGCATCGTTGAGCTCGTGTGGTGCAAGCTGATAAGCGTCATCGACCTCCTCGGAGACATTGTCAGTGATCTGACTTCGGGCCTTGGCCTTGATTACTGCATACCAGTCCCGATGTTCTCCCGGGAAGTCGGTGTAATAAACCTGCTCAGCTTGTTGGGCAAAAATGAAGGGATCAAACCCTTTATATCTACCATTCTTCTTGACCTCAACTAAGCCGTAGTTGTTGTCAACCTTTGTTCCAACACCGATTGTATTGTCGAACCAATCACATTTGAATAGAATAATATCTTTTCTTAGTCGTCCAGAGAACGAAACTTCAACAATCTCCGTCAGCACTCCATAAAAGTCTTCTTCCAACTATCCGGCGGTGCCTTTAACACAAACACCGTAGTTATGGGTGCGCATCCTTTCACTCCATTGAAGAATATTAAACTTGTAGCCATTTACGTAGTAAATAGGCCATTTTTTAATAGTTTTCACCGGCCCCAAGAAAGGGCTTGGAGTAAAGAATCTTTAATATGGTTGTTTGGGTCTTGTATCTATGTACAACATAACAAGTAGGTCATCGTTAGATATCGGGAGTTAGAAGCAAAGATAATGACGATATGTAAACGGGTCTTACGTGTTGCGCGAACCAACCAACGAACTTGGATAACACCTCACTATGAATTTGGTCATCAGTTAAAACATTTTGCTCAAGTTTTAGCATATCTGTGTGTAAGCTATTCAAAGGAAACAAATTTAGATACTATAAAAGCTACGTTTAGAATGTAACATATAACTTGTATGACTTACTCAATAAAGGGTTCCACTTCTGGGCAATTTAGAAGAATGTACAAGTGAGCCGCCTTTCGATCTTTCTCATCAATGTAACATTTTGTGAGCTTCAACATCATTAACAAGATAGTGTTAAGTTAGAAAATACTGTTATAAGAAGTGTTTGCAAGGAAATTAAAGAGTTCTGGCGTTCACCTTTCGAATGGATACATCCAACGATACTGCACCGGGCCACCAACCAAGGCCTCGTACGGTAGATGGATAGGCAAATGCTCCATCGAGTCAAAAAAACTTGGTGGGAAAATCTGCTCCAACTTATAAATCAATACCGGGATAGTTTCTTCCATCTTCACAAGTTTCTCCACAGTCAACGAAGTAGCCGTCAACTCCTTAAAGAAGTGACTCAACTCCACCAACGGCTTCCAAATAGGCTTCGGTAAGGCATGAAACGCGTACGGGAGTAGTTGTTGCATAAACACATGGCAATCATGACTTGTTATGCCAAACACCCTGCCCTCCTTCACGTCGACACATCTACTCAAGTTAGAAGCGAATCTGTCAGGCAGGGTCAACCCATTCATCCAAATACACACAGCAATCTGTTGTGGTCTAGTTAAAGCATATTTTGCATGGGGTTTAAACATTCTTCCACGTCCCGCATCCCTTAATTCCAACTCCTTCCTAGAACACCAAATCGGAAGGTCTAGATGACTCTTCTCGTTGTCCTTTGTTCTCCCCTTGATGTCCATAATAGTGTCAAAAATATTCATGAAAACATTACGTTCAGTGTGCATGACATTAATGTTGTGTCTTAACAACAAGTCTTTCCAATATGGAAAATCCCATAAGATGCTCTGCTTCACCCAGTGGTGTTCCTTACCATAACCCGCAAACTCCTTAACACTCTTGTCCCAGATGTAGGGATACTCTTCAACCCTCTGCCAAACCCGTGCACCGGATAACCTACGGGGTGGAGGTTCAGTAACCACCTTGTTCTTCTTGAAAGCGGTTTTATTTCTCCTAAACGGGTGGTCCAACGGTAGAAACTTTCTATGACAGTCAAAGAAACTTGTCTTGCCACTAACAGGGAGTGATTCCCCCCCGGTATGTTCCATGCATACAGGGCAAGCAAGCTTCCCAGATGTTGACCATCCAGAAAGCATACCATAGGCTGGGAAGTCGTTGATAGTCCACATCAAAACAGCACGCATCATAAAATTGTTCTTCAAAGACGCATTGTATGTCATTACCCCGACATCCCATAACTGTGATAACTCTTCAACCAACGGTTGCAAAAACACGTCTATGTTCGCCTTTGGATTTTTGGGTCCTGGAACCAGTATAGATAGAAACATGACCTCCCTCTTCATACACATATCAGGAGGCAGATTGTATGGGGTCAGTATGACTGGCCAACAGGAGTAAGCTCTTCCGTATTGACCGAATGGGTTAAACCCATCAGTACATAAGCCAAGTCTTACATTGCGCGGCTCGCTAGAGAAGTCCGGATATAGCTCATCCAAGCACTTCCATGCTTTCCCGTCAGAAGGATGGCAAAGAAACCCCTCTTGTGTTTGGTTCAGAGCATGCCAACGCATGTGTTTTGCCGTGGACAATGAGGCATACAGGCGTTGAAGACGCGGTGTTATAGGGAAGTACCACATTTTCTTCCTGGCCGTCCGGGTTACCTTCCCTCTCCTTTTAACGGTTTTATAGCGTTCCTCATTACAATGCAGGCATTTTGTGACACTCTTATCTGCAAACTCATTTCTGAACAGCATACATCCGCTAACACAACACTCTATCTTCACACAACCTAACCCCAAGTTTGCCACTTGTTTCTTAGCATGGTACAGGTTTGTAGGCATTCTATGATTGCTAGGCATGGTGGAACCCATCAGATTGACCATCCTATTAAAACAACCTCCAGAAAGATTATAATCTGCCTTTAGGCTTAAAGCAGCTAGGGAGGCGGATAACTCAGTGTGACTGTTGCACCCGTCCCACAATGGAGTTTGAGCCGCCGCTAACAAATCATAAAATCTCTTCACCTCCGGATTAGGATCCTCCTCTACATTGTCAGAGTCTCCATGACTTGCTTGGTCATTATGTTCTAGCATACGCCCGGTGGAGGGTCCAACATGATCCATCACCATTTGTTCTATGTTGTTGTACATATCCCTGTTTCCTCCAACCTCGTAGTAAGACTGTTGAACGGTTACGCCTGATGGTCTACGCGGTAACTGCTCACCATGGTTGTACCAGCAGTGGTATGTTTCCATGAACCCTTTCTTAGTTAGGTGACACATGACATCATCCGCGTATTCAAAACTCATGCATTTTCACCTTGAGCACGGACAACGAATCTTCTGAGTCGCTTCAAATCCAGGCGTGTTTGCCGTAGCGAACGGAATGAACTCCAATAGCCCCATCATAAACTCCTCAGTCACTCGCCGACTGCGATCTAGTCGGTTGTACATCCATCACCGATTTTCCGGTACCTCCATTTACAATATCTAACAAGCACGATTTCTGTTACTTTACATTTTTAAAATTTTATTTCACTATCGGTTGTGAATCACTCGATCTCTTTGATGTTGCAAATTGGTGGGGCCCTATCCCATTCGGTATGAATATGCAACCATCCGTAACCCATCGATGTTGTATGTGGTCTATCTTGTGTCGTTGATGTTCATTTGAAATTTCGGCAGCATTTCGCATTGGTCCCCGAGTACACAGAGATACGTACGGTATGAAACACCACACGCAGACATACACCCTGGGGACAATATGAAACACCATAACCGAAATTTTAAATGAACATTCAATGTCTCAAATCATGACCACATACAACATTGATGGGTTACGCCCTACTGGTTACAAATTCATACCAAACTGTCCAACCGGGACAATTCAAGATCCAACACAACACGGTACATCAACCGGTTGTTTTAAAACTTGAACGGGAATCTAATGGGTACACACACGACTAAACCCTACATTTTTAAATCATGAGTTTTATTTTTTAAGTTCCCTAAAAAAGGGAGCCTGTCAAAATTTTAGCAGAGTCTCCCCTGTAAACTAGACATTTCCCAAATTTACAAACCACCTGTTACATACAGAAAACTTCCCAGTATAGATAAATAAATATACCATACGCATTGTATATGATATTCAGAGTTATGAACATCAAATCATGTTATCAGTACATAAAACCAATGCCTAATGAGCTCTGCTCTCCACTAACAAACAACATTACACATGCATAAAGAATCATGTTATCAGCACACAAAACCAATGCCTAATGAGCTCTGCTCTCCACTAACAAACAACATTACACATGCATCTTCAAATCATGTTATCAGCACACAAAACCAATGCCTAATGAGCCCTGCTCTCCACTAACAAACAACAATCCACATGCATACACATAATGACAAAGTCAGTGTTACGGGATTACCTCAAGGAAAAAAGTGAGGGAAGAATATAAAACTGTCAAAAAATGATCACAGACCACGTGTAACGTGTACTAGTCTGCATGACAAACCAATAACTGGTTAGACAGTTACAAGTAGCAAGGAAACTAAACAAAGAGAGACACGTAAAGCAAATTATAGATTAAGTACATTGCAAGGAAACTAAACAAACAGAGATAGTCAAAGCAAATTGTAGCTAAGGTGGCAAAAATAAAGCGTTCAATTGGAAAATTGATTACTAATAACTCAATATTATATAAGGTCTATCCCATTCAATGTTAAAGGCCAAGTTCAAGTAAGAAAAATAAGAACACTCTAATGGATTCGGATAGGGGGCTTTAATGGATTCAGGAGGTTGAAGACTGGCTCCATCGAAGATTATTTTTCTTTTATTTAGAACCTAGACTTTAGGAGGAGCTCTCAATTCTTTTCTTTTATAAACTCAGACTGGGACGTGGTTCAGGGGAGGGAGAGAAATCTGAAGAGTAGGAGAGTATGAGGGAAGAATAATCTGGTAAGATGAGAGTTACTGTATTTTTTCTTGTGGATTCTATTATTTCAAATAGAGACTGCCTATAGGTTCTTGAAATTAACTTGATACAAAAATTGTTGATATCAAAAAGTGTGGGAATACATTTGCCTAATTTGGACATGCCCGGCACGTTGACCATCCAGGATGTTAGTGTAAAAATTAACTTGACGTATATCTTAAACATCTATTAAGTTTTGTAATAAAAGTCATAACTCAAATTTGTGGTGAATTAACTTGATGTATATCTTAAACATCTATGATGAATGACCATTAATATTTGTTCTAGGTCACTTTTGATCAATGATGATGAATGACCTGGTGTTCCCGGAAGATTTCTCTTCCTCTTGGGAGGGGGGTTAGGTTTAGGGTTAGGGTTAGTGTTTTGCTCCTGAGAGATGCTTCCAATGGAAATGGATTAGGAAAAGGGGTCACCGGGCATCATTTGCATATTAGAAGAAAAAAAAGGTCAAAAAGGTGAAGGTTTGAGCTATATTAAGAAGTGAGCAGAAGCAAACAGGGAAGTTTCCAAGGTTTTTAGAGAGTACAAGGAAAGAAAACAATGGTTTTATACCTCAGATTTTTATCAAGTTCTTGAGCGTATAACCCTCAACAGAAAGAAGCTGAATTAAAAAAAACATCAAAATACAGCTCAAATTCCCATACCTTACCAGTAATCAATAATAATACGCAGAATAACTTGGAAGATTGTTCTAGAAAGCAAAAGCAATAAAAACTGACGAATTTAAAAGTCTTGAAAGCAGGACATAATAAGAGTAAAGATAAAATAGAAAGAGACAAAAATAAGATGGGAATTACAATCAAGAAAGGCATAGCCTAACAACTATCCGAACACAAAAGTACAAACAAAGAACACATACGAAATACAAAACCCAAATACATAAACTAAGTTATAAAACCAGAAACCATTAAACCAAAGCTAGAGAAACAAGAACAAGCATAGAAACTCTCTCTCTCACACACACACCAAAACACACAAAAGTCAAGCTGAAAATAGAGTGAGTTGGCAGGAGCCATTAACTCCAAGAAGAAAGAGAAACAAAGAAAAATGAGAGAGTACACCCATGTGAAACTTAGTGGCAGAAGAAGGAGTAGCAGCATCGAAACCTACGCAGAAGCAGAGTTACCCCCATTAGGTTGGAGTCATGTCGGTTCTATATGAAGCAAATACACACAACAAAGGAGAAAGAAAGTGGAAGTATGAGAGATGAAAGCTTACAAGTGTAATGGGAATGATACACTGATGCTATCCCAATTTTTCTTTACTGTAGTTTCCACTGATGTTTCCTCATTACCTAGTTCTAATTCTAACTCCTAACATAAATATTACAGTCACGTGCATATGTTCACACACTATCCATTGATACACCTCCTGTACCTCACACACATACTACATACACTTTGTGGCATAATTGCCTAGGCCATCCTCACTCAGGGGTTATGTCACTCAAGGGCTAGTCAATTTAATTCACCCAATTTGTCTCCTAATTTCTCCCCTAGTCAGTCCCCAACAAGTACCTCCAACCAACTTCTCCTCCTCTTCCTATCACCAAGTCTATCCATCCTATGCAAACTAGGTCCAACCTGAATAATGTATATAAATTAAATTTATTAAAAACTATGACTACCACAAAACTCTCTCCTGGGACCAACCTACCATGAGTACATATCTTTTCTATGATTGCTTCATTTAATTTTACATTTTTATAGTTAATCCATTTAAAGGTTATACAGGTTACCACTACTCTCCTTAATCCATTTTAGAACATTTGAACAATGACATTAACAACTCAAATTACTAAATTTTAAGATCAAATCCAAAAATTACAAATTAAATAGCTCAAGTTTTATACATCCAGAAATTACAAATCCAGTAAGCCAACAGTGTTCCTAAAATTATAGCAGAATCGGTACAACAAAATGAACCAGGCAAAAGGAAAGGGATTATAGCAGAATCATTACTGTGCTAGTGATTTAATCAGTAGATTCCTCAAAGAATTTACATCCTTGATTTAAACTAGTATTTCAGTAGAAACTGAAGAACATCACAAGGCTATGATTAAAACTAGCTATGATACACAGGAAATTCATCAATCAGTACAATTTCCCTTTTGTTTCCATCAACCAAAATTACCCAAGCATCACACATTGTTCAGCTACAAACCAAACAAAACCAATTTTACGAATTCACAGGAAGAAGAGATCAAGACATAGAATCTTTGATATTGGATTGTGCTTTTCATGACTTGAACATCAGCTTTTCGATATGCTATTTTTTTTGGCAAGAATATCAGACGTATATTAATGAATGTTGCATGCTTCAGCATCATTATGTTCTTAGTATATAATCACAAATTAATAATCAGCCTATTCTACCCACTAAAACAATAGGTTAATGTTCATTTGTTTTTCATCCCTGCTTTATTTTGAATCTTCAGATTTTAGTCTATGTTTTTTTAGAAGGTTTCTTCTACACATAATACACACACACTACAACAGTACTGTTATTACCAAACAACTTTAATGTCAAGCAACAAAGCAAGAAATCAACAAATCAACCAAGCTAACAGGTAATCTACTATCAAATGCAATATGGAACATACCTTGAAGGAGACAGGGAGGAGCCACCAGAGCCACCAGAGACAACCTTTGAGTGGAGGAAGCATCAAACCTCTCGAGTGAGTGAACCGGAGAAAGATGGTGGTTCGTGAGAGAGAGAAACTGAGTGGAAGGGAGGGAGCCGAAGGGAAGGCAGGGGAGGAGGGGAGGCAGGGGAGGCAGGGACGGAGGGAGCGAGGGGTGGACGGGAGGGACGGACGGAGGGGAGGGAGGGACAGAGTAAGGGAGTCAGAGGGGAGGCAGGGACGGAGGGAGGGAGCCGGATGGGAGGAAGGGACGGAGGGAGTGGGAGTGGAAGACGGAGGCAACAGAGATTGAGGGAGAGGGAGACTGCAGGGCTGAGAGAAGAAGCTGTCGAGTTAGGGCAAATGATAGGAAGGGGGAAGCTGTCGAGTTAGATTAAAAACTTAGCGACGGTAAACATCCGTCACTAACGAAGTCACTTCCGTCACCAACGAAGTCACTAACTGACAGAAATAGTGACGACAAATAGAGCCGTCGCTACTTCCTTTTCTTAAAGTTAAAATAATGGAGGGAAAGCCAAATATCATGGCGACGGCTAGCTCCTCCGTCACTAATCCCCCAGAACTCTAGCGACGGCAATCGCCAACCATCACTACCTTACCCTTCTTAAAGTAAAAAAATAGAGGGAACAACAAAAATACTAGCGACGGCCACACTTCGCCGTCCCTAATCCTAAGAACTTTAGCGACGGTAGTAGCCAACCGTCGCTACCGTGCCATTCTTAAAGTAAAATAATGGAGGGAAGACCAAAAATACTAGCGACCGCCACGCCTCTCCGTCACTACTAGTTAAAATAATCGAGGGAAGGCCAAAAATAATAGCGACGACTAACTCCTCCGTCGCTAGTACAAAACATAGCGACGCCGTTCTACTGTCGCTACTATTTGGCGCCAATAAAACCCATGGAGGGAAACCAAAAAAGGGAGCAGCTGAAATGATAGTGACCGCACTAGCGACAGTATTTGTAATTCTTAGCGACCGTGTCCTTTTGTGGTCGCTAAAGGAGTCGTTATCATTTTCTTCGGTCCCTTTTCATATAGGACGTCGCTAACGCGGTCGCTATTTAGCGACGGTAATTGGTGGTCACTAAGGCGAGGTAGCTGTTTAAGGTTTTTTTAGTAGTGTAATATAGTTAAAATCTTTTAATGTGTCTATAAATTATAGTAGTTCTTCAAAAGTATCTTTGCATATATATTAGATATCACAAATCTTCTTAGTTTTTTTTATTAATTAATGTTTATTTCATTAATCGTTAATAAGGGTATGTCAGTAAAAGAATTAATTAATGTTGTTAACTTTTTGATGAGATTCTTATAAAAGATAGAAGTTCTTATATATAAAAGATGGAGATAGCATAATTTTAGTTTAGTTATATGTGTTCTCAATTGGAGGCAATCATGTTTTAAGTTAACATGTTGCTATATCCATTATATGATATGATATTTTCTTTATTTTTTTATTTTAAAAAACTTAATTACACTAATAAATAACGGTGGATACTCACAAATAATCTCATACACAGGTGTCTAATACCAACTAATTAACTTGTGTTTATATATTATATGATATTTTTAATTTTTAATTTTTAATTTTATTACTTTTAAAAACTTCATTACACTAATAAATGACGATAGATACTCGTACTTAATCTCATACATAGGTACTTAATACTAACTAATTAACATGTGTGAATACCATACTACTTTTTCACATGTTCTAATAATATCATTACTTTAAATTACACTAAAGTATATTAGTTTTCAATGAGTAACTTGTATTATACAAAATATTTTTTTCCAAAGAAAACCTTACTTATAAATGTTGCGTGTGTATAATATTAAATAATTAAGAATATTTACATGGTCGCCTACTAATTTCATAAAGTAGTTTGATGTTTCTATATAAAAATGAGAAATTTTTATATTTCCTATGATCTAATCGGCATGTGGGTGACCAGACCTATATGTATATTTGGGTATACCAGTCTTATAGGAATCTAATATTATATCCTTCGGTCTAGTGAGGATCAAGAGATATTGTTATTTTGTCTAATTCGATATCCTTGTGTTGTGGGATGAATTGTGGTCCTACAATGGCAGCCGGACACTCAAGTTAGTATGATATATGATACTCAAAGCTCAAAAGTAATAGTTAGATTAAATATACCACATGCATATTGAACGTGTGGTATTTATGGAGGTCAACAATAGATTCTTGCAATAATTCATGTATCAGTACTTTCTAACACATATGGATCGATATCTCTTGGTGATATCGATATACACATATCCCAATAATGCTAGGTTTTGATGGCTCTCCTACCTTAGGCTCTCATCGAATCTTGTTGTCTAACTATTGGTATGAGTCATAAGATATTATTACCAATATCAAGTCTAAATCAACAAAGTGGCTAAACTTTGTGTTAAAGTATATTAATATTGATAAAGTTTGATTAAATTGGGATAAAAACTATGTCTTAATATATATTTTTTTATCAGTAAAAAGAAATCAATATATTAAAAAAAGTATAAGGGGTACCTTAACCCATATATAAAAGAAAAGAAAGAAAGAAAGAAAGAAAGAAAGAAAGAAATACAATCCAGAAAGACATAACAAAGGCTCCCTAAACCATTCAACAAAGCTCCTAAAGAATTCATTCATTAGAAACCTTAGCCATAACCACGATCGATATTGGACCTGCTCCAACATATGGTCAATATTCACAGATCCTTCCTTGAAAATTATATCATTTCTTACCTCCCAAATAGTCCAAACAGTAGCAAACCATATCACAGCCAACCCAAGTTGCATCTCTTTTTTAACCCTATAGTCCAAAGTACATTCAAAATGATCCTTAGCCATACAATGTAGAACCGAACAATATCCCAACCATGCAAAACACTTCTGCCATAATATATAAGCACATTTGCACGAAAAGAAAAGATGAGAACTATTTCCCAAACAATCACCACATAAAACACAGAAATCAGAGGAATTTTACAACTCAATTCCACGTATAACAAGATTAACCTTAGTTAGAAGTCGGTCAAAAAATAAACGCCATTCGAAACCACTAACTTTAAGAGGCACAATTTTGTTCCAGAACAACCGCACAAAATGATTATCCCACCTAGTTGACCGCTGAAGTAAGACACTATAAGCTGACTTGACAGAGAACTTGCCTGAGGAATCTCCCGTCCAGATCCAAGAGTCATGCTTTGTCGAACGAACACCCCCAAAAGTTCCAAGATCTTAAAGAAGGAATGACAATAGATCATATTCCCACACAAAAAATTCTCTGCACCATTTTAGATCCCAAACTCATAAATTATCCACCCACTTCCCCATATCAGCTACCATAGCCTCCTAATGTGATGACATTAAAAACAACCTATGATACCTAGACTTTAATGTTGTTTCTCCCAACCAACAGTCGTACCAGAACCTTGTTTGTGCCCTATCACCCATTTCCCGCCTCACATTAGCCTGAAACCACCAAAATTCCTCAGACATTTTCATAACACTCCCTAAATCCCTCTACCATCGTGATCCTTTTCTGAAAACCTCTTAGTCCCCTCTCCCAAAAGCCATCACACACACTTTCCTAGCAAAGCACAATTAAATTTGTCTAAATCCCTCATACCCAACCCACCATCCTCCTTACTTCTACATACCTATTCTCATTTGATCCAACAAATTTTTTTCCTCTCCTCACCCCCTCCCTATAAAAAAGATCTTTGCAATGAAGTTAGTACTTTTATAACAGATACAAATGCTTTAAAGAATGAAAAGAAAAAGAGAGGAAGCAAAGAGAGTACCGATTTAACAAGATAGAGACGACCACCAAAAGATAAATGGCATTGGTTCTAAATGGACAGTCTCTTCTGAAATTTTAACACCATCGGATCCCAAGTACTCCTCCTCCCAGAATTTTCCCCCAATGGAATGCCAAGATATAAAAATGGTAAACTCATAATTTTACATTGAAATAAATCTGCATACCTGACCAATTCCATATCATTACCCAACACAGCGCCTAATTTACTCTTAAAGAAATTAATCTTCAAACCAGACACTAATTCAAAGCATCCCAATACACTTTTCAACGTCATAACATTCCTCAAAGAAAACTCACCAAAGAACAGAGTATCATCAGCAAACTACAAATGAGAAATACCCACCTTATCACCCCGCACCAAAACTCCCTAAAACAAGTTCTTCTTCACAGCCTCTCTCATTAGCCCACTTATCCCTTCAGCCACAAACAGAAACAGGAAAGGCGCCATAAGATCACCTTGTCTAATACCCCTTCTCATAGGAAACTCCTGGGTTGGGCTCCTATTTACAAGAACAGACACAACTGGTGTAACTAAACAACATTTGATCCATTGAATCCATCTTTCAGTAAACCTCATCATTCCCATCATATAAAATAAAAAATCCCAACAAACAGAGTCATATGTCTTCTCAAAATCCACCTTAAAAATTAAACAAGAATGACGCCTCCTCTTCACATCTTCAATAAGCTCATTTGTAATAACAACTCCATCCAACATGTTTCTCCCCCCACAAAAGCGGACTGATTTTCACTGACAATTCCCCCTACAACACCACCCAACCTACGAGCCAACACTTTAGCAATTATTTTGTAAAGACAATCCACCAATGATATAGGCCTATAATCACCTAACCCCACCGGAGCAGTTCCTTTTGGAATTAATACTAAAAAAGATGAATTTAACCTAGCAGATAACACCCCATGTACATAAAACTCATCCATCATTCTACACACCTCCCCTTTCAACATACTCCAAAATTCTTTTATGAAAATATATAGTATTTCTTAAAATATAGGAACAAATATTCACATGAATTAAAAAGAAAATCAATACATATAACTCAATAAAAATTTTACTTTCAGGAAACAAAAAATTACATTTAAAAAAATTCTATCAAAGATATTAATTTTTACAAAAATTTACAATATCATCTATCATTTTAAAAATATATATATACTACACAGCAATAAAAAATTTATACAGAAATACATTAGCATGTAAATCCAAACATATATATTTATAAATTTAAAAATATTATACTTTACAAATAATTTCATTAAAAATATTTTGTTTTCTGTATGAAATAAAAAAAACAAAATTATCAGTGGAAATACACAGATCAAATTAATTACTGGTAAATTATAATTACTGATCATTAGCTTAATATTCCTCCCCTATTTTTTTCTCTTTTTAAACATATATATATATATAGGATGTATCTTATAAGAAAAGTTCTCTTATGTGAGAGTGAGAGGAGCGAATCTGTGCCGTATAACTATACAATAGATGGTTGAGATTAAAAGCTTTCAAAGTCACATGATTAATCTCAACCATCCAGTGTATAGTTATACGGTCCGGATTCGCTCCTCACTCTTACATAAGAAAGTCTTTCTCATATGATACATCCTATATATATATATATATATATATATATATATATATAGGGGATGTATCTTATGAGAAACGTCCTTTTATATGAGAGTGAGAGGGACAAATCTGGGCCGTACAACCATACATGGGTGGTTGAGATTAAAAGTTTTTAAAAGTCACATGATCACTTGAAAGGTCACATGACTTCTTAAAATACTCACATGATTAATCTCAACCATCTATTGTATGGTTATACGGCCCAGATTTGCCCCTCTCACTCTCACATAAGAGAACATTTCTCACATGATACAACCTCATATATATATATATATAGAGGTCATTCTTAATTTTAAAAATAGTTTTTGAATTAAGTTAAATGCGTCATTTTTTAATAATTAGTGATCTATTCCTTTTTGGGGACAGAAAGTTTAGTTTCGTTACTAGATGATTCTCACTTATGTGTTATAGTGTGTGAACACTCTTTTTTCCTTTTCTGATGATTATGATTATATTATTATTATTATTATTATTTTCATTTTTGGCAGCCTGACTCTCTTTTTCCATATTCCTCTTCCCTATTTTCTTCATTTATGGCAATTGGAAAAGATCATACACAATGTCAATGGAAGGAGTTGCAAGCAAGATCAAAAATGGTAAACTCCAGCAGAGATTTTGTTCAAATTTGCAAGTAACACACAAAAATAGGAATGTCAATATGAATATAATCCCTTTCTAAAATCAGAAAATCCCAACAAGAAAAACCCATCATGAAAATCTCAAAGATCAACAACAAGAGAACAGAAACCCAACAACAATACCCTCTCAAAATCAATACTTTCTTCCTCTCTTTTCTTTACATCACCAAAATCAACAACACAATCCACCAACAACAAAAACAACACCAAGATAAAAAATAGAGCAATAAAAATTAGAAAAAGGAAAAGGGGAAAGCACTGCCGCCGAACCACTATCGTCCTCGCCAAGACCGCTGACCGAGCCGTCTCCAAACCGGCCAGACTTGAACCGGCCGGCCTCTGCCCGTGCCCATCCCTGTGAACCAGATCTCGGACCGACCAAGCTTCCTTCTCCGTGAAACCGGCCGACCTCCACCGATCCCGGCCCTACACAAACCCCAATGCCGACTCCGAGCACAGATCGAGCCCCCGATCATGAACCCCAAGCTGATTTCGGACAATTCTGAGCTCCCCACACTGACAAATCCTGAGCAGACCCTGACCCTGACAGATCCTTAGACTAGGACCTCGTCTGAGAAGTTGCCGGCCTAGATAGGCCTCCTCCGCCATCGTCTACCTCTCACGTGGCTTGTGATCGTCTCCATTCTACTGGCCGCCACTTATCCTTCTCCACCGATCTCCCTCTCCCCCATAGTCTTTCTCTCTCCTCAGACCTATCCTCTCTCTCTCTCTCTCCTTCACTTATCCTTTCTACTTGTTGATGCTCTTTGTCTTCTCTTTTGTTTCTTTAAACTCTAGGTTAGTTTTTTATTTTGTTTATCTCTTTTGGCCTTTTGGGCCTTACAATAAGGCCTATCTTTTTATTTTTATTGTGTGTTTCTCTTTATTTATTTTGTTTCTTTAAAAACCAAAGAAAAAAAGGTATTTATTACATTTGATGTTATTAGAAATGCTATTAGACTTTGTGTACCCAAAATTTCCTAAGTAAGAAAAATAAATAATTTAATTTAATTATTAGTATTATTATATTTAATTAAAAAATAAAGAGTTCTTGTTTATGCTAAATCAAAAATGAAAAATAATAAAAATCTAAATATCCTTTTTCTAGAATAAAAAATAAATAAATAGTTTTTATTTATATTAAATTAAAAAATGAATGAAAATATTAAAATTTAAATATCTTTTGTTTTATTTTTAAATATGTAATAATTTTTTGCTAATTTAAAAATTTTAAAACCAAAATATCTTTTCTAATGTAAATGTAAATAGTTTCTTTTTATTATTATGATGAATTTTAAAAATAGAGAATATATTAAAATCTAAACATTCTTTTTATAAAAATAAATAATCTTTTATGCTAAATCAACAATCTTATAAGTGATGTCGTGTAAAATATTTTGCCTACATACAATTAATAAGGTTTCGAAGGTTTATACACGTGCGAATTTCTTCGCCTTGTATTTCTCCTTCCTCATGAATTTCCTCTCATTATTAAAACTCAAATCAATTAAAAATATTTTGAATATTTTTGAAAGTTAATTCTTAAACAGAGAACTACGTAACCCTGATTTCTTAAAAGCTCAAGAATACGTAGGAGCGGCAATCATTCATGTCCGGCCCACTTTCCTTCGTTTAATTTTTGTGTCTTTGTTACTATCTCGATTAATTGCATATCATCACTATTTAATTTTGAAACACCATTTTACCGTGTGAAGATTAATTTAGACAGACGTCTTGTTAATCTTTTCAAATTTTAAATTTGCTCTTATTTCTTTTAAATAATAATATTTTTTATAAAAAGAGATTAATTTGGATGAGACGTCCTGTTAATCTTCTGTTTTCACCAAAGTTTATTTTATCTCGCTCTATTTCATCTAATCCTATTTAACTTCACTTTGTTCATTTAATTTTATGTCAACTTTCTTAATTTTTAATATGTGCAAATTAAGATTAATTTGGACGAGATGTCCTGTTAATCTTCTATTTTATTTTGTTGTTATTATTAAAAATTGTTCAAATTAAGATTGATTTGGATAAGACGTCCTGTTAATCTTTATTTCTATTCTGTTTTATTTCTAATTATTATTATTACTATTTAATTAAATTGTTCGATTTAAGATTAATTTGGATAAGACGTCTTATTAACCTTATTTTGAAATTTCCCTATCCGTGTTGTTCGTTCCTTTTCTCGAGAAGTTAAATTAATTTTTAGGCTATTTAATATGTGCATAATCAATTTGAGGTAACTGTTTTATAATGGATAGTGTGAGGTGCTAATACCTTCCTCAACTGTAATTAGACTTTCGAACTTAGAATTTCACTTTTATGACCAGTGCTTTAATAAAGGTTTTCCCGGTATTTTACCTTTAAAAGATATTGGTGACGACTCCCTATTTTTTGAAAGGATTTCGAAACGATTTATCTTTTTTGATCGTGACAGCTGGCGACTCTATTGGGGACTTTTAGAGTCAAACCTACCAAATTGTTTATGCATATTTATCTAGCCGTTAATTATTTAACTTCTTTATTTTTTTATTTTTATTTATGTCATTTATTTCTGTCGATGTTTGTTTGCATTTATTGCTTTGCTTGTATTTTTCATTTATTTTCTTTCAATGTTTGTACGTTGTTGAATCACTAAGATAGGCGACTTTATTTTATTATTCAGTGTTTGTTCTTTGTGAAAGATGAGTAAGGTAAATGTATTGGATGCCCTTTTCACACATTACACTCACAATTTGCACAAACATTCGAGTGGGGCCTTATACCCAGGTCCAATTGAAGCTTAAGATTAGGGGAGGTTGATAGCAGTGTCATTTGGGATGTATGTCCTGTCTGGCTATCGTGAGAACCTCAGCTAGAGTTTGACTTATTCATGGTGTCTCACACCTAGTAGACTTCTTATTGTTGTGGTCAACATCATAAGTATAATCTTGGCTCTAGTGATCTTTAGACAGTTAGTACAAGCCACCTAATATGAGATACCACTGCTAGAAAAACCATAGATACCGATAGGAGGCCTTCAAACAAAACCCAACTTAGGGTACAAAGGGGCAGACTTTCCTTCTACCTTTTCTCGCTCTCACTTTCCCTTCTAATCCAAATTGGTAGACCACTTGCCCGTCTAGCAGATTACTTTTTTCTAAAAATGATATACTTTTTAACTAGAAATCCTTTAACGGGCAAACAGTCATTTCCTTTTGTACGCTTCTAGGTCCTAAGTTACAAATTTTTCATGTTGAAAAAACCTAGTTTTTTTAAAAAAAGGACGATCAGAAAACCTGTAACTCATGCTTTTTCTTTCTCTTATTTTTACCATGAGCTTCATTGATCATTACTCATTTTGGATGCAAGAAATATATTTTGAGAACAAAGAGTAATAACCAATAAGGTATATCATTCATGGACTGATCCCTTTTCCTTTTCCTTTTCAGGAAGTTATTTGAAACTTAGTAAGTGTCCTTATAAGAGAATATGGAAGTTAATATGGGATCATATGGTTATGGGACCAATATGACTAAACTGAGGAAGCTTCTACATGTCAAGGCTAGAAAAGTTAATACAGCCAGTTTGCAAGCTTTAGGAAAGAAGTTGAATTTGAATCAAAAGATGGTTTTTTCATGAAAGTATGGGAAAATCTTGAAGCTATTAGAGGTGAAGTACAACTTAAAGTAATCATCGCTTTGACTCAGTTCTACGACTCTCTTCTTTGGTGTTTCACATTCCAAGATTTCCAGTTGGCCTGTCGAAGAATTTGAACAAATTCTGGGGATGTCATTGGAGGTGCAAAAGCCTTATCGTCATCTTGAGCATCATGTAAACATTACTTCTCTCACTAATGTCTTGAAGATTAACCCAGAAGTGTTAAGAAATGCACAATTGAACAAAAATCAGACCTCGAGTTTCGGCTGAGAGTATTTTAAGAAACATATGCATATCCTGGCTGAAAGAGGAGATTTAGAACTTTTTATGGATACCCTAGCAGTTACAATTTATGGTGTGATCTTGTTCCCCAACATGAAAAACTATATTGATTATGACACGATTGATGTCTTCCTCGCTCGTAAGCTCTAAGGTGAGAACCCTATTATGATTATTTTAGTAAATATCTATTGCACCATTGACTTTTGCCATGCCCAAGGAGAGAAGAGGATCCTTTGCTGCTTGCTTGCATCGTATGTATGGCTCACCTCTTATATCTCCAATCAAGTGGCCAAGATGGAGTGCCCAGTCTCTGATTTAAAATTGTGTCAACTAGTGGCCAAAAATGGATGCCAACAGGCTAATCTTTTGGTAGGACTCACAACTGAGAAAGTAAGGTGGTATCTGTAATGGTTAAGGGTTGCCATCATTATTTACCACTGTAGGAACTGCCCAAATGTTACTCTTATGGGCACTCAAGGGTGTATCAACTACAACCCTGTCATAGCTAAGCGCCAATTAGCTTACCCCCTGTTTGGTCCGCCCGAGGAGGAATCATTGACCCCTTTCATCTTCTACTATTCTCAAGGAAAATACACGTTGGTAATTTGGAACATGGGAGAAGCGTGGAAAATGGTTCATAAGAAAGGGAAAGAGCTGGGTGTCAGGAGCCATGTCGTGAAAGAAGAGTACCGCCAATGGACCCTGAATAGGGCCTCTATTATCAAACTACCGTTCAAGAGTCCTTCCTTTCTCCCAATAAGCACATCCGCTCCCCCACCCGCCTTTGAAGATGAAACGACTAAGGCAATGAAGGCTAAGATTGAAGAGCTAACCACAAAAAATTATAGGATGGAGGAAGAATTACTGAAGTCCCAACAAGAATGTGTTTTTCAGAAAATAGAGAATCAAGAAAGCAAGCAGACTATTGAGGAAGTCAGTAAGAAGCAGAAGTCTGAAATGGACCACACGAGAAAGCAGGATCAATACCTCTGAGTAGCTAACTTACAGCTGAAGATGAAGAGTAGACAGAGAGACACCATATTGGTAGATAAGCAACTTTTGAGGAATATGTTGGCAAAAGCCAAAGAAAATGAATGAAACATTATAGTGCAAAAGGAGCTCCTACAATCACAAATCAACAGGGTGGAGCAACAACTTAATAAAGTGGTAGAGGCTTACCAACAAGAAATAAATGGCGAGCGACGACATGCAATGGAAGTAGAATAGGACCGTCATGAGGCAGTACACATCATGGAGGCTGAGATGGCATAACAAGATGAAATCATCCATTCATGGATGCAGTGTTTCACCAACCTGGCATATTTGGCCAATAGAGCTCTAGACGACATCCCATCCCTATTAAGGGAAGCCAAAGAAATGGCAAACCCTCTTACCACCTCTAAAGAAATTATAACCTTTCTGGATTATTGTAAGAGTCAGATTAGTAAGATGAGGGCTATGATCGTCCGAGCTAGGAATGGCTGACTAATTTTCTGTATTTGTAATGAACATTTGTGGCGACAATAAACTTCATGGTATCTCAGAATAAAGGATTCTTCTGTGTCCACAATTATCCCATATTAATTTCTATTTTTACGCTACTTAGTACTTTTGAATGAGACGTTCTGAAGAAAAGTCGAAGGACGCTCGCATTGTAAGAGTCCCCTATCTGACCTCTACTAGAGTTTTCAAAGCGTGGGATTGGTTTCCCTTGATCAAGTAGTAGTCGTTGAAGATGACCCCTATGAAGATGCAAGATTTATGATCCCCTACCCACCAGGCAGGGAGCTTTGTAACTGGAGGCCATCGAGCTCCCCATGACTTTAAGTATTCAATCAAAGTAATTTGTAGTGCTTTAATGACTTGTTAACCCCTTTACTATGCCTAAGGCTTTGGGATGTTTCTGTAATAAAGGCAAAAACATGTTTTATCATTCAACTTTCCATCAATGAATGCGTATTGAATTTTAATCTGTCTTTTCTTGCTCTCCTTATCTCTACTTTGATTCTTTTTCCCTTTACTCATTTGTTTCCTTTTTATTCACCATAACTAACTAAATAAATGCAGAGTCGAAAATGACCCTTTCAAGAATAGCGAGCTTGCAATCCCGTTTTATGACTTTGACCACCCGGTTGATTATGTTGATGAAGAGGGTGAGGAAGCCTATGATCCTTCGCCTGAGTTAGCGAGGTTATTGGAACAGGAGGCCAGAGAAATTCAGCCCCATCAGGAGATAGTTGAGACCATTAATTTAGGGGATGAGAAGGATAGGAAGGAAGTCAAGATCAGCACTTCCCTGAGTAAGGAGCAAAGGGAAAAGTTGGTTAAGTTGTTAATAGAGTTTCTCAATGTCTTTGCTTAGTCTTATTAAGATATGCCTGGACTAGACACTAGCATTGTCAAGCATAAATTACCCCTAAAGCCTGAGTGCCCTCTGATAAAGAAAAAATTATGCTAAATGAAGCCGGAGATGCTCCTAAAGATCAAAGAAGAGGTTAAAAAGCAGTTTGACATCGGGTTCCTAGCTATGGAAAAGTATCCTCAGTGGGTGGCCAACATTATTCCTATCCCAAAGAAGGATGAAAAGGTGTAAATGTGTGTGGATTATCAGGATCTGAATAGATCTAGTTCCAAAGATGACTTTCCCCTACCACAGATCGATGTCTTGGTTGATAATACAGCCCAACATTCCATCTTCTCATTCAAGGATGGTTTCTCTGGATACAATCAGATTAAGATGGCACCTGATGACATGGAGAAAACCATATTTATCACCCTGTGGGGCACCTTCTGTTACAAGGTAATGTCTTTCAGTTTAAAAATGTTGGGGTGACCTACCAAAGGGTGATGGTGACCCTCTTCCATGACGTGATTCATAAGGAGATAGAAGTCTATGTGGATGATATCATCACTAAATCTAGAACTGAGGAGGGACATATTGTTGATCTGAGGAAGCTTTTTGAATGGCTAAGGAAGTTCAGGCTCAAATTGAACCCAGCCAAGTACACCTTCGACATAAGATCAGGTAAGTTGTTAGGGTTTGTGGTAAGCGAAAAAAGGATAGAGGTTGATCCTGACAAAGTTAAGGTAATTCTTGAAATGCCTCTTCCCTGTATAGAAAAAGAAGTCTTAGGATTCCTGGTAAGGCTGAACTATATTGCCTGGTTCATCTCACAACTGATAGTGACTTGTGAGCTGATCTTTAAATTACTCTACAAGAACCAGCTGAGGCAATGGGATAAAGATTATCAATCAACCTTTGAGAGGATAAAGAAGTACCTTTGGGAGCCCCCGATATTGGTGCCTCCAAACCCTAGAAGGTCGTTAATCTTGTATCTAACTGTTCTGGATGAATCCATGCGTTGTGTATTGGGACAACATGATGAGACAGGGAAGAAAGAACACGCCATCTACTACCTAAGCAAGAAGTTCACTGAGTGCAAAATGAGATATTCCGCTCTTGAACGAACTTGTTGCGCATTGGCATATGGGCCACTCGACGTTTGAGGCAATATATGCTATGTCACACGACTTGGTTAATTTCTAAAATGGACCCCATCAAGTACATCTTTGAAAAGCCCGCCCTGGCCAGAAGGATCGCATGATGGCAAGTTCTATTAACTGAGTACGACATAATCTATGTCACTCAAAAGGCCACAAGAGGGAGTGCACTAGCAGACTACTTGGCACATCAACCCGTCAGTGACTACCAACCTATGTAGTTTGAGAGGATATCTTGGCGTTGTTTAATAATAAAGGTGACCGGAAAGATAGATGAATCTTGAGATTTGATAGAGCTTCTAATGTATTGGGGCATGGAATCGGGGTAGTCCTGATTTCACCGGATAAAAGGTTCATCCCTGTCTGTGTCAGACTATGTTTTGACTATACCAATAACATCACGGAGTATGAGGCATGTTGTTTAGGGATCCAAGCGGCAATAGAGGTAAAAATAAGGTCGTTAGAAGTCTACGGGGACTCTACCTTGGTTATTCACCAATTGAAATGTGAGTGGGAGGCTAAAGACAATAAGTTAATTCCTTATCATGCTTACATCAAAGAGATGATCAAGGAGTTTAACGATATCTCTTTTCACCATGTACTTCGGGATGACAATCAAATGGCCGACGCTCTAGCCACCCTCGTTAATGTTTAAAATTAGCAGTGACTGTGATATTCCCCCCATTAAGATACGAAGGCGCAGCGAGCCCGTGTACTACCAAGCAATAGAAGAGGAGTCAGATAGAAGACCGTGGTATTATAATATTAAGAGATATATCCAAAGTCAGGAATACCCCGAGGGTGCTATGGAGAATGACAAAAGAACCCTAAGATGACTCGCTATGGGTTTATTCTTGAATAGTAATGTGCTTTATAAGAGGAATCATGACTCTGTACTCCTTCATTGTGTTGATGCCATTGAGGCAAACAAGATCATGGAGGATGTCCACAAAGGATCCTTTGGAACCCATACCAATGGGCCGCCATGTCGAGGAAGATCCTGAGGGTCTAATACTATTGGATGACCATGGAAGCAGACTGCTTTGCTTATGTCTGAAAGTGTCACAAATGTAAGATATACGCTGACCATATTCATACACCCCTGTCATCCTTGAATATCCTGTCAACACTATGGCCCTTCTCAATGTGGGGCATGGACGTCATTGGGCCCATTGAGCCAAAGGCTTCGAACGGTCATCGTTTTATTCTGGTCGCCATTTATTATTTCACCAAGTGGGTAGAGGCAGCTTCGTACACCAATGTAACAAGGAATGTTATGGTCAAATTCATCAAGCGAGAACTGATATGTCGATACGGCTTACCAAGTCGGATCATTACTGAAAATGGTACAAATTTGAATAATAAGATGATAAAGGAACTCTATGAGAGCTTCAAGATTTTTCATCACAACTCTTTTCCTTATCGGCCGAAGATAAATGGAGCGGTTAAGGCGGCGAATAAGAACATCAAAAAGATCATGCAAAAGATGGTTGTGACTTATAGGGACTGGAGTGAAATGCTCCCCTTCGCTTTACATGGGTATCGCACCTCGGTCCGGACTTCAACAAGGGGCAACCCCATTCTCCTTGGTATACGGCATGGAAGCAGTCTAATCTTTTAAGGTCGAAATTCCATTCCTTAGGGTGATAATGGAGGCAAAGCTGGAGGAGGCCAAATGGGTCCAAGCTCAGTATGACTAACTGAACCTGATAGATGGGAAAAGACTGACTGCCCTCTGCCATGGTCAGTTGTATCAAAGGCGTATGAAATGAGCGTTTGAAAGAAAGTATGACCTTGGTAATTTCAAGAAGGGGACCTGGTCCTTAAGAAAATCTTGCCAATTTGAAAGGACAACCAAGGCAAATGGATGCCTAACTATGAAGGGTCGTATGTTGTGAAGAGAGCCTTTTCTGGGGGAACCTTGATACTCACGACCATGGATGGCAAAGACTTACCAATGCCCATAAATGCAGATGTGATCAAGAATTACTTCACGTAGAAAAAGGGTATCAAAACAAAAAAGAAAAAGAAAAGAAAGAAAAAGTAAAACTGATGTTTACTAGGCTGAAAACCTGAAAGGGCATCATAGGTAAAAATTATAGTAACCCAGTAAGTCAAAAACCTGAAAAGTTAGCTTAGGCAAAAATTAGGGTTAAACATCTGGTGATAGGACCCAGTCTTCCCATGGAAACAATAGAGCCCAAACTGGGGCACGGAGATCATGGTAGAATTACCTTCTCGAAAATGGAGTCGAAGGGTGAACTCAAGATCGTGATTCAAAATTGAGATGTGCGTTATTCTCATGGGTTCACTGGAAGATCTGTAAACCTTCCATGTTTCACTTGTTAACCTTTTTCTATTTGACTCTGTTTGTTTCATTTACTTTCCCTACTCCACTTTCTCTGTACCTTTTTGACATACATGAATAAAAGTTTACCCCTTTTCAATATGTGTTTGCATTGTGAGTTTCATTGATATGATAAAATATGTGCTTTTCATTAACAAATAAAAATGAAAATAACAATAACTATTTAAAGTCATGAGGACAAAATGCCCTTGTTACCTGATCTCATCTCAAGCAATCATCAGGAGGATTAAACCAGACACGTGCTCTGAAGTCAGAGTTACCTCGTTCATTCTATTTTGGCCTTTGAGTCATCTTAAGTCTGTAGGGGTCACGGTTTCAAAGGAATCTCCTCAACTTTCATTTTGCTTTTATCTTTGCATTGCTTACCCTTTTCTACGGGTTGTCATAACAGACACTCATGTTGAGTCACTTCTTTCCTTTATTGTTAAAGTTGACGTCTTTAAGTTTCTTTATTACCAAAGTTGGTACCTTTTACAATTTCCTTGTTGTCAAGACTAAACAGTTTTTAAGCTTTCTCATTGTCGAAGTTGGCATCTCTTTTAGTTTTTAAGCTTTCTCATTGTCAAAGTTGGCACCTTTTTTAGTTTTTAAGCTTTCTCATTGACGAAGTTGGCACCTCTTTAAGCTTTTAAGTTTTCTCATTGCCAAAGTTGGCACCTCTTTAAGTTTCTAAGCTTTCTCATTGTCGAAGTTGGCACCTCTTTAAGTTTTTTCCGTTGCCAAAGTTGGCACCACTTTAAGTTTTTAAGTTTTCTTATTACCAAAGTTGGTATCTCTTTAAGTTTTCATCATACCTTTTAAAATTTCTCGTTGTTGAAGTTGACACTTCTTTAAGTTTTCATCGTACATTTTAAACTTTCTCATTGCCAAAGTTGGCACCTCTTCAAGCTTTTATTGCCAAGGATTGGTACTTTTAAATTTTCCTATCGCCAAAGCTGGTCCCATTTAAGTTTCCTTATTGTCAAAGTTGGCACTTTTAAATTCCTCCTTTGTCAAAGCTGGAACCTCTTTAACTTTTTGTTGTCATAATCAACACCTTTTAAGTCTTCTTATTACCAAAATTTGTATATTTTAAATTTCCTTCTGTCAAAGCTGACACCTTTTAATTCTCTCATTGTCAAAAATTAGTTTTATTTTTAAAGGTCTACACTAGTTTAGTTTCTTCATCACCAAAGTTGGCATCCTTTTAAGCCTTTAAGGAACTCAGATTTCAAGATCCTGACTGGGAAACAGTGTCCATATCTTTACTTCCTTTCCGTGATATGAATAAGACATTCATATTTTCGTGGAATGAAAGTAACGGGGGGCAGTTGCAAGCATTCTTTTTTCCTTTTTTGATGATTATTATTATATTTGTTATTATTATTATTATTATTATTATTATTATTATTTATTTTTGGCATCCTGACTTTCTTTTTCCATATTCCTCTTCCCCATTTTCTTTATTTATGGCAATTGGAAAAGATCATACATAATGTCAATGGAAAGAGTTACAAGCAAGATAAAAAATGGCAAACTTCAACAGAGATTTTGTTCAAATTTGCAAGTAACACACAAAAATAGGAATGTCAATCTGAATATAATCCCTTTCTAAAATCAGAAAATCTCAACAAGAAAAACCTATCTTGAAAATCTCAAAGATCAACAACAAGAAAACAGAAACCCAACAGTAATACCCTCTCAAAATCAATACTTTCTTCCTCTCTTTTCTTCACATCACCAAAATCAACAACAAAGGTTTCAACAATCAACTTTCAACCTTTATATACACAAGGTTTCAACATTCAATGGTCTATCATGCATCACATCACAATAATTATGTCAATCTCAATGCATAATCATAAAATATTTGTCACTGAAGGTAAATAGTGTAAGGAATCTTGGCCAGACTTACACAACAAGCATATCAATCTCAATTCAATGCCAAATGATCACAATCCAATCAAGAAATCCATAACTCAATCAAATACAATTCAATTATAAGCAATAATTACTTGCATAACATCCATCAAGTCTTTATCAAAGAGCAATCAATGCTCTGATAATAGCATTTGATTCACACAGATCAGACAATGAGCAATCAATGCTCTGATACCACTATTGTGAGGACCGACCTTACTTAATCTGGTAATTAATGAAAATGAGGGTAAATTTCTCACGATTTAAAAATAAATAAAGAATGAAGTGAAAACCACAAGATAAAACTCCAACAAGTCACCCCGGACCATTTTAAAAACCTATCTCATATATAAAGATATGAGAAGGTGTGTAATTTAAATCAAGAGTGCTCCTTGGACAACCAATCACATGATCATCAATAAGGAATAGCGGAAGTATAAGTTATTTCAAGAAATGTAAAAAGGTATGAAAAGAGACTCAAAGATACCCTCATTGATTTCAAAAAATATGGTAAATATATGTGCATTTTATTATATAATCATGTCATGGTTCAACAATACTAAACTTAGATCAAAACTTATGAGGCTTTGTGAAAACAAGGCCATGAATCAATTTGAGTAACTACTTGAATTGATTCATACATGTTAGAAATTCAAAACAGTTGAAACATAACCTCTTGAATCGATTCAAGACTTGTATGAATCGATTTAAGCAAATTGGAAATTGTGAACAGTGAAAACAGAACCTCTTGAATCGATTCAGGACTTCGTATGAATTGATTCAAGCCATTCTAGTAGCTCCTGAATCGATTCAAGGGAATATATGAATCGATTCAGACCATTCCAAGGGCTCATGAATTGACTCAAAGGACTCATGAATAGATTCCTGACAGCAAATCTGCTACATAATGCAGAAAACGCATAAGTTTCCAACTTCTAACCACCCTAACTTCTTCATATGAAATCTGATGGCCACCAAACTTTAACACCAACTAATATACACAATTTATGATGTGTAGCCACTTATGTACAGAAATGCATTTTTCCTATTTTAGAGCATTTTTGGGTAACTCAAGGGTCAATTCTCAATAGAATTGGCTCATTCCAGTTTCTACAAGTTCTAAATCATGCATAGGCTTCATTGAAACCATTCCATGCAATCCAAACATCCTAAAACACTATATGACCCTATCAATTCCTCAATTATGCATAAACATTAAGACATAACTTCACACATACCTTATGAAAAGTTGTAACTCATGAATAACATCATCCATTCATCATCTTGGAATTAATCAAGTATCACAATTGTCATTATACATTGTTAAGGTCATAATCAAAAAATTAGCCATACACATAAGGGTCTAATTTTCACAAATGACCTTCAAAATGAATATTTATTAATCCAATTACATAATGAGCATATATCAGCATCATATGCTATACAATCAATGATTGCTAACCAAGGAACTTCCTATGCAACTAATTTACCCTCGTCATCAAAACATACACTTCCAAAAGAGATGTAATCTCATCCCATGAATGTCTCGCATCGTAAGGCTAAAAATAAACAATATGGGAGAGTGAGTTATACATTCCAAAGGATGAATATGAATACATTTGTGATTATGTGCATATGCATTCAATGACATGTATACTTTACATCAACATATCATTCATCATCACAATTTCATCAACTCATCAACATACACATATCTTAATCATCTCTATGATTCATAGCAAAGTATATAAGCATACGCACATTCATTGTAACATCCCAGATATTTATAGAAAAATTTTGTGAAGTGGAAATATTAAAAATTATTTTTAAGAATTTATTGGATATTTTTAAGAATTATTGGTTTAGTATGAATGGTGTGATTAGAAGAAGAGAGGTTTAATTAAAATCATTAAAGAAATTGTAAAGGAAATGGAGAAATGACCGGTTAAAGAGGTGACCGGTTGGAAGTGACCGGTTGAGAAGGTAACTGGTTGCCATGAGTTTAAATAATGGTTTCCTTCTCTTTCCTCAATCATTTGCGTAATCATTCACTCAATCATTCACGAGAATCTTCTTCCTCATCTGCTACTTTTCTTCTTCTTCTTCCTCCATTGTTGAGAGCTGTAAGCTTTGAAGGGAGATCCATCTTTGCATCAAACCTTGAAATAATTACATAGTCGTGACAGTGGTTTCAAGGTGGGATCATTGAACCATTTAAAATTGCTACCTCACCTCTTTCATTTCTTTTCTAGACCGAATGGCCATGTGTGGAGAGGTACTGTTCCGATCTCCACTCCTCTTGGCTGTGAGCCTGAAAATGGTTCTTTTAACTGTGTGGACGGTGGTGTTGTAACATCCTAATTTTTATGATTTTTAGAAAAATAATTTAAAAAGTATTAAAGAAGAATTTCTGAATGAAATTCCGAGTGAAAAATGTTAAAAACAAAGATTTTCTGAGTAAAATGAGTCTGATTCTGAGTGAAATAAATATGGCTCCGAGTGGAATGATTCCGAATGGGTTGTTTCCAAAAGAAGTGGAAGTACTTCTCGGACCGATATTCAGATTAGTAAACTCCCGAGTGGAGTATATCTGGGTGGATGGTTTGTCGAATGAAGTGTCTCCGAGTATGATACTTCCGAGTGAGACATTCCGAGTGAGTCTTTCCAGGAAGAGTGTTTCTGGACAAAGAGAGACTTCAACTCCGATTGATTATGTTTTCTGAGTAAATAATTCTGAGGAGGATAAATATCCAAGTAATCCTTTCAAGAGGAATGATTTCCGAGAAAGGAAGTGGACTTCGAACTCTGAGTGATCTTTCAGATGAAAGACTTCTGAGTGAACGCAAGAGGAAGACTTTGACTCGGGAAAATGTATATCCGAGTGAGATATGCCTGATTAAGGTATTTCTGAATAAGACAATTATGAAAGGGTCATTTCCGAGGAAGGGAAGTCGAGTGTTTCATGAGAAGGAACCTTTCCGAGTGAATTTCCTCTGAATGAAGGAATTCCGAGCGGACAGAGGCTGTGATAAACCTTCTCGGAAAGATATGTCCTGAAGGCTGAAACTGAGTCAGAATATACTGAAAACCGAGTCGGAATTAACGATTATTTTAGTTACTGAAGCTTTACACATCCATCTCTCCTTCTACTTTCTAGCAGCTTCACTTTTCAAGATATTTTCTAAGTATGGGACCCTTTTTACTGTGCTGTCCCCTTTTCATTAAATATCTTATTCCTTTCATTATCATGAAAGAGACGTGTGTCAGAATACTTCAATTCATTCACGTCACTTTTGCATGAATTATATATAAATCCTTCCATTGTTGGATTAAAGGAAGAACTCTTGGAAAGATGAAATCATCAGCCTTACTTTCCAATTCTCTGGAAACTATCGAACGAAGATAATTAAATCTCCTTTTCTTCTCTTCACGAAGGAAAGCTTGGGACTGGTGCAGGATTTGCAATGCCAGTCAGAATTAGTGGACAGAGACTTGATTTTAAAGCTGCTGGAATTTCTTATTCCAGGTAGGGGGAGCGTTATATTTCAAATAGATGGTTTATGAATGGATTTGGGGTATTATTGATATGATATATATGATATATGTATGAAATGTTATTGAGACCCCAATTGAATAACATACTTTATGTTAATTATTTTCCATTCATATTGAGTTTATATATGTTGTTGTTGTTCATGATATTGAAGATGTTAGTATGTGATTGATGATTATGATATGAATTATATTCATGAATTTTCATGATATATAATTGCATGCTATGTTGGTTATTATACCGAGTGAAATGACATGAGATGGTGTTGATATGTGATTGATGATTGATATATCAATTGTATTGAGACGCACACAGGACTACAGGGGGCCTGTGTTGCCGGTCCAGATGTGGACGGCCTGATAAAGGCGTAGACCCTATGGTGGTTCCTATATACCACGGACGCCTTTGAGTGGGACTCAAGGCTGGCCCGTAGCACTGAGTAGAGGACCACTATCACTCTAGAAGTGGTACTCGGTGTTACATTATGGGCGCAGAGCGGTTTGGTACCTGTAAAATGGCCGGATCAGCGAGGAGCTGAGTTATGGCTCTGGGAGCCAGTGTTGCAACACAAAAATTATAATGATCCCATTTTGGTTGATCATGTATACTGATGTTGATACATATTAATAGATCCATTTGATTGATCATGTATATGCACTGATTTATGTGTTATTGAGAGTAACATGCTGATTTATGATGAGTATATGTCTATGTCTCAGTTTTGTTTAAGGAATGATTTGTGATGATATTTGTGATCAGTTTTTGTTTTATGAATATAGTTATGAATTGGTCTTTTAATCCAATTCAATAACTGTTATTTGATATGTTATGCTCACCCTCTATAATTGTTATTTTTACAGTGAATAAAGGGCCCAACCATGATATGAGAAGTTACTCAGCTGCTCGGAGTGTATTTTGGTAGAAGCCTTGGCCGGCTCTAGAGAATACCGAGTGTTTTATTTTTATCGTAAACTTAAAAGAGCCGGTCGACTTTTGTAAAATTGATATTGTAATTATTTAATTCAAATTCTGTTTTGGAAATTTGAATTATTTGCAAAATTTCATTTGATTTATTAAAATTTATTCAAAAATTAAGGATGTTATATTTTGGTATCAGAGCAGACTTGAAAAGTCCAAGGCCAAGGTTTAGCTACTAAATGTTATGAGTTGAGTGAAAACATATCATTGTTGTTACGTATTATAGTTGAGGAAATCAACTATAAATACATTGTTTCATATCCATGAGAGGTATTAAAGTGTAATGATTGTTTCAGGATAGGAAAATGGACCCTCATGGTATGGATGCCATGGCTGCTGCTTTCCAGCATGTGGCAGACATCTTAGAAAGGCAGAATACCCCTCAACCAAGTGACAATCATAGTATTGATTGTTTTCTCAAACGAAAACCAACTGAATTCCATGGAGGATTTTAGCCCGACCGAGCGTATGCCTGGATACAGAATCTTGAACGGATCTTTGGCAGTTTGCAGTGCACTGAGGCACAGAAGGTTGAATACGCTACAGTCATGCTTCGAAAGGAAGCTGAAAACTGGTGGAGAATGGCTAAAAACTGGCTGACGACCATGGGAACTGAGTTGAACTGGGAAAATTTCAAGGAATGTTTCCTTGAAAAATATTTTCCAAATACTGTTAGAAGCCAGAAAGAGTTGGAATTTATAGAACTCAGACAAGGAAATTTGAGTGTTGTAGAGTACGCGGCAAATTTTGAGGAGCTTTGTTTGTTTTACCCTCCTTTTCAAATGCTGGGTACTGAAGGTTCCAAGTGCATCAAATTTGAAAGTGGCTTGAATCCAAAGATCAAAAAGACATTCCGACACCAAGAAATTAGGAGTTTTTCGATTCTTGTCAACAAATGCCGGATCTATGAGGAAGATGACAAAGTTTCAATCGGGTTAAGCAGTAGCCGATCAGATAGTTCTTCTAAGTTATCACCGATTAATTTTAAGAAGCATGGGAAGTCTGTTAGAGGTGAAACCTCTGAATTCCGAGGCCGATTAAATTTTGGTGGTCAATCGGTGAGTTTTTTGAGAAACATTAAATGTTTTAAGTGTGGTGGTGACCATTTTATGGGTGACTGTAACCGAGACAAAATTGTTTGTTTCGAATGCAATAAGGAAGGACACATTTGTCCAAATTGCCCTCTTTTGCAAACGACCAAGCTCAATGCTAGCATAAGCCGACAAGGTTTTCACAGACGAAGCCAAGGAGTCAGAAATAGAGGAGTCGGAAGGGGAAATGGTGCACGAAGTAATTTAATGATTGGAAGAGATGACCAGGAAATGAATGTTAATCCACAAGTTGCTGGCCGAGTGTTTAACATTCACGCGGAAGAGGCCGAACCAGCTGGTGATCGGGTACAAAGTGAGTGATCGAAAATGTTTGATCTGGGTGTCATACATCTTTTTATTTTTAAAAATGTATATTAGACACCTGAAAACACTCGTTGATATGTTAAAAGTGAGTTATTTATATATATATATCTATGAGTTTCATGTGCAATCCGTGACCGAGTAATTTATTAAATTTTGAGGATGAAATTTTTTAAAGAGGGGGAGAAATGTAACATCCCAATTTTTATGAGTTTTAGAAAAATAATTTAAAAAGGATTAAAGAAGAATTTCTGAATGAAATTCCGAGTGAAAAATGTTAAAAACAAAGATTTTCCGAGTAAAATAAGTCTGATTCTGAGTGAAATAAATATGGCTCCGAGTGGAATGATTCCGAATGGGTTGTTTCCAACAGAAGTGGAAGTACTTCTCGGACCGATATTCTGATTAGTAAACTCCCGAGTGAAGTATATCTGGGTGGATGGTTTGCCGAGTGAAGTGTCTCCGAGTATGACACTTCCGAGTGAGACATTCCGAGTGAGTCTTTCCAGGAAGAGTGTTTCTGGACAAAGAGAGACTTCAACTCCAATTGATTATGTTTTCTGAGTAAATAATTCTGAGGAGGATAAATATCCGAGTAATCCTTTCAAGAGGAATGATTTTCGAGAAAGGAAGTGGACTTTGAACTCCGAGTGATCTTTCAGATGAAAGACTTCTGAGTGAACGCAAGAGGAAGACTTTGACTCGGGAAAATGTATATCCAAGTGAGATATGCCTGATTAAGGTATTTCCGAATAAGACAATTATGAAAGGGTTATTTCTGAGGAAGGGAAGCCGAGTGTTTCATGAGAAGGAACCTTTCCGAGTGAATTTCCTCTGAATGAAGGAATTCCGAGCGGACAGAGGCTGTGATAAACCTTCTCGGAAAGATATGCCCAGAAGGCTGAAACCGAGTCGGAATATACTGAAAACTGAGTCGGAATTAACGATTATTTTAGTTACTAAAGCTTTACACGTCCATCTATTCTTCTACTTTCTAGCAGCTTCACTTTTCAAGATATTTTCTAAGTATGGGACCCTTTTTAATGTGCTGTCCCCTTTTCATTAAATATCTTATTCCTTTCATTTTCATGAAAGAGACGTGTGTCAGAATACTTCAATTCATTCACGTCTCTTCTGCATGAATTATATATACAAATCCTTCCATTGTTGGATTAAAGGAAGAACTCTTGGAAAGGTGAAATCATCAGCCTTACTTTCCAATTCTCTGGAAACTATCAAACGAAGATAATTAAATCTTATTTTCTTCTCTTCACGAAGGAAAGCTTGGGACTGGTGCAGGATTTGCAATTCCAGTTGGAATTAATGGACAGAGACTTGATTTTAAAGCTGCTGGAACTTCTTATTCCACGTAGCGGGAGCATTACATTTCAAATAGATGGTTTATGAATGGATTTGGGGTATTATTGATATGATATATGTGATATATGTATGAAATGTTATTGAGACCCCAATTGAATAACATACTTTATGTTAATTATTTTCCATTCATATTGAATTTATATATGTTGTTGTTGTTCATGATATTGAAGATGTTAGTATGTGATTGATGATTATGATATGAATTATATTCATGAATTTTCATGATATATAATTGCATGCTATGTTGTTTATTATACCGAGTGAAATGACATGAGATGGTGTTGATATGTGATTGATGATTGATATATCAATTGTATTGAGACGCACACAGGACTACAGGGGGCCTGTGTTACCGGTCCAGATGTGGACGGCTTGATAAAGGCGTAGACCCTATGGTGGTTCCTATATACCACGGACGCCTTTGAGTGGGACTCAAGGCCGGCCCGTAGCACTGAGTAGAGGACCGCTATCACTCTGGAAGTGGTACTCGGTGTTACATTATGGGCGCAGAGTGGTTTAGTACCTGTAAAATGGATGGATCAGCGAGGAGCTGAGTTATGGCTCTGGGAGCCAGTGTTGCAACAAAAATTATAATGATCCCATTTTGGTTGATCATGTATACTGATGTTGATACATATTAATAGATCCATTTGATTGATCATGTATATGCACTAATTTATGTGTTATTGAGAGTAACATGCTGATTTATGATGAGTATATGTCTATGTCTCAGTTTTGTTTAAGGAATGATTTGTGATTAGTTTTTGTTTTATGAATATAGTTATGAATTGGTCTTTTAATCCAATTTAATAACTGTTATTTGATATGTTATGCTCACCCTCTACAATTGTTATTTTTACAGTGAATAAAGGGCCCAACCATGATATGAGAAGTCACTCAGTTCCTCGGAGTGTATTTTGCTAGAAGCCTTGGCCGGCTCCTGAGAATATCGACTTTTTTATTTTTATTGTAAACTTAAAAGAGCCGGTCGGCTTTTGTAAAATTGATATTGTAATTATTTAATTCAAATTCTGTTTTGGAAATTTGAATTATTTACAAAATTTCATTTGATTTATTAAAATTTATTTAAAAATTAAGGATGTTATAGGTGTGATGTTAACAAGCTTTACGTTCCAAACCCGTAGGTAGTGGAACGAACATCAATGAGACAATTAAGGAAGCTGGTGCTAAACGGAGGTGGAACTGTGAACCCAACGACTGTTAAAGCTTGGAACAGAGGTAAGGTGGTGTTCGGGTTATAATTAATTAGAATAGGACATACTGTCCGAGTCGTTGGAATGACTGAACCGGGTAAGAGATGATGCTGAGTGAAAATTATATGAATATGTGTATGAATGTACGTATGAATGTGCACACCGATCAGTTTAGGATTGTGTGTGTGTGTGTGACTTGAGAAATATTTAATGTTATGATAATAAAGATGATACTGGATGAGTTGTTGTATGTGAATGTGTATGAATACGTGTATGGCCACCGATCGGTTTCTGATCATGTGTGTGGCGTAAACCGATTGAATTTGAAATATTTGATGCTGTGACAATTGGTGTACAGTGGCAATGTGATGCCGGGCTTGACAAGCAGGTCACCCAGTGGCAATGTGATGAATGGGCTTGACAAGTCGGTCGCCCTGTGTTGTGAGCACATGCCAGTTTCTAGTAGTTGCATATGTTTTTTGTTGATAATATATAATGATTATGATATATGATATGTGATTATGTGGTATGGGATGGCCAACGGTATGTATTACCCTCATTTTTGGCTTCAGTGGTCAAGTCGGACCCAGTTGAGCTACCCAGAGGTCTATGACCCAGTGGTTGAGGGGGAGCCAAGTCGGGCTCGGTGAGCCAAGTCAGGTTCACGGGATGTCAAGTCGGACTCCCAGCTGAAGGCCGATCCTATGAGTACCCGGATACTAAGCGTCAATTTTATATGAGAGTCAGTTGTGACAATTGATGATTTAGTATTGTGATGAGTATGTGATTAATTATACTTTTCGAGTGTTAATGGATATATTGCCGAGTGATTGTTATATTTTCCGAGTGATGTATTATAATTATCAAGTGGTAAATTGGTTATAATTATCGAATGAAAATTGAAATAATTGCTGAGTGATTTGATGTAATTGCCGAGTGTAATTTCATATATTTGTCGAGTGATTGGCTGTATTTGCCGAGTGTGAATTATTATAATTGCCGAGTATGAATTATTGTACTTGTTGAGTAAGACTTGTCATATTTGCCGAGTGAGATTCATTGTACTTGCAGAGTGAGATTTGTCATATTTGCCTAGTAAGAATTGTTGAGTATGATGTTATATTTGCCGAGTGCAATTTTATTGTATCTGACGAATTTGAACTGTTATAATTTGCCGAGTGTGATAGTTATAATTGCCGAGTGAGAAATGCAATAAGTGCCGAGTGTGAATTGCTAAATTTGTCGAGTGTGAGTTGTAATATGTTGGTAATGCAATCGGACGGAGTTATATACAAGTAATTTGTTAATTTCCGTTCTAGATTAATTATGATGCTAAACACTCACCCTTGCTGTGGTTTTCAATTTTTAGTAACCAGTGACAGGGAGGAGGTCGGAGCCATTGAGGTGCGCCAAGCGGAGGATTGATGCGAAGGCACCGAGTGACTTTGAATAAATTGTGTAATATGTATATAATGGGTTTTCCGAGTGTGTGATGCTACATGTTGCCTATATGTTGAATTAAGTTTTAATCGGTATGCTGATTGACGTGAGTATAAATTCTTGATGTTATGTGATTGGTGTTTATTTTATGAGTGGATTTGCAGTGCTGTAGCATAGTCGATTACCAGGCGAATCTCACCGAGAGGATTTATTCTTGTCCGAGTGAGGGCTGAGAGAATCACTTCTGAGTGAAGAACGAGTAGAGTGATTCCGAGTGAAGAACGAGTAGAATGATTCCGAGTGAAGAAAGAGTAGAATGTTCCGAGTGAAGAAAAAGTAGAGATTAGAGTGCTTCCGAGTGAAGGCGAGAATGTTTCTGAGTGAGTTATGGCCGAGAGAGCCTCTTCCTAGTGAAGTAAGGTTAGGGTGTTTTCCGAGTGATATAAAATTGAATGAACCTTTTCTGAATGACGTATGGGTAAGTTGTTCCTGAGTGAGAGATGACCGAGTAAGAGAATCATTTCTGAGTAAACCCTGACTGTTTTCTTTCTTCCGCTGTTTCTAAATAACTCTATTTTATTAATGGATGTATTTTGGATCGGTTTCAGTCGGTTATTACTATTTTTAGTATGATTTTATTATTTTAAATGTATTTAAGAAAAGTAAATGTTATTTTATATTAAAACCGAGTTGATTTTTATTAAACGCGAAAAATTATTTTAGAAAAATGATTAAATTGACGCGGGTCGTCACATTCATGCCCCTCATTATATTGGGCTATCACACATATTATCACCATACACAAATTTATTTCTTTGTATTCATATTTTATATGTTGTCTTTAAGTATTCTTTCACCCAATCACAACCATCACCATATCTTATCACCTTTGACATACCTTCTTGCTATATGCAAATGCTCTTAGGCTAATGCACATACACAACAAAGTTAATATCAATTGCGGATCCGATTGTGGGAATATAAACACCAATTTATGGGTTCCAGCATGGATTCATAACCATACCCCTACTACAATAATAAAATGTCTACACTTATCATAAATTTACATGCATATCACTATATTTTACTGGTACCAAACCGCATCCTCCATCTTGCAACACTGGTCATTTTCACCATGAACGCAGGAAATAACATAAACAATTTAAAGGTATTGTGGGCCAACCATGATTTATACCATGGCAGCTGTGATCCAAAGGACCATCGGGGACACCTACATCTCAAAGAGCTACCCCCAATGGGTCAACCACATACAGCTCCCTGTAGCTATACATAGGTAGCTTCGTGACTTACACACCGAGTCACTAGGGAAGCAACAATATCGCTCGTGCACAAAGCCGCCTTCCCACTAGGCCAACCGGAGAAACCCCTAACATTCTATCACCGAAAGTTATGCAATATGTCATGAATGCAATGCAAATACAAATCATATGCATTCTCACAACTATACATCCTATCATGCCACTAATCAATCATCACCATCACTAAGACCACCACACAATTCTTAGTGGATTTTATTTTCGTTGGTTATTACCATTCTTTCAAGTTTTACATGTGGCATCCACAATGTTTCTCATCAACACAATCTCATACATACAAGTCAAGACTTGAATCATTCACAATGGTATCACAATCTTCAACTACATTCATCAATCTTTCATCAACATTCAAGGTATGCTATTCATCCATATTCATTCTCATTCATCATCAATAATGATTATTCCATATTTATGGTGAATGTAAACACAACCATATCATATCAAGGCATAACACTTGCCAAGCAAATAGTATCACCATATAGCATACCATAAATATTTCAAATGCATAATACATATTGCCAAGCACAATTATCATCGTCATGTTCAACATCTCAATTTGTCATCACAACACAAGCAAGGCAAACATGTATATTGTCATATATGATAATCAACCATTACTTAATTCATGCATTTAGAATATAAAACTCCTCTCCTACCTCAAGAGAAGTAGTCTGAGCAATTTGACATTCCTGCCTCGTCGTTCAGAATATGTCCTACATTTCATAAGGCATCATATCATTATTTTCTACTTAACTACCAAGACTCACATGTTTTTAATTCTAGTACTTGGTGTTTATAGTATTTTCATTACCAACAACATTTCATTTCATTAATTTCACCACAACCACCATGGGTTTGGTGCTCATGTTCATTATTATGCATTTAAAGCCATACCCAACAATGGGTTCAAATACCAATGGCCATCAATCACCATTAATGGCCACTCACCATATTTAATATCAACTCTCATCATTAATGAATGTTCTCCCAACATATTTACTAACAGTTACACTCTAAATATCATACATTTCCTCTCAAAATGCATTCTTTAATCAACATTTATCATTTTCCTCAATTCCTAGGGTTTAGGTTTCACTAAAAACCCAACAACCATTATAAATAATCATCATTTTCCATCATCCCAACATAAATTTCATGTACCACATTAAATGCTTATAAAAGCTTGTATTTAAGCCACCACACATTAGGCTTTCCATATTAAATGATTCTCCCATAACCCACATACATTAAACACTCACCCAATCACCAAAAACCTAAAACCTAGGGTACAAGCTCTTGAAAAATGATGAGGAACTTACCTCAAGCAAGAAAAGAGTGAGCTTCCAAAAGAGAGAACGTGGGTGACAAAATTGCAAGGGAGAAGAATGAGAAGCTTCAAACCAACCAAGTCTCTTTCAAGCTTGAAGATGGAAAATGAAAATGGAAGGAAAGATGGGCACACCACTTTGCTTAGGTTTTTAGAGGGGAAGAAGATTAAGAGGAAATGAGGAAGGAGAAGAAGAAGAAGAAGTGTCTTGTTTTTTAGAAGAAAAGGCAACGTGAAATGAAGAGAGGAGAAGGAGGTTTTTGTTTTGATTTCAAACCCTTCATTAAAGTTTTACCGTTTCATAACAAGCAGGACCTCCGTTCGGGCTCAATACTTTATCTAAAATTATTCCGAATATAGATTCGGATTCACAATAATATCCTTAACAGCTCTGTTCAACAGTACCTTAATCGGAGATACTTGGTCTGACACCCATATTTTACTTGGGTATAATTTTAGCTCTTAAAGCCACAATAAATTATGAATAATCCTAATAATTCCTAATTTAATTATTTCCAACATTTTTGGGACATTATTAACCCATATGTAACTATTTAATGTTTATTTCTCTCAATTAATCATTTATATAAAATTTGGAATGTTATAAACAACACCAAGACAAAAAACAAAGCAATAAAAATTAGAAAAAGGAGGAGGGGAAAGCACTACTATCGGACCGCCACTGTCCTCGCTGGGACCGCCGACCAAGCCGCCTCTGAACCGGTTGGCCTCTGCCCGTGCCATCCCTGCGAACCAGATCTCGGACCGATCAAGCTTCCTTCTCCATGAACCTGCACGAACCCTGACGCCAACACCAAGCACAGATCGGGCCTCCGATTATGAACCCTGAGCTGATCCCAGACTATTTCGAGCTCCCTGCACCGACAGATCCCGAGCAGACCCCGAAACCGACAGATCCTCAGACTGCGAGCCCATCTAAGACATTGTCGGCGTAGATCGACCTTTTCCGCCGTCATCTTCCTCTCACGCGGCTCGTGATCTTCTCTACTCTACTGGTCGCCGCTCATCCTCCTCCGCCAATCTCCCTCTCCCCACGGTCTTTCTCTCTCCTCCGACCTATCCTCTCTTTCCTTCGCTTATCCTTTTTACATGCTGATGCTCTTTCTCTTCTCTTTTATTTCTTTAAATTTTAGGTTAGTTTTTTTTTATTTTGTTCGTCTTCTTTGGCCTTTTGGGCCTCACAATGAGGTCCATCTTTTTATTTTTATTGTGTGTTTCTTTTTGTTTATTTTGTTTCTTTAAAAACCAAACAAAAAAGGTATTTATTACATTTAATGTTATTAGAAATGCTATTAGACTTTGTGTACCCAAAAATTCCTAAGTGAAGAAAATAAATAATTTAATTTTAATATTATTATTATTATCATTATTTTATTTAATTAAAAAATAAAGAGTTCTTGTTTTTGCTAAATCAAAAATGAAAAAATAATAAAAATCTAAATATCCTTTTTCTAGAATAAAAAATAAATAAATGGTTTTTATTTATATTAAATTAAAAAATGAATGAAAATATGAAAGTTAAATATCTTTTGTTTTGTTTTTAAATATGTAATAAATTTTTTGCTAATTTAAAAATCTTAAAACCAAAATATCTATTCTAAAGTAAATGTAAATAGTTTCTTTTTATTATTATGATGAATTTTAAAAATAGAGAATATATTAAAATCTAAACATTCTTTTTATAAAAATAAATAATCTTTTATGCTAAATCAAAAATCTTATAAGTGATGTTGTGTAAAATACTTTACCTACATGCACTAATAAGATTTCGAAGGTTTATACACGTGTGAATTTCTTTGCCTTGTATTTCTCCTTCCTCATGAATTTCCTCTCATTATTATAAAAATCAAATCAATTAAAAATAATTCTAATATTTTCGAAAGTTAATTCTCAAACTGAGAACTACGTAACCCTAATTTCTCGAAAGCTTGAGAATACATAGGAGCGGGAATCATTCTTGTCCAGACCACTTTCTTTCATTTAATTTCTCTGTTATTATCTCGATTAATTGCATATCGTCACTATTTAATTTTAAAACACTGTTTTACCACGGGAATGTTAATTTAGACAAGACGTCTTGTTAATCTTTTCAAATTTTAAATCCGCTCTTATTTCATTTAAATAATAATATTTCTTATAAAAATGGATTAATTTGGACGAGACGTCTGGTTAATCTTCTATTTTCACCAAAGTTTATTTTATCTCATTTTATTTCATCTAATCCTATTTGACTTCACTTTATTCATTTAATTTTATGTCAACTTTCTTAATTTTTAATATGTGCAAATTAAGGTTAATTTGGACGAGATGTCTTATTAATCTTCTGTTTTATTTTGTTGTTATTATTAAAAACTGTTCAAATTAAGATTGATTTGGACGAGACATCATGTTAATCTTTATTTCTATTCTGTTTTATTTCTAATTATTGTTGTTACTATTTAGTTAAATTGTTCGATTTAAGATTAATTTGGACGGGACGTCTTGTTAACCTTATTTTGAAATTTCCCTGTCCGTGTTGGTCGTTCCTTTTCTTGAGAAGTTAAATTAATTTTTAGGCTATTTAATATGTGCGCAATCAATTTGAGTGTGAGGTGCTAATATCTTCCTCACCTGTAATTAGACTTTCAAATTTCACTTTTATGACCAATGCTTTAAAAAAGGTTTTCCCGGTATTTTACCTTTAAAAAATATTAGTAACGACTCCCTATTTTTTGAAAAGATTTCGAAACGGTTTATCTTTTTCGGTCGGTCTCCCGCCGCGATCCCTATCGCGACATAGTGGTATAATAAGAATCAAGCATTATACCTCTCAATCAAGTGGGGAATAAAGAGTCACATAGTTAACCCGTTCAGCCAACACACCAGTCTCTCGTGTTATGAGACTAAAGAGGGTGTCACATGTAGACACTTCGACACTCAAATCAATAATGGATTGATAAATATCGGAGCTCAAGCAAGGGTCGGTAAACGTATCTTAATAAGGAATAAATGCATGGTATTTACAAACTTGAGTGGTAAGAACGTCCTATGTGACATGTGTCAGTATAAAATCTATAAAAAAAATGGATAAAACCATCATCGTAACAAACATTTCTGACATATTTCGTAGGTCAAATGTCTGTATGCCCCCAGTAGATCTCTTGCTCTCTCCCTAATTCTGGTCCTTAAGGATTCCAATTAGGTCATCGATAACGCGTGCTAATCTTTCGGTGTTGAGGGCACTTGCGGGAGGAGTTTTGTGTCGCGAAACACCATTTCAATGTTGATGCCATCTAGCCCGATATCAGTCTCAGATCAACTAGTTTCCATGAACTTTTTTATTTTATTAATATTTCAAAAGTTTAAATAGAATTTGGTTTTACATTAATTGAGAGAGGAATAAAAATAAATTATATTATAATATATATATATATATTATGGATAAGTTTTAATTTGCTTTTTATCATTTTAATTGACTTAGTCAAGCATATCTTAGCTAACTGATTACTAGATATTTAATAAATCAGTTTCATTCCTTTAATAAATATTTCTTCTCTCCACAAGAACACAGGTATATATCTTTATCCTTTTTTGATACTCCTCTTCTTCCTCTCCTAATAAAATGATTTTAAAATCTATTTTCAACCGATAGATTTTAAATAAAAAGACTCTTTTTCACTGGTGTTATTTTTGTGTTATTATTATATTAATGATGAAAATTTCAAAATTCATACTATAGTAAAATAGTGAATGGACAATTGATGATAATATTTTTGTCATAAAAAAATTTCTTGTAACGATTTTTTTTAAAAAAGTGAATGTAAGTTAGAAAAAATCAACATTGTTTTGTGGGAATATAGATCAATAAAGTTACACCATTAGTGTATTTAAAAAAGACAGTAATTATAAATTGTTAAATACTACTCCCATTAGGTGTATTATTATTATTATTATTATTATTATTATTATTATTATTATTATTATTATTATTATTATTCCTGCCCGCGCCGGCCGGCAGCTTCTTTCTCTCTTGTCTAATGGTGTATAACTATTTTTAAAGTTTTTTAATAATGAAAGCAAATGATTATAGAAATAATGTTTAGAATTAAATAATTTGAAATGTGTATATATATATACACACATGCTTGACAAAAGTATTTACCATGTCAACGGCAGGCAGACAATAGTAAGAGATGACTTTATAGTTTATATATTTAGCTCCTAATTAAAATTGGTTTATATGTCAAGCTATTATAATGTCCTTTGCATCTTCATAGAGACTCCATCACCAAAGAATAACATAATTTACCGTAATATATAGATTGGATGGCTTATTTGATTATATTATTAAATTCTAATTTAGTTAGGATATAAGACGATTTGATTAAATATGATTATTAAATGTGATTTGGATTGGTGAAGTTTGTTCGGTTTTATATTAATTAAATTTTTAAAAAAATTAAATATAAAACATATAATTTTAATCCAATAAAATCAAGAATGAGTACTTAAAAATAAAATCATTTAGTCACAAATTAGTACCTCGATTTTTTTATATTTCACGTTAAGCTTGAGTATATAATTTAGTAAGATAATATAAATATAGAGTAATATATTGAATTTGTGGTTCAATTGAGCACGATCTAGTTTTTAGAGGTATATCTGAAATCTAATCTGAACAGCACACATAATGTATTTTTTTACCTTTTTGATTTGATCAGTGTTTAGTTTGATCGATTTTCAATTATTTTGGATTTGTTAAACAATTTTATTCGATCAAGATTGAATGATAAACACTCCTAATAAAAATATCAAAATAGATTAAGCTTCATATATATATATATATATTTATATATATTGATGAAGAAATTTGAAGTTAAAATATAAAATCTCAAGTTAAACTATTTTAATTTCCCACCATTTAGGTGCCCCTAAGTAGGTTAATGAATTGAGCTTTTAATTTCAAAGTTTAAATCTCTTTAGCACACCACAGCAAGGTTTAGCGTAAGTTAAGTCCTTAAAATTTTCTAAAAAACTTGAGTTTTTATGGAGTTTATACATTCCTTTTTAAAGTTGAATTAAATTTGGATTTTTTGGTTCAATCCATTATAATTCACTACTGATAAATCTAAATAGTCTAATTCGGTAATCCTATGTATGAATAATAATAAAAAAGACAAATTAATTTTGAGCCTGGGAGGACTTTACCTGTGACAAAAGGGCAAACCTTGAACAAGTATCTGCGTGTGCCATTTTATAAATTGATAGATGATAGGGTCCACAAAGAGCATTAATGATATATAAATGAGTAAAACCCTAAAGTTACTTTATCGTATTTGTAATCGATTAAGTTAAATTTTAATTTATCAAAATAACATTATAACTCCTAACATATGTAAATTGTCTATCAAGTCGGTCCTTGTCGTTAGATGACGTCAATTAAAGTAAATGTAGCACGTTAAGTGCCATGTAAAATTACCACATGATGGCTATATTTTAGGTTGATGCAGACAATTTAAACCTTCAATGATGAAATACATCAATTTGATTCGTAATGTATGTGATATTACATCAATTTGATTTCTAATGTATATAATATTATATCAAATTCGTCTTTACCCCAATTAAAAAAATCTATCAATAATTCATAATTGATTGAAATTTGCATCAAAGAAGTCTATAATATATTATTAATCATAACATATCAATCCCTAATATTAATTTAAATATTTTAAACTAGACACTAATACAAAATGTAGATATAAGCACTAATTATAAGCATGGTTAAAAGGAAATAATGTTAATAAAACACTATAAACACGGTTCGTGGTTAAAATACAATATAACCACAGTTACAACGACAACCGTGTTTATATGGTTTAGGATTTATTTATTTTGGTAAACTATTTAAACATGTGCATGCTTACATGGGGAACCATGTTTAAATGGTTTACATTTTTTTTATTTATTTAGTTTTTTTGTTGAATAATTAAACACGGTTCCCTATATAATTGTGTTTGTATCTAAGATATAAATACGGTTATTCAGGTAACCATGGTTATATAGTTTAAGTGATGCATTTTCATTTTCATTTGCATCTAAGATATAAACTCACGCGTCATTCAAACTCCTTCTCTAAAACCTGTTGCTCCCCTTCTTTCTCTATAAGGGTTTTTCCTTTCTGCTTTTGCTTTGCCATTGAGGTATATGTCTCTAAGGGTTCTATTATGAGTTCTTAACTGTGACATTGACATGTCTTTTTGTTCTTCGTTGTGAGATTGTCATTGGGTGTATGCTTTGTAGTTTGGTTTTTAGTTCTCGTCGTGCATGAAAACCTTCTCTGTCTCATCGTTCTGTGACACTCTGCCACCAGACAACCCCTATGTTCTTTCTTATTTAGGTATATCAATCATTCCACTACTTCTCTGTTATTGGAATGTTGTTATTGGAATGCTGTATGGGTGCCTTTTTCTTCTTCCCCCTTCATGGCATAATTGTATAAACACGTTATATCATGTTAAGAAATATGTTGTATTATGTTACATGCATGAATGAGTTTAGAAAGAGAGATATTAGTCATACAATATGATGCTCTTTGTCTTTTTTGTTTTGCATATACACGTGAAATGGTATGGTTACCACAAATGTTCCAACAATTCAGTTGAGCTTTTGTTAAATGTGCTTATTTTTGGCTTCATATTCAAATCATAGTAAAAAAATATTATTCATAAGAAAGTTCTATCCTACTTCACTTCTCCATATATGTATGTATTTTTGGATAGCAATTGTACTTAAATAAGTAACTTTTAGTGGATAAGCCACTAATCACATTTCATCCCGAATAAATAAATAAATCCTAAATTCGAACATTTCGCTATGGATCGCAATGGATTTACGCTCAAGAAAAGAAAAAGAAGGTGAAATTCTATAACATCATAATTAATTCATAAACTATCCATTTCATAATAAATATATTTATATTGGTTAAACATGTATTGTAAATTAGAATTACCATAAAGAATTTTGAGTTGTTTACAACTCAAGGTGATGACTTAAATAATGAGAAACGATTGCTATTAAGTCTTTACTTGAATTAAAAACCATTATGCATTTTAGATTTTTTTTTCTATGTATATTGTTGGAGTTCAAATATAGATAAATTTACTTGATATTTAAAATGAGATCTACCTACTTGATACTTGATACATATTAAAAACCTCTTTATGGCCTTGCATCTTATTCCTCTATTCAACACTTTCATGCAAAACACACAAGTTGACTATACCATTATTTTCATATTTAATTTTCCAAACCACTATTGTTTGGTTATAGGATTCCTTGGTTGAGCAATCAACCCAAGGTTCTTTTGTTGCTCATGGTAGACAGGACATCTTGGTTACCGCCATCGGGAGAATAAAGCACCCTGAAAGGGTACGTGCTACTGGTCGAGGTCATGGTAAGTTTAACTCTATTTCTTTTCATTTTGTTTTGTATTAAGCTATCAGTTTCTAATCATTCATATTTCACAGGTCTCCAGAGCTTTTATGGTGCTCCCATCCTGACGTCATCCATGGAGGAAGTTAGTGGAGTAGAGGGTTGAGTCTAGGGTTCATGCCCTAGAGGTGGAGTATCGGGAGGAGATGAAGAAGCTTCACCAGGAGATGGCCAGGATCCAGGAGGGGGTGGAGACCTCATTCAGCCATCAGTGGGAGCCTACTACACCAAGGACAAACCCACAAGTTGGATTAGTTGTATAATATTTTATTTCATTTGTTGTAATTTAGTTTCATTAATTGTTGAATAACTTATATTTGGTGTGTAAATATATAGGTTAGGCGGGTCAGCATGAAGAGGTCTTGTCCTGCACCTGACGTTGACAAAGACGAGGTTAATGCTAGGGAGTCCCATCAATGTGATTTGTTCATTGATGGGTCGGAGGAGCCTATTGCCACTAGCATGGTGTACGATTTAGGCCCTTTGGTTCACCATCAGTCATTGCTTGATGGTATGTCAAGGGTCTTTGTCATCAAGCTGTTATGCCAGTGGCAACTATGGAGGTGCAGACAATTGGGTAGGCATTTGGACACTTATTCATATGGCCGACTAGACTCGTGTCAATTACTCCCCAGGTATGCTCCCAAAACCCTAAACATTAATTTTATTATAAGTTTACAGTTCGTATCATAACACATTCAGTTTAATGTTTTAACTATTCACCAGAAAGCAGGCCTAGTATTGAAGAAGCCAGAGCCTATCATCGATCAGATCCAGATGCTATAGACTGTCGTGGCTGAGCTGGACGATGACGCTATAGGGGTCCCATGGCTGCCTGATGTGTTTGGCCGTCCAAGTCAACTACCGTTTTACATCACGCAGAGTGACTTGTGCAATATAATGATGGGGCGGACAATCTTGAACATCTTCATCATTCAGTTTTTGGAGTTGTAAGTATATCATTTTATCTTTAATTATTTTATTTAACATATTATTTGTCACTAATCATGTCTAAAATTTTTTAGATTTCTACATAAAATTTGTGTGGAGTTAGGTGTCCAAGGAACTTATGGTTTGTGACACCCTGGAAATAGGGGTCAATTTTTCACAAATTAATTAGAAAATAGCCTGGATCTATAATAAAAACACTCCCATATATGAAGATATGAGAGCTGGTCCCACGGCCAAGGAGAAAAAGGAAAGGAAGGCAACAGGAAAATAAAATCTTTCACAGCGGAAAACAACAGCGCCTGAGCGATCCCACAAACAGCGTGCACTCGCTTAAGCGAGATCCGACTCCGCTTGAGTGAGACAGCACAATTCGCTCGAGCGAACACCCCTTCGCTTGAGTGAAACCAATATCAAAAGCCTTCTTATCCAACATATTCGCTGGAGCGAATTCCTTGTTCGCTGAAGCGAGAAGCCACTCGGCATTCAATCACTCGGGAAACCGAGACATTCATTCACTCGGTAAACGATCAGGTCCAGTCGAAATTCATGCCTAAGTCCTCTCGAAATTTCATATCTTAGTCCACTCAGCATTATGGGGTTCCATCATTCGGGAAACAACCCCAACACACCTACACTCCATAACTTAGTCGTTAAATTTTATCCACCAAGGCACACACACAATCCACTCGGTAACTGAGGGTTATCCCACTCAGATTCCATAAACCCTCACTCGGAATATCTCCCAATCAAATGCCACTCGGCATTTTCCAACCTTAACTCACTCGGAAGTATTTCGCATGCTCATTACTCGGCACAATCATCATTTCTCTTACTCGGAGATTACTTAACCATTCACAACTTAGTAATAAGCCATCTTAATCAATTTCACTCAGAATTATCCAAACTCCTCAATACTTAGAGGAATTCGCCAAGTTAAGTCACTCGGACTTCTTTATTACATAACCACTCGGAAAACTATTAAACTAAGTCCCACTCGGACTTATTTCAAACCCAACCATTCGGAGTATTATTCTTATTCACTCAACATACATATATTTCCAACACTTAGAATATATATATATTCAGTCTAATCCATCATAACAACCCTTCACTCGGAATCACTCGGAATTCCACTCGGGTTTTACATATACTCATTTCTACTCGGGATTTACGCATAATCCCACTCGGATTCATTCAAGCCTATTTACTCGGGAAATCCTCCCACAAAATCCCTCACAATAAATTCATCAAAAGGGGTTTCTCTCAAAATCCATCTAAGTGTTCTTCACTCAGAAAGAACTCACATATATGAGTCTCACTTGGACTCGTTCCATACTTAAACACTCAGAACACTCATTACCTTATTCACTCGGAATAGGTTCCTATATTCACTCGGAATACATTTATAATTCATGCACTTAGAATATATCAATCTAAGTCCTTGCAATAGATCTTCCCTCGGGATATTCAAATCATTCCCCACTAGGGTTCACTCGGATTTTCATCACTTAATTACAATTAGGCTATCCTTCTCTTATAATACGTTCCACTCAGAATCCCATAAGACCATTATCTTTTGGAAAAGGCCCAAGGTATGAATCTCACTCGGAAATGAGTCTAAACCTCTTATATCCCTCCCGGGATTCATTAACTTAGATTCACTCCTTCAACACCATTATTTTTCAGTCGGTAAGAAGCATCAAATCAACATAAAACTCATACATAAATGTACTCTCTGCTTCCCAGAGCCGACTACCCACTCAGCAATACTCAACACTAAAACATATTCATGTTATCCCTAAAACATATGTATACATATAGACACTCAGATTATCCATCATCTTAACATGATTTATCATTATTAATCCTAAGCCAACTCCAATACATAATGCCCAAATAAAACATATATATATATATATATATCAATAGGAATTTACACTCGAGTAATGTCAACTTAACTTTATTCATTCACTAGCATCCATTACCCAATACATTTACATGATTTCAATGTAAATCTTGTATATACACACACTCGGATCTAATACATATATTCGTATTCATTGTACAACAGGTCATAAGAGCCAACCAAGGCTTTAATACATCAATTGCACTCGGTACATTACATTATTCATACAGCCTCATCATAAATACCCATCACTCGGGTTTAAGACCATCATAACATTCCAAACCGACCTGCATACACTGAAAAATGGTGTAGGGGTGAGCATTACATATTAAATGACAGATATTGGCTCGGATTAATCATAGAATCCATAACATGCCATAACATATACATCAATCAACTCAACATTCACTGCCATTCAATATAAACAATCACAAACATCTTCAATCGGGTTTCTTACCACTTTTACTCGGCTATAAAGCCTAACATCCTCATCAATAATATAATCCCTCAATCGAATTTCATCTCAAGTCTACCCCAAGACTATATCAACAATATTCACACTCCGAGCCATGCTCAAGGAGTCTGTCCAAGCCCAGCTCCAGGACTTAAACATATTCATCACATGTTGTCATCTGATTGCTGATCGGTATAGAAGTTCAACGCATTCCAGTGGCGAATCGGATGCATACGGTTTCATCCCCACTCGGCGTCCAACGCCAACGCACTCAGCATTTCATCAAGCGTCTCATTTCACGCTTTGTGCCCCAGGCACTGCCCCGAGTCCAACCCGAGGTCTTTCATCATATACAACATTAGGACCACGTCCTCTTCACTCGGGATTACACCCTCGTGGCACCCCACAAGGTGTTCATATTCAATAACTCAATATCACGTATGCATATAAATTCAACTCATATTCATTCGATTGCCCACTCAGAAATCTGCGTTCAACATTAAATTCATTCGGCAACTCAACAATAATCAGATGACTCGGCTTATACCACATGCACTCGGCATCACTATGCCATCACTCGGAATTATCATCTATCACAAGCCTCACAGGCTATTTCATGGGATACACTCAGACTTAGCATTTTCTAAGCCTCACCCACCATCGTATATGTATAATTCCACTCGGAATACAACACTAGTAATTAACCCATGCCAATATTTCACTCGGATTTATCCTTTCCAATAAGCATTTCATGCTTTCATTTATAAGCCTACTCGGCATTCATCATAACAGTCCCCATACATGCATTCAGCATACGCATATACATCAATAAAAACTCACATGCATTCAAATGTACACACACCCAGGGACAAATAGAGAATCACACATAGAACTCAACATTCATCATGTGCATCTCATACATCTTAACATAAACATCATCAACAAACATCACACATCATATGAACGGGTATCATACATTACATGAATAATAAGCATCAATAATCCGGGCTATTTACTCAACTACAGCATACTATACATATTACAACACAACACAGTGTGACAATTTCACCCGGAAACCCGTCCAGAAATCCATGCATTTAAGATGCAAAGCCCCCCTTACCTGGAATGATGTTCCAGAGGTGACATGGCCACTTGGCTCAGCCACAGTAGTACCCTGCTCGGCTTTTTAAACCATAGAAGAGCCAACACAGCTTCCTTCCAAAGCAGCTCTCCCACCAAGTCAATGAAGAAGTCTCCTAAAGCTCACAAACTTCACTCAGCCCAGTAGAGATCCTAGACTTTACTCCACTCAAGCCTTCAAGCCACCAACACCCAAGTTCCACTTTGCTCACAGCCATGGAAGAGTCCATGCTGTTTCACTCGAGCAGCAACCTCCAAGCTCCCCAAGGCATACAACCATGCCCTCATGCATCATGCATGTCTTCATCCTCACAACACAGTGGACTATCTTGCATCCACAACTAAGGCACCCAGAGACTGCTACAGCTTCCAACCAAGGCACAACCAGCCCATCACATGGAGAAAGATAAAGAGGAAGCACCAGGGAAACAAGGAATAGCCTAGTTTCCATAACACACAGCTGCACGCTGTTCCACTCAGTTCTATGCCATGCAGGAGTGGAAGAAGAGGATGAAGGAAAGGAAGAAGATGAAGCAGGAGCTCCAACAAGTTTTAGAGGGAAGGAGGAGCACTTATCTCCTCCATAACATGCACCAACAAAGAATGAAGAGAGAGTGAGAAGAAAAACATGCAACCAAGGCCTTATCATCTCAGCCTTATCAGCATCCCCCTCATCACAACATCCCATCCTCATTTAATGCAAGTCCATCAGCATTTAATGCCAATTCTCTCAACAATGATTACACAAACACCAGACCCATTTAACTATCAAGGCACATGAGTCATCAACATGGGGACCATACAGAAGAAGAAAAGAAAAAAGGGAAACTGGGCCCTACAATGGACCAAGAACACCAGCGGTCCCTCATTAATCAATTGCCTCGCCTGAGCGAATGCTACCCTTAAGATCCTTCACTCGGGTGGATTCCATCCAGCAACTGATTCCCTTCGCCCTCACTCGGGCAAAGTTCCATTCGCCTGGGCGAATTCCCTCCAGTGTCTAAACACTGATACTGGGACAAGCTCGCTTGAGCGAGACTTACCCTCGCCTGAGTGAGAATTACCCAGAAGCTAAATTCCCAACATGTGAGTCTCTCGCTCGGGCGAGAATTCACTTCACTTGAGCGAAATGATCAGCACTGGCGCAGAAACTGAAAGCTTTCACCTCACTCACAATTTCATTCAACTCGGCCCATGTAATTACACTTAAGCCAACTCAATTATTTCTAGCATACCATATACAACCTACGAGGCATATACTTGTCCAATCATCCACACTTATAAAATTCTCATTCCAAACATATTAATCATATGAAGTTTAAACTCATCTTTATCTTATATATGTTCATACCTTGCCACAATGATTCCACATTTTCCCACACATCATCCTCAATAATCAAAGATTTTCCATTCACACTAATTACTCATTTTTATAAAATTCGGGGTGTTACATGGTTTCTTAGAGCCCTCTCTTATACAAAGTAATAGGAATAGCAAGGAGGATACCCAGGCATACATCTAAAATTGGATATATGAGTTAAGGAAAACTGTATATTTGGCCTCGTATTATAGAAAGTAAGAGTCTCTTGTATAATTATTGTCAATTAATTTAATGATTTTGCAGTCTCACTTATCAGTGTTCATTGTAATTCTCATTGGTAGCTCAAGGTGATCTATCTGAAGGATTCAATCGCTTTATGCTTTGATTCCTTGCATGGGATTGCTTTGTAGGACTTTAAAATAATAGTAGAAGTGTAAGTTCATTTTAAAAAAATTAAATAACTTTCTATAAATTAAATTAAGTTGTTTTATTCTTCTACAATTCTAACTATTTTCATGTTTTATTCTTACATAGGGCTATAGTTAGATTCACTAGACTATATGGAAGTATCAACAGGAAAAAGTCCAGTAGGTCAACCCAAAAGTAAGTACTTCAAATATCCAGCATTGTTATTTATTAAGTTCTAAAAACTTGAAATAACATTGTCTACATTTATTTTGTGTACCTTGTAGTCTCATAGGCAAGGGGTAGCTATGAGTGCGGGCATTATGTCATGTACACCATGATGACCATTGTCCAAAAACATATAGTAGATGGATGTATAGATATAAGTGTTCATTTGCCTACTTTCTATAAGTTTTTGTTCTAATTGTTTTATGTCTTGTTTACAGCACTTTCAGGACCAATTAAGCTTCACAGAGGCACATATAGATCATATTCGAAAGCAATGGGCCGCATACTTCCATGAAGTCAAGCAAGGACTTCGATAGTATAGGATTTTTACATTCTTTTATTCATTGTACCTAGTGTAGGATTCTAACTAGGGTTTAGATTGTATTTTATTTCAGTCATGTAAATATTACTCATTGTATATATATTCAGTTTCTTCATTATGTATACTTTAATGTTATATCATGTGTTTTTATTAATTGGTGTAACAATTGAACTGTCTGGGGATATACTATGCTGGATGTGTAACATTGCAGGTTTGGGAAATCAATTAAACTAAACCTGCTTTTAAAAAAACCTATATTTAAGCTCGGTTATAGTAATAGCCATTTTTAAATGTACTTTTTAAACTCGGTTATGGTAATAGCCATTTTTAAATGTACCTTTTAAACATGGTTATTGTCATAACCGTGTTTAAAAGTAGTGACATTTAAACAAGGTTAGTCTATATCTGTGTTTAAAAGTACTAACAATTAAACACGGTTATACCCATAGCCGTGTTTAAATATGCACATTTTACACATTGTTATGGAAACAACTGTGTTTAAAAGTCACTACTTTACTTTTAAACAAAGTTCTGAACAACCATGATTAAAAGACATCTATAAACACGATTGAAATTCATAGTTAAAAACCCTTATCTATTACCATGACTGGAACAAACACAGTTTCTAAACCGTGTTTAAAAGTATAATTTAACCGTGTTTATATCTCCTTTCTACATTAATGAGACGTTAGTGTATATGTGACCTAGTTACTTTATATTGATATAATGATGTTATTTATAAATTATTTTAAAATGTTATTCAATAATATCAGTGTAGAGCCATTTTAAGCATACTTAATATAGTAGATTGATATTAATGTGATACAACAAGATGATACAAAATGATGCATTATAGGCACAAAGTCCTCATCTATCATTAACAAAGTAAAAGTCAATATAGATGTCACCATGAACTTTATAAGAAAGTAAAAGTCAAACTACACAGGTTTTCGATTAGAACATACCTTGTACTTATAATTAATACATCAATACACATGACAAGTTAAAGGTTATCCATACACGCATATGAAACAAACAGTTACATGTATCCTGCATATAATATAAAGCAGAAAAAGAAAAAGAAATTAAAGATATTATTATCACTCTACCATGAATGAGTAGTAGTAATAGGACTGTAAAGCTCACCACAATGATAGCATATAGTAGACCGATATGAATTCTTTAAATAGGCTGATGAGAGTCAATCCATAATCCATGTCAATATCATTTAATGTTTAAGAGAGTGAGTTTACTTGTTTTCAGCTTGTTTTTTTAAAATATTTAGATTACGTAGAATACATATCTCGTATTCCGAGAGACAATGTATGCTCATATTCCTCTTTGTTTTACCTATATATAATTTGACTTTTACTTTATTAAGGATAAATGAAGACTTTGTATTCTTAATATACCTTTTGTCAATATAATTTAATGTTTAAGAGAATGCGTTAGCCTATTTTTAACTTGTTTTTTTAATATTTAGATTAAGTTTTTGAACTGTCCTAGACCGGGGTCAATAGATCCGGTGTGGGGCTAGCCATGAAAGTCAAAGGTTTGGGAATTTATACACCAATACAGTGGGTATCCGATATTATAATCCGATCTCTCAGTGGGAGAAGATTGGTCTTGCCATCCTGGGGATCCTACACACGAGCCCTTCATGTTAAAGTAGGGCGAAAGGTGGTACCACCTGTGAAATTTCTCTAACGCTCAAGTTAGTGAGTATATAATGCGATAATATAAGATGAAGATTTAAGAGTCAAAAGTCCTTTCCTGTTTGTGTTCTTGCTATATTTATAGATGAAGGAGAATGATGGGTCTGATTGTCCCAGGGAACAACCCTGACTCTCCTCGAATAATGAGACTTGGGAGTGGAGAATATCCACTTTGTCCTGTCGAAGCATGGGCGTATATATATTTAATCAGCGTGGGAAACTAAGTATGGGCAAAGTGATAACGTGCATGCCTCTCGAAGGTAGATATCCATCATGGGCAATTAGAGTTGATGCACTCTTCCCAAAGCCACTAACAATTGATTAATAATTATTCCGATGTGGAGAATGCGTTATGTCCAATGTGCTAGGTGTCAACATGGGCTCACCGGTATAGGGAGAGCACCTATACAGTGTTGTTAGTCCAATGTCTTACCTACTAGATCGGTAACACTGATAGATCGGATGACACGTCTCACTCGTCTTGGTACCGGTATCAAGACCTGATCATCTGTCCCCTAGCTTGTGTGAGGGACTAGTAGAGTTGCTCATATAAGCTATACTGTCGGCAAACGGCCTGGATACCGGTATGTCTATACAAGAAATACTTGTCAAAATATATGTTGGTTCAGTGCTGCTTCGTTGCTTGTGAAACCATCCTGTGAATAAAGGCACCATTGTCGCAGCGTTCCTACGACGGATTTGGACAGAGATTTGTTGTGCGAGAATCCTGAAAGTTTTTCGGAACTTGTTAACCCTTGGTATTCGAGTGACTGCTGTTACGCACAAAACGCTTCTCATGATTGGGCAATAAATGTTGTTAACACGTGGGTGAGCCATTATTGCCTTGAAAGCGTGTCTCTGTAACCGTCGCCTGGGGCTTTATGGCCTGAATTTTGAATTTCTAGGCCCATTTCGAGGAGGCCTTTTGACGAATCGACACTATTTTTGCGCCTTGGAGTCTGAAATGACTACGTCGTTTTGATTATGAATCACGTTTGCTCATAAATGACACAACCCTTGGACTTGTAATCGAACCCCTTCGCCACCTATAAAAGAGGTACTTAGTGGATTCTGGACACCACTCATTCTTGACTCCCTAGCGAAATTCAAAGAAGACACTTGCTGACTGTTTCATGAAGTTCTTCCTACGATTTTTTTCCCTGTCAATTTTAGGTAACCATCTCCTTCACTTATTCCCATTTTTCTTTTTTTTTCTTTTTGAATGTCTGGGAGAATGCATGCTGGCTCAAGCCATATTGGCCCTAGGGTCAGAGGAGGGAGAGCTTCGTCTCGAACTCCTATGCAACATGGTGGGAAGATCCCAGTCACTTCCTCTAGCACCAAGCCACTTCGCTTAGAGAGGGAGGCGTCGCCTTATTCACAACGGAGGGTGATCATACCCTTTTCGGAATCCTCTTTTGAGTCAGGGGATAGCCGTTCTTATGAGAGTGAGGTAAGTGTTGATTTGTACCTCTCTGATGATGTGGCTTTTTACCGCAGCGCGAAGATTTTTAACTTAGCTCTCTGTAAGATGGCTGGTGAGGGCACATCTGGTGAAAGGGCAATGAACCAGCAATACATTTTAAAGACTACTTCAGGTTTATGCAATGTGGTGGCACACCGGATTGACTAGGTGAAGCTCCAAGACAAACATCCTTACTGCTGGGTAGCAGATGAGTTTCGGGATATACCCTCTTGTCATGCCAGGGGTGACGGAGCAAGGATAGAACCCCGGTTCAGAGTCTTCACTAAAAAGAAGCTGAAGGAACGCTTCATGGTACTGGCGCCTCATCCCACAGAAGGAATTTTCCATCTCGTCCCAGATGAGAAGTCGGTCTATATGTATGATTTTGTCTTCCTTAATCTGGGCGTACGCTTTTTGCTTACGAAATTTTAAATAGGAGTGTTGAGGTTCCTGGACTGCTCCCCCTCTCAACTTCACCCCAATGGATGAGGTTAGTCCGTTCTCTGGAAGTGCTCGGAGATCATTTTAAGTTCACCCCGACAGTGGCCATGCTTTTTTACTACACTCAGGTGGTCCGTCGTGCAAATAAGCAGAGCGAAGGAGTAAGCTTAATCACTCTCCGAACTCTATCAAATTTTGTGAACTTTGAGTCTTATACTGATTCGGCCAAAATTGATGGACAGTCCTTCAAATCGTTCTACACCAGAATACGGATTCAACCTGAGAAGCCGATCTTCTCGTAGAGCAAAGAAGGCATCAATAAATTTCCCATGAGCTGGTCTCACGAGCATTTTTTGCTGACTTCCTAAGCTTACTTCATAGAGGAAGACGAACTACCTACCGAGTCTGTGAAGGTTTTATTTACCCTTGAATCCTTTACTGTTGCACATAAGTCTTTCTTTTACAAGCGTTTGCTAGGCTCAGAAACCGTTTGTGATGAATATTTGTGTAATTTTCCACCATTTTCCATTTTACTGTCTCTTTTTGCATATCTTGATATCTCACGGCATCTAATCAATTTTCTGCTTGTTTGTGCAGTTCAAATAGAGGAACTTTCTCCAACCATGCAGAGGTTGAAATCATTGGTTGCTGGAGGAAAGTCTGTGGCTGCTGAAAATAATATCCAGTCAAAAAGGAATTCCAAGAAGGTCACTGCTGAGACCATCATCCTCACCTCTTCTGCAGGTGACGATGTCCCCCTGCTCAAGGGTGGATCTACTGATCCCAACCCCGTCATCGAAGGGAAAAAGGCAGGGGAAAACCGTAAGAAGATAAAGAATGATCCTTCAATAGAGAAGGATTCTCGCCCTCCTCCCTCCAAAAAGCTCAACGCCTCAGAGGGCCTAACTGAATCTGACGCTTCCAAGGAAAAGAACCCATCGGGCTCGACCCCGAATGCCCCAAGAAAAGGTACTACTGCTGGTACTCTGGATTCCCCAAGCAAGGGTACTATTGCTGGCGCCTAACCCTTGACCACCTTCTTCGCGCCGAAGGTCTCTTGCCCTCCTCCCAACAATTCCTGCCTCGCTCCCTTCCTGGTTTACGAGGGTCCTAGACCGGAGTCTATTCCAGGTCTGCGGTACAAGCTGAAGCCCACTCTGGAGCTAGAGGAAATCAAGGAAGCATGCGAGGCTGAAAGATGGCAGCTGGAGGAATTATCCAGTCTCCTAAAATTACTCTATAGGTTGGTGGATGACGGTCCAGAAGTTGATAGATTGACCTCAAAGGTTCAAAATCTCACCGTTTCGTCTGCCAAGGACAGAGCGACAATAAAGCTTCTCGAGGATCGACTGATGACGTGTTTTTGAGATATTGGAATGAAGAGTTCAATGAAAGAGAATCAGGTTTGTAGAATATGAACTCAATGTAATGCTTGTGCCAAGTTTAAACACAGAAGTTGTAATACAGTATAGTTGTCGTTCCACTAGGGAGGTGTTAGAATGAAGATCTTAGTTTTGAATTGATTAGGCAGAAGGTTTTTAGTTTGTTTTGATGTGAATGATGTTGAATGAAAAAGTAATAAATAACAGAGAGTGAAATTTTGCAAAAGATAACAGTGAATGGTTTTTGAGAGAAATTAATTTGGTAAAACAGGGATTGGCTTCATCACATCTTCACCTTCTGTAAGCTGCATAAGTTTTTATATAAGTAAATTGAAAAGATAGTTTATACGTCACAATCATAGTCATTTGTATCGATCCCTCGACTACAAAATTCATAAAAATGATTTCAAACCGCTGATCCCTCAGTCACTTTGAAATCATCCCAGTATTATCGATCGATTGTTTTGACGTTTATTGCGTTAGACGCCATCCCTGGCTACCTACTCACAATAAGTATTTCTTTCAGATCTGCTTTCAAAAGTCACTTCCCAGCATACTTGAGAAAACTTAAAACAAGAAAATAGTGATCAAGTACTTTCAGGCATTAAACGCAGAAGGAAATATAGAAACTTATCAAATCTCATTACTAAATAAAAACTTACAACAGCATTACTTCAGTGTTGAATGGATTACAGCCAATCCCATAAGGGAGTTTAGTTACTCATGCTTTGCATTTTCACCCTCAAAATATAAATACAAAAGATAATGGAAAAGGTTGGATTGTGAGGGAAATACAGGGGATTACAGGGATGATTCTGATGATGTTGTTTGCAACTTGATTTATAGGAGTCAAGGTTCAGCTTCCCTTTCCCACTTGCGTAGAACCCATGCAACATCTTTCAGAGACTTGTAGAAACACAAGAAAGTGGGTGAGTTGGCATCCCACATTAGTGAATATTAAATTGAAAAATCCCATACTGCATGAGTCACGCTTGAGCTTAGTGGTTACGCTCAAGCGTGAAGGGTACTGATGTTCACTGGTTGTCTTGCACTTGAGCTTCCTTAACCACGCTTAAGCGTGGTTCCTCTGTTTAGCATACGCTTGATCCACGCTTACTTCACGCTCAGGCGTACTCGGGTTCACGCTTGAGCGCCTCCTTGTCTCGCTCAAGCGTGAGACATTTCCTGATACTCTTTCATCTTCGCCCAAGCTAAATCTGTCACGCTTAAGCGAGCACTTTTATTTCAACATATATGTTCCACGCTCAAGCCACGCTCAAGCGGGGTCGAGGTTGCGCTTGAGCTTCTTATGCTTACGCTTGAGCGGGAGGAGGGACCTGATGCTGTTCTTCTTTCAATTGAGTCACGCTTGAGCTCCATATAGTCACGCTCAAGCGCCAGTCATGCCTGGGCTCACGCTTAAGCGAGCTCGGTCTCACGCTCAAGCGTGAGAGGCTGTTGATGTGTTCTTCATTTTCGCTTGAGCGCATGGGCAGCGCAGGCTTTTTTTTTTGTTTCTTTCCACGCTTAAGCGTGCAGTGTGCCACGCTCAAGCGTCCTTGCTTGATGTTCTATTGCTCCTTTGTTTCTTCAAGGTTTTTGATAACTTCTTCACTGATTTTTACAATTCAAGCTTCTTTATTTTAACACATTATTTATAATCAAAATCATGCTCAATTATTTATCAATTTAGTTAATTTATTCAGAAATGGGTCCAATTGAGTCATGCATTTAATCATAAAATAAGCACTTATCATCGACTCAAGACGTCAAAAGAGTATGGTGAATGCATGTATATAGAGACCCTTACACAGAAGTCCCTAGTGAAAGACCTGGAGGGCAAGTTGGCAAAACAGAAGAAGATTACCTCCGACCTCAATGCAAGCCTCTACACTGAAAAGGAAAGAACGACCAAGCTAGAAGAGGAACTGAAGGCAAAAGCCTACAGCTTCTTGAAGCAGGCTGAAGAATGGGCTCGGAGGGAGAAGGACCTACTCATGGAAATCAAAAGTTTGAAGTTGGCGAGTCCGAATGACGACAACACTGCATTGAGGGCGGAGTTAGCGGCTGCTATCGCCAAAGCCGATGAAGCGGTTGACATTTGTGTTCAAGTCACCGAGGATTCCTTTGGGTTAGTTGTGCATCAAATTATTCATCGCAATCCCAAAGTGGAACTCAACTTGAATGGTATCAATCCATTCTATAAGTTTCATGGAGGAAACTCATAGCAGTTGTTGACAACCGTCATGAGGATTAGCCCAACACTCCGTACGAGCTGCCTTCTCTACCCGAAGACCAGTCCATGGGGCCTTCTCTCTTAGTCCCGATCACCTGTAAACCCAGAGGTGAAGGGACTAGCACAGGTAATGATGAGAACAAAGCCACCTAAGGAAAGAAGGGTGAGGTCAGAGCTGAGTAGAAAGACGGGGGATGAGGTAGTACAAAAGAAAGGTTAATCTTCAGCCTCTCCAACTTTTCTTCTTCATTTGTATTGCTGTGTATCGGGATCAGCTTCAGTTTTTATTAATTTCTGAACTTTTTGAATGAATGGAACATTTATCCTTAAGTACTTTCCATCGTATTTATCCTAAGTTTCTTCAATAGACTTGTTGAATTTTTTACCTTTATACGACATTCTAAGCTGTTCTTGTGAAAGATATCTTAAGATCGTATTGCAACAAATATCTCAAAGTAAATCAATCAGATCAGATCTTAAATAATCAAAATGTAGGACGGAGAATCACACACATGATCCCTGTCCCCAACTGTGAGTGCGGTAACAGGTAGATACCTGTCATAAGGTTCTGCCCTTAATTTCTTTGGGATAACAGGTTTTATCCATCCTTTATACTGATGATATGGCTTGTATCTGTCCTTTATCTGTCCTGAACCATAAGAGTAATGATAAAGCTTTTCATTAAGAATAAGATGATGAGGAATGCCTATGCTAGGAGGTGTGTCGTCAAGGCCAAAGCGGTGAAGACCATCCGTCCTGAGGAAAAATGATCATGAAAATGATCATCGAGCCTTCATCAATCCTGCCCTCCAAGCCTTCATTACCTGGGGTTCAGTGTGGCCTTGGGAAAGGACCAGCTTGCAGCGCCCAGGCCTTCACCGGTGTTCGGTCATACCTACTAACCGTACTTGGAGTTTGGTTTTAATCCTGCCCTCCAAGACTTCATTACCTGGGGTTCAGCGTGGCCTTGGAAAAGAACCAGCTTACTACGCCTAGGCCTTCTATTACCTGGGGTTCAGCGTGGCCTTGGAAAAAACCAGCTTGCTAGGCCTAGGCCTTCACCGGTGTTTGGTCATACCTACTAACCGTACTTGGAGTTTGGTTTTAGTCCTGCCCTCTAAGCCTTCATTACCTGGGGTTCAGCGTGGCCTTGGAAAAGAACCAGCTGGCTACGCCCAGGCCTTCACGGGCGTTCGCCCTTTAATTCTTTCGAGGAATCGTATCGCTAACTACGGAATTAGGATCATCCATCCTGAAGAACCTTTCATACAATAGCATTGTACTAAAAATAACAACACAAAAGGGTGAACGCATCATAATTATACAAGAATTCTTTATTAAATTATGTATGAATTACAAGAGGAGCACAGTTGGGGTCGTGCCTCGTTAAAACCTCCTTGGAAAAACCTAAGGAAAAAGAGTACACGCTGTCTTACCAACTAGCTATAATAGATGCGCAAGTTCTGGGTATTCCACTTGTTGTGGATCGATGAGCCATCAAGATTCTCCAGGCGGTATGAGCCTTTGCCTGTGACCTCGGATACTCTGTAGGGATCTTCCCACGTTGGAGCGAGCTTGCCTTGGTGTGCAAATTTGTTCCCCACACTTGCTTTCCTTAAAACCAAATCTGCAACATTGAAAGTCCTGGACTGGACTCGTTTGTTATAGCGGAGAGCGGCTTTGGCTTTAATATCTTGGTCCCTAACAAAAGCTTTTTCTCTGAGTTCTTGGATCACATCCATTTCCAATGCCAAGTTAGCGTTGTTGTCTTTCTCTGGGAAGTACTTGACCCTTGCAGAGGCAATCTGTAACTCCATTGGTAGCATTGCCTCGATACCGTAAGTCAGACGATATAGAGATTCATTTGTAGAGGAATGAGGCATCGTACCGTATTCCCAAAGGACATGACATAACTAATCTATCCACCCACCCTTGGCTTCCCCGAGGCGTTTCTTCAACCCCTTCAGTACTTCTCTATTGGCCACTTCAGCTTGACTCTTAGTCTGTGGGTGTTCGATGGATGAGAATATTTGGACTATGCCCAATCCTTTAAGCAGATCTGTGAACTTCCTATCAGTGAATTGAGTGTCGTTGTCTGTGATAACCTGTGCTAGTACCCCGAATCGTGTTATGATGTTTTCATACATAAAACGTCGAGTTCAGGCTGAAGTGATGTGGACCACTGGTTCTACCTCAATCCATTTGATGAAGTAATCAACTCCCACAATAAGGTATTTAATGCCCCCAGGCGCAGTTGGAAAAGGCCCTAGGATATCCAAACCCTACTGGTAGAAAGGCCATGGCACAGCTGATGTGAAAAGTTCCTCAGCCGGTGTGTGGTAAAGGTTAGAGAATCTTTGGCAAGCGTCGCACCTCTTCACGAAGTTAATGGAATCCTGCTTTATTGTGGGCCACCAATATCCAGCCCTGAGGATTTTTCTCATTAAGCTTCTTCCTCCGGCGTGGTATCCACATTGCCCCTTGTGCACTTCTTCCATTACTCCTTGTATCTCGTTTTCCTTTAAACAAAGGAGGTAAGGCACTGAAAATCCTCTTTTGTAGAAAACACCATCAATCATGGTGAAATATGGCAACTCCCGTTTTATTCTTCTCTTTTCCTTCTCGTCGGTGGGCAGCTGTCTGTCAGCCAGGTAACGGATAGAAGGAGTAACCCATGAATTCTCATAGGAAGAACTGACCATTATAGCGTTTAGAGAGGGGAACAAGGGAATGCTAGGCGATGTCAACGTACTCTGGACCATAATGGTGGTGTTTCCTAGATGTTTCGTGCTCGCTAGCCTGGACAGAATATCCGCCCTAGCATTTTCATTTCTTGGGACATATTTGAACTAACATTGAAAATCTTTCTCTCAACTCCTTTACACAATTCAAATATAACTAGAGTTAAGGCTCACGGACTTGGTATTCACCTTGTATTTATGATATTACTAGCTGAGAGTCGTTGTAGAGGTTGACTTCGGACGCTCTGATATCGATCACAACTCGTAGTTCGGTGAGGCAAGCTTTATACTCAGCTTGATTGTTGGAGGTCTTGAAATTAAAGTGGAGGGAAATCTCCAGATGGACCCCATCATCACTTTCTACCACCACTCCTGCTCCACAGCCTTTATTATTGGAAGATCCGTCCACATAAACAGTCCAATGCCATCGAACCACTGTTGGATCTGTCCCCAGCATTTTTGCTATAAAATTAGTCAGAACCTGGGCTTTTATTGCACCTCGTGGCTCGTAAGAAACATCAAATTCTGAAAGCTCGATGGACTACTTGATCATTCGCCCCACGAGGTCTAGCTTGCTTAGCACAGAGCAGAGTGGCAGATCCGTTCTCACGATAATTGGGTGAGCATGGAAGTAAGGTCGTAGACGAAGAGAAGCATACACGACTGCGAGAACGGCTTTCTCAATCTTCTGGTACCGACTCTCAGCACCCTACAACATCTTACTTGTGAAATACACAGGCCTCTATCCATCCGGGGTCTCCTTGACTAAAGTGACCCCTAACACTTTATCAGAAATTGCCAAGTACAAAATAAGTGTTTCTCCGGGGTCAAGCTTTACCAATATTGGAGGTTTAGACAGCACCTCCTTAAGCTCCTGAAAAGCTTGTTCCTGCTCTTGTCCCCATTCAAATTTCTTAGCTTTCTTCAAAACTTTGTAAAGAGGAAGTGATCGGTGCGCCATCTTGGGCATGAATCGTGCCAGGGCTGCTACTTTGCCATTTAGTGATTGAACCTCCCTTAGATTCTTCGGGCTCTGCATGTCGAGAATGGTTTGGCATTTCCCCGAATTAGCCTTAATACCTCGATGAGTCAACATGAAACCTAGGAATTTCCCAGCTGGAACAGCAAAGGTGCATTTCAATGGGTTCAGCCTCATGTTGTACTTCCTCAGCCGCAGGAACACGTGACACAAGTCTTCCAAATGGTCGCCTCTACTAGAGGTTTTGACAATGATATCATAAATGTACACTTCTACTAACTGAGTGTGCAAGCCTTTGAATACCTTTTTGATCATACGCTGGTAAGTGGTTCCAGCATTCTTCAAGCCAAAGGGCATAACAGTGTAGCAGAAAACACCACGATCATTGATGAAAGCTGTCTTCTCTTGATCCTCCTCTTACATCAGAATTTGGTTATACCCCGAATACGCGTCCATGAAGCTCAGGTATTGATAACCAGATGAGTCATCCACCATCCGATCTATGTTGGGGAGAGGGTACGGATCCTTTGGGCAACAACGATTTAAATCCATATAGTAAATACACATCCTCCACTTGCCATTGGCCTTCTGGACCATCACAATGTTGGATAGCCAAGAAGAGTAACGGATCTCTTTAATAAATCCATCCTTCAGCAATTCTTCTGTCTGCTCACAGGATGCTTTCTATTTCTTTGGGCCCAGTCTACGCTTCTTCTGAGTAATCGGCCTCGTCTCTGGATAAACAGCTAGCTTATGACAATAGATGTCTGGATCCATATCAGGCATATCAGCTGCTATCCATGTAAAAAGGTCTTTGAATTCTTGGAGGAGCATAAGCAAGCGCTGCTCCATGACTGGCTCTAGCTTGTCATTTATATGTATGACCTTTTCTGAAGAATCTCCCAAGACGACTTCCCTGGAGCCTCCATCCGGCGTGGGCTTTGACGGATTGAGCAGATCAATCTTCAATTCCGCTCTAAGATCCAAATTAATTAGGCGTACAGACCCCACCGCAGATCTTCCATCATTCAGCTTCCTTTTCTTGTTGAAGGCCTCAAGCTTCACCATATTAAGGCTCAAGTTATAACAATATCTGGCCATCTCCTGATCTCCTCTGACGGAAGACACATTGTTGTCCTTGTCTATAAACTTGATAAGCAGATGAGGAGTTGAAACAATGGCTTCCATAGCATTCAGGGTTGGGCGGCCTATGATTCCATTGTATGGTGATTCCACATCGATCACAAAAACTCTGGATTTCACCGTCCTAGCTCTTGACTCGCCCTCAAAGGTTATCAGGGTGTCTAAGTATCCCTTTGTTGGTTGCTTGGCTCCATTGAAAGCTGTCAGATCCTGCGTGTAAGGCTACAAGTCAGAGTCATTAAAGCCCATACGTTTGAAACAACCATAGAAAATAACATCACAGGAACTCCCCTGATCAACAAGTATCCTCTTCACATCCTTATTAGCGATGACAGCCACTATTACCACCGCGTCATTGCCTCCAGGGACCGTTAGGCCAAAATCATCATCAGAGAAGGATATTACTGGTGCCACCACACTATCTCTGAAGGGGCAATTGTCTCTGGGTTTTCCTTAGAGCGAAAGGACCATGCAATGATGATTTTTCCTGGCTGTAATGGAAGCTCCTCCTCTAGCAAAACCCCCCGCTATCATATCGATGACCTCGCGTCGGCCCTGGTGTTGTTGCTGAGGGGTGATATTCTGCTGTGCAGGCTCACCAGTTATGATCCTTTTTTGTTTTTCTGTAACAGTAAGTCTCCTGACCGGGGTGCGTCTATCGTTGCCGTCGTCCTCACGGTCTCTTCCCCGTTTCTCCATTTGGTCTAACTCATCGAAGTATCACTCTTTAAATAAGTACTGCTTAAGCTTGCCCTCTCGGATCAGGGTTTCAATGGTGTTCTTCAGGCCCTAGCATTTATCTATAGAATGGTCGCTCTGTTCGTGGAACTCACAGTACTTTTGCTGGTCCCCATGCTTTCGAATATGGGGCGACCTTCTGATCCTGTATACACTGAGTATTGGCCATCAGACCTCCCTCAGAATCTGCGAATGCTTGACACTCAGTGGAGTATAGTGACTGAATGTGTTCACGCGCTTCTCCTGATGTCGGGGTACAGGGTTATTATAGGCGCTGCTATGGAATGGTCTTTCCATGCATTCAGATCTTGGTCTATCCTTATCTCTCCGGGGTTGCTGGTGCAGCGTTGGTGGTTTTGCTTTGGCCGCTGTTGCCTCCAAATGCATCTCAATACCCATATATTTAGATGCTTTCCTCTTGAATTCCTCAAAATTCGTAGGAGGACTCTTCGCCAATGATAAGGTGAAAGCAGAGTTCGGTTATAAAGCTTCTATCATGATGTACAACTGTAGTGCCTCTGCTAAATTTGGAACAGCGGCTGCTTCCTTATAGAACCTTTTCAAGAAGTCTTTAAAAGTCTCACGCTCCCCCTGCCGGATTTGAGCCAACATATGAGTGGTTTTGGGGACATCTCTGGAGATGACAACGTGATCCGTGAATGTTGTTGCCATCTCTCCCCATGAACCGATGGAGCCTGATGGTAGCCCCTTGAACCAACTGAGAGCATCGTCTACCAGGGTACGAGGAAATATCCTACACATAACATCTTCATCCGCTCCCAAGTACATGGTTTCATACACGTACGCATCCAAGTGCTTAGTAGGATCCGTCTCTCTATTATATTTCCTAATGGAAAGAGGTTGAGTGGTCTGCAGGTGCTTTGGAATAACCACATTCATCAATCTTTGAGAAAATGGGACGCTAAGTTTGTACACCCCGTGCATCACCGTTAGATCCCATCTCCTGCCACTGGCTCTTTCTCCAGAGTCATGCGTTTGTTCCTTCTTTTATATGTGGGGATCTGTGAGTATTGAAGGCTGGTAAATTTTCTCCCTTCTGCCATGTGGTGAGTCCCTTTAGCTTGAGACATCACTTTCTCTGCCACAGACTTCTTCTCACGTTTCAACTCCATCAGTTCCTCCATCAACTTGCGTATCATCTCATCCCGTGGATCGGGCGTAGACACTTGCACCATTCTCCTTGAACTTCCTCTTGGTGACTCGAAAGCCAAATGCCTATTTACTTATTGTTCCTTGGCAGTGACATCCTCTATGTACCCATCTTGTATGTCTCTCCCATGGCCTTCCATGATATAAGACTAGACTTCGAAAACGAGAGGTGGGAATAACTTTAGCGGGTCTCACCAGGCGTGCCAATGAACTGTCCTGGACCGGAGTCAATAGATCCAGTGTTAGGCCAGCCATGAAAGTCAAAGGTTTGGGAATTTGTACACCGGTACAGTGGATATCCAGTATTATAATCCGATCTCTCAGTGGGAGAAGATTGGTATTGACGTCCTGGAGATCCTACACACCAGTCCTTCACGTTGAAGTAGGACAAAAGGTGGTGCCACCTGTGAAAGTTCTCCGACGCTCAAGTTAGTAAGTATATAATGTGATAAGATAAGATAAGATGAAGATTTAAGAGTCAAAAGTCCTTTCCTGTTTGTGTTCTTGCTGTATCTATAGATGGAGGAGAATGATGGTCTGATTGTCCCAGGGAACAACCCTGACTCTCCTCGAATAATGAGACTTGGGAGTGGAGAATATCCACTTTATCCTGTCAAAGCATAGCGTATATATATATATATATATATATATATATATATATATATATTTAATCAGCGTGGGAAACTAAGTATTGGCAAAGCGATAACGTGCATGCCTCTCGAAGGCAGATATCCATCATGGGCGATTAGAGTTGATGCACTCTTCCCAAATCCACTAACAATTGATTAATAACTGTTCTGATGTGGTGAATGTGTTATGTCCGATGTGCTAGGTGTCAACATAGGCTCACCGGTATACGGAGAGCGCCTATACAGTCTTGTTAGTTCGATGTCTTACCTGTTGAATCGGTGACACTGATAGATAGGATGACACGTCTCACTCGTCTTGGTACCAGTATTAAGACCGGATCAGTTGTAGATTATGTAGAATACATATTGTATTTTGGGAGATAATGTATGCTCTTATTCCTCTTTGTTTGACATATATAATTTGACTTTTACTTTGTTAAGAATGAATAAAGACTTTATATTCTTAATACACCTTTTATATCATCTTGATGTGTCATTTTAATACCAATCCACTATATCTTAATTACAAATTAATTAAAACTGCTATATATTGATTTTATTAAATAACATTTTCTTTACATTAAAATAGTTTATAAATTACATTATTACATTAACATAAACTAACTAACTCATATATACATCAGATTCTAGTTTAAAATATTTAAATTAATATTAAGGATTGATATGATATGATTATTAATACATTATGGACTTCTTTGATACAAATTACAAGTTACAATTAATTAGGGACTAATATGTTAGTTTTTTTTTCAAAATATGAGACAAATACCAATTTGATGTAATATAATATACATTAGTAATTAAATTGATATAATATAATATTATATACGTTATAGACCAAATTGATGTATTTAATCATTGGAGGTTGAAAGTATCCAAATCAATGTAAAACATGACTACTACGTGACAATTTACATAACACTTAACATGTGACGTCGTCTAATTGCAAGGACCAACTTAATGGATAGTTTATCTACGTTAGGCTTTATAACGTCATTTTCATAGGTTAAAGAGTAAGTTTATCAATTATGTATATGTTTATGACTTCAAGGGTATACTCATATAAATAAATGTAATCGAGCTTCTTCTCCTTCACTTCAGTCACCTTTCCTCTCGGTGTTCCCCATTCTCAAAGACACTTCACAAATGTTTGTTAGAGTCTTCAACTTTCCCTTTTCTTCTTTCATTATTTCATGGCCAGACCCCAACAACGCTATCATGGAGTCCGTCAAAGGCACTAGGGCTCTTGGGTCTCTAAAATTCGCCACCCTTTTATTGTACATTTACTTTCCCTTCTTCATTCCCAACAAACTTTAGTAGCGTTTCTTCATTTTCGAAGACAACATAATAAATTAACAATATATTGCCAACACAATTCTCCCCTCTTAAAAAATTTAGTTTGGCATTTTTTATTTTATTTTAGAAGAAATCAAACATGCATCATGATGTTTCAATAACTCATGCACTATATTCAATAACTCAACTAGATCTCTTCACATAAATTTCACTAATGATGCTAGCAATTTACTAGTACACTATTAAGCACTTGATACGGTTATTGCATGCACTCTTGAGGGCTATGTGTAGTTAGGAAGATTTTTAATTGAAAGTTTTGTCTTTTTTTATTGGGTATATAGAAAAACTAGAATATCGCTTGGAACCTTTGAAACAGTAGAAGATGCAGCGAGAGCATATAATGAAGCAGCAAGACTTATGTGTGGGCCAAAAGCACGCACCAATTTCCTATACAATCCTAATGAACCACATTTATCCTCATCCAAGCTTCTCTCTGCTACTTTAACAGCAAAGTTACACAAGTGCCACATGGCTTCCCGTTCCCTTCAAATGTCCAAATAGAAACAAGCACAGAAAGAGCCTCCTCAACCATCACACAGATCCAACCCATTTACCTCTGATAATGCCCTAGCTGAAACAAGCACTGACAATGGTTTTAGGAGGCCAGAGAATAGACATGAGGAATTAAGGTGGCTAGAGGGAAATTAGGCTGGTGTGGAAGGCCAAGTTGAAGTTTCCTACCTACAATTTCAGCCAGCTCTTGAAGATGATCACATAGAGCAGATGATACAAGAGTTGCTTGATTATGGATCAATTGAGCTTTGCTCGGTGGGTTTAGCTTAGACTCTAAAATATGTAGCACTCTTCATTGGCTAAGACAAAAATCTTCCCCCCCCTTTTTTAGTTGGTACTAATTCACCATGTAATAAAAGTACAAGTTTATTAACATATAGGAGAGTCACCATTAGTTTTCTATCACTTTAGTATAAATTTTATTATTATTTTAGTAAATCTTGAACTTTTAATTCATAAGCAAGAGTTACTTATTTCATACTATACTACCAATCAAATTCAAGTCATGTGATTGTCATAAATAAGCAGCCGACCATGTGAGCCAAAAGACCCTTGGCCATATTCCTCTCTTATCACTTGTTTTTCTATAGTAGTTAATAGACCAAACAACCTTTTGTATTCGATCTTTTGAAGTATTCCTCCTATTCTCAATTTTTGCTCTCACTAACTACACAACTTAATTGTCCATTCATAATCCACATACTCTACTCCTTCTAATTAAAATGGTTTATATGTCAACCTATTATAATGTCCTTTGAATCCTTTATAGAGACCCCATCACTATCTGAGATGCGTAAGCAGAATAACTTAGAAAAAATATTGTTTTTTAAAAGCCGTTTCTTTTATTATTTGTTTTAATTCGAAAAAGGATTGATAATCTTATTGATTCTGCCTACATGTATAAAAAAGGCAGAAAAGAATAATACTACTTTCTATATATATAGACACACACATAAATGTGTGTGATTTAAGCTAATCACTGATATTTATCACTATTATAATAGTTTAAGATGGTAAATCCATTTAAACACAAATATATATATATGAGAATATGTAGGCTGAGGTGTGTGATAGCATTATCCTATTAAGAGTTTATTTGCAGTATATGCGGGCTCCATAGGAGCCAACAACCCCTGCTAGTATAAACTAGGGTTAAAACTAGCAAGAAAAAAGAAGAAGAAATCTAACAGAGAGAAGAGAGAGAACAACAAGAGAAAATTATTAATCAATTAGGGTTTGTGAAAACCATCTATATGTAGTAAATCATAAATCTGTTAGTAAAATATTTTAAAATAAACAATATATATTATTAAAATAAAACATCAGGAGATGGTTAACGAAAATAATTTGAACTGTGTAAACAAAGAATCTTATCTGTAAGTTAGTGGATGGTTAACATAAAGATAATAAGATTAACGTTGAAAGGAATTTTGGAAATAGGAGATAAGGTTTGACCCCTTCAAATAAGTAAGGGGAACCTATTTTTTAAATTGAGCCATTTTCGGATAAGATTTAAAATTCAAATTAATTTTAATAAAACAAGAAATAAAAAGGTTTCTACATCCACTCAATCATACGTACATATGTTTATATACATATATATATATATATGTGTGTGTGTGTGTGTGATTTAAGCTAATCATTGATATTTATCACTATTATAATATATTAAGATGGTAAATCCATCTAAACATACATACACACACACACACACACACACACACATATATATATATATATATATGTGTGTGTGTGTATGTGTGTTAGAGAATGTGTAGGCTGAAGTATGTGATAACATTACCTTTAGGAGTTTATTGGCAGTATATGCGGGCTCTATAAGATACAACAACTTCTTCTGGTGTAAACTAAGGCCAAAACTAGCAATAGAGAAAGAAAAAAAATAAGAAACCAAGGAGAGAGAAAAGAAAGAGAAAATGGCAAGAGGATTAATAAGGTTGCGTTTAGTAACAAAAAATTATTCTAATTTTCTGAGAAAAGTTTTCTGCTTATTTTCCAAAATTTTCATTTCCTAGAATAGCTAGAAAAATTTTGAAAACTCGTTTAGATAATGTGACAGTTTTTTTAATTTGGAAAACTAGAGAATTAAAAAAGTTGTTCAAGTGCACTCAGTTTTCTAATTTTTTTTCCAAACATTCTTTAATTCAAATTAATTGGGATATGTCTTATATATATATTATTTGTGATAATGTTGTATAGTATATGCATCACATAAAAATTGTGACAAAAATTTAAAGTTATATTAAAATGAGAGCAAATGAGTTTGTGTTTAAATATATTTCAAAATAGTAGCAGTAAACTTTTCGAATTAGTAGCTGTTTGTTTCATATTCTCATTTGGTTACAACAGTCTTTATCTTGTAATTTAGTTACTTTATCTTGTAATTCAATTACCTTATCTTGTAATTCAGTTACCGTCTTTTCTATTTTTCTATTTTTCTTAGGAAACCTTTTAAAAAGGTTTTCTGATTTTCTTAAAAAATAGAAAATTAGTTTTCTATTTTTCTATAAAAAAATTAAATAATTTATAAATAAATAGTTTTTCTATTTTTTAAATTTTTCTAAGAATCATTTTCTATTTTTCTAAGAAAATTTATTAACTAAACGCAGCATAATCAATTAGGGTTTTTGAAAACCACCTATATGAGTAAATCATAAACCTGTTAGTAAAATATTTTAAAATAAATAGATATATTATTAAAATAAAATATCTGGAGACAGTTAACGAAAATAATTTAAACGTGTAAATAAAGAATCTTATCTCTAAATTAGTAGACGGTTAACATAATGAGATTAACGTTGAAAGGAATTAAGAGATAAGGTTTGACCTTGTCAAATAAGTAAGAGGAACCTATTATTTTGTGACCATTCAAATTGAGTCATTTTTGGATAAAATTTGAAATTCAAATTAATCTTAATAAAACAAAAAATAAAAAGGTTTCCACTTCTGCTTAATGGTACACACAAGAGGGAACAAATCAAAAAATTTGCATTAGAATCAATATTTTGAATCAATCTTGTATGCGTAAATCCATAACCTTTCTTACTTGTTCATAAGTTCAGACACACGTCTTAATATATACTCTTTGAACTTTATCAAACCAATGTAAAACTTTTTTGAGATACCATTTTCACACAATAGTCGAATATATTTCATTTCATATTTTAATGTATAGGAAAAATTAATTAGATTCAGAATCTCTTTTATGTTATACTTACATATACATATATATATATATATAACATTGACCTTTTCTAATTAATTATATGCAATTTTATATAAGAAAGTGCAGAAGGTCTATATCAATTAAAAAGATATATACCAAAAAATATATACATATAAAAAGAGGTTTGTGAACGATTAAAAGAGAAAATTTCAAATGAAATTTTATTAAATTTTAGATATTTAATTTAACTTATCCTATATATATATATATATATTATAAGTTTGAATATATTTTTTGTCCCAATATTAATTTTAACCTTTTTTTTTGGTCCTTCATTTTTTTGTTTAGTTTGGGTTGTTATGTGATTTAATTTGTTGTTTTAAGTCTTTAATGTACCTTTATTTAAAAATGCTAACTCATTAAATAAAAAGCTGACATCACATGGCCAATATGTACATTAATAATACGACACTTGAGATATTTTGGGTTAAATATATTTTTGACCTCTATATTTTCACATATTTTTTTTTTATTTTGATTCATGACATGTTTTCACTCCCGGTATTTGAGCGTGGCCATGATGTGGTCGTTGAAGGCAAGGATTGTGATGACAACCGTTTATTTTATCTATTGGCCTGATTTTTGTCAGGTAATTTTTTGAACTCGAAAAATTCGGTTAAGGATTTTGTTACTAATTCGTAGATGCATGGTGAGATTGCATGCAGCATAAATGACAAGCAAACATAAAAGAGAGGAGGTTTCTCAAAGCCATTACTATTGTTTTTTTTTCTCCCAGACAAAGTTGGTTAAAGGGTGTGGAAATGTTGTATAGTTTATATAATGCTTTGTGGTTACTACAATGGTCATTCATCATTTCTTCATTTTGGTTTGTGGCGGTCATTTGCTATACAATTGACGGGTAGTTTGGTTTGGGTCATGAAATAAATATGAGAATGTGTGCAAAATGTGTAATTAGTGAATAAATATAAATATGTGATCGTGCTTAAATAATGCTAATTCATGATATGTTTTTTTACTTATTTAATTAAAAATTATTGAATTTGTTACATTTATGTAATGACACCACACTCGGTTAAACGTGATGAGTTAATCATCCATCGAAAGTGTTACAGGACTTTGATGACTTTAAAATCGTTTCTTTTATTTTGGTTAAGTATTTATTACGTCTAATTCGTGGATGCTAATAAGAATGCTCGAAACATGAATGCCAAGCACATTAGACAAGAATACATCCGTGGATGCTAGATGAGAATGCCAGCAGTATGAATGCAAAGCAGAGAAGATAAGAGCTTTTCGAAGCCATTACTATTGTTTTCTATATTTTCTCTTCTTTCATTTAAAAAAAAAAACTAGTTGAAGGCTATAGAAATGTGCATCTAATATTTTGTGATACTACAATGGTCATTCATTGTTTGTGCATTTTGGTTTGTGGTGGTCTTGTGCTGTATATTTAGCTGAGAGTTTGGTTTTAGTCATGAAATAAGTGTGAGAATGTAGCAAAATGTTTATAATTAGGTGATGAGACTTAATTAATGGTGATTTTTTATGTGTTTTTACTTATTTAATTAAAAAATTATGTAATCTTTTATTAAATACATTTATGAAACATTTTTGAAATTATTTTAGGCAGTTTTTATACATGTCAATTTTTTATGCAATATCAATTTTATCTTATTTTTAATTCAATAATTTCATAGAAAAATATATTTTTTTTCAATAAGATATATGAGATCATTCTATTAGTTACATATGATTGGTTTGATTATAAACAAAGTTAATTATATATAAAATATATCAATATACAAATTATAGTATTTTAATCAAATATATATTACTTAAGCTTTTTTAAAACAACCATTAATCATATATCATATCTTATAACATATATAATATATAGTATATAGTATATAATAATCTATAAATCTATAATTATATTAACAATAAATTATATTTATAGTAATATGTATATAATTTTATTGATTAATATATCATTATATAATTTGATTAATTTGTAGTAATTTGTACATGATTTGATTCACATACTGGACCCAAGACTTGATATCGGATCATGTCCAAACCATGCACACCCGCATGAAGCATATAATGGTACTACACCCTGTATGAAGCGCATATTGGGAACAATAAGGAGGACACCCAGGTATACATCTAGAATTAAATGTATGAGTCCAGGAAGATTGTATATATGGCCCCATATCATAGAGAGTAAGGGTCTCTTGTATAAATATTGTCAATTATTTTAATCATTTTACACTTTCACTTATTAGTGTTCATTGTAGCGCTCATTGGCAGCTCATGGTGATCTGTCCCAAACATTCAATTATTTTATGCTTTGATTCCTTGCATGGGACTGCTCCGCAAGACTTCAAAGCAATAGTAATGGCGTAAGTTCATCTAAAAAAATTAAATAACTTTCTATAAATTCAAATTAAGTCGTTCTCTTCGTCTACTAACTATTCACGTGTTTTATTCTTACGTAGGGCTATAACTAGATACACTAGACTACGTGGAAGCATCAGTCGGAAAAAGTCTAGTGGATCAACCTAAAAGTAAGTACTTTAAATGTCCTGCATTCTTATTTATTAAGTTCTAAAAACTTAGTAACATTGTCCAAATGTTTATTTTATGTACCTTGTAGTCTCATAGGCAAGGGTAGCTCTGACATTAATGCAAAAAAGACTTTTTACATGAGTTATTTTTAGCTTTTTACATCGGTTGTTAGACAGATCCAGTGTAAAAAATGGTTTTTACACTAGTTATGATACTAATACCCGATGTAAAAAGGGTCTTTTGTACCTACTGTTTTTATATATCCGGTGTAAAATATGATAATTTACACTGGATTCCTTTTCGTACCCAGTACATAATTGTTTAATTTAACTCCTGTTAGTTTTTTATAACCGGTGTAAAAACCTTTTTTTTTTTTGCTTTTTTTCTAATTTTTGTTTTCCTTTTTTCCTTTGCTTTTCAAACCTCTTTTAAGTTAATTGCCAGTATCAAATTTCAATGACCAATTTCAAATGATAATATTAAGTGTAATATGGCACACTTATATATTTGAAAACAAAGAAATTTAATATTAAGTACCTCATGTCCTCTCATAGTTTTTCAAATACATGCTTCTACGAGGAAAATATAGAGAGGAAATAGAAAAGTGATCATACTTTTGATCCATGAACAACAACTCTAAAACTTTGTGATGACCTATCTTCTCTTTCCAAGTAGCATTTGTCTTTGGGCACTGGCTCAACAAAAACATGCTTCCCTGATTCAAAAAGATGCCCAATATTATATCTACAGTTGCAGGTAAATTATCAATAAACAAAAATTTACTTTCAAGTAACTTTTAGATTAAAAATCATATTAAAAATCTAATTGAAAAGTCTTCACTGTTAGCCATTTTTAAAAAGATAACAAAATGTTTTATTGGTTTAAAAATAGACAAAAATTTTGATCAAAAATCAAATTGACACATGTATCTTCCCATTTATATATGCTAAAATCCTCCTTTATAATATATATATATATATATATATATAGATATAGATGTAACAGATAAGAAAATTAATATGAGATCTGTTGCTACTCAATTTTATCCGGGCCCATTTAAAATTTTCAATAAATAATAAAAATACCAAAAAATAGAAAATTCTTTTTAGAAAAAAGTGAACCTATGGGTTTGTTTGAATTTCAAATTATTGATTCGGGTTTTGACTTTTAAATTTTAAATCCTTATCAAGACCATAAATTTTTGAACTCCTAGACTTAGAAATTTTCAAAATTCAAGAAGGAGGTTTAAAATTTGAATTTCATAAGGGATAAGATTTTAGAAGGTTAGAGAAAGAAAGAGATAAAGCTTTTTAAATAAATGAGTATATTATAAAATGTGGTAAGTTTTTTTTTAAAAAAATAATCAAATTTTATAATCCTATTATCTATATGAGATAATGATAAGAGGATAAGATGGAGATTTTAAGGAATGAGATAAAGTTTCTTTTGAAGAGATAGGGTTTTTAAATATTATAAGATGAGATAGAGCTTTTAGCTTCAGATTTTATAATTATATCAATTAAGCTAACTTTGTTTATTAATATATAAGCTACGAGATAATGAAAAAGAATATATATTATAATAGATAAAGGGAAATGGATTTCATGTTATATAATAGAATAATAAAATGCTTCACTGGTGAGGAGATAAAGAAAATCAATTTTTTGTTAAATAATAATATATAGAAGATTGAATGGAGATATATAAGACACGTTGCAGAGGAAAATATGTGATTCACGTAAAAGAGACAAGGAAACAATGAATTTTATATTATAAAATCAAAAAGGAATCAGATTTATATATTATAAGCCAAAAAAAGGGATTAGAGATAGGAACGTGAATCAGGGGGAGGAGTTTAGGTAACTAAATTGAACATATATATATATATATATTCACGCTGGAGGGATCAGAAAAGGGGGGAGGAGAGAAGGTATGCAGCAAAATTTTTTCAATTGGCTATATACATAGCACGTTCACATTAGATAAAGGGGAGGCACGTTGAGAAAAAAAGAAAATTGAATAGAGATCAAGAGAGGATATTCACACACAGCTACAAAGGAAATAATTGAAGGATCAACGTGAAAGGGGATTGACGTAGAAAAAAAAATAATTAACCAACAAGGTATTTTCTCCTGTTCTTTCCTATTTGTTTGTGCGATTGTTATGTGATTTTAGTCTCTTAAAGAATTAAATTATGAATCTTTTTTTCCCTTTAGAAATATTCCCATAATTAGTATCATCAAGTGTCTGTTAATATTTGCTACTAATTAAGTTTAGAATACTACGATTGCAAAATAGGGAATAAAATTAATGTTGGTATGTGCTTAAAATTAAAATCTTCATGTTAGGGTTAATTTAGACAAGATATCTCATTAACCTATGTTTAACTTCTAGACCATGAAGTATTTTTGTGATGCCAATAGGTAACAAAATTAATATATTCACATTAGGGATTAATTTGGATGAAACATCCTATTGGCCTAAGTTTCCAAATAAAATAGGTCTTTAGTTGTCCCAAAATTAATTTCGACCATAAAAAAAAATATTTTTGATAATAAATTTAGGGTCTTTATAGGTTTTTTGAATGAGACGTCCTGTCAATCTATGTAAAATTTCCTAAAAGAATTTAAATCATAAAACACTTTAATAATATCTATAATATAATAAAATCAAAATATCCTTATAGATTCTTTGGACGAGACGTCCTGTTAATCTAAGTCTTTAAATAAACTTTTCATTCTCAAATTAACCTAGACTGTTAAGTTCTCCTTTTAAAATATAATAAAATCATTTTAAAACCTAAGGCTTCCTCTTTTTAAAAATATAACTTACTTCACGTTTTTTTAAAAAATAACCCAAAGAACTACGTAACCCTGATTTCCCCTAACGCTTGGGGAATACATAGGAGCGGGAACAATTATTCCTGTTGAGCCCAAATTTTAAAAAATATATATCCCTTTTACTAGTAAAAATAAAATCATCACGCTTTTAATGATAACTGGACTAATTTAGACGAGACGTCCTGTTAATCATAAAATTTATAATTTTAAAAATCATTAAATCAACAACATATCCATAAGGCATCTCTAAGGGGTTTAAATTATAAAGTAGTAGGATTATTCAAACTTAAACAATTTAGGGTAACCGTTTAAAACGGACAGTGTGGGGTGCTAATACCTTCCCCACCTGTAATTAGACTCCCGAACTTAAAATCTTAATTTAGGACTAGTACCTTCACGTTAGGTTTTTTCTGATGTTTTACCTTAAAAACATTAGTGGCGACTCCACGGTTTCCGGAGGGAACTCGGGAAACTTTATTTTCTTTTTACGGTCGGCCTCCCACCGTGATCTAGGTCGCGACAAGATCATTTAACAAAAACGTGGGTCAATAAGGTTGAAGCTCAGGAAAAACATCACTACAAGAAGTAAAATGATTTAGCTTGTTATTTTTAGCATTGAATTAAGATGCAGACAAACTAGAAATGGGAATCCGAATTCATATACTATTTTATAAGCATTAATCTAGGAGTTACACAAATAATCAAACTTACTTTTTTGGAACTTGATATGTTGGGTACAGAACACGTAAAATCTTTGCAAGTTCAAAGTAGCATGCCACTCTCTCAACTAAATTGATAGGCTACTAGGGTTAGGGATTCCACTACTAAACTAAGGAAGAAATAAAATGCAAATACCACCATATCCCGTTCATTCAGAATAACCAACATAAATACATAAGTCTGAAATTAAAGTGAAATTGAGGCCATACACTTGGCACTGATCCAATCAGAAAACAAAAGGAATTAAATTATAAAATCTTTGAACCATATTGGAGGATTTTTAATCCTATTGGGCCTATTTTGCTGAAGCAGCCCAACATTACCCCCTGGGTCAAGGGGAACCTTGTCCTCAAGGTTGGAAGAAGATGCGGTGATGACGTGTCCACAGTCCGTTGGGGAGGTTTAGGAGACGCGGGTTACGGAACGAACAGACGGTGAGGATGAGTGTGGATTAATGGGGTCCTGATCCAAGTGGAGGACGTGGCCAGCCGTGAGTGGAGCATCGTAGGAGGTATGGATCGTGGGAATGATGGACGGCTCGGATGGAATCTGAGAAGGTATCCTGGGTTCCGTGTGGGAAACAACTGGCTTCCACCGTGCTTTTTGAATAAACGGATGAAGCTTATCTGCAGAATTGCGAAACGCATCTGACGGAGGAGAGGGAGTCCCACGTGAACTGCTGGGAAGCGTGACTGCTAACGAGACAGGCGCGGCCCCCATGTTGTCAGGTAATAATGACGCCTGGGAATGAGAGAGCGATATGGACGGTGCAGATCGACTCGGGAAATGCGGAGAGAGAGAAAGAGGACATTGGAGGATATCAGAAGGTTTTTGTGGGATGCAATCAGAAGTACATTTTTTACTTTGGGAGTTCAAAGTGGAACTTGTTGGAAACACAGGGAGATCCAGGGTAGATTTCTCTGGTTGGGAGGGGGGCTCATTTCTCGTAACTCCTTCTTCTTCTTCACTAGTCACTGGAAGAGCCCGGTAGTGAGTGGAAATGTCGTGACCATTGTAACGACAAAGGAGTGAAACATGAAATACGGGATGGATGCGGGAAGACGGTGGTAACTCTAACTCATAGGCGACTGCTCTCACTCGCCAGAGAATTCTGAAGGGCCCAAAATACCGCTTGGATAGCTTCTGGGAGGGTCGACGTTGGACACTTTGTTGTCTATAATGTTACAGCCAGAGGAGAACCAGATCTCCGGGTTTGAAGGTAAGGTCCCTTCTGCTTTTGTTTGCCTGTGCCAACATGCGTTGCCGGGTGCGTTGTAAGTTCTGCTTCAGAGTTTGTAACAGGTGATGTCTCTGTGACAGGGATGAAGCGACCGCCGGAAGGGAAGCAGATCCAGGCATGTAAGAGAGAAGGGAGGGTGGTGGCCGTCCGTAAAGGGCTTGGAACGGAGACATGCCAATGGCAGAGTGGAGGGTCGTGTTGAACCAATACTCGGCTAAAAAAAGTACTTGAACCATTGTTTGGGATTTTCACTGGTAAAACAGCGGAGATAAGCTTCTAAACATCTGTTTGTAACTTCTGATTGCCCATCTATTTCAGGGTGATAGGAGGAACTAAATTTCAAGAGTGTTCCCTGCAAGCGAAAGAGTTCCTTCCAAAAGGCACTGAGGAACAAGGGGTCGCGATCGGATGTGATGGACTTAGGGATGCCATGAAGTTTGCAGATCTCAGAGGAGAACCGGGTAGCCAGATCCTGAGCTGTGAATTTGGAGGGTAGGGGCAGAAAGTGCACATATTTAGTGAGCCTGTCGCACATCACCCAGATGGTTGTATGACCAAAGGAGTTTGGAAGGTGCGTAATGAAATCCATGGTAATTTCTTCCCAAACATGATTCGGAACTGGCAAGGGTTGTAAGAGCCCCGCTTTCTTTTGTGGTAGGTATTTATTCATCTGACAAGTGGCACAGCTGGTGATGAAGGATTTGACATCTCTGTATAATCCTGGCCAGTAAAAAGAGGCGGTAATGCGGGCTAGCGTTGGCTTCAAGCTTGAGTGACCCGCCGAGGGGCTGGAATGAAACTCTTGCAGGATCTGTTGGCACATGTGAGGTATGTCTGGGACATATAGTCTATCGTTGAAATATATGAACCCATTAGACTGATGAAACACACCTTGTTGGATTGGTTGAGACTGTAGCTTTTGAAAAATACTTTTGCCTTCTGAAGTAGAGTGAAAATAATGTCGAATTTCCTCTAACAGGGTAGGCATGTATGGCTAAGAGAAGGGAGGCTTCAGCATCCGGGCTACGGGACAGAGCATGGGCTACCTTGTTGCACGTTCCTAGACGGTAAAATATCTTGAAACTATATCCTTGTAATTTGGTGATCCATTTCATTTGTTCTGGGGTGTGAAACGATTGTGAAGCAAGGTGTTGGAGACTCTTGTGATCTGTAAAAATGTGAAAGTGCTGTCCCATTAAATACTGACGCCACTTTTTAATTAATTCAGTGATGGCGTACATCTCCCTGACATAGGTTGAAGAGGATTGCAATCATGGACCCAAACGCTTGCTAAAGAAGGCTATGGGACGACGCTCTTGAGAAAGAATAGCACCAATGGCCACAGATGAAGCATCAATTTCTAGCACAAATGTTTTATCAAATTGAGGAATAGTGAGAATAGGTAGCTTGATCATTTTGGTTTTTAATGTTGTAAAAGCCTCTGAGGCTAATGTATTCCAAACAAAAGTAGTGGATCTCAACAAGTCGGTGAGGGGAGCGGCGAGTGTGGCGTAATCTTTGACAAATTTTCTGTAAAATCCAGAGAGTCCTAAAAATCCTCGGAGTGCCGTGAGTGATCGAGGTTCTGGCCAATCTAAGATGGCTTGGACCTTCTCTGGATCTGGAGCTACACCCTTATCTGAAATAACATGACCCAAGTAGCTAATAGATGAAACAGCAAACACACACTTGGAGAGATTAGCATAAAATTAATGAGAGGAGAGCAATTCAAAGATCAATTTTAAATGGTTAATGTGATCCTGCATGGAAGGGCTAAAAATGAGAATATCATCAAAGAAAACTAAAACAAAACGTTTTAAATAAGGTCTTAAGAGATCATTCATGGCTGACTGGAAAGTAGCAGGAGCATTAGTTAAACTGAATGGCATAACTAAAAACTCATAATGGCCATCGAAAGTCCTAAAAGCTATTTTGTGTGTATCTTTAGGTGAGACACGTATCTGGTGGTAACCTGATTTCAAATCAACCTTAGTAAAGATAGTAGCATTCCCCAACTCATCTAGTAGCTCATCAATTGTAGGAATTAGAAAACAATCAGGAATAGTAATTGCATTCAGGGCCCGGTAATCAACACAAAAACACCAGGTGTCGTCTTTCTTTCTAACAAGTATAACCGGGGAGGAAAATGGGCTGTTACTAGGCATGATAAGTCCCTTGGCCAACATATCAGAAATTATGGTAGTCATTGCCTCTTTTTGGGAGTGGGGGTAGCGGTAGGGTTTCACTTTAACAGGTGGAGAGTTAGGGATAAGGTTAATTTGATGGTCATGTAGGCGATGTGGTGGTAGACCTTGAGGTTCAGTAAATAGATGTTGGTAGGTATTTAGAATCTGTTGGATATCTGGGGTAAGGGCTGGAGAGGTGGTTGTTTGAATGGTGGTTATAGGGGCAGGGTGAAAGGATAAAAAATGAAAAGAGGCAATGGATTAGTTATGATTGAGGTTATGAAGTTGGTGAAGGGTAACAGGGGAAGGAGAATTAGAAACATTGCCGGTGAGGGTAATAGGTTTCTGGTCATGGATAAAGGATATTGAAGGGATTGCAAAATTAGATTGAATGGGACCTAAGATAGATAACCATTCCATACCCAATACAATATCGGCACCCTCAATAGGTAAAAGATAGAAGGGAATTCGGAAACATGGTCTTGAATGGTGAGGGGAACTGAAGGGCAGTATCTAGTACAATAAATATGGTCTCCATTCCCTACTAAGACAGGGAATTTAGGGGCAGGTTGGCTGGGAAGTTTGAGGTGAGTGGCTACTCTGGTTTGGATTATGTTGTGGGAACTCCCAGTATCAACCAAAATTAGAACTGGTAAACCTACTAGTAAACCCTGAAATTTTAGTGAACGATGAGAGGGTTGTCCATTGAAGGCTTGAGGTGAGAGGTGAAAATGAATAGCATGGTTAGGGTCAGGGGATTTGGGTGAATCTGGAGGGTTTGTAGGGGCAATGAAAATGTTAGGATCTAGGTCTGTTTCCAAGGCTACTTCTGAATCCTCATCTGTAAGTAGGAGAAGGAATCTGTTGGTTGAGCAACGGTGTCCAGGAATGAACTTTTCATCGCAAGTATAACATAAGCCCTGAGCTCGTCGTTCCTGTATTTGGGCTGGGGATAATCTTTTCAATGGTAGGTTAGAGGAGTGTGTTTTTTGGCTGGGGTTAAGAGGGGTTAGGTTTTGAGGAAGTGTGGGGTGGGTGTTGGATTGGGGAAATGGTTGGAACGGGAAGGTTTAGGCCTGGAATCTTTGAGCTTATCCTCCAATAACTTAGCAAGATGAATGGCCTGAGGAACAGACGTAGGGTGAAGGATGGCCAATTCTCTTCTAATATAGGAATTAATCCAGAAATGAAACAATTAAGCAGTGCTTCTTGGCCAAGACCCACCACCATATTAGAAATTTTCTCAAATTTGGCTTGATACTCAGTAACAGAGCCATACTGACGAAGTTTAAATAGTTCTGCTTGATGGTTAACATATGTAGAAGGTCCAAAACGTAGGGTGAGTGCCCTAGTGAATGAATACCAATCAGTCAATTGATTATTTTGGTACATCCATTTGTACCAACTGAGAGCTTCCCCCTGTATGTAAAAGGCAGCCCAAGCTAGTCGTTGCTCAATGGGGATCTGGTAGACTAAAAAGAAGTGCTCAACTTGAAAGAGCCAATCAAGGGGTTCAGGGCCAGAAAAAGGATTTAGGGTTACTTTGGGAAGTCTAGCATCCAAGGGAGGAACAGGTATGGGGTTGAATGCTGGGGGTAAGAAGGTTGTGGGAAGGGAAATATGGGTACGAAGGGTTGGGTGGAAGTGTAGGTGTGGGTTAAAGGTGTTGTGGGGTTTGTGTGTAGGGTCATATGGCCAAATTGAAGGGTAGAAGGTGAAGGGGCCAGGGTATGGGACTGGGTAGTAAGAGGGGGGTATAGGGGTTGCTGTTAAATGAGTAATAGTAGGGGAACCATGAGGGCCAGATTGAGGGGTACCTGATGAAGAAGGGTTGGAACGTTCTGGTTGGAAGGAAATGCTGCCAGCTAGTTGGCCCATCAAGGCAGCCAGAGATTCCAAACGAGCATCAAGCTTATGCTCCAAGTATGATGTCTAGAGTTATTGAGTTGCTGCTGGTTCTCCAGTTGGGTTTGAAGAGACCCTAAACGTTCCTGAAGCTGAGAGTCCAACTGGGTATGGAGGGACCCCATTGTTTCTGTTAAAATCTGGAGAGCTTCTTCCACATCCTTGGATGTGGTAGCTTTGGGAGGCATAGAGAAGGATAATGAAAGCACCAAATTGATAGGCTACTAGGGTTAGGGATTCCACTACTAAACTAAGGAAGAAATAAAATGCAAATACCACCATGTCCCATTCATTCAGAATAACCAACATAAATACATAAGTCTGAAATTAAAGTGAAATTGAGGCCATACACTTGGCTCTGATCCAATCAGAAAACAAAAGGAATTAAATTATAAAATCTTTGAACCATATTGGAGGATTTTTAATCCTATTGGGCCTATTTTGCTGAAGCAGCCCAACACAAACAGTGTCTTCCACTAGCTGAAGCAATCTCATGCCTAAATGTGGGCGTTTGCAACATCTTTCACATTGATCCATCCATAAGTATCATTTGGAAATATTTTCTGAACCTGCATCAATCAACTCATCACAACTCGAACATTAATTCTATATGAACTTATGGTGTGAGCCTCCAAAGTCCAAACTCTGTTAGTACAATAATAACGAATAATTAATGTATTAGAAGCTTAAGGGATTACTATTAGCTACCTTATTTTTCCATCAGATACCATAATTAATTGCTATAAAACATATTTCACATTGGCTAATATTTATGAATTTGATTAGAATACGTGGTCAATGTAAACTAAATTGTTATCAAATTATAATTTGTCATGTATGTAAAAAATCATTGACTTACATGGTAATTATATTAAAAGTTATATCTAATTGGTTGGCCATGTAAAAATGTTTACACACAATACATCACAGTTAAACTCAACCTGAAATTCATAGTTTGTACTTCTCTTTTCAATTTTACATGAGACAGTAAAAGTAGTTGACTTGTATTTGGAAGACATCATGTAGTGTAAGTATTGTAACCCAGATGCAGAAAAAATTGTTAAAATAGAATTTGATTGCAGCTTAAGTCTTGGATAAACTAAGAATTCTACCATTAATTAGGTTCAAAATTTGTAGGATTGCAACTTTAAATCATTATGTTTTATGAAAATTTAGGCATCTATTTACATATTCCACACATATCTTATCTGTGCATCATAGGTTCTCTGATAGGCTACTAGGGTTAGGGAAAACACTACTAAACTAAGGAAGAAATAAAATGCAAATACCACCATATCATTTCCAAGGGTAAAACTCAACATAAATACATAGGTCTGAAATAAAGATGAAATAATGGCCATACACTTGGCACTTACAAGAAAATAAAATAAAGGAAATTAATTTATATAATCTTTAACCAAGATGGAGGATTTTTGATCCTTTTGGGCCTGCTTTGCTGTTTCTGAAGCCCAACATTACTCCCTGGGTCAAAAGGAACCTTGCCCTCAAGGTTAGAAGGGGGTCCGGTGGTGACGTGGCTGTCATCCATTGGGTCATCATGTAACACGCAGATCATGGGAGAAGGGAACGGTCCAGATTGAAGGGTCTGTTGCACATGCTGATCACACGGCAGGGAGAGCTTCCCGCGTGAAGTGGTAGTGGGCAGGGGAGCTGGCGCGGGTCCCATGCAGAAAGGAGACAAGGTGGCCTCAAAAGCCGTGTGAGAGATGGATGGTTGAGATGAAGGACTGGACGGCTCGGATGGAGTGAGAGAAGAGGAGCCTGGGTCCGCGTGAGGTACGTGGGAATTAGGTGGCAAGCACTTCCCATTTTGAATCAGTGGCTGAGATGACTCCTTGGCATGCGTTACCAGATCTGACGGTGGAGGACATGGCGCGCGCGGATTGAGACGAGGCAGGGGACAAGGCTGCACGTGCGTGGGACCCATGGCAGAACGCACTAATGGCGCCTGGGAAGTGGTGTGCGTGATGGACGATGTAGATTGCATAGGAGAACATGGAGAGAGAAGATCTGAGTGGGAATGGATCTGTAAAGGCGTGCCCAACTCATCAGAAGGGTCATTTGTACTTTCAGAGTTCAAAGAAGGACCTGGGGAATTCAAAGTGGGATGCGGGGAAGTGTTTTGGGTTGGAGAAGGACTCTCAGTTTGCTTAGGCAGTTCTTCCTTTTCTTCGTTACACACTGGGAGAGCCCGATAGTGGTTGGAGACGTCTTGACCGTGATAACGACGAAGGAGGGAAACATGAAATACGGGGTGAATGCGGGAAGACGGTGGTAACTCCAACTCATAGGCGACTGCTCCAACTCTCCGAAGAATTCTGAAAGGCCCGAAATATCTCTTTGAAAGCTTCTGGGAGGCTCGGCGTTGGACACTCTGCTGTCGATATTGCTGTAAACGAAGGAGAACAAGGTCACCAACGTTGAAGGTAAGATCCCTGCGGTTTTTATTTGCCTGTGTCATCATACGCTGCCTGGTCCGTTGTAAGTTACTCTTTAAAGTTTGTAACAGTCGCTGCCTCTGTTGCAGGGACAAAACCACTTCAGATCGGGAGGTGTTGCCAGGATGAAACGAGAGAGGGGATGGTGGGGGACGTCCATACAGGGCCTGGAACGGAGTCATGCCGATAGCCGAGTGGACTGTAGTGTTGAACCAATATTCAGCCAAAAAGAGGTATTTAAACCACTGTTTGGGATTCTCACTGGTAAAACAGCGAAGATAAGCCTCTAAACATCTGTTTGTTACCTCGGATTGGTCATCTGTTTCAGGGTGGTAGGAGGAACTAAACTGCAAGAGGGTCTCTTGTAGCCGGAAGAGTTCTTTCCAGAACTTACTGAGGAACACGGGATCACGATCTGAAGTGATGGATTTTGGAATACCATGGAGTTTGCAGATCTCTGAAGAGAATCGGGCAGCCAGATCAGGAGCAGTAAACTTGGAAGGTAAGGCTAGAAAGTGAACATACTTGGTGAGTCGGTCGCACATCACCCAAATCACAGTGTGACCAAATGAGCTTGGCAGGTGTGTAATGAAATCCATAGTAATATCTTTCCATACTTGATTTGGAATTGGTAGAGGTTGTAATAACCCAGCTTTCTTTTGGGGCAGATACTTACACATCTGGCAGGTTGCGCAGTTGGTAATGAAGGTTTTCACATCTTTGTAGAAACCTGGCCAATAAAAGGAAGCAGCAATGCGAGCCAAGGTTGGTTTCAAACCAGAGTGTCCAGCAGCAGGACTAGAGTGAAATTCCTGAAGGATCTGTTGTCGCATGTGAGGTATGTTGGGTATGAATAATCTTTCTTTAAAATACAATAAACCTTGAGATTGATGGAAGTTACCCTGTTGGTTAGGGTGAGACTGTAATTTGTCAAAAAGGTGTTTCCCTTCTGGATTAGATCGGAAGTATCGGCGGAGCTCATCCAGCAAGGCAGGGATCGGGGAGGAGATGGCCAAGAGTAGAGGAACTTCCTCGGGCTGAACTCTAGATAAGGCATCGGCCACCTTGTTGCTGGAACCAGAACGGTAAAAGATTTTAAAACTGTATCCTTGTAGTTTTGTTACCCACTTCATCTGTTCTGGTGTGTGAAAAGACTGTGAGGCCAGATGTTGGAGACTCTGATGATCAGTAAAAATGTGAAATTCCCTTCCAATTAGGTACTGACGCCATTTTTTAACTGATTCAGTGACGGCATACATTTCACGGACATAAGTGGAAGAAGATTGCAACCTGGGACCCAAACGTTTGCTGAAGAAGGCGATTGGCCTACGATCCTGGGAGAGAACAGCGCCAATAGCTACAGAAGAAGCATCTGTTTCAAGCACAAAGGTTTTGTCAAAGTTAGGGATAGTGAGGATTGGTAATTCCATCATTTTCTGCTTTAACTGTGTAAACGCCGCTGAGGCAGATGTACTCCAAACAAAAGTAGTGGAACGAAGTAAATCGGTGAGAGGAGCGGCGAGTGAGGCGTAATTCTGAACGAATTTTCTATAAAATCCGGTGAGTCCCAAGAAACTTCGGAGTGCCGTGAGTGAACGAGGTTCTTGCCAATCGAAAATGGCTTTGATTTTGTCTGGATCAGGAGCAACACCTCTATCTGAAATAATGTGACCCAGGTAGCTAATATAAGTAACAGCAAACACACACTTGGAAAGATTAGCAAAGAATTGATGAGTAGATAGTAAGTCAAAGATCAATTGTAAATGACAAATATGATCATTCATGGTAGGACTAAAAATCAAAATATCATCAAAGAAAACTAGCACAAAACGCCTCAGATAAGGTCGTAAAAGATCATTCATGGCTGATTGGAATGTTGCAGGAGCGTTAGTTAAACCGAATGGCATAACTAAAAACTCATAGTGGCCATCAAAAGTTTTAAAAGCTGTTTTGTATGTATCATTTGGAGAAACACGTATTTGGTGGTAACCTGATTTTAAATCAACCTTAGTAAAGATAGTGGCTTTCCCCAACTCATCTAGAAGCTCATCAATAGTGGGAATTGGGAAGCGATCAGGTATTGTAATGGCGTTAAGAGCTCGATAATCAACACAGAAGCGCCAAGATCCGTCTTTCTTACGGACAAGTAATACTGGGGAGGAAAAGGGGCTGTTACTGGGTGTAATTAGGCCTTTGGCTAGCATCTCAGATATAAGGGTGGCCATAGCTTCTTTTTGGGAGTGGGGATAACGGTAGGGTTTTACTTTGATAGGTGGGGCATTGGGAATAAGGTTAATCTTGTGATCATGTAGGCGGGTAGGTGGAAGGCCTTGGGGTTCAAAAAAAATATGTTTGTAGGTGTCCAGAAGGGTTGTAATGGCAGGGGGAATTTTAGGAATGGGTTGGACTTGGACTGAGTGTTGGTGTATAGGATGAAAGGCTAAGAAATGGAATGAAGAAATTGATTGTTGATGATTGTAGTGGTGGATCTGATGAAAGGAAGCAGGAGAAGGAAAATTGGAGGAATCCCCGGTGATGGTAATAGGTTTCTGGTCATGGATAAAGGTCATAGAGGGAATGGCAAAATCTGAGTTGATTGTACCAAGGGTAGAAAGCCATTCCATGCCCAATACAATATCAGCGCCTTCAATGGGGAGGAGGTAAAAAGGAATGTGGAAAACATGGTTCTGAATTGTGAGGGGAATAGAGGGGCAATATCCTGTGCAGTAAATATGTTCTCCATTACCCACTAGGACTGGAAATTTAGGAGCAGGTTGACTTGGAAGTTTGAGATGGGTAGCCACTCTAGATTGAATGATATTATGTGAACTGCCTGTATCAACAAGAATAAGGACCGGTAACCCTGCCAATAAACCTTTAAATTTTAGGGAACGGTGAGATGGTTGGCCATTTAATGCTTGAGGAGAGAGGTGAAAATGAATGGCCTGGTGAGGGTCAGGGGACTTGGGTGAGTCTAGGCAATGTGAACTTAGGGAAATAGTTGAAGATTCCATTTGAGGTTCTTGTGACATATCAGGATCATCCTCAGTCAATAGGAGAAGAAAACGGTTAGTGGAGCAACGGTGACCCGGAATGAACTTATCATCACAATTATAACATAATCCTTGAGCTCTTCTTTCTTGCATTTGGGCCTGGGTTAACCTTTTAAGGGGGGTAGAGGAAGGAGGTTTTGTGGGAACAGGGGGTGGGACCTGTGAGGGATTGACCTGAGCTGGTGGGTTAAAACGTAGAGGTTTAGGCCTTGAATCCTTGAGTTTGTCCTCTACCAATTTAGCAAGATGAATGGCTTGGGGCACTGAAATGGGGTGAAGGATAGCCAGTTCACGTCTAATATCAGGAGTTAAACCTGAAATGAAACAATTAAGCAATGCTTCCTGGCTGAGACCCATTACCATATTAGAGAGTTTCTCAAATTTAGCTTGATACTCAGTAACAGAACCATACTGACGAAGCTTAAATAACTCTGCCTGGTGGTTAACATAAGTAGAAGGCCCAAAACGTAATGTGAGTGCCCTAGTGAAGGAATACCAATCAGTCAATTGATTATTTTGGTACATCCATTTGTACCAACTAAGGGCGTCTCCCTGCATGTAAAAGGCAGCCCAAGACAGGCGCTGCTCAACTGGAATTTGGTAAACTAGGAAGAAGTGCTCAGCTTGAAAGAGCCAATCAAGGGGTTCAGGACCAGAGAATGGATTTAGTGTTACTTTGGGGGGTCTAGCGTCCAATGGAGGAACAGCTGTGGGATTGAATGTTGGAGGGTAAGGGGGTCTTGGAGGAAATATGGGTACGAAGGGTTGGGTGGAAGTGTAGGTGTGGGTTAAGGGTGTGGTAGGGTGGGTGTGTGGGGGCATGTGGCCAAATTGAAGGGTGGATGGTGAAGGGGGTAGGTTATAAGACTGGGTAATCAGAGGAGGGGGTATGGGGGTTTCAGTTACATGAGTAATAATAGGGGAACCAGTAGGGCCAGATTGAGGGGTACCTGAGGAAGAAGGTCTGGAACGTTCTGGTTGGAGGGAGATGCTCCCGGCTAGTTGGCCTATCAAGGCAGCCAGAGATTCCAAACGAGCATCAAGCTTGTGCTCCAGATTATGGTGTCTAGAGTTATTGAGTTGCTGCTGGTTCTCTAGTTGTGTTTGAAGAGACCCCAAATGCTCCTGAAGCTGAGAGTCTAATTGGGTATGGAGGGACCCCATTCTGTCTGTCAAAATCTGGAGAGCTTCTTCCACATCCTTGGATGTGGTAGGTTTGGGAGGCATAGAGAAGGGCAATGAAAGCACCAAAATTGATAGGCTACTAGGGTTAGGGAAAACACTACTAAACTAAGGAAGAAATAAAATGCAAATACCACCATATCATTTCCAAGGGTAAAACTCAACATAAATACATAGGTCTGAAATAAAGATGAAATAATGGCCATACACTTGGCACTTACAAGAAAATAAAATAAAGGAAATTAATTTATATAATCTTTTAACCAAGATGGAGGATTTTTGATCCTTTTGGGCCTGCTTTGCTGTTTCTGAAGCCCAACATTCTCACAAATCAGATAAAATATTCTGGAAAATACAGATAAATCATACACAGAAACAAACCAAGAATTGCCAAAGCAACACCTGACATCTGAGCTACATCCCCTTACATTTTGTAATTACTAAATATAATATATATAGAACTAACAAACCTGACGTTTCTACAACTTCAAGTTTATGGAAATCCATTTTCTAATCACAAAAAAACAAAATGTTTGTTGATAATTCTAATAAATTAAAGTAAAATACATCCACACTATCAAGTTTATTAAATTTTCACATCTCCTTTTTCTTACAATATAAGAACCTATCCTAATTCATTTTATATTTACATTACCTCCCCTGAATCATAATAAGAAAGGAGGTCAAAATAATGTAAAAAGAAAGATTGGGTATTGGATGCAATTTTAACAAACCTTAGATAGGAGTGTGATATAATCTTAAATTAAACAAAAAGATTTGCAGAACTCGTTAGTCGTAAAAAATTATTACTAATGTATATCTTTTAAAATGTTAAAAACCAAATTGAGATTCATAACATGTGTAAGGATGAAATTAAAAATTCTCAGCAAAAGGGATCAACATTATGCAAAAACTAAGATAAAAAACTAATTTAAAAATATTCGTGCGTATGTGATATTTCAAGTCATGGAAAAAGGCAAGATCTGGTTGTCTGTAATAAGGTTAAAGTCAAAGGCACAAAAAGACTTGATGCCTTTATTCTAGTCTCTATCTTAGTAATGGAAGAAACATATATATTGTACTTGACACTAAATATAATGAAAAAAAGTCTAAAATGAGATCTAAAATATATGATATATTATGAATGAGAGCTAAATTGCATACTTTTTGGATACAGAAACCCAATTGACACTATGCTACACACACGGGACTAGGTACATATTTTAACCAATGAAAAAACACCAAATAGTGTTTCATGTAATTGATTCGATGATAATTACGGAAAGAAACTAGTAAACTTGCCTCTGGATCTTTATGGGCATATAAATTTTTCAATGATTTCAAGATGTCCGTGTTCAACATCTTTACAGGTACCATGCTAATCATGGATCCGGAATAGCCGAGTGATATGGAACCTGCCAATAACAACATGGATCTTGGAATACCAATTTCCTGTTATATGCTCCATTTACACCTAACAAATGAATGTAAGCCTTTGATTGGAAAACAGAAGTATGAGAAAAAGCAAGATGGAGATACGAAAATTTAGCAATTTTCTGGTCAATTATTAATATGCACAGAATCTCCAGATTTATTGACAAAATTCATTCCCACCTCCCTTTTCTCCAAAAGAAAGTCAAAAATAAATGTTACTATTTAGCATGTTCCGAAGCACAGTGGACCATTCCACAATCATGGTAAGAATGGAAAAGCTACACATAGTAGTTTCTGATTCACCGTGATTATAACTGATTCGGCGTCACACACATAATTTAGTAATTCACGAATGGTCGAGTATTACGGAATCCACTAGATTATTATATGCTAATTTCAAATTGAATCCACTAGATTATTATATGCTAATTTCAAATTGCACCTGCCAAGACATACTTGTTGAGCTAACTCCCCTGGTGAGAGACAACATTAGGCAAAGAGGGTTTCTTTCCTTAGGAGCTTTACTCTTCTACTTTTTTAGAACGTGCTCCAAAAGCCAATGTGTTCACTGCTGTGTACTGCAAGAGAAGCAGCGCGAACCAGTAGCAAAAATTGCAAGAGATGCCGTGGTTGAACGAAATGAGTTATGCTTTTAGTAAGAAAGGAGTCGAACTCGCCACCTTCTCCTTCATGAAACCTTAACCACTAGACCACCTTATTACTCACATTGAACGAAATGAGTTAATTATGTATTCAAAGTGTTGGAGGATTGTGACAGCTTAACATCATTTATTTTATTCATTATCCTGATTTTGCTTAGGTATTTGTTACATATAATCCGGGGATGCTATTTGTCACATATAAATGAATACAGATCATTGTTTGCTCATTTTTGTTTGTGGTGGTCACTTGCTATATATTTGGTGGAGAGTTTGGTATGAGTTCTGAAATAAATGTGAGAATATGCATAAAATATGCAGTTAGAAATAATTATAATTAAGTGATGAGGTTTAATTAATGGCGATTCATGATATATTTTGTTTTCTTATTTAATTAAAAATTATTTAATTGGTTAGATTTATGTTTAGCTAATAAAAGCACATATGGTTGAACGAAAGGAGTTAACTATACATTAAAAGTGCTAGAGGATTGTGACGGCTTTAACATCATTTATTTTATTCATCAGCCTTATTTTGTTTACGTATTTACGTCTAATCCATGGATGCTAGATGAGAATTCCTACAGCATGAATGTCAAGCATAGAAGATATAAAAATGCAACTAAGGAAGCTAGATAAGAATGCTCGCAGTATGAATACAAAGCACAAAAGATAAGAATTTTTTGAAGCCATTATAGTACTGTTTTTTCTGTTTTCTCTTCTCTTGTTCTAACGAAAGCTTGTTGAAGGGTGTGCAAATATTGTGCGGTTTATATAAGGTTTTATGGCTATTGTAATAGTCATTCATTGTTTGCCCATTTTTGTTTATGATGTTCATTTGCTACACATTTAGGGGAAAGTTTGGTATGGGTCATTAAATAAATATGAGAATATACACAAAAGGTGCAGTTATAAAATAATTATAATTAGGTGATGGAGCTTTATTAGTGGTGATTCATCATATGTTTTGTTTACTCACATAATTAAAAATCATGTAATTGGTTACATTTATGTTTAGCTAATAACACCACACGTGGTTGAACGAAAGGAGTTAACTATGTATTAAAAGTGTTATGTATTAAAAGTGTTACAGGATTGTGATGGCTTTGTGAACACCTATTTCGATCCCGTCAGTTTCCATGCCAAAAACACCATCAACAGTTAATGGGTAACAAGAATGGAACACCGTCCCTAACACCATCTCGTTCCACAATGAACGTCTCACTCCAAATCCGGTGTCAAGACATGAAGTAACAAGGATGAACATCGTCATCTACATCGGTCTAGTGCCACGAGAAGGGACGCCATTTTCCCAAGAAAATCCAGTGTCAAGACATGAAGTAACAAGGATGGACATCATCATCTACATCGGTCTAGTGCCACGAAGGGACGTCGTTTTCCCAAGAAAATTCGGTGTCATAGCAGTGACCGGTGTCCCCTATTGTCTGGTGTGAAGGTCTTATGGAACCCAACATAGGACTCTTGTGATACCGTCTTTTGGGTCCGGTTACCCATGCTGTGACTTGGAATTACACTACTAGATTTGATCCTGAAAACCAGGAAATGACAGACAGGAAATAGAGAATGAAAACAATAAAAAACTTTCCACTCGCCGCTGTTCCCCACAGCTGTTAGTGGCCAGGCTGTCTCCCTACTACGCATATGGGTCGAGTGGAACCATGAGCTGTCTAAGCACTCAGCAGCATGAGAGGGGTTCGAGGGAACCTCTATAAAAGCCTCACTTGAAGAGGTCCAAGGGTTTGACTTTTGAAATCCAAGAACCCCCTAAAGAATTAGTCTGATCCCTCAATCTTTGAATCCATCAAAAAGAGAGTATTGGCCCAGATTTTTGAATCCGATTCTTGAAGAGAACTGGTCCGAACTTCGTTCCTTGAATTTCCTGAGAAGAAACCTTTCCCCGTTACCCAAACTCTGTCCAGATCCCCCAGAAATTTCCCCTGCATTGTAACACAATGAAATATCAATTCACTTTCCCCAAAAGACTTCGTGTTCACCAACCTTACACCGGATCCGCGTCGAACTCCCATACCTAATCTACACTGAGCTCCCACATCGGATCCAGTAATCGATCGTCTTGCCGTTGTCACTCTGGTTGTTGCTGTTCCTGTAACATCCTAATTTTTTGATTTAATTACCGGCTGAGATTAGTTACTGAATTAAGGTTAAATTGCAGATTAAAAACTAGTGGTTAATTAATGCAATTGGTTGGAGATAATGACGCATGTGCCCTTAGGGGTATAAAGGGGATTCGGTTCCCTCTCTTCATTATTTTTCACGCTGTGGCAAAAGAGAGACTATGAGGGCTATGCATTTCTCCCTGCATATGCATCCTGCATTCTCCTTCTTCTTGCTGTCTTTCGTTTTCGTCTCTTCTTCTTCTTCCTCCATTCGAAAACTATTTGGAATTTCGAGTGGATGTGTGGGCAATGTTGATGTGCCTCAGAGTTGTAGAGTTGTTCTACTCCTGGTAAGATGAGGCTGCTCAAGAGAGGGTGCAGAGCGCTGTGTGCCTCGGAGGCTTGGGAATCCTCCACTGGACCGAGTAAAAGGACAGCGTGTGCTTTGGAGACTTGAACTCCCCACTGTCCTTACATGCAAGAACGCTGAGTGCTTTGGTGGCAGAGCTGCTTGAGAGGAAGCAGCATTGATTCTCCCAAAGCTGAGTGCAGAGCGCTGTTGGATGACTGGAGGCACGGACGCCTGATTGAGAAGTCGTAGGCTCGAGGAGCTTCTGGGATCTTCATTCCAGGCAGGGGCGTTTTACATGTCAAATGCATGGTTTATGGACGGTACCGGGTGAACATATTGCTCTATGTATGTGTGATTATGATTATGATGACTGTGTAAAATGTCTGACTGTCAATCTTTGGATACCGTGTGTGTGGTAGTAGAGCCCTATTAGCAGTTTCACACTTATATGCATGTGTTCAGGGTTTGTTGTGCTGAGTTCTGATGGTTGTTTATACATAAATGCATGTGGTGTATGTTCCTGTCATTGTTAACACCGAGAGTATATATGTGTGTGGCTGTTGGGTTGATCTTATCTGGAGTGTTGTATTAAGAATATGAACTATTTGGTTGCTGTGTATGCTGGTATGATTGACGGGTGAATGTAGATACTATGTTGGATCGGTTATGATTCTAATGGTTGCATGGAATGTGCTTGATAATCGGGAATGCTTGCTGATAAAATGCATAAGTTGCATGTATAGGAACGGGGTAACCCGTGGAAGGTCAGGAACCCCAATAAGATGATTTCCAGCTACAGATCCTTGGCTAGATCCTGTAAGGGCCCGTGGTAGCCGAGGGAGCTAGAGTTAAGTCTCGAGACGTCAATGGGAGACCGGTACCACACAGGAAGGGCTAATGGATGAAAGGCCAGGAAGGGAACCTGTAACTGAAAATTATTGTTTAAGTCGGATCCGCATGCATATATGTAGGTGCATCGTTAAAGAGAATAACACGATTCATATGATCCGTGAATGATACAAATGAATTCCGATTGAATTGAATGAATGTGTGCATACTTATAATGGTTACTGAGCTCAATGTGATTTCTATGTGTATGTGGATGTGTTATTGAGAATAACAGCATTGATATAGTTGGAATTGATATGAGTAAATCCGAGTGGATGTATGCATGTGTACTGATGCCATGCCGAGTGCACACTTATAACTGTTGATGAGTTCAATGTGAATGTATATCGATGTGTAAATGTTGTTGGGAATAGTATGATTAATATAGCCATGAATAATTGGATTGAATTCCGACTAGGTGGATATATGTACATTGATATTGTTACCGAGTGCAAGGTGTTGTTATGGTTGTAAATATACGTGGTTGTGAATGATGTGAAATTCCTAGCCTGATTGAATTGCATGAATCCTGAGTGGGTGACATTGTTATAGTATTTATATAGAATGGTAGGGTGTATTATTGCTGATTGAGTGATGTTATTATATAGTTGAGAATTGGGGTTAAATCCGAGCCAATAACTAACATTTTATATGTAAAAGCTTACCCCCCTACTGTGGCTATATTTTTCAGTGTATGCAGGTTAGATTGGTGAATGACGAGAAGGCTTTAAAACCCGAGTGATGGGTATACATATATATATGCTGTTGTGGTGCACCTAGTATACTGCACCGATTGTAGAATAGATACGTTAAAGCCTTGGCCGACTCCCATGTAATACGTTGTTGAATATATTCATTTATTTATATGAACCGACAGTTGGGTTTGTGAACAAGAATATATATATATATATATATATATGTATGTATGTTTTATACTGTCATATTATTACTTGGATCGACTAAGAACAGTGTTGAAAGAAATAATGCCGATTCAATAGGTTCCAAATGGACTATAGAGGTGAGAGCCCATTCCGAATAAAGAAGGCTTAGAGCCATTTCTGACTGGGCTTATCATGTGGGCCTTTTTCCGAGTGGTGAAGGCTTAAAAGGATTCCGAGTAGAAAGGATTGTATACTCCCGAGTGGAAATCCCGAATGAACCACTTCCGAAGGGAGAAGGGTTGTAATGGTACTGATTGGGGTGTATTCTAGGAGCCTCTTCCGAGTGAACGAGACTATATAAATATATATATATATCCTGAGCGAAGGTTATATATTCTGAGTGTCTAAGTATTGAATAAGTCCGAGTCAGGCTTAACTTAGTAAATTTCTCCGAGTGATGGGAGGTTAGAGTAAATCCGAATGGAATTTGATTGTGGAGACTCCTTCTGAGTGAAGGAAGGTCTAAGTGTTCTCCGAGTGAGAGAAGTGAAAATATGTCGAGTGATGAATGTGTAATATATTTCCGATTGTGTTGAGGTTGAATATCCAAGTGGTGTTTGACTGGGAAAATATTCCGGGTGAGGGGAAAATTTATAGATTTCGAGTGGAATAGCCATCATTGTTCGAGTGGATCTTGTGTGGGACCTTCCTGAATGAAAATAAGCAACTGTGTGTAAACTTCCGAGGGAAGTGTGACATGTTGGGATCCTTCCCGAGTGAATGGAATCCCTGATTCCGAGTGTTGGAATACCGAGTGTAATCACTCGCTTCAGCGAATAAGGGTTCGCTCCAGCGAGTGTGGAATGGGGAGGAAGGTTCTGGGTTGGTTCTCGTTTAAACGAGTGGGTGTCTTGCTCAAGCGAATTTGGGCCTCGCTTGAGCGAGTGAACACTAATTGGGTTCGCTCTAGCGCTGTATTCCGATGGGCTGCCTCGTGATTGTTTTTTACTTTCCTCGCCCGTAGATTGTTTTATTCTGTCCGGGTTGCTTGTAAATTTGGGAAAAATTTCCCCTGTCTCAGTTTTACCTTTATTTAATCCGGGATGTGTCATTTTGGTATCAGAGCGGACTTAAAAGGTCCAAGGCCAAGGTATGCCTACTCACAATGGGCGGTTGTGTGCAATATGACTGGTTGTCATCATTGCTTGTGATATCCTGTCGGATTTGATATATGTTTAACTATGAATTGTGTGATTATATGCCTATATGTTTTGTTGTGGACAGTAGTGAAAGGTACTACTCTCGAGGTGTTAATTGGGAGTAGAGTTGTTACTACCCTGGTTTGGTTATTCATTGGATAAGAGGTATTTCTAAGCCTGGGTCGGCTAAGAGGAAATAGAATGATAGATGTTGAAACCATGTGTATTGAAATTGTATTGGTTGGTTCGGTCTTTAGTATAAGCCAAACTAGTGGCTCATAGCCGAGGCATGCTTGTTGAATGAGATAGAACTCACATATTGAGTTGACTAAGTGAATAATATTGTAAGGAATTCCCTAGTTTGGTGATCTCGAATTTAAGTGATCAGTTATGCCACTTGTGAAGGATGAGTTTTATATCCTTGGCACGAGAACCTTGTATGATGTGTATAATATCAGTGATGTGTTGCAGTTTCCTAAGTTGGAAATCTGGGTATGTGATAGGTGATTAAATGTAAAATCTGATGCATGTTTGATTGGAGTAGTGTCTCGGTTTTTGGTGTGTGAAAACCAAGTGAAAGATTGGTTGATGTTAGGCCACTAGGTGTGGTGACCCAGTTGATTGGGCATGATCATGTATGATCAGATATTATGGAGATGGATACCTGAGAGATTGGAAAACTGGGTGATAAATTGATGTAATTGGATAGTTGAGGATTTGGTTAGACTCGGTCTTGTGGTTGAAAACCGAGCAAATAGTTGATTGAATTATGACCCATAAGGTGTAGTAACCCCGATTGGATTTAGTATGATCTTATACCATCAGACCTTGTGGAATTAGACCCGATGGTAGTCTATCTAGGCACGGTGATATTTGGATATTATGGGAGCACCCCACGATGGGTATTAGGAAATCCCTGGAATTTTGGGTCTGATGATATGATAACCCTTATGGTTTTTTGAGCCGAGTAAGGTGATTGTGTAATAAATTGTTGAGGCCTGAATCGTCCTAAGATGAAATGCAAGTGATGAATATGATACCGGATGAATAGCGAGTGGTAAGGTTGAAATTCGAGTATTTTTTTTTGGTACTGAGAATGATGATGCTGACGATTGTACTCCACTGTATTGTGTTTATGATTAATGGAAAGGTTTACCGATGTAGAAACTTGTTATGTGGATAAAAGTCACATTGTAATCCGAGTGGTATACCTAAGTGAGCTCGGTGAATCATTTAGGCTTAACCTGATGGCCTGCGTGGTGTGATGAAACAAATGATTAATGAGCTGTCGGATTATGGTTTTATGATGGATGAAATCCAATAAAGAGATATTTACTCGTTAAGGGCTGGAAGCTGATTGTTGATAGGTCAAGTGAGTATATGAGAATACCGCACTGAATCCATGCGATTTTTGTGGGGTCGGAAGCCTATTACCATTATACTGTTTTACTGTAGTGATAACTGATATTTCATGATTGTTGTTGCGTGTTGTACCCTAGGCGGTGCATAATAATGATGTTGATGTAAATGTGTTGCTTAAAGAATTGTGCGAATTGCCATTAATTTTCAGGTGAGTTAGTGTTAATTGAGTGGGTCTGGTCAGTGTGAGCGATTGGAATATGGAGTGTTTGTTTCGAGACGGCTCTGCATACCATGGGTATTGTGGTAGTGTACACTTTGCAGTGACTCTATGTAATTGTTGTAACCCTATAAGAATGAGACGTCATCCTATATGTTGGATGCAGCAATTCATAGTTCGGGCAGGTGAGACTGTAGCTACTTATGGCGATGGTCTGAGTCTATCGGGCGATTCTGAATAAAATAGGAGTTGTGTTGAATGAGTGGTAAGTGATAATGTATCGAAGTGAGGATAGAAAATTTATTTTAACCTTGATGTGCATACCTCCGAGAAAATCAGAGGTTACCTTAGTATAAATTGGTTGTCAAAGTGATGCTTGGTTGTCGGAGTAGAAGGGTGATCTTGCCGACATGAGTGCTCGACGTTGTTAGTCAAAAGGGAAATGGCGGTAAGTGGTTATGTCTTGGTTGCCATAGGTTAGGTAAGTTGACCATAGGGAATAATACCCACTACTGAGTGCTGATGATCTGGTTGATCAGGGGTGGTGTGATTCAGTTTTTCTAAAATCAAATTGCAATCTGAATACTATTAAATCGGATTAAGGCTTTAGATGACCATGGGACAGCGGTCAGGACTATTATGGCCACGTTGGATAGGTGATAGACGTGCAGGCGGTGTTCATGGTTGTATGAACAATATCTTCAATCTTACTTAGATAAGTCTGTGAAAGTGTTCATTGGTGATTTTCAGAATCATCCCGAATCATGCCTGGGGCATGAAGGACATCTCCACATGGAGCTGTGGTACAGAATGAGAAGCAAATTAATTGCCAAGCTATCGGTGTATGACTTTTAGTCGGTTGGAATCCAATTCTGGGGCACGCTATGTCCGAAGGTGACGTTGCTATTGGTTCATCTAAGGTGATAGTAGTGATGGTATAAGTGTGACCCAAGTCTGTCACGGAGATTGGAAGTTTTATAGGTCAACCGGTTATTGTCGAAGATTTAGTGAAGGATCAGGACTCTGAGCTGAAATAAATGATGAAGTGAGAATTCACTCAGGCGAGAATAATATATTTCCAAGTATGAGCAAGTAGAGAGGATTCCGAGTGAAGGAAAAGGAATATAATTCCGAGTGAAATCCTTCTACGAGAAAGGACCACTGAGTGAAGCGAAGTTATGATGTTCCGAGTGAAACATCACTAAGAGAATCATTGATAAGTTAAGGGAACTATGTCCGAGCGTGACACTGCTGAGTAAGGCAAAATTCGTGTGACGTGACTCAGGGTGAGACATTTCTGAGTGGAATGGTACCGGGTGAGACGGTTCCAAGTGGTAGAGCATCAAGTATGTAATTTCTTAAGTCTGTATGATGTGTCAACGATTAACCTTTTCTAGGGGAAGGTATTTCTGGGCGGAAAGTGGAACACTGGTGGAGTAAGTTGCCGAGTGAATGGCTCCCGAGGGGAGTAGATATCCAAGAGGAAAATTTATTCGAATCCGTACTCAGGTTGATGTGTGGGACTGCTGATCCGGTTTGAACTCAGTTACGTCTTCAGAGTGGACTTGAATTCCAAGTGAATTTTGTAGGTGGAAGGATTTCCGGGTGAGAACTGCCTTCAAACCCCAAATAATACTGTTGAATGAGAAGCCCGAGTGACGTTCACAAGGAGTAAACATAGAATTAGTTGAAGGTATGGATAGGAATCTGAGATTTCAGGACCGAGTGTGATGCCTGTACGAGGAAAACCCAAGCAAACGGTGCTAATTGAAACCCATGGCTCGGTATTGCCAAGATATATCATGGATGAAGAGGAAATTTTAGTAGTCAGATGTTGAGGAGCCGAGGGCTTAACCCGAAGTATATCAGACGAGTGATGTGTATTAGGGAGAGTCGGTAATGTTTCTTATCGACTGGATCTTCCCAGCTCATCAATTAACATCCTTAATGTGTCTTATGTGACACAATGTTGGGCCTATACTCCGTGTGAGTACTTAATTGGGCCGAGTGACTCCCTGGAATTGGAGGATCCGACGGTGGAAGTACACCGATCGGCGTTAAGAATACAAGGCTGAACGGCCAAAGGAACTAGTAAGTGCCAATGGTTATGATGAACTAGCAAAGTTGAATGGGGTAACTCTACATGGGAAATTGAATCCCAATGTATTGAATCCTATGAAGGGTTATTTTATTTATACCGATTGGAAATTACGAAGCAGTCGGAAACATTAAGAAGCGAAGAGTTGCAATCGGTTAAGGAGCATGACAGCGATGTTCCGAGTTGTTCGTTGAGGCAAGTTTGTGTTCGAATTTCGAGGACGAAATTCTTTGAGAGCGGAAGAATTGTAACATCCTGATTTTTCGATTTAATTACCGGCTGAGATTAGTTACTGAATTAAGGTTAAATTGTAGATTAAAAACTAGTGGTTAATTAATGCAATTGGCTGGAGATAATGACGCATGTGCCTTTAGGGGTATAAAGGGGCTTCGGTTCCCTCTCTTCATTATTTTTCACGCTGTGGGAAAAGAGAGACTATGAGGGCTATGCATTTCTCCCTGCACATACATCCTGCATTCTCCTTCTTCTTGCTGTCTTTCGTTTTCATCTCTTCTTCTTCTTCCTCCACTCGAAAACTATTTGGAATTTCGAGTGGATGTGTGGGCAATGTTGATGTGCCTCAGAGTTGTAGAGTTGTTTTACTCGTGGTAAGACGAGGCTGCTCAAGAGAGGGTGCAGAGCGTTGTGTACCTCGAAGGCTTGGGAATCCTCCACTGGACCGAGTAAAAGGACAGTGTGTGCTTTGGAGACTTGAACTCCCCACTGTCCTTACATGCAAGAGCACTGAGTGCTTTGGTGGCAGAGCTGCTTAAGAGGAAGCAGCGTTGATTCTCCCAAAGCTGAGTGCAGAGCGCTGTTGGATGACTGGAGGCACGGACGCCTGATTGAGAAGTCGTAGGCTCGAGGAGCTTCTGGGATCTTCATTCTAGGTAGGGGGCGCTTTGCATGTCAAATGCATGGTTTATGGACGGTACCGGGTGAACATATTGCTCTATGTGTGTGTGATTATGATTATGATGACTGTGTGAAATGTCTGACTGTCAATCTTTGGATACTGTATGTGTGGTAGTAGAGCCCTGTTAGCAGTTTCACACTTATATGCATGTGTTCAGGGTTTGTTGTGCTGAGTTCTGATGGTTGTTTATACATAAATGCATGTGGTGTATGTTCCTGTCATTGTTAACACCGAGAGTATATATGTGTATGGCTGTTGGGTTGATCTTGTCTGGAGTGTTGTATTAAGAATATGAACTGTTTGGTTGATGTGTATACTGGTATGATTGACGGGTGAATGTAGATACTATGTTGGATCGGTTATGATTCTAATGGTTGCGTGGAATGTGCTTGATAATCGGGAATGCTTGCTGATAAAATGCATAAGTTGCATGTATAGGAACGGGGTGACCCGTGGAAGGTCAGGAACCCCAATGAGATGATTTCCAGCTACAGATCCTTGGCTAGATCCTGTGAGGGCCCGTGGTAGCCGAGGGAGCTAGAGTTAAGTCTCGAGACGTCAATGGGAGACCGGTACCACGCGGGAAGGGCTAATGGACGAGAGGCCAGGAAGGGAACCTGTAACTGAAAATTATTGTTTAAGTCGGATCCGCATGCATATATGTAGGTGCATCGTTAAAGAGAATAACACGATTCATATGATCCGTGAATGATAGGAATGAATTCCGATTGAATTGAATGAATGTGTGCACACTTATAATGGTTACTGAGCTCAATGTGATTTGTATGTGTATGTGGATGTGTTATTGAGAATAATAGCATTGATATAGTTGGAATTGATATGAGTAAATCCGAGTGGATGTATGCATGTGTACTGATGCCATGCCGAGTGCACACTTATAACTGTTGATGAGTTCAATGTGAATGTATATCGATGTGTAAATGCTGTTGGGAATAGTATGATTAATATAGCCATGAATAATTAGATTGAATTCCGACTAGGTGGATATATGTACATTGATACTGTTACCGAGTGCAAGGTGTTGTTATGGTTGTAAATATAAGTGGTTGTGAATGATGTGAAATTCCTAGCCTGATTGAATTGCATGAATCCCGAGTGGGTGATGTTGTTATAGTATTTATATAGAATGGTAGGGTGTATTATTGCTGATTGAGTGATGTTATTATATAGTTGAGAATTGGGGTTAAATCCGAGCCAATAACTAACATTTTATATATAAAAGCTCACCCCCCCTACTGTGGCTATATTTTTCAGTGTATGCAGGTTAGATTAGTGAATGACGAGAAGGCTTTAAAACCCAAGTGATTGGTATACATATATATATGTTGTTGTGGTGCACCTAGTATACTACACCGATTATAGAATAGATACGTTAAAGCCTTGGCCGGCTCCCATGTAATACGTTGTTGAATATATTCATTTATTTATATGAACCGATAGTTGGGTTTGTGAACAAGAATATATATATATATATATATATATATATATATATGTATGTATGTTTTATACTGTCATATTATTACTTGGATCGACTAAGAACAGTGTTGAAAGAAATAATTCCGAGTCAATAGGTTCTGAGTGGACTATAGAGGTGAAAGCCCGTTCCGAATAAAGAAGGCTTAGAGCCATTGCTGAGTGGGCTTATCATGTGGGCCTTTTTCCGAGTAGTGAAGGCTTAAAAGGATTCCGAGTAGAAAGGATTGTATACTCCCGAGTGGAAATCCCGAATGAACCACTTTCGAAGGGAGAAGGGTTGTAATGGTACTGATTGGGGTGTATTCTAGGAGCCTCTTCCGAGTGAACGAGGCTATATATATATATATATATATATATATATATATCCAGAGTGAAGGTTATATATTCCGAGTGTCTAAGTATTGAATAAGTCCGAGTGAGGCTTAACTTAGTAAATTTCTCCGAATGATGGGAGGTTAGAGTAAATCCGAATGGAATTTGATTGTGGAGACTCCTTCTGAGTGAAGGAAGGTCTAAGTGTTCTCCGAGTGAGAGAAGTGAAAATATGTCGAGTGATGAATGTGTAATATATTTCTGATTGTGTTGAGGTTGAATATCCAAGTGGTGTTTAACTGGGAAAATATTCCGGGTGAGGGGAAAATTTATAGATTTCGAGTGGAATAGCCATCATTGTCTGAGTGGATCTTGTGTGGGACCTTCCTGAATGAAAATAAGCAACTGTGTGTAAACTTCCGAGGGAAGTGTGACATGTTGGGATCGTTCCCGAGTGAATGGAATCCCTGATTCGGAGTGATGGAATACCGAGTGTAATCACTCGCTTCAGCGAATAAGGGTTCGCTCCAGCGAGTGTGGAATGGGGAGGAAGGTTCTGGGTTGGTTCTCGCTTAAGCGAGTGGGTGTCTCGCTCAAGTGAATTTAGGCCTCGCTTGAGCGAGTGAACACTAATTGGGTTCGCTCTAGCGCTGTATTCTGCTGGGCTGCCTCGTGATTGTTTTTTACTTTCCTCGCCCGTAGATTGTTTTATTCTGTCCGGGTTGCTTGTAAATTTGGGAAAAATTTCCCCTGTCTTGGTTTTACCTTTATTTAATCCGGGATGTGTCAGTTCCAGCCCACACCGGCCCTGCTGTGGACATCGGCTTTCCCAGTATCTACGCCCACGCCGGTTACAATCCCTTCATCACTTCTTTTTGTTGTTCTATTCATTTTGTTTCTTTACTGTTCTGCCTTTTTATGTTCTTCTTTCTTGTTAAATTTTCCCTTGTCCTTATTCATAATGCAAACTAACAAAAATATGTATTTTTGATATCTCTTTAAGCCGGTACAGTAGTGATTTAAGTTAGTGTCGTGCAAAGTACTTCTGCCTACACTATTCCTAAGACCCATACACGTGCGGAGAACTTCGCCTTGTATGCACCTTTTTCGTAGACCTCATCCATCACCAATCTCATAAATTCATTCTAAGAACATTCCTTATCAAGAACTACGTAACTCTAATTTCTCGAAAGCTCGAGAATACGTAGGAGCAGGACTTAACTCCTGTCGGGCCCATTCCTCTTCCATTTCCATTCTTCTTTTAAAATTAATTTCATCTTCATGGAAATCAATTTAGATATGACGTCTTGTTGGTTTTCTTTCTTTTTCCTTGTCGTTATCATTCTTCACAAAAATTGAGTTAATTTAGATGTGACGTCCTGTTAACTCCTTTCACCATTCAACTTTGTACCTTGATGGAAAATGATTAATTTGGACGAGACGTCCTGTTAGCATTCTCTCTCTTTCATACATTCCTCCACTAAAAGCCGGAATTAACTTGGACATGACGTCATGTTAATCCCTCCTTTTCCCAATTTGGTATCTTGACGAAAGGATGACCAATTTAAACAAGATGTCTTGTTAGCTTTCTTTCCTCTTTTCCACGTTTTCCCCCCATCAAAGCCGGGATTAATTTGGATGAGACGTCCTATTGATCTTACTCTGAGCTTTTTTACTCATTTCATCTGTCTCCTTCATTTTTAAGAAAGAAGAATAAACACAATTTTAAGGCTATTCATGATGCGTATTTTCAGCTTTGGTACTATTTTTAACAGGCGATGTGGGGTGCTAATACCTTCTCCACTCGTAACCGACTCCCGAACTTGAATCTCACTTTTTACCTGTGCTTTAACAAAGTTTTTTTCCAACGTTTTTCCTATGGATAAAAATGTTGGTGGTGACTCCCTGTTCCATTTCAAACCTTTTTCGCCGTTACCGCAGTCCGATCGCGACAGATGGCGACTCCACTGGGGACAATCTGAGAGTCAGGCCATTTAGGTTGAAAGCGCATGTTTTTCCTATGTAGCCGTTTGTTTGTTTTAATTTCTTTTTTTGTTTTATTTTTTAGTTGATGTTGTAGACGCTCGCTTTTGATTCCAATCATGTTTTATCATTTATGAATTGTTGATATTTTTTTGCATGATTATTGAACCCTAGGCTAGGTGACTCTATGTTATTTTTCTGCATAATTGTTGAACCTTAGGGTAGACGACTTTATTGTTGTTGTTTTGTGTTTGTTCACTGTGCAGGATGGGGTAAGGTATAGGTATTGAATGGCTTGTCACACACTACGCTCATATTTTTTGCACACACTTATGAGTGGCGCCTATACCTGGGCTCCAAATGAAACTTAAGTTAGGAGGGGTTGGTAGCGGTGTCGTTTGGGATGTACTTCCCACCGGCGATCGTAAGAACCTCAATTAGAGTTTGACCTTTCATGATGTACACACCTAGTAGATTCCCTACTGTTGTGATCATATCATGATTAGGATCTTGGCTCTAGTGACCGTTTAGAAGTCTAATGCAAGCCACCCAATGTGAGGAGTCACTCTTAGACAAGCCATAGGGCCCAGAAAAGACTTTCAGAAAACCTGGTTTAGGTCACGAAAGGACAGACTTTACTTTACCTTGCGTCATTCCTGCTTTCCCTTTTTTAATCCAAATTGATGAACCACCTACCCGTCAAAGGATTACTTTATTTCAAAATAACTCACTTTTTTGGAAAGGACTGGTAATCTTTTAATGGATAGGTGGTTCCTTCATCATTGTGCACCTCTGAGTCTTAGATTTTCCTAATCGTCGAGGCAAAAAATGAAAAAGTGAAATATAGTTCTGTTTCCCTTCAAATGGGGCAATAGAAACGATTGGAAAATCTAGGACCCACATGACTTTAGTCTGGCATGAATTTTACTGACCACTACTTCCCAAAACGAAAATGTTTTTCAGTAAATCAGTAAGGAAGTAATGGTTTGCCAAAACATGGCTGTAACGGATTTCTCTTTCTTTGTTTTCACAGGAAGCTATTCGGGATTTAGCAGATACATCTGAGCAAGTATGGAAATTAACATAGGACATGACAATTGTGGTACAAATGTGACAGAATTGAGGAAAATACTACATGTTAAGGCTAAGAAAATTGACACTGGTAGTCTGCAGGCAATGGGGAGAGAATTAAACCTGACACAGAAGATGGCTTTCACCCGAAAGTATGGAAGGATTTTAAAGTTCTTGGAAGTTAAAGTGCAAACTGTGGCGATCACAGCCTTGGCGCAGTTCTACGACCCACCTCTCAGATGTTTCACATTTAGAGACTTTTAACTGGCCTCGTCCATAGAGGAATTTGAACAAATATTGGGGATGCCTTTGGAGGGGCAAATTCCATATCGCCATCTCGATCATCATGTAACCATCACTTCAGTCGCCCGTATTTTGAGAATCCATCCTGAGACATTGAAGAATATGCAGATGAATAGAAATCAAATTCCTAGGTTCACTCGAGAATTTCTTGAGAAACACATGCAGATCTTGGCAGATAAAGAAGAGTGGGAGGCCCTTATGGACACTTTAGCCCTTACTATCTACGGAGTTGTCTTGTTCCCTAATCTGGATAACTACATGGATTATGATGCCATTGTTGTCTTCCTAGCTCGTAAACACAGGCTTGAGAATCCCGTCACAGCCGTATTGGCCAATGTGTACTGCACCATGGATTTCTGCCATACGCAAGGTGGGAAAAGGATTGTCTGTTGTCTACCAGTTCTGTATGTATGGCTCGTGTCTCATGCTTTTTATCAAATTTACAAGGCCAAAAGCCCTATTTCTGATCTAAAACTGTGTTAATTGGCAATAAATAATGGGCGCGAATGGGCCAATCATCTTATAGGGCTCACGGCCGAGAAGATTATATGGTACCCCCAATGGTTGGAGGTTGAGTCAATCATCTACCACTGGAAATTATCCAAATATTCCTCTCATTGGCACACAAGGGTGTATCAACTACAATCCCGTTATAGCCAAACGTCAGTTGGCTTATCCTTTGCTTGGGCCATCGGATGAAGATTTGCTCACTCCTTACATTCTATATTATGCGAAGGGGGACTATATGTCTGCTGTGCGGGATATAGCGAACACATGGAAAAGAGTTTCTAGGATGGGTAAAGAGTTGGGAGCACGAAGCCATGCTGTGGGAGAAAAGTATCATGAATGGGTCCTGAATAGGGTCTCTATTGTTAAATTACCCTTCAGGAGTCCCTCGTATCAAGCTGCAAGCACTCCCACTCCATAACTTATCATGGAAGACAAAGCAACCCAGGCTTTGAAGGCCAAGATAGAAAAGTTGACGGCTAAGAATCAAAGGTTGGAAGAAGACCCGCTGAAGTGTCAACAAGAATGCACGCTTCAAAGGAGGGAAAATTTGGAGAATAAGCAAGCCATGGATAAGATTCGAAAAAAATGAAAGATTGAAGAAGACTACAAGGTGAAGCAAGACCAGTGTCTCCAGGAAGCCAATTCTCAACTAAAAATGAAAAGCAAGATAAGTGACACCATCCTGGCTGAGAAGCATTTTCTAAAAGATATGTTGACGCATCTAAGGAAAATGAAAGGGGGGCTTTGGGGCAGAAGGAGTTGCTACAATCCCAAGTCCACAGGTTTGAGCAACAGCTTGTCGAGGTAATGAGAGCCTGCGAGCAGGAGATAAATGATGAACGACAGAATGCAATAGATATAGAGCAACATTGTCAAGAGGCCACACGCCTTTTAGAAGCTGAATTGGCTTGACAAGATGAAATCATTCGTTCATGGATGGATCGCTTCGCCAATCTAGCATATTTGGCCAATGGAGTTCTAGAAGATCTTCCACTATTGTTGAAACAAGTCGAAGGTATGGCCAATCCTCTGACTACCCCAAAAGAGGTTTGATCAATTTTGAATTACTGTCATGAAAGAATTTGTAAAATGAGGGCTATGATTGCCCAAGCCAGGAACGGCTAAAATGTTGTAATCAAACCTTTACGGTGATATTGTATCTTTATGGAAGTATGAAATGATGAAGTATTTTGCCTTCACGATTGTCTCATGTTAATTTCCGTTTTACTGCTTTACCTAGTACTTTTGAATGTGACGTTATGAGGAACGGTCAAAGGACACGCACTGAATCCTGAATCGCGTCCCGCGTAACATCCTTCTACTTTTTTGTCATTCCGTTAACCGTTTATCTTCTTTTCTTTTTCTAACAAATCTCCATGTTCCTTTAGACATTACGAGTAAGCATCCTTACGGGACCAGGCTCAGAAAGAAACTCATGGCAGAAATAGAAAAAGAAAATGAGAGTTTGAGAGCCGAGCTCAGTCAACTAAAGGAAGAAATGGCCGAGATGACCAAGCTTTTGGAAAAGAGGGTCACGGAAGGGGGTTCCTCCACCGGTGTTGAAGACGCCAGACAGCAACCGCCTACCCCGTGGCCCAGTTGGAGAACAAGGCCCTAATCCTACGGCACCTCCCCTCACTGTCCATATTAGAAGGCCAATACCTTCATAGATGCAGATGGCAATGCTATACCCTTCCCATTATATGGCTTGCCTCCGGGGTATTTTCCTCCTCTCCACGCCAATCCACAAGAAAACCCAAACCACCAAGATTCTCACCCTGTTCATCCAAACATACCACCCTGTCATGAATTTTGTACAACCCAAGTCCAAACACAACCCATTCAAGCCCATGTTACCCAGCCTGCCTATACGACCCAAACCATCACCCGACCACAGATCTCTACAGATCTAATGAACCCCTCTTATATAGCTACGTATTTCCACCAACCTTATGGGCACATGAATCCCCGTGTTACCACTAGTCCCAGTGGCGCTGCTGCCATTCAAGAAAGGGAGGATAGAGATCCTTGAAAAGAGATTGAGAGCAATGGAATGAGCAGAAGGTTTCGAGTTAGGAAATACCGCAGAACTTTGCTTAATCCCGGATGTCATCATTCCTCCTAAATTCAAAGTGCCAGAGTTCGACAAATACTAGGGGTTGACTTGCCCAAAGAACCATCTCACCATGTATTGTCGGAAAATGACATCACACGCATTCAACGACCCATTGTTGATCCATTGTTTCCAAGACAGCCTGGCTGGGGCTACCCTTACCTGGTACACCCACCTCGAACGGTCTTGTATACACTACTGGAAGGACCTAGCTGATGCTTTTATGAAGCAATACAAGTACAATTTGGACATGGCACCAGATAGGGTGTAATTACAAAACATGACGAAGAAAGAGGCGAAGACATTCAAAGAATACACGCAACGTTGGCGTGAAGTGGCCACACAGGTGGATCCTCCTTTATCGGAAAAAGAAGTAGTTTCCATGTTCATCGACACGCCCCAATCTCCTTTCTATGATAGGATGATTGGGAGCGTTTTATCTCATTTCTCCGATATCATCACTATCAGAGAAAGAATAGAGAACGGGCTAAGAATTTACTCGAGGTCCGTCTGGGGCAGGCACGATAAAGAGACAAACGACAGGTGAAGGCAGAAGAAGAGATGGGGAAACCAATGTCGTCTCTTACGACCAAAGAAGAAATCAGACAAGACTGTTTACCCTTGTCATATTTCCACCGGCCCACCCTTACACGCCATACCCATGCGTAGCTACAGTTCAAAATCCAAACCCACCTTACTTCTGACCACCTGTTATACAACCACGAACACCACCCCAAGCACCATACCAACAGCCACAAGTACACCAACCACCCAATCCAAACTCAAGAAGGTCGAACAATGACCGTACCCAGATACAGTTCGATCCTATTCCTATGACATATACTGACTCTTATCTCACCTCATCAAAAATACTTTGGTAGTGCCTTGTCCTCTAAGACCACTTCAGCCACCTTACGCAAGAGGGTATGACCCGAATGCACGATGTGATTACCACGCTGACGCATCGGGGCATTCCACGGAGAATTGCTTGGCACTGAAGTTTAAATTAAGGGATTTGATCAGGGCTGACTGGATAAACTTTCGTGAGGAGAGCCCGAATGTGGCTACAAACCCTTCGCCCAACCATGGAGGGCCGGGGGGCAACGCTGTTAGGGAAGATGTAGAGTGCGTTACGAAAGTTACTGATATAAAGATGCCTTTGAAAATAATTCACTCCCACTTGCTTGAAAGAGGGTTGACTGAAGGCTCATGGGAGGAGGGGCACAATGATGAGCAATCTATTAAGCAACAAAGCTTCCATAAAATCCTTTAAGGGTTTATAGATAGTCGTACTGTGGAGGTTTGCAGGCGCCATGAAGGCAAAATAAACATGATACAAGAACAGCCTATGATACAAGCACCAAAGCCCCTGGTCATATTCTATAACAAAAATACACCAGCAACTTCAGCTCCCGCCAAGACTGTCATTACAATGCAAGCACCAACCCCGTTCCCTTTCAAAGATTTCCGAGTTGTGCCATGGAAGTATGATACAGACGTAGTCGTTATTAGCTCCGCGGCAAATGATCCTTTTCCGTCATCTGTCACGAATATTGCCGGGGTTGGAGGCATGACCCGGAGTGGGAGAGTATATGCTCCTCCAGAACCAAAACTTGATAAGATTGAAGGAGTCAAAACAGGGAAGGAAGGAACTAATGGCGAAACAAAAAAAGGTGTTGACTGATAAAGAAGCCCAGGAGTTTTTAAAGTTCATTCGCCATAGCGAGTATCAGGTGTTGGATCAGTTGAATCACACCCCGGCTAAGATTTCTTTTTTATCCCTATTGATGAGTTATGAGCCACACCGGAACACGTTGATGAAAGTATTAAGCGAGGAACACGTCAAGCATGACCTACCCATCGATAAATTTGAAGGCATAGTGGGACATATCGTCGCTAATAACTATTTGACATTCACGGACGATGAGGTACCCGTGAAAGGGGTAGGGCACAACAAAGCCCTTCATATTTTTGTTAAATGTCGAGACCATATTCTTGCAAAAGTACTCATCGACAATGGGTCGTCCCTTAATGTCATGCCAAAATCAACATTACCAAAGTTGCCTTTCGATGGGACGTACATGAGGCCAAGCTCTATGATAGTGCGAGCCTTTGATGGGACTCGCCGGGAGGTTATGGGGGAAATTGAATTGTCGATACAGGTTGGACCATGTACCTTCCAAGTTCTCTTCCATATCATGGATATCACGCCCACCTATAGTTGTTTACTAGGCCGACCGTGGATCCATTCTGTTGGGGTTATCCCTTCCATGTTGCATCAGAAATTGAAGTTCATCATCAATAATAAGTTGGTGATTGTTTCCGGGGAAGAGAACCTTCTGATTAGCAAGCCTGTCACTACCCCATATGTCGAAGCAGTGGAAGAAGCTCTTGAAACCTTATTCCAGGCTTTAAAGATAGCTAACACGACGCACATAGGGAAAGGCTTTGCAAGGACATCCTTCCCAAATGTGTCTCTAGCGATAGCAAGGGCAATACTATGCGAGGGGTATGAGCCAGGAAAGGGGCTAGGACGAGACTTGGAAGGGAGAATCGAACCCGTGTGCCTCCCAGAAAATAAAGACAGATATGGCCTGGGACACCAACCCACGGCCGTTGATGGAAAAAGAGTAGAGGAAGAAAGAAGAGAAAGAAGGATTACACGTCTCACCAGTCGAGAACCTAACACCACGGGAATCCTCATCTGTGACCTTTACCAAAGCTTTTGAAGTGCAAGGATGATGCCTCCAAATCTAGTGGCTGTAATCGAAGAAGATCTCGATGATGTTGCTGGGCTGGTGTATGCTTGCCCGTCGAACCAAGAGCTGAGTAATTGGGAGACCATGGAATTCCCCACAACTCTAGATGTTTTATCAAAGTAATTTAACAATGTTTTTGTGGCTTGTTGGTCCTTTCGCTATGCCTAAGGCTTTGGGACCCTTTTCTTTGTAATAAAGGCAAAACTTGTTTGTTATTTATTTTGTTAATGAACACGTATTGCAATCCAATATCTCATTTTTGCTTTATATCACTTCCATTTGATCCTTTTGCTTGCTTGTTTTCTTTTTCATTCACTATAATACAATAAAATGCAGATCCGAAAATGATTTCCCTGAGAGTAGCGAGACTCTGGTTTTGTTTCACAACTCTGATCATCTAAACTACTACACTGATGAAGAAAGTAAGGAAGACTTTGAGCCTTCGCCCGAGTTGGCAAGGTTATTGGAGCAAGAAGATAGGGAAATTCAGCCCCATCAGGAAAAGGTCGAAACCATTAACCTGGGAGATGAAGGAGAGGTGAAAGAAATCAAAATCGGCACTTCTCTTAACAAGGAACAAAGAGAAAAGTTGATTAGATTGCTTAGGGAATTCTGTGATATCTTCGCATAGTCATATCAAGATATGCTGGGTTCGGATAACAATATCGTGGAGCACAGATTGCCTTTAAAGCCAGAATGTCCACCGATTAAACAAAAGCTGCGTCGGATGAAACCAGAAATGCTCCTTAAAATTAAGGATGAAGTCAAGAAATAGTTTGATGCCGGTTTCCTAGCCGTAACAAAGTATCCTCAATGGGTGGCGAATATAGTCCCCATTCCAAAGAAACACGGGAAAGTAAGGATGTGTGTGGACTATCGAGATTTGAATCGGGCCAGCCCTAAAGATGATTTTCCTCTCCCACAAATCGATGTCTTAGTCGATAACGCGGCTCAGTATTTTATCTTCTCATTTATAGACGGATTTTCGGGATACAATCAAATCAAAATGACGCCTGAAGATATGGAAAAAACCACATTTATCACTCTTTAGGGCACCTTCTGCTACAAGGTTATGTCCTTTGGATTGAAAAATGATGGAGCAACCTATCAAAGAGCAATGGTAACCCTCTTCCACAACATGATGCATAAGGAGATCGAAGTATACGTGGATGATATCATTGCTAAATCCAAGACAGAGGAAGGGCACATTGTCGATTTGAGAAAGCTCTTCGAACGATTAAGGAAATTCAAGCTCAGGTTAAACCCAACGAAGTATACCTTCGGCGCGAGGTCTGGGAAGCTGCTCGGGTTTATAGTAAGCGAAAGAGGGATAGAGGTTGATCCCGACAAAGTTAAAGTCATTCTTGAAATGCCTCCTCCCCACACAGAGAAGGAAGTTCGAGGATTCCTGGGGAGGCTAAACTATATCGCCCAAATTATTTCACAAATGACTACAAACTGTGAGCCGATCTTTAAGCTGCTCCGAAAGAACCAACCAGGACAATGGAATAAGGATTGCCAAATAGCGTTTGAAAAGATAAAACAGTATCTGCTAGAACCGCCAATCCTGGTACCACCAATTCCTGGGAGGCCGCTAATCTTGTATTTGACTGTGTTAAACGAGTCCATGGGATGCGTGTTGGGTCAGCATGATGACACTGGAAAGAACAAACACGCCATCTACTATTTGAGCAAGAAGTTCACCGAATGTGAAATGAGATATTCCTCCCTTGAAAGAACCTGCTGTGCGCTAGCCTGGGCCGCCCGACGGCTAAGGCAATACATGCTTTCTCACACGACATGGTTGGTTTCCAAGATGGACCCCATCAAGTACATCTTCGAAAAACCTGCTTTAACCGGAAGGATTGCTCGATGGCAAGTGCTACTAACTGAGTATGACATAACATGTGTCACCCAAAAAGCCATAAAGGGTAGCGCTTTAGCAGACTACTTGGCGCACCAGCCCGTCAATAGCTACCAACCAATGCAACATGACTTCCCGGATGAAGATATCTTAGCCCTTTTCAAAGAAAAAAGTGGTCATGATGATAAATGGGTGATGAGATTCGATGGAGCTTCTAATGCATTGCATGGGGTTGGAGTCGTCCTGATTTCACCAAACAAGGAGTTCATCCCTATTTACGCTTGGCTATGTTTTGATTGTACCAATAAGTTGCTAGGTATGAAGCATGTTCTTTAAGGATACAAGCAACTTTGGATACAGGTGTAAGATCCTTAGAGGTCTACGGAGATTCTGCTTTGGTTATTCATCAATTAAGAGGTGAATGGGAAACTAGGGACAACAAACTAATTCCCTATCACGTTCATATCAAAGAAATGGTCAAAGAGTTTGATAAGATCACCTTCCATCACATTCCTCGGGACGATAACCAGATGGCGGACGCCTTGGCCACTCTAGCTTCAATGTTTGAAGTGAGTAGTGAATACGAGATGCCTCTCATTGAGGTAAAGAAACAACAGGAACAGGCACATTGCCAAGTCATAGAAGGAGAGCCAGACGGCAAGCCTTCGTATCATGATATCAAGAGGTACCTCCAGTGCCAGGAATATCCCAAAGATGTCACAGACAATGACAAACGAACTCTGAGAAAGCTTGCTATGGGTTATTTCTTGAATGGAGATATACTGTACAAAAGAAACCATGACTCTGTCCTCCTCTGTTGTGTTGACACCGCTAAGGCAAATCAAATCATGAAAGACATCCACGAGGGATCCTTTGGAACTCACACAAACGGGAACGCCATGTCAAGGAAGATCCTAAGGGCCGGATACTACTGGATGACTATGGAAGCAAATTATTTCGCTTATGCGCAGAAGTGTCACAAATGTCAGATATATGCTGATCACATCCATACACCTCCATCATCTTTGAACGTCTTGTCAGCTCCATGGCCTTTTTCAATGTGGGGTATGGACGTCATTGGGCCCATTGAGCCAAAAGCTTTGAACGGCCACCGCTTTGTTTTGGTTGCCATCGATTACTTCACTAAATGGGTGGAAGCAGCCTCATACACTAATGTGACCAAGAACGTCATCGTCAAATTCATCAAGAAGGAGCTGATATGTCAGTATGGCTTGCCAAGCCAGATCATTACCGACAATGGCACAAATCTAAACAATAAGATGATGAAAAATCTCTGTGAGGATTTCAAGATATCCCACCATACTTCCTCTCCATATCGGCCAAAGATGAACGGAGCAGTCGAAGCGGCCAATAAGAATATCAAGAAGATAATGCAAAAGATGGTGGTAACTTACAAAGATTGGAGCGAAATGCTCCCTTTTGCTTTGCACGAATATCGGACCTCGATTCGAACATCAAATGCGGCAACCCCCTTCTCCTTGGTCTATAGAATGGAAGCAGTATTACCTTTTGAATTGGAGATCCCGTCCTAATGGAGACCAAACTGGAAGAAGTCGAATGGGTCCAAGCTAGATATGACTAATTAAACTTGAGACGGAAAGAGATTAACCGCCCTCTGGCATGGTCGGTTGTATCAACAACGCATAAAGCGAGCGTTTAAAAAGAAGGTACGACCTTGACAATTCCAAGAAGGAGACCTGGTCCTCAAAAAGATTCTGCCAATCCATAAGGATAACCGAGGAAAGTGGATGCCTAATTACGAAGGGCTGTATATCGTGAAGAAAGCTTTTTCTGGGGGAGCTTTGATACTTACCAGCATGGACGGAGATGACTTACCAATGCCAGTAAATGCGGAAGCAGTGAAAAAATATTATGCTTAAAAAAAACGCTCGCTAGGCTGGAAACCAGAAAGGGCGGCTTAGGCAAAAGTTAGAGCAACGGCTCAGGCAAAAGTCTAAAGTCTTGGCAATGCAGCTGAATTCCCTGAGCAAAAATTATGAAACCAAACTGGGGCATATGGGCCATTGTCAAATTACATTCTCAGAGGCTGGGTCAGAAGATGAATATGAGATTGTGATAAGAGATCAAGATTCTCGTCGCTCTCAGGGAATCGTTGGAGGATCCATGACCCTCCTTTGTTCCATTTAACTTCAATCTCTTGCACTTTATTCCATTCGTTCCATCTATTTTTCATTGCTTTCTTACCACTGTACATACTTGATATCTATAAATAAAATTCCACCTTTCCTTCTATATGTGTTCATGACTGAATATTATAACAAAGCAAGTTTTCCTAAAATATTCAAAAATGGAAATGGTAAAGGTTTGGAGTCGTGAGAGACAAAAGACTCCCAACACTGGACCTTACTTCAGACAATCATGGCCAGCTCAGCTAGGCACGCTCATCAAAGTCAGAAATTGCTTCTATCTCGTCCATTAGTTATCTCTGGGCCGTCTTCCATAGAAATTTACCCGAAATTGTCAATTTGTTTATCTCTGCATTACTCATCTTTTTTTCTGAAGGTTGGCTGAGATTCCCGGTCCAAAAGCAAAAGTTCGCCGAGCGGTTCCCCTAGCGGGATAACAGTCCACCACAAAAGAGCCCAGATCAAGATCTCCTCCTGAATGAGCTTACAATCTGAGCTAGATTTTCCCCAGTGGCATCACTTTCCAAATCAGGCTTAGGATAAGGTCGTCTCCCCAATAAAACTACAAACTTTGGAAAAAGCCTTCAATTGAACCTCTTTTCTTTAGCTGAGTTTTGACTCAGAAAAGAGAACTCCACCAAAGTGCCTTTCTCAGGTGCAACCACCCTGCCATGTGATAAAATCAGTCAAACTCTTCCTCCTCAGTGGAATTACGACTCAGTAATCAAGCATATCCCTATCCCCAGTAAAACACAGTCCAGAAATCGGCCCCAAGCAGGCCTCTCTCCCCAAGTGGAATCACCAAATCCTCTCCCCAGCAAAACCCCGGTTACCACTAAATAGGGGCCAACCAAACCTTTCTTCCCCAGTGGAACAACACTCCAGAAACAGACTCCAATTAGCTTCCCTTCCCCAGTAAAATTACAATTGCCATAAAAGTGGCGCCAATTACAAAATCCTCTACTGGCATTTTGCATTCCTCCACTGAATCCTCCCCACCAGTGAATAGTCTCAACTTGGGGCATTACCCCGAGTCTTTCTCCTCTTTTTCAAATATTGAGGCATCACCCCAAACTCTCTACATTCCTTTTTCACACTTGGGCCATTACCCCGAGTCTCTCTCCTCTTTTTCAAACATTGGGGCATCACCCCAAACTCTCTACATTCCTTTTTCACACTCGGGGCATTACCCCAAGCACCCTCTCTTCCTTCTCCAACTTGGGGCATCACCCCAAACCCTCTACATTCAATTTTCAAACTTGGGGCATCATCCCAAGTCTCTCCTCCATCTCGAATCTGGGGTAGTCCCCCAGACTTTCTACATTCGTTTTTTCAAAACCTGGGGCATCACCTCAGGTCTCTCAAACCTAGGGCATCACCCCAGGTCTTTCAAACCTGGGGCATCACCCCAAGTCTCTCAAACCTAGGGGCAACACCCCCAGCCTTTTATTTTCCTGTCAACTGAGGGGCAACACCCCCAATTCTTTTACTTTCCTGTCAACCGAGGGGCAACACCTCTCAACCTTTTACTTTCCTGTCAACCAAGGGGCAACACCCCCAACCTTATACTTTCCTGTCAACCGAGGGGCAACACCCCTAACCTTATACTTTCTTGTCAACCGAGGGGCAACACCCCCAATTCTTTCATTTCTAGTCAACCAAGGGGCAACACCCCCGACCTTTTATTTTCTTGTTAACCGAGGGGCAACATCCCCAACCTTTTCATTTCCTGTCGTCCAAAGAGCAATACCCAATCGGTTGTTTCCTGCTGAAATTGGGGCATCACCCCAATTCTTTTTTCTAGGTTTAGAGCTTTGGGTCCACATACCCATGGGTCAAAAAAAAGGGATGGATCCGATGTGGACACCGGTCCTGAAGGAGGTTCAAGTTCCACCTGGTGTTTTCCGCCGGAATGGATTCAATGAGGAGAGTTGTACCGAGGTCGTCTCCTTGACACCGTCGTAACCAAGAAATGGGATGCCAACACCGGTGTAGGCCAAGAGGCCTCGATGACCGATGTGAAAGAATGAAGGTTGATGATTCAATTCACATCGGTTACCTGTCAACAGACTTGTTCTAATAGGCGACGTATAAGAGTGAAGAAGGATTTTTGTCATTCAAACCTCGGATAAAATTCAGTAAACGGTTTTTGGTTGACAAAGGAGACGGTGTGTATGAAGAGGATAGAATGGATGATGTTGTCTCAAGTTGCATCATTAGATAGACATCGGTTGTGTTCAATGGACGATGTTGTTTCAGTGGTATCATTAGATAGACATCGGTTAAGTGTTCAATAGACGATGTTGTTTCAAGTTGTATCATTAGTTAGACATCGGTTAAGAGTTCAATAACTTACCAGATTAGTTAAGGAGAGTAGAGGCAGATATGGAAAAGTCATTTTATTCACTAAAAGTGGCACTATGGCCTTGCAAAACTCAAATCCAGAGCCTATCCCAGAACAAGGCAAACAAAAAAAACTAATCTAAACACCGGTGGTAGGGGAGTCTTGTCCGGCGGCGGTGGCTGTCCTCTCAGAATCCTCCGACACCGTCCTCAGCTCCACACTTTGGCCCTCGGGGAGAGGCAGAGGTACGTAAGGAACGTCCACAGGCTCCACTGCTTGACCCCGGTCCATAGCATCTAGGTGTCCACCATGGAATTCATAGTAAACACCTATACTGTTCAAGTTGAGTTGTATAGCAGATATCCGGTGTACCACTTGATGAACGGCGGAGCTGAAGGCGATATCGGCCAACTCTGAAAATTCGGCCATTTCCTCTTCCCTCTCTTGCTGCTTCTGAAGTCGAGCCTCCTTCAAGGACGCAACTTCGGCTGAAAGTTCTTCATTTTTCCACATCGGCCCGTGCAACAAGGGCTCATCCAGTTTTGATTGAAGAACTTTAAGGGCATCTTCTGCGGCCTTTTATTTGACCTCGACTTCCTTTGCCCTGTTAGTAGCTAAAGTGTACGCCGTTGTGAGTTCGGTCAGATCTTCCTCTTTCTTGGCCAAGGAAATCTGAGCCTCCACTCTAAGGGCTTCAGCCTCTTTCATTCGGTATAGGCATTGTTTAGCCTCGAGACCAGAGTAATAAGACTGCCCCAAAGAATGAAAGACACCGGCAGCCTCAATCAAATTAAAGATTGCTCCCTTAGCAGCACTCCTGGCCTCAGTCGTAGGAAGATCCTTCTTAAGCTTGAAGGGGATTTGGAACCTCGTCGGAGTCTCCCTGATACAATTCTAAAACTCTGAAATGCTAGAGTTGCAGTGGGGGGCGTTGGCGTCGGCTGGCTGAGTCCGGTCAAGAGCATTATTTACATCACCGGTAGCCTCCTCATCCTCACCCTGAGCCTCAACCCCAGCCTCCGTCCTTTGGGCCTTGTGTTTCTTGCCCTTGGAACTTTGGACGGAGTGGTGGCGTTTCTTCCCTTTATTCTGGGCCCCATCCTCCAGAGCCAGGGCCAAATTACCAACTTTGTCATCCAGGATGCTGACCACTTTAGCCGCTGTCCGCTTCGAAGTGACCCTGTTCTCTGCATTGGCTACAGCAGCGTTCCTGGCCTCAGTTTGCTCCCAGAGTTTCTTCAAGATATCAATCCGAGTCATTTCACCTAAAAAAAGAAAACGTTGTTAGCACCGGTAAAAGGACGATGTCAAAAAAAACAAAAAAAAACCTACTTAGGCAGCCATCCCGGTGAGACTTCTCCCATAAGAGGATTTTGCAGGAGATCTCGGAGAAGGTGGAGTAAGCCTTCAGAGCGTCCAGCACCTTCTTGGACTCCGTCGACAGAACACTCTCACTGACGGAGTAGGCATTACTGGTCAGGAGGAAGTGCTCGTGAATCCAGTCGGTGTAGAACTTCCTGGAAAAATCAGAATTCTCCCAGAACACCGGCCTGCCTGCATTAACTTGGACCTTGACATAAGAGTGTCTGACGTCTGTCTTGGTCGATTCGGTGAAGCTTTCAAAATTTACCACCTTGGCGTCACACCGGAGATTGATGAAACCGAGGCCACCACCTTGGTTACCCCGGCGCATCACCCTGCAGTAAGTGCAGAAGAGCGCCACGGTGGGGACGAAGTGGAAGTATTCCCCTAATATCTCTAAAGTCTTTACCAAACCCCAGTCATTGGGATGAAGTTGGCTGGGAGAGCAGTCCAAGAACCGAAGTACGCTTATTTCAAACTCCGTTAAAGGGAAGCGGATGCCGACCTTCGAGAACAATATCTCATGCATGAAGAGATATCTGGACCCCGGCTGATGGCAAATGCGTTCTGATGTCAAGGGGCAAAGAACTGTAAAATCATCTTCAAACTCCTCTCCGGAGTGAACAATGACATCTTCAATGGTGACGTCGGCGGCGTCTTCGGCGTAGTGAGAGACAATGTTCCTTAGCTCATCATGAACCCAAAAGTAAGGATCCTTGGCCTTTTCAGCAAGCCAATCGATCTGATGTGCGATGACGTTGGTCTCAACGACGTTGGTCTCAACGATAGGGATATCAGTATCGGAGTTTCCATCGCAAGCCATTATGACGGAGTGGCGAAGGAAATAAATGCAGCTGTAAAAGGCCACATCATCAAATAAGTAAAGATCGGCATTACTGTCATGTTCACTAGTAGAGCCCAAGTTAAAAGAGGAAAATGTGTGGGTGCCAAATGATGTGTCTAGCTCCCTCATTTCCCATAAAGGCACTGTGGAGAAACAATTGGGTCCTGAAGTTCTTAGCCGGTGTGAAACCCCAGAGGTAGCTTCACTATGGCGATGCTGACCCCGACTCATGACTTCTCCTGACTGACGTCGGGATTGGATTGAAGGTCCGGACAGAACCTAGATAGAGTCACTGCTTGAGCCGTTGTCCCCCATACCCTATCTAAAATTGAACAATGAAAAGGAAGGTATGGAGGTACCTGCTGAGACGATGCGAGTTATTCTTTAAGTACGAGCTAGGACTACAAAAAGACACCGGAGGAAACGTCGGGGCAGCAGAACTTTGATACAAGGAAGCAAGTGAAAATGACTAACCCTCATGCCTGCTTTTATAGATAGTGAAGGGACCTCAGCCCTGGTGAATCTAGAACATTCCATATTCCGGACCAAGCCCATAAAAAGAGACCCATTAGCAGTGATGGTTCGTATTCAGCCAGAAGGCACGAAAAGGCGAAAATGACATGATGAATTAGATGGTGATACGTGTAAAGGTTCAGCAACACTTCGAAAGAACACTGTCCATTCAGAAGGTCACTTCGGCTAAAAGATTATTTACACATTGTTATCCATTACATCGTTTGGTTTCCTGTGGGCAGCGTTATTTACTTGGCCCCGACATTGGTGTTCACGTCTTTACTTCCTTTTCACTTCAAAAACATGAAGGGACTTCATGTTTTTCTCGCAAAAAGGAAGTAAAGAGGGGCATTTGTGAACACCTATTTCGGTTCGGCCAGTTTCGATGCCAAAAACACCGTCAGCAGTTAATGGGTAACAAGAATGGAACACCGTCCCTAACACCGTATCGCTCCACAATGAACGTCCCACTCCAAATCCAGTGTCAAGACATGAAGTAACAAGGATGGACATTGTCATCTACATCGGTCTAGTGCCATGAGAAGGGACACCGTTTTCCCAAGAAAATTTGGTGTCAGCACATGAAGTAACAAGGATGGACATCGTCATCTACGTCGATTTAGTGCCATGAGAAGGGACGCCGTTTTCCCAAGAAAATTCGGTGTCAAAGCAGTGACCGATGTCCTCTATTGTGTGGTGTGAAGGTCTCATGGAACCCAACATCGGACTCTTATGATACCGTCTTTTAGGGCTGGTTGCCCATGTTGTGACTTGGAATCACACTACCAGATTCGATCCTGAAAACCAGGAAATGGCAGACAGGAAATAGAGAATGAAAACAATAAAAAAACTCTCCACTCATCGCTGTTCCCCACAGCTGTTAGTGGCCAGGCTGTCTCCCCACTACGTATATGGGTCGAGTGGAACCATGAGTTGTCTAAGCACTCAGCAGCATGAGAGGGGTTCGAGGGAACCTCTATAAAAGCCTCACTTGAAGAGGTCCAAGGGTCCGACTTTTGAAATCCAAGAACCCCCTAAAGAAGTGGTCTGATCCCTAAATCTTTGAATCCATCAAAAAGAGAGTGTTGGCCCAGATTTCTGAATACGATTCCTGAATAGGACTGGTCTGAACTTCGTTCCTTAAATTTCCTGAGAAGAAACCTTTCCCCGTTACCCAAACTCCGTCTAGATCCCCCAGAAATTTCCCCTACATTGTAACAAGTGAAATATCAATTCCCTTTCCCCAAAAGACTTCGTGTTCACCAGCCTTACACTGAATCCGTGTCAAACTCCCACACCGGATCTACACTGAGCTCCCACATCGGATCCAGTAATCAATCGATCGTCTTGCCGCTGTCACTCTGGTTGCTGCTGTTCCAGCCCACACCGACCCTGCTGTGGACATCGGCTCTCCCAGTATCTACGCCTACGCCGTTTACAATCCCTTCATCATTTCTTTTTGTTGTTCTATTCATTTTGTTTCTTTACTGTTTGCCTTTTTACTGTTCTTTTTTCTTGTTAAATTTTCCCTTGTCCTTATTTATAATGCAAACTAACAAAAATATGTATTTTTGATATCTCTTTAAACCGGTACAGTAGTGATTTAAGTTAATGTCGTGCAAAGTACTTCTGCCTACACTATTCCTAAGACCCATACACGTGCGGAGAACTTCGCCTTGTATGCACCTTTTTCGTAGACCTCATCCATCACCAATCTCATAAATTCATTCTAAGAACATTCCTTATCAAGAACTACATAACTCTAATTTCTCGAAAGCTCGAGAATATGTAGGAGCAGGACTTAACTCCTGTCGGGCCCATTCCTCTTCCATTTCCATTTTTCTTTTAAAATTAATTTCATCTTCATGGAAATCAATTTAGACGTGACGTCTTGTTGGTTTTCTTTCTTTTTCCTTGTCGTTATCATTCTTCACAAAAATTGAGTTAATTTAGATGTGACGTCCTATTAACTCCTTTCACCATTCAACTTTGTACCTTGATGGAAAATAACTAATTTGGACGAGACGTCCTGTTAGCATTCTCTCTCTTTCATACATTCCTCCACTAAAAGCCAGAATTAACTTGGACACAACGTCCTGTTAATCCCTCCTTTTCCCAATTTGGTATCTTGACGAAAGGATGACCAATTTAAACAAGATGTCTTGTTAGCTTTCTTTCCTCTTTTCCACATTTTCCCCCCATCAAAGTCAGGATTAATTTGGACGAGACGTCCTATTGATCTTACTCTGAGCTTTTTTACTCATTTCATCTGTCTCCTTCATTTTTAAGAAAGAAGAATAAACACAATTTTAAGGCTATTCATGATGCGTATTTTCAGCTTTGGTACTATTTTTAACAGGCTATGTGGGGTGCTAATACCTTCTCCACTCGTAACCGACTGCCGAACTTGAATCTCACTTTTTACCTGTGCTTTAACAAAGTTTTTTTCCAACGTTTTTCCTATGGATAAAAATGTTGGTGGCGACTACTTGTTCCATTTCAGACCTTTTTTGCCATTGCCGCGGTCTCGGTCGCGACAGGCTTTAACGTCATTTATTCTATTCAGCAACCTGATTTTGATTAGGTATTTGTTACATCTAACTCGTAGATGAGAATGCCCGCAACATGAATGGAAAAAGATAAAAATGCACCTATGGAAGCTAGAAGAGAATGAATGTAGCTTGAATGCAAATCACAAAAGATAATAACTTTTTGAAGCATTACTATTGTTTTTTTTGGTTTTATCTTCTATTGCTTTAAACAAAGCTATTTGAAGGGTGTGTGAATGGTGTGCAATTTATATAATGTTTTCTGGCCACTATGATGGTCATTCACTGTTTGCTCATTTTTATTGGTGGTGGTCATTTGCTATAAATTTGGCGGAGAGTTTGGTATGAGTCACCAAATAAATGTGAGAATATGCACAAAATGTAGAGTTACGAAATAATAATAATTATGTGATGGGCTTAATTTATGGTGATTCATGAATCATTATATTTTTTTCTTATATAATTAAAATTATGTAATTTGTTTACATTTATGTTTAGCTAATGACATCACACGTGGTAAACTGGTCTAATCTGGGGTCAAAGATCCGGAGTGGGGACCAGCCTCAAAAGTCAAGGATAAAAGTGTTTGTAAACCGGTACAATGGGTATCCGGTATTATAATCCAAACTCTCAGTGGAAGAGTCCGGTCTTGATGTCCTGGAGATCCTACACACCAAGCTTTCGCGTTGCAGAGTGGCGAAAGGTGGTGTCACCTGTGAAAATTCTCCGACGCTCAAGTCAGTGAAACAGAACAAGGATTCCAGGGAATTTTAGCAATGTAACAACAACTAGAGAGTAAAAATAGCGTAACCTTTTATGAGTGCGAGAATTGACTATTTATAGGTGAGCATGGAGAATGAATCGTTAGGCACAGGTGGGCCACGAGACAAATAGTACACTACTCAGTGTACGATTCTGACACACGATGCGGGGAGAGCCGTGTTGTAACATCCCTATGTTTTATATTCAGAATTATGCAGATTTAGTAATATAAGGTTATTATATGATGTAATTATGAATTTAAGAGTGAATTTTTGATTTATGTTTGACGCGTAGCACCCATCTGACGCGTAGCGTTAGAGTAAAATTTTATAACTAACGCATAGCGTTCGGGTGACGCGTAGCGTTAGTGTCGCGGGTAGAATAAAGACCTCACAGTGGTAAACTGCGAAACAAGTTAAAAACAGCGTTTGGGTTTTTCTTCTCTCTTTTCTTCTTCTGAGCTCAATCAAGGTCAAATTAAAGGTGGAATTTGAAATTGATCATGGATTAGAGGTGAGAAGCTTAAGGTAAACGTGTGGGATCTTTCAATTTTAAATTCTATAAAGATTTTCTATCTTTACCCATTTCTTGGAAAAACAAGGGAGTCTTAAATTTTAGGATTCTAAACCGGTTAAAGGGTCTCTTATGGTATTCAAGAGAAGGATTATGTGACAAATTTGAGCTCCGCTTTGTGTAGGTTGTGAACGAGTCGTTGGAAGCTTAGCGGGAAAAGGGGTTCTCGGAGGACTCATCGGTTTTAGAGTGGTAAGCTTCTAAAGCTTCAAAAAGTAACTTCCGAGTGTTCTTCTAAATTAGATTAAGGTCTTAACGGTCAAATCCTTAAACCTCTTTGTAATTCTTGTCTTTTAGAGGTTTCGGCCCATCTAATTTTGTGATTGAGTAAAAGGGCGTCGAAAGTGAGGTAAGGGGAGTATGTAAAGTGTCTTTAATTAAAGTTTTATATAATTTTATATTATGAAATAGAAATATTATAGATATGTGAACGTTTTATTCGAAAATGTATAGTTTGCAATATGTTGATGATGGCATCATGAATTTAATGGACATGATTAATGAAATGATTGGTAATAAGAAAATGATGAATAGTAACAAAAGTGGCTTTATGAGATGAACGATGAAAGATATGATGTATGATTATAGTAAATTGAATTTGATGTTATTTGTTATGTGGAAGTGTACGAGTATGTTATGTCTATAGCCGATTACATGATGTGATAACATGATATTGGTGATTGAGCATGATATTTAGAGGAAGTGGCTTTTATGCCAAGAGTTGGCTTTATGCCAAAAATCATATAATGATTGTATATTGTATATGCATGAGTAGTGTGTGGACAATCATTCGGTATGTAGTACCCCTTGCTATTGGCTCTAATGGTCCAGGTAGAGATCCCAGTTGAGCTACCCAATGGTCCAAGTAGAGACCCAGTGGTTGAGGTGGGGAGTGGCTCAGTGAACCAGGTAGAGTTCACGGGATGTCGGTGTGACTCCTAGCTGGTGGCTGATCCATTAGTATCCGGATACTAGGTGTCGATGTGTATATGTATATATGATGACCATGAGAGTCAGTTATGTCCTTGATCTTGATTTTGTGAAATAATTATTATATTATATTTAGACTGAAATTAAAATGATAATGAAAGATCATTGCATGTTTGATGTTATAAGAGGAACATTTAATGGATCGGTAATCAAGGGAGGAGAATGAGATTCTCCAGGTGATATTAACACTCTTTAACTAGTTGTATTGCTTTTATAATAAATACTCACGCTTACATTATTTTTTGCAGTGAATGAATCAAGGGATGTTGTAGATACTACGGAGACCAATGCAAAGTGAGCAAGAAGCAATGCCAGAAGAAATCAAGATGTGTATATTGTATATATTCGTATGTGAATATATCATCTTTCAGACTTGTAGTGATACATGTTTGGCTGTAGTTGATTTTGATGACTAATGGCATTGAGCCATTAGTGTGTGTGTGTGTGTGTGTGTGTATATATATATGTATGTATGTATATGTATATTATCTGTATTTTTGTGTGAGTGCAAATATATACGTAATATGACATGTTTATGGTTTAAACGATGTGAGTATATAGTATAATGTGGTATTGAGCTATTAGATAGACTACATGCATGATGACCAGGTACTGTCGGAATGAATATAGTTATGGCACGGAGCCACAATAGATTAAATCATGCATTATGGGCAGGTTCTGTTGAATGTATGATTAAAGAAGTATTGCATATGATTGACATAATGACTGTGCATATAATGGAATGTTATGCCAATGAATTTAATAAGTTTAGAGGATTTTGCCTTTAGCCAGTTATAGGAAATTATGGAACCGTATAGGTGATTTTGAGATCTGACGGGTTTTAAGATCCTTGGAAGATATCAATAGGACCACTTGAACAATTAGGAACTGTGTGCATGGGCCTTGGGCCATTTGGAACTCATTTAAGGTGTTTAGGTGCCATAGTTTTACACTTAATAAGCTTAAACTACATTTTACGCATAACTTGCGCATATGTTGGAATTTTGGTGAATTGACAGCGCCAACAGTTCCGAAATGGGGAAAACATGTGGCCCATGAAGTTTCATGGCAAACGAACCTAAAACGGGCGAATAAGATAGGTTAGAAGTTGGTTAAAATGTCTAAAATATGTGACAGCATCAGGTGTTGTCTCTGATAAGCTCACGCGTAGCGTCAACCGGGCACGTAGCATCAGAGCTGTGAGTTGGGGTTCACGCGTAACGTGGGGCTGACGTTACTTCTTTTTAAATGGTTTTGGGGTTTAAATTAGCTAAATATATTCAATAATTCACTGATTTTAAATATAAATAAGTATTTCTTAAAAAATAGGATTTAATTAAATTATGCACTTGTGGAAAAATTATTATAAAAGTTATAAATTGGGTAAAAATAATTATAAAATGACAAGGGATGTCACAATTGGTATCAGAGCAGGACTATTCAGGATTATGAACCTCGTGGGTAAAATATGATGAAAAGTAGTGGGATTTGTTTATGTATTTACCTATGTATGTGAATTTGTATATGTGTAAAAGTGAATTTTTCAGGAATTCTGGCATTGTGATCACTGGTTATCCGTTGGCTGCACTTCCCTATATTGAGGTATTAATTTTGGATTCTGTTTAGTTTGTTTAAGCATTAACAGTAAGTTATGTTATTGTAGAATGACGGGTACTTCTAATTCAGTTTCAGAGGGTGACTTCTTTGAAAAGTTTTCTCAGATGATGGGAAGGGTTGAATCTGCCCCAACCCCTGGATAAATTTTTAAAGCGTAACCCACCGGTGTATAAAGGTGGGCATGATCATGATGGAGCTTATATTTGGCTCAGGGAAATTGAACAAATGTTTGATTACTTTGAATGCACTGAGGAGTAAAAAGTGGTATTTTCTACCTATCAATTGCGTGATGAAGCTAGAGTCTGGTGGACTCGTACCAAAACTCAGATGACTACTGCTAATGAAGCTTTGAACTAGGCTAATTTTAAAAAGAAGTTCTTGGCAAAGTACTTTCCTGACAATTATAAAACCAGAAAGGAGATGGAATTCTTACATCTTGAACAAGGAAGATTGCTTGTAGCTGAATACACAACTAAATTTGATAAGTTGTGTGATTTCTATTACCCGTTTTCTTTGGAAGGTACCGAAAGTAATAAATGTGCCAAGTATGAATCTGGATTGAGAATAGAACTTCGCACTACTATTATACCCTTGGAGATTAGGGATTATGCTAAACTTGTTAATAAAGCACAGTTAACAGAGGAAGTTCAGATGTAGAGGGTTTCTTTTAGAAAAGATAGATCTCAATTGAAGGCTAAGGGAGCGAATTTTAAAAATCAGGGTCAATTTAGTCGAAGTGGATCTTCTTCTTCATCATCTAGGGGTCGGGTGGTACTCGTCCTGATAACAGGGTTTGTTTTAAGTGTGGCAAAGAAGGACATTTGGCTAGAAATTGTAAATCTGAACTGCCTGTTTGTTATCATTGTGGTCAAACTAGGCACCTTAGGCCCAATTGTCCTATGAGACAGCCTAAGAATGTGCAGAGCGATAAGAGTTTTACTTCAGTAAGTGGGGGCCATGTCCAAAGGTGCGATGGAATTCACAGAATTTCGCTCTGTCCAAGCCCTTAGGGCCTTCTCTAAGTGGGGGCAGCTTAAACAACCCTGTGTTATAGACTTCATGCATGATTCGATCCCTTCTACTATTTGAGGGAGTGAATGTGTTGTATTTAGGATTCAGATACACAACGCTCTTCTGCTCCTTGCTCATCCTCGGACTCCTTTTTCGTGACTCCGCCTTGATAGTACCCTGCTCAGCATTTCCTATCCGACCAGTTTCTCGCTCTTTCATTTTAATATATCGAGCAACTCTTTGCCTGATATCATGTTTGTCCAAGGGAGGTTTTTTAGCTAATAAGTTAGAAAACTTACTAGGGCATAATCCTATCTGGATAGCGTGTAGGGTCACCTCCAAGCTCAAGTTGCAAATTTGAATGGCTTGCTTTTTGAAATGAGCCATGAATTGTTTGAGTGTTTCGTCTCGAGCTTGCCTTAGTTTCGTCTTGATCTGGGGGAACAATTCCGAAGTGTTCATCCTCAAGAGGGTCTTGATTCAAGATTATCTTGATCTTATGAAATTTTGTTATTTAATTTAATTCAATATTCATTTTCTTAGTTAATAATTTAATCTTAATCATGAAAGCATATTTTCATTTGGATTTGAAGATCCAGATCAACTTAAATAAATTTCTAAGTTCTCTCTCTCCCTTTTGTTTATAATGTTCTTCATTTATTTTTCAATGTTAATTTAATAGATTAAAATGGTGAAAATTTAAAATTATAAGGTTAATTTTGAAATAATATTTAATAAAAAAATTAAAGGAAATGCGAAAAGGAAAATGGTGAAAAAAGAAACCTTCATCTTTCCAACACAACCACAAAAGGCTTACCTAATGGCCCTCTTCGCATTCCGTCAGCTTCTTCTCAAACCTCCAAAAACACCTTTGTTCTTAGCAAACTTGCATACAACTTTTACATGTTTTCAGTCCTTCTTTGATTACATGTTTATTTTTGTCTTATTCTACAGTCAAAATTAAAATTTTCTCTGATAACCTATATAATATAATACATTCCATTAGCAGGTCATAGAGACCAAACTCTAGTGATTAGTCCTAATTTTAATTAAAAATAACACCCATCATCAATATACTAAGTTCACTTTCAAAACAATGTACTAAGTAGTAGTACTTAGTCAATTTCTAAGAATCTGATATTTGTAGCTAGATACAAAAACAAAACGACTTTAAAGTAAAACGAGATCTTAATTATATTTTACTAAACACTCAGAAACTATATAATATAATTTTTACAATTTTATTGTCAATAAACCGCGGACCAGGAAAAATAAGTGGTCCCCTGCAACTGCAAGCATCCCGTGCTTTAGATGAAATAACAGACAAACATTTCCCAGTGGGGAGAGGATAAGTTGCAAGGAAACAATATAATCAAATATGCAATTAAGTAACTTATAAGGTACAAGTAACCCATTCTTACATGAGAAATGTCCATACGCTCAAAACACATTCTTTACTATTTAGGAGTCTCACTAATAAATTCATGTTTCCCACTGGATTTCACCCAACAATAGACAGTATCTTGAAACCAAGTTTCCTCTTTTTAGATATATCTTATGGCAAATGCAAAGGGTATTGGTAAAATTAAAAAAAAATGTATTTTTCTTCTTCAAAAACTGTAATTAGTGACCTCTTCTGTGAGTGTTAATGCATCTATAACACGATCTCCAAAAACATGTTTCTATTTTTGTTTCTTTAACCCGTGACCTTAAGGGGCTAAGAGCAATGATAGCAAGACTCATCTAGGTTCACTATTTTCAAAGATTTAGGGTTAGGGGATCAAATTATTCAATATATATCACATGTAAACTATGGACTGAAAATAGAAAACGATCTAAACTTCATGAGGAAACTTTTGTTCTACCTTGTGGATGGAAAAATCAGTAAATCAAATCTAAAATTCACGGGCATGTTATATAGACAGAAAATACAGTACTAGTAACATCAATGTTCAATGCAGACCACTTATCATTTCTTTCCCCATTTATTCTGTTTAACATATACACAAGTAACTAACCTGTAACTAATTTCATCAAGAATCAGATGAAGTTCAATCAACTGTACATTTTATAAAATTTACCAGAAACTGTCATCAACCGATGATGTGTCATAGTCTTGTTCCATCACCATCTCCACCTCAGGCTCCCCAGACCCAAATTCAGCCAACTCAATGTCTGCAAGATTCTTCAAATCAACCACTGATAGCTCATCTAGGCGCCTGACAACCAAGTCTGCAGCCCCAAGCTCATAGACAGGATGCTTGCTAGCAACAGCTACACACTTCATCCGTGCATCATGTGCAGCCTCCACGGTTTGATTGGAGTTTCCAAACACAATGCACCTCTCAGGTATGAAGTTTAAAAGCTGCGCAGCATACACAAACATTTCCGGATCAGGCTTTCCCCTATGAACATCCTCTGCTGCCACAACAACACTGAAATTGTCCTCAATGCCAATTTCCCCTACAGCAAACTCGAGGGTTTTTCTCGGACGTGTGGAAACCAATGCCATCGGTATCTTGTAATGCATCAAAACACTCACAAACTCTTTGGACCCAGACATGAGACTATATATCCCACCCTGCAACGCTTGGTAGATTTCTTCCTTTCTGTTAGCCATTCTTCTCAACTGTGCTGGATCCCTTGACCAACACAGCACTTCAGAAATCGCCTGTTCATTCTTCATACCTTCTATTCTCTTAAGGATGAAAGCCGGAGGAGAGGGTTTGCCTTCTTCTTGAGAGAGTGCAAGCCAAGCTTGCTTCTCTAAATCAGGGTTGTCTTCAATGATAACTCCCTCCCACTCAAATATAGCACCCAACCAACCACATCCCATCCTCTCTTGCCGAAGCAAGGGATTCCGTAACGAGGGCTTATCTGCTCGATTCGCTGGAGGCCATGAACCAGGTCTTGGATCAAATCCACTATCAATCATGTTATCTTTCTTGGGCAATCTCTCTTCCCTATAAGAATATGCCTCTCTTGTGAGCTCCACAGCCAGAGCCTTAATTGATGATGACATGAATCTATCTTTTTCCAATCTAGGCAAAGACAAAGACACAGCAATCCTTCTTCCACCAAGAAATTCAGTTATAGGTAACGGAAAACTATGCAAAGATTTGCGTTTAACAGATACATCTCTGGTTAAATTTCCTCCGCAAATGGGACGGTGCCCAAGAATTGAAGTTGCGGCAATTGATTCAACCATTTTTTGTATTGAATTGACTTTGATGGCAGATACTACTAAAAAGGATGAACCAATTTCACCCACAGGTAAACCTATCTAACCGAAGATTCAATTGTGAACCTGGACAGTGATTCCCAGACCCAAATTATATTCCCGAAAACGACACCATCCTGGGAACAAAACGACAAAGGGAACCAGAGTTTCACAGCAAAATCGCAACTTTATCGTCAAAAACCACCAAGAAACACCCTTCACGAAAAACCAAACATACCCATTATTCAAATCGCCCAAATAAATAGCAAATAAAATCAAACCCGTAGAAGAAAATGCATTAGAAAATAAAAAATAAATAACTTGAAGAGTGTTGCGTCTGGAACTAAAGAAAGTGTTGATGAGAAAAAAGAATGAATAAAAAGAAGAACAAACCCGAAAGAGAAATTTCACCGGCACGAAGAGGAAAAACGACGTGAATTTCTCTTCCTTTATTTGCCAATCTTTCGGAAACGTTTTTGCAGTTTTCCTTTTATTATTTTGTGTTTCTCTGATTTTTATTTTTAAGCCAAAAAAGTGTGGTTTATAAATGATGAAAGTGGCTAAAGCAGAGAGAGAGAGAGAGATTGAAGATGAAACATTCCACGCAGGCAAAATCAGTTGGCTCTTGGCACACGTGTCGTCAGCTGACGCGAACATATTTTCCATCTTGGGTGACCGACGGTGGTTTTATCATGGTCTTTTTTTTTATTTAAAGAATCTGATAAAAACGAATATGTTTACACGCTGAACTGAAACAGTGTTTCCCCTCACGGCACTCAACCGCGGTTCAGCAATAAATTCATTTTAAAAAATACTATAGCTTCCTATTTTTTTTATAAAAAAAATCCAACTACGGGTTCCAGGAAAAACATTTATAAATTTTTACTTTGTATTCATATCTTGGAGCAACTAGTTAATATTTTTCTTAAAGAAATGGAAGAGTTATGAATTTTTGAGCTTGTGTTCCTTTGAAGATGCAATAAAGATAATTAACTACATTGAGAATTAACTGAACTGAGTAAATGTACCTTATAAACAAAACAAAAAAACTCTATTCAAACTGCATCTAACATGGACCAAGGACCAAGGACAGTGCAATTATATGTACTCACTCGAAAATTATTTGGATTTGCAAAAATAATTAACTATATATTTAATAAATTTATGATTGAAAGAATGAAGAATTACCAGAATGGGTATATAATGGGCAGGGAAAAGGAAGGGAACAATATGCATATAATATTACACAGTTTGAAGGAATAGGCATGTAAAAAAAAGTTATAGTATAATCTGGTGCTAGTAATAGTAATGTGAGTGGTTGGTGTGAGAATCGTGAAGACCCTTCCTTTTGGGCAAGTTCTAGAAGGTGTTGAAAAAGAGGGAGATTCTTCTGAGGTGAAATTAGTGGCCAAGTCGACAAATACTAAATCACATGTTTTTTGTTTTTAGGACATGTTGGTTGTTTGGTTGGTTTTTTATCGAGGTTTGACTAATAAAAAAAAATTATTGATTTAGCGGAATTTTAATTATCTTAAATAATATGAGGAATCAATATTAACCATTAGATGTTAACTAAATATGTTTGTTGGTCTCTTATATTTTATGAAAATGTTAAGTTATTTTTTATTTTACTTTGATCCCTTATTATTTTTTTATTTTACTTTGATCCCCTATCTGGTTTAAAATTTTCCACTTAAGGCTTTCTGTCAAGTGGATGTAGTGATGTTTGTCATTTAGGACATCATTATTTGTGTGTCGATGTGTAATTTGCTAATGGTTCCAACACTAAAGCGATGTCGTTTTACTAAATGTGAGGGAAAATAGAAAATCATGATGTTCATCTTCCTTCTTCATGTAACTTAAGTACAAGAATTGTCGCTTTGTCTCCAAATAACTCGTTGGATAGAGGTTGAAGGTTGCGAATGTGGTTGCTGTAATTGTAATCACAAGTGGAAAATTAAGGTATGTTTTTTCGTTCATATAATGCTTTGTTTTGTTGTTGGGGTTGGATTTGCTTGGAAAACATGGGTCACTGAATGTATCTGTGGTGTTGACATATGTTTTCCAAGTTCAAATTGGGATAATTTTGTTTAGTTGAATTTATTCTGATACTTTAGGATTTCTTCTTGTGTTGTTCATGAGTTAGGGTAGTTATGGATTCTTAGTTTAAGCTAGATATTTTCCATGGGGAACCTTTGTCATGAAAAATAGGAAGAATGTGAGATATAATGGAGAAATATTTGAATGGGATATAGACGGGGATAAGTAGAGTTATTTTAAGGTTAGTGAAATATTGAAGGAAATTGGTTACGTAAATACCAAGGTGTTGGGTTACAAAGTAAGGGAAAGGAGTTATGTGTTGGATTAAAGTTATTAGAAGATGATCAAAGATTGTATGCAGATGGCAAGGATAGCACATTCTCAAGGGAAAATGCAATTGTATTGTACATCTGATAGAGGTTCCTGAAATTGTTTTAAAGTTAACTGGCCCAGAATCATTAATTTGTGATCAGAGGGAGCATATTGAGGGTAATGGAGTCCAGGTGGAAGATGTTGAAGGTGGTGGTGTTTAGGTGAAAGATGTTGAAGGTTGTGGTGTTCAGGTGGACGATGCTGAAGGTGGTGGTGTTTAGATGAAAGATGCTAGAGGTAATGATGTTCAAGTGGAGGCCGTGCGTAATGATGGTGTTCAGGTGGAGGCTGTACATGACCATGGTGATAGTGTTAAGGGGCGGGATGTGAAGAGGAAGGTTGTGCAAAAGGAAAACATGAGGATAATACATTCGACATACAATTCGAGGATTCAGACGATGAGGGTGTTAATCAGGAGGATGTAATAGAGGGTGATGTAGCTAACTTTATGGTTGAGGGTGATATGGCTAACTTTATGACAGATGTTAAGGATGAGGTACCAAAAAAGGGTAAAAAGAGAAAGAAAATTTCAAAAACAGTGAATCCAAGGACATACAAAAAAGGAGAAGGATCTGGGACCAGTAAAACCCAACCGAAGGTGAACTGAGCTGAATAGTGACTCATGTGACATCCCGATCACTGTTGAGGACGAGGAGTGATCGCCAGTGCATAGGCACGGACAAGGAGCGGCTCCTGGTAGGCTTCCAATGGGAGGGGCACATGAACAAACCGAATACATACCAGAATGAGAAGGATCCAAAGACTATATAGGTATGCGACTATACAGTCAAGGATAACTTAAAGAAATGAATTCGTACTACCTATACCAACAAATGCATTAGCCTTTTCGGTGGCCTATCACTTAAGGACTCCAAAGTTAAGCGTGCTTAGCTTGGAGTAATTCTGGGATAGGTGACCTCCTAGGAAGTTCTCAGGAAGTGTGTGAGTGAGGACAAAAGCACATTGGAAAGGTCTCATGTTGGTCTGTGGGCAGAGTCGTTCATTCCTGAAAAGCGGCCAAGGCGTTACAACTCAGATGAGTTATATAGTGGTGATGGTGGAAGTGATAGTGAGAAGTACCATTTATTTAAGATGCCTAAGACAATGAAGAATTATAAATGGGAAAAGGGTACTATATTTCTAACCAAAGAACAATTCAAGGAGGCTGTGGTGGCTTATGCTATCTATAATGGCAAAGATTTACGGTTCGATAAAAATGATAAAACAAGGGCGAGAGTTAGGTGTGTTGAAGGAGATTTCAATGACCAATATCCAAAGCCATGGGACTAGACTAAAGTTCTATTGACTTTTAATTCAGGGTCCACAGTCAAGTTGGATGCGTATTTACAGGGGTGATGGTTCATTCCACAAGTTGTATGTTTACTTGTATGCACGTAAACAGAGCTTAAAACATTACAGAACCGTCATAGGCTTAGATGGTTGCTTCTTAAAATGACAATTTGGAGGACAACTACTTTCTATTGTTGGGAGAGACCCGAATGATCAGATGCTTCCTGTAGCTATAGGTGTGGTTGAATGCGAGAACACTGATTCATGGAAGTGGTTTTTAGAGTTGTTGGTAGGGGATTTGGGTGGAATAGAGGCATGCAAGGAGTTCACTTTCATATCAGACAAGCAAAAGGTAATTCCATAAAATGTTTCATTCTAGTCCCTTATTTATATTTAGTTGTTTTAGTTTGGTCCCCTATATATGTTTAAGTGTTTCACTTTGGTCTCTTATTTATGTTTAAGTGTTTTATTTTAATTTGTAAGACTGTGACTTGTTTTACTATTTTATACTTACAATGACCAGGGTCTGAAACATGCATTAGATGATCTTATATATGGTGTTGAGTAGAGGTTCTGTTTGAGACACCTCTATAATAATTTCAAAAAAAGGCACTCGGGCAAGCAATTGAAGGACATGATGTAAAAGGCAGCCAAATGTATATACACTTAGGCTTGAGAGAGACAGATGTTGGAAATTAGGACTGTGAATGAAGATGCCTATAAAGAACTGATCAAGCTTCCACTTAGACATTGGAGCAAGTTCATATTCAATTACAATGCAAAATATGACATTTGGTTAACATGTCAGAGACCTTTAATTCTGTGATATTAGGTGCTAGCATAATCACCATGATTGAGGAAATAAAGACATATATGATGAAGAGATAGGCTAACAACAGAAAAAAAAAGTGATGGGGAAATGCAAAATGTATCCACGGATGATGAAAAGGGTTAATAAGGCAAAGCAGTTTACTAACATGTGGCTTGTGAAGTAAGTTTTTTTTATATAATTTTAGCATGCATTTCCTGATGTGGTTACTAAATATAATGTGTTGTTGTTGTAGGTGGTCTGGGGATAAAATTTACGAGGTTAAGCATCTGGATAGATGATGAGATAAATTCATTGTTGATTTGGCTGGGAGAGAATGTTCATGCAAGAGATATATGTTGACTGGGATACCATGCACCTATGCACTAGCATGTCTAAGAGAAGTGAATGACGAGCCAACCACTTACATCCTCCTAATCTACTTAAAGGACAATATGCTACAAAACAATTATCTATCCCACACCTGAACATAACATGTGGGAACCAACTAGCTGCAACAACATACTTACCCCACCTTACAAGAGACAAGCAGGTAGACAAAAAAAGTCGAGGAAAAAGGACCAAGCTGAGATTGATGATATTCATATGTTAAGGAAAAGGTTAACTTTCAAATGTAGTACATGTAAGAAACTAGGCTATAACAAGACCACATGCCCTTCTAAACCAATACCACAAGACATCCAAACTGAGATTCCACCACCAAACCAAATAGAAAATTTACCACATACCCAATCCTTAAATTTGACTCCCTCACTAACCCACACATTTCAATCAGCAACCTTATCCCAAAACCCTTCCTCGGACTTAGATCTAGAAAGGTCCACCCAAAGGCAAAAACATTACTACACAAGGAGGCAAAAAATTAACACCAAGGAGGAAAAAAGACTGATTGTTAGCTTTTATGTTTAGTTGTTCATGTTTTGTTTAGATTTAGATTAGTCATATTTTGAATTTGTAAATTTGTTTTAAAGGATGTTTCATTTTGAAGGATGGTTAATGTTCTGGGCTTGATACCGACCCCTGACTCCTTATCTCCAGAGTAGCTGATATGACCCATATGCTCTTAAGGCGCGAGTAGAGTCATCACATCGGCCCATTCATAAAACTGGCGTTAATACTTTATTTGACCAGAGTCGTAGCCCTTTGAGTGGCTAATGACCAGAGTCATGAGAAGATAAGACCAAACCAACACTAGTCAAAACCTGTACAAATGTCATTCCCGTGATGGACATACATGCTCTGGCATAAAAAATGAGGCATGACAGTGACAATTCATCGCTGTAAATAACAGCAAACACCCTTATAAATGGTAAGCTCCCTAGTACCTATCTCATTAACCCAACGTAGCTTCGATGTTAGAATCTGAATTGACTTGAGCGTTAGAGTGTCTTTGCAGGTACCACCCTCCTTCACCCCTCAACGTTTTGGGCCAGTGTGAGGAGCTTGACAATGTCATTTGATGACACCGGTCCATGAGAAAGGTTTAATTCATGAGATCAGATCGAGACAACCATCTTCCACATTCACCCACATTCACATCATCTGGACATCGGTTGAGGACGAAGTACTTTACCCCCTGATTCTGGCTAGATCATTGGCACTCCTGGTGGGACCCGCTAAAGGAATTCCCACTTCTAATTTGAAGTCTCTAATGACCAAAAAGACCGATGTAACAGGTCAATTCAAGATTTACTCCTAGTTTCAGGAAATTGCAACAGCTTAAGATCAGCACAACGGTCACACTCAGCCCACATAGTGCCATCTTCAGAGTGCTCAACGAATTTAAGTAGCAAAACAACCCTGTAGCGATTACACATTTGTGTCTCAGAGCGGTCAAACCCTAGTGCAGCTATACATTTACGCCCTAGAGTGGTTAAACCCCAAAGTGGCTGTAAAGTTGATAACCCCAGAGAGACTATAAAATTGATAACCTTAGAACGGTTAAATTTATGCCTCAAAGTGGTTAAACCTTAGGGAGGTTGTAAAATTAATAACCCCAGAACGGTTACATTTACACCCTGGAGTGGTTAAACCCTAAAGAGGCTGTAAAATTGATAATCTCAAAACGGTTACATTTTCTCCCCAGAGTGGTTAAGCCCCAAAAAGGCGATAAAACCGATAACCCCAGAGCAGTTCATTTACACCCCAGAGTGGTTAAACCTGAGTGGCTGTAAAATTGATACCCCGGAGCGGTTGGCAAACCTTAGAGCGATTATTTAAAATCATACCTTGAAATGGCTGATAAAGCTCCGAGTGGTTATTTGAAATTATACCCCGGAGTGGTTAAAACCCCTTGGAATGTTTGAAATCCTTGGAACGGATACAAGAAACAGTCTGTAGGGGTGGCAGGAAGCCTCGGAACGAACTACGATTGTTTAATCTCATGTTTACAAGTTACGCAAAGAGCAGAATCCAGATATCGCTTAAATTTTAAGTGATTATCTCTAAGTTACATATAGTTATGAATGACATAAATGATCTGAAGTAAGTAAGTACGAAGTCATAAATAAACGGAGCAACAACCAAAGTACTAATGCCCAGGGTAGCATGATTAACCCCAGAGCAACATCGTACAAAATTGATTAAAACGGGTAAGTATTCATTAAGTTGATCTTATTTATTTACCTATTGCTATATGTGAAAGAAGGTATATCGATTCAAAAGTTATAAAAGCAATAAACAAAAGCACACAAGCAAGAAAGGAAATTCATAATTTAAAATTAAGGCGCTACACCAAATTGTCAACACCGGACCTCATCCCGATACAAAGCCCTTACGAAGTTGGCGACTATCACGCCCCAATTTCCGTAACCCGAATCCGATGTAATTTAGATATTTAATTCTTAAAAGTACGAATAAATTTTTCACGTTTTGAAAAGAGGTTCAACACTTGAACAATTACATCAAAACCCGAACCACATAAAAACGAAGAGTGAGAGTTTAAAGCTTTTCATAAACTAGATCATTAATAATTAGCCCCAATGTGTATACAATATAACAAAGTTTACAGTGAAAAGAAATATGTATACAGGGCATACACCAAGTCCCATATATAAAGATATGAGAAAAAGCCCTTAAAATTTTAAAGGAAGTGAAGAAATCAAAAATTGATCCATTCACTCAAGCGAGGCATAACTCGCTTAAGCAAAACCACGTAGATTCGCTTGAGCAAAATGCACATCACAATCAAACCCACATTTTCGCTTAAGCGAGTCGTATACGCCTAAGCAAAATTTGGCCAGTATCAATTGTCCAATTAATTCACTCGGGAGAGAATGTATTCGCTCAGGCGAAAATGGTCTAGTATCTAAATAAAGGTAATTCCTCAAGCGGGCTTGTTCCGCTTAAGCAAGATTCGTCCAGAACCATTCCCCTTAGAATTCGCTTGAGCGGAGTCCTACCTACTTGAGTGAGAATAAGACATATTCAGTTTCACACGTATATGCTTGGGTGAACCTTACTCGCCTAAGCGAAAAACTCATCCCAACTCACTTAAGTGAGGTTGAACTCACTTAATCGAGAACATCAGATTTCGCTTGAGCGACTAGGTTGCTTGGGCGATTTTAAGGCAGAAACCCCATTACTGATACAGGGCCAAACTCGCTTGAGCGAGATCCCTACTCGCCTGAGTGAGTTTATCAGCAGATGCAAATTCAACATTGTAAATTGAATTACATGATATATCAAAATGATTTATATACAAAATTGACCCTAACATCACTTGACACACATTTAATGTAACATCCCGGATAATTGTAGAAAATTTTTGTGAAGTGGAAATATTAAAAATTGTTTTTAGGAATTTATTTGATATTTTTATGAATTATTGGTTAATTATAAAGGGTGTGATTAGAAGAAGAGAAGTTAAATTAAATCTTTAAAGAAATTGTAAAGGAAATGGAGAGATGACCGGTTGAAGAGGTTACCGGTTGGAAGTGACCGGTTGAGAAGGTAACCAGTTGCCATGAGTTTAAATAATGGATTCCTTCTCTTTCTTCAATCATTTGCGTAATCATTCACTCTCTTTCATGTTCTGCTACTTTTCTTCTTCTTCCTCCATTGATTGAGAGTTATAAGCTTTGAAGGAAGGTTCATTTACAAAGCTGTGACAGAGGTTTTAAGGTAAGTCCTTTGAACCGTTTAAACCTCTTTCCTTTCTTTTCTGGACCGAATAGTCATGTGTATGGAGGAGGGTACTGTTCCGATCCCACTCCTCCTGGCAGTAAGCCTGTAAATGGCCCTTGACCATGTGGATGATGGTGTGATGTTAATGAACTTCACGTTCCAAACCCGTAGGTGGTGGAACAAACGCTGGTGGAACGTCTAAAGAAGTTGCTGCTGGAACGGAGGAGGAACAGTGAACTCAGAAACTGTTGAGGCGTAGAACAGAGGTAAGGGGGTGTTCGGGTTATAATTAATTAGAATAGGACATACTGTCCGAGTCATTGTAATGACTGTGAACCGAGTGAGAATTGATGTTGAATGAAAACCGTGTTAATATGTATATGAATGTGCGTGTGAATGTGCACACCGATCGGTTAAGGATCGTGTGTGTGTGTGTGTGACAATATTCAATGCTGTGAGATGGTGTTGGGTGAAAGTTGAGTGTGTATGCATGTATTTATGTGTACACCGATCGGTTTAGGATCGTGTGTGAATATTTGTGAATGTACATGGATGAATGAGAACACCGATCGGTTTCTGATTGTGTGTGTGGCATAATCTGATTGAAATTGTAATGAGATAATGTTGAGTGAAAGTTAATGTATATGTATGTATGTGGACACCGATCAGTTGAGGATCGTGTGTGTATGTGTAAAATCCGATTGAAAATTGAAATGATGCTGTGACAATCGGTGTTTTGTGGCAATGTGGAGTCGGGTTTGACAAGTAGGTCACTCAAGTGTTGTTAATGAGTCGGGTTTGACAAGCAGGTCACCCGAGTGATGTTATTAATGGCCACTTGTGAAATGTGAATGTGATTGTGGTATGGGACGACCGACGGTATATGTTACCCTCGTTTTTGGCTTCAGTGGTCAAACAGGACCCAGTTGAGCTACCCAGAGGTCTATGACCCAGTGGTTGAGGGGGAGTCAAGAAGGACTCGGTGAACGAAGCAGGGTTCACGGGGTGTCAAGTAGGACCCCCAGCTGAAGGTCGGTCCTTTGAGTATCCGGATACTGTGTCAATTTTCCGAGTCAGTTGTGAAAGTTGATTTAATAATTTTACTGAGTGCAATTAGTTTTAATTGCCGAATGAGAATTGAAATAATTGTTGAGTATTTGATGTATTTGCAGAGTGTAATTTTATATATTGCCGAGTGATTGTTATAATTACCGAGTGGTAAATTGTTGTGCTTGCCGAGTGAGTTACTTGTTGAATGATTTGTTAAAGTGGCTGCTAATTGTTATGATTGCTGAGTGAGTTAATTGTCAGGTGAAAAGTGTAAATTGAGGAGAAAGAAATTGGACGGAGTTTATACTCGTATTTTATTTAAATTCCGTTCTAGATTAATTATGATGCTAAACACTCACCCTTGCTGTGGTTTACATTTTTTAGTAACCAGTGACAGGGAAGAGGTCGGAGCCATGGAGGTGCGCCAAGCGGAGGGTTGATGCCAAGGCACCAAGTGAATTTGAATGAATTGTGTAATATATGTATATATTGAGTTTTTCAAGTGTTTGATGCTACAATGTGTTCTGTTTTGAATTAAAATTGAATCGGTTTATTTTATGAGTGCATTTGCATAGCTGTAGCATGGTTGATTACCGGGCAAAACTAAGCGAGTGGAATTATTCTTGTCCGAGCAATGGTCTATTGATTTGGTGCCTGAGTATCCTTCATTTCTTTTTGAGTGAAGAATAACCGAGAGACCAATTCCGAGTGGAAAGGTTAGAGTGTCTCCGAGTAAGCTATGGCTGAGACTCTGAGTAAAGAAAGATAAAAGTGTTTCCGATTGAGGATATGAGTGAACCTTTTTGAGTGAAAGTGAAGCTACTACTGAGTGAGAAATGACCGAGTGGGCTCCTTTTTTCGAGTGAAACCCGACTTGATGACTTCCTTGTATGTATTGTCTGCTCAGGCTTAAGAAGTAGTATTCACTCAAGCGAGTCGGATCTCGCCCAAGCGAATCAGAGTCTCGCTCAAGCGATTAACCCTGACTATGATTTCTTCCTTCCGCTGATTCTAAATCTTATTTTATGATGAAATATTCCGATCAGTTATTATTTTTAATATGCTTTTATTCAAGGATTTATTTCAATCGGTTAATACTATTTTAAGTATGATTTTATTATTTTGAATGTAGTTGAGAAAAAGTAAATGTTATTTTATATTAAGACCGAGTGAAAATTTTATTAAATGCGAAAATCTATTGCAAAAAATGAGAAAAATGACGCGGGTCGTCACATTTAGGCACCTAATTAGGACTTGTTCCGGTAAGTCTCATCTCATGAGTTTGGTTCTAGATCATCACATACAAAAATGTCATTTTAGGCACATTTTGCCTCAACCTACCATGCCAATTTGTCATTTAGGCTTATTTGGTCACAAGCACACATACATACAAGTTCCAAATGGACAATATGACCTATTGGCATATTCTACACAAATTAATTATCGATACATATGAATATGGTGTATCTACTTCCCGAATTCATGCATACATCATAAGTATATCATCATCAATTTATTTTTTATCATCAATCAACTTAATTCAAAGATATACATTCATTATAGATATGTCATACAAGGTGCGTAGGCCTAATTTTCCTATAAGACCTACCCAAAAAAGTCACATATCCAACCTAATAGTGATACATCCAAAACATACAATCATTTTGCACATACATACAAACGTCGGCCACGACCCTAGGCTTCTACTTCCATATTTACTTTCCTTCAAAAGCTCTACCTCCAGAAGGCTTAGATCTCCAATAGAACCTACACCAACCTTTGAAAAATAGCAACTAGGAGGTTAGTAACATGAAATAAATCAATCAAAATTATACATTATGATAATATGTACATACGTGTGCACAACATATATTTCACAATCATGTTTACAAGCTTCATCATAACGATATCATCATCATCAAATATCACAACCATTCATTTGGGTTAGTACTACAACACCACCATTCCCTTTTAGTACTTCATTTTCTCAAAGGCTAATATACTTGGCATAGCTCTTATGGCTAATGCATTATGCACAAATGAATCAATGTCAAATGTGGATCCAACTGTGGGATAGAAATTATACAATATGTGGGTTAAGCATAGGTGTGCTACTATAGCCCTACTGCAGTAGTAAATGTGTACACACATATCTTGACCTTTGCATGCATAATCATAAACTTTCACTGGTACTAAACCGCTATCGCCCCCTAGTAGCACCAGTCACCCTGTGACATGTGGATTCAAAAATATGGCTACAATTGCCACAAGTGTTACGGGCCCCTCCTGAACACACATCGAGAGAGTCATTTCCCATTAGAAACCACGAGGATACTGTTAGTCCTCAAATTTTCAATAAAAGCTTTAATAAAAATTTCATAAAAATTACAAAAATTAGTTTAATTTGTTAGAAAATTAGGATTTAAATTCAATAAATGGATGTTGTTGGAAATAATCTGCCCTTGATCAATTTTCTCTAAGTTTTGCAGTTAAAAAGTTAAGAAATCAAGAGAAAATTACACTGGAGGAGCTGACGCGTAGCCTCACCCCACGTGTAGCATCAACAGCTATTTTTGATGCTGACGCTACGCATCACAGCCACGTGTAACGTCAATGCTGCGTGGTCTCCACCTCCACTTTGGCCAACCACTCCACTTGGACCCAATAATGGGCACTCCACTCAGCACCAATGGGCACCCCACTCAGCATAAAAGGTCAAAACTCGGTGGAAACATGTCCATGTAGCCAGGCATGATCAAATTTAATAATTTGAAGTGGCCATTATCAAGTGTTTAATGGAGGCTGAGTCAGGGGTGTGACGCGTAGCATCACACTGACGCGTAGCGTCAGTACCCTTACTCAGCACTATAAATAGGGCCATCCAACACTATTCTAAAACATCCCATAGCATCCCATTCTCTTCTTTTCTCTCTTGTGCTTGACTTTGAGTACTTTTTTTGTGATTTGTAGTTCTAGAATAGTTTTCTAGATACTTGAGTGTGTTTTGGTGTATTGTGATCGTTGTATCATGAAGTTCCCATAGTCTTCGTAATGTCAAACTCTGTAAGTGTTGTTTTTACTTTCATCATGTGTAACTAATTTGTTTATGTTGGAATTGGTAAACTAATCTATTGAGTATAATGTTGTGAATTCAACCTCTGCATATTTATGATTCAAGTCCATGTTAGTATTTCAACCTTTTATTAATATGAACGTCAAACGGGAGAATGATTTTCATGTGTATTGAAACTTGTTTTATTAGTATGAATGTCAAATGGGAGAATGATTGTTCATGCCGTATTGAAACTTGTTTTGACGAAAGTAAAAGTTGGAATACCCTTGGTATCTCAATTCTATAGGGGTTGTTAACCATTGTTGCCATAAGGTCAGGTCTTAATGCAAGTTTTTACTGAGAAAGCTCACGAGGGATCGGACTTTACGGTGAATTCTTAGAATTTATATCACGAGGGATTGGTTATAATGATTTTAAGCTGCAATGACATGAAACTTGATGATTAAATATGCATGTCTTGAGTTCCTCATTGTTATTCTAGATTAGGGATCCAATTTCCAACATAATTTGTTTATCTGTGTTTATCTCAAGTATCTTACCTATTCTAGATTGCAACTCAACTTTTTAGATAGATTTTATTTTCTTTTTATCTTATGAACCACTCAATCATGCTATCCTATGAATATTGTATAAATTGTATATAAATCATTCTTTTGTCTATAACTTCCTTTACATTTACCATAGTAAATAGAAAATTACTGTTGTTATTGGACTTTCAATCCCAGTGGAACGATATCTAAATTTTGAAAACTACAAACGATTGGTGCGCTTGCCAATTAACAACCCAGTGGTGGAAACGAACTGTTGAGACGCTATCGCCGGGTTAACAAGTTTTCTGGCGCCGTCGCCGGGGATTGAATTGTTTCAGTGAAATAGTAAATTTTTAATTACTGTGGTAAATATTTTTTTTACCTTAGTTAAATTTTTTTTTTTTACTTATTGTTACACTAACTTTCTTTGTCTAGTTTGTGTATGCAAACTCGATCTACTACAGGTAAAATTTATTTTGATCCTAAGATAGAAAAGTTTGTAAAGAAAATCAAGTCTTTGAAATCTAAAACACAAACTAAATCTTCTTCTACTTCTAATTTTGAAAATTCAAATATGGCTGCTGAAAGGAGAACATTGGGACAGTTTGCTGCTATTAATGGTCCACCCCGAGTTTCGGGTATGTTTCAAGGACCTTTTGTACCAGTGGAGATTAAACCTGCTACTTTAAATATTATTCAAAACAATCAATTTGCTGGTTTAAATCATGAAGAACCATATGAACATTTAACTATTTTTTATGAGTTATGCAGCACAATTGGTTTTGAACCCAATCAAGAAGAGTCTGTTTACATGAGACTTTTTCCTTTTTCATTGATTGGTAAAGCAAAAGAATGGTTAAATCTTGTCCACCGGGTAGTTTTACAAACTGGTCCGATGTTGAAAGAAAATTTTTGGAAAGATTTTATTCTCCTTCGAAATATTTTGAAGCAATGACAGCCATACACTATTTTTCTCAAAATAATGATGAATCACTAGGAGCGACATGGGAATGATTCAAAGCACTTTTGAGAAAGTGTCCAAACCACAACCTGAATGATGCCGAAAAGGTAAGAATCGTTTACCATGGTTTATTGCCTCAGTTCAAGATGATGTTAGATGCTTGTGTAGGTGGTTCTTTAATGAACAAAACTGTGGAGGAAGCTATTGAGATATTGGAATCAATGTCCATTAGTGACCATCAAGCTAAACCAGAAAGAGGTAATGTACAAGGTATACTTGAACAAGGAGTAAATGATACAGTGTTAATTCAACAAAAATTGTTGATACAACAAATTGAGGCAATGAGTAAACAACTTGGAAAACTTCAAGTTACCCATGTACCACCACAACTTCCTGCTCAATTAAAACAATGTGAGTATTGTATGAGCGAACAACCATGTGGTTACTGTGCTCTTGACCAGAATGAACAAGAACAAGCTAATTCCTTGATTCATCAGAGGTTACCTACAGGTAATTCTCTAAATCCTCTTGTAAATTCTTTTTCTAACAATTACCTGTAGGGAAGGCAAAACCAAAACTATGGTTGGAAGCAACATGCTAGACCCTTCAATAATCAAGGTGATTACAATACTAGATTGACAAAGGCTGAAGAAAATATTCAACAATTAATGCAATACATGGAGACAATTAAAGCTGCACGTAAAGCATCAGATCAACAGTTAAGTCAGCTAGTAAAAGAAGCAGCCGACATCAAGGAATTCAAAGCGAAAGAACAATGTAAGGTTATTTTTACAAGAAGTGGTAAAACTGTAGGTATAAACTGTGAAAAAGAAAAAGAAAAAGAAAAAGAAAAAGAAAAAGAAAGTGAAGAAAATAAAGAAAAAGATAAAAAAAAGAAAAAAATCAAAAAAATAAATATCTTGGACAGACACCTCCTGTCCAGGATTTACCTTATCCTCATCCACCATCAAGAAAAGATAAAGAAAAGGAATACAAGAGATTCCTTGAAATCTTTAAGCAGTTACACATAAACATTCTTTTTTCTGAGGCATTAGAACAAATGCCTACATATGCTAAGTTTATGAAAGAACTGCTTACAAAGAAAAGGAAGTATGATGAAGAGATCATAGAACTTGAAGCAAGTTGCAGCGCTATTTTGCAATACAAGATGCCAGAAAAATCCAAAGATCCTGGCAAATTCACTATTCCTGTCTCTATTGGTGGAGTAAATATCGGTAAGGCTTTATTAGATTTAGGGGCTAGCATCAATCTAATGCCCCTAAGTATGATGAAGCGTATTGGTGACCTTGATCCACAGCAGACAAGGATGACTCTGCAATTAGCTGATAAATCCATCAAAAGACCTTATGGGATTGTAGAAGATGTGCTTGTAAAGGTTGACAAATTCTACTTTCCTGTGGATTTTGTGATCTTAGACATGGAAGAAGATGCTGATGTTCCTCTAATTCTTGGAAGACCATTCATGAAAACTGCTCGAGTACTGATTAATGTGGACAATGGGAAGCTAGCAGTAAGAGTGCATGATGAGGAAGTGAATTTTGATGTCTTCAAGGCAATGAAACATCCTAGCCCGAAGCAAGACTGTTTCAAAGTGGACATCTTTGATGAAACTTATCTTTCCTTATCAAAAGGTATGACTATTTCTGACCCATTAAATAAGTTATTGACTAACTCTGTTGAATTTTTGAATGAAGAAGAGGAGAAACAGATTGAAAGGTATCTTGAAGAATTCGATCAAGGGAAAGAAATTTCCTTTGAATCAAGAAAGATTGAAGAAATTCAAGAATCACCTGTTGAAGAAATCCAGAAACCTGAACTAAAAGTGTTACATTCCAATCTGAAATACATCTTTTTGAAAGAAGGTAATTTAAAACCAATAATCATTAGTAATTTGTTAAGTGAAACAGAGGAAGAAAAACTGGTAGAAGTATTAAAGAGGAATCAAGAAGCAATTGGGTGGACACTTGAAGATTTGAAAGGTATAAGTCCATCATATTGCATGCACAAAATCTTGTTGGAAGATAATTTCAAACCTATTGCTCAACCTCAAAGACGCCTCATGTAACATCCTGCTTTTAATAATAGCTCTATTTTGTAAATTTTGAAGGATGGAAGATCTGTTAGTGTTAATCAATGAATAAAACACTCTATGGATAGTTTATAATACTCCAAAAATTTCATTTTTGGGTTTAATTATAGAATTTATATAGATCTTTGTCGATAAGATCCATTTTCCGAGCGAAATATGCCTTAGAAAGGACTGTCCGAGTGAAAAAGGGACTCTGTTCCGAGTGAAGAATGAAAATTCTGAATGACTAAGAGAAATTCCGAGTGAAAAATGGAAATACCGAGTGAAGGTTGTGTTTTCCGAGTGGAACATGGTCGAGAGGGTTTATTCCGAGTGGAACTCTTGCCCCAGAGACACTTTTGTGTGAAGTGGACTGACAGAACCACTTCTGGGTGAAAGAATCCGAGTGACTCACCTTTGAGTGACTCACTGCAGAGTCAAACACCTCAGAAAGACTCATTTCCGAGTCAAGTACTCTCCAAAGACTCGTTTCCGAGTCAAATGCTTCTGAATGACTAGTTTCCGAGTCAATCATAGTCAGACGTTGCAATTTTGACTGAAAGTTCACTGAGTGCCTTCATTTCCGAGTGAAGTACAGAGGAAAATATACTTTCGAGTGGAAGGATTCCGACTGGGGACACACGGTGTATGATAGCCAGATATGTCAATCCTGGAATGAGATTCCGAGTGAGTGGACAACTATGAGGGAGAATCGGTTTCTGAAAAGTTTTATCGAGTGGAACCGTGTGTGTGGAGACTCGGATTTGGAATGAGGAACCGAGTGTTGAAGACTGAGTGAATAGGGGACTCGGTTTAGATTATTTTGCCGAGGGAAGAATGATTGAATGATGATCAATAAAGATTATTTTACTGAGTGACAAACTTGAGTGTATGAGTCGGTTTCAGAAGAGTTCTACCGAGCAGAGACTTAAAGAGTTGGGTATCGGTTTTAATTGATTTACCGAGTGGAAAGCCGAGTGGAATAAGTCAGCTTTGAGGGAATTCACCGAGTGAGAACTATTTAGGAATTGAGTCGGTGTTGTAAGGAATTTCCCAGTAAGAATCGATCGGGTATTGACTCGGATTTAAGATAAATAGTCGAGTGATGAATTAGGTGGGTATGAGTCGGCTCTGACTGACTTAATTGAATGAAAATGGATCGGTTTAAACTCTTATGCCAAGAGGGAAGCCGAGTGTGAGATGACTCGGACTTGAGTGATGATGCCAAGTAGACAGATTGAGAGTTGACTCAGTTTTGCTGAGTAAAAAACTAAGTGAAGAATGGCTCGTGCCGAGTGAAAACAGAGTGAGAAGGACTCGGATTTCCTTCTTTTCACGTTACTGATAATTTCCAGTCAGCATGGGTAGGATTCCAGTCGGCTTAGAGGCTAACCGAGTGGATTCCAGTCGGTATTCACTGTCAGAATAACGTTTGACTCCAATTTTGGCTCCTTGTGCATTTTATAATATATTTTTCTTCAATTATTCACCCTAATATGTAGAACGGCCAGTAGTGGACCATTAAGGAGCTCACTTTCTATCTAAACCACTATTATTTCCCACTAACAGCCACTAGAAACCCACTCATGGAAAGCTTGTCCCCCACTTACCTTTACCTTATTAAACTAACACTAACCCTTGTAAAAGTCAGAAACTCTTAGAGTAAACAAGCTACCTCTCTCAACTTCTTCGAGATGAAACTAGGACAGCAAGGGGACTTCTTTTCAGTCAGCCAAAGATCATCAATCCAAGTAAGAGGGGACAGGGTTGTGAATAACTATGAAATGGGTAGAATTGTATGCTGTTCTAGGATTCCAGTTTTAATTTCATATATTGTTGCTCAGTTTTGAAATTGAAAACGTGTGAATTTGATTCTGACTTCTTCATAAAAGTTGTAGATCTCTTTGTTATCTGAATTTTGAGACCTGAATCAATCAATTTGAATATGTATAGCAAAAGTTATAGCCAAAATACTACAGCATGTCCGAGTAGAATATTTATTCTATGTTTTTTGTGTATATATTAAAATTCTGGGACTTATACATGCATAATCAGCCTTTGATGTCTTCATGAAAGTTTTAGATATTTCTATTATGGATTTGTAGAAAGTGGTTTCAAGTCAAAATGATTTTTGTAGCTCGAGTTATGCCTAAAATACTGAAGTATGTCCAAGCTATAAATCTGTTAACTTGATATACGTATTTTATTTTTAAAACTGGGAATTTTGTGGTGAGAATTAGTGATCAGTGTCTTCATCAAAGTTGTAGATCTTCTTATTATGCAAATTTTGAGACCTGAACCGACTGAATTGGATATGTATAGCATGAGTTATGATCAAAATACTACAGCATGTCTGATTGAAATACTTATCTTGTGTTTTGTGCATATATGAATATTCTGGGAATTATACATACATTTTTAGACTTTGATGTCTTCATGAAAGTTGTAGATATTTATGTTAGGGATCTATAGAAAGTGGTTTTGAGTTAAAGAGATGCGTTTAGCTCTAGATATGCTCAAAATACAGAAGTATGTTCATGATGAAAATCTGTAAACTATGAAATCCGAATCTTATTTTTAAAACTGGGAATTTTGTGGTGAGAATTAGTGGTTGGTGCCTTCATGAAAGTTGTAGATATTTGTGTTAAGAATAATTTAGAACTTGTTTCATGCCAAAATTGTTTGTGTAGCTCCAAAAACGTTGAAAATACTAACCTATGTACGTTTTAAAAATCCTCTTTGAGGTAGTTTTGTATTTTGTGAATAAGTGATGTTTCTGTTTAGAATTTGAATTTATGGTCTTCATAAAAGTTGTAGATATTTATGTTATTGAGCTATAGAAAGTGAGATCACATGAAAAGGATTTGATTTGCTCATGTTATGACTGTTTTACTAACGTATGTTGCTGTTGGAAATGCTGAAATTTGCTTATAATGGTTATTATGGATAAAAATGATATTTTCCCTATGGGTAACAATTTATTATTGAATTCTTGAGTGATTTGAAGTATTATGAATGTTGATGAGTGTCTAATGAGTATCATTCAGTTTGTGTATTTTGGTGGTAAATAATTATGAATGACTAAATTAATATATATATACATGAATGCCTTGCGGTTATTGATATATGTGGTTGAAACAGTAAATTCATGATTTTGAAAATTATTATATGTGATGTGTCCTTTGAGGACTTGTGATTTTCCAAGTGGTTTTGGAAATTGATATATCATGGTATGTTAAATGATAAAGAGAATTAAAGGCATTCATGCATCATGAGCATTTGGACGCACCATGGAATTTAGGGGTTCCATGATTGCCTACCCTGGTGGGGGGTTACTCTATGATGAGTTTAAGCCCTATTTTCACAAGAACCATGGAAGTGTAGGGATCCATGGTTGTGCAAATTCCTACTGGTATACTTATTTATGCAGGAGCCATGAAGTGTAGGGATTCATGGTTATGCTAATTCCTACTTGTGCACTTAATTTCACAGGAGCCATGAAAGTGTAGGGATTCATGGTTATGCTAATTCCTACTGGAGTCTCTATGAGACTTTTTACTGCAGTATTCCCACCAAACCAAATGGATCTAGCATGACATCATTTGACTAATTAAAGACTTATTAAATAAACTTGTTTGGCATATTCATCATATCATTATGTATTATTGATTGTGTTTGTGCAATTCTATATATTTTATATTTATTCTATATTCTGTCTCACTCTTACATTAAATTTTTTACAGTGAATGCCACCCAGAATGAAGAGTGATGCTATGGTTGATGCCTATGTGAATTATTGCTTGGATTTCGAATTTATTCTAATTTTATGATTTGTAATAAATACAACGGGTTATGTACTGTTATTTTTAAAATCGTTTCCGCTACGTAATTATTCCTTGAATTTTATTATTTATGACTAGTATGCATGATAATATTCCGCTATTATCGACTTTTATGTGAACTCTATTTTAATTCATGAATTTTAAAATGATCTTTTAAAAACGCGAAAAATTTATTCGGAAAATTACACAGGACGTCACACCTCAACCCAACTTTGAAAGAGGTAACCAAAAAGGAGGTTCTGAAATTGCTAAAAGCAGGTATTATTTATCCTATTTCTGATAGTGCATGGGCAAGTCCTGTTCAAGTTATTCCAAAAAAAGGTGGTATGACAGTAATTGTTAATGAAAAAAATGAACTAATTCCTACAAGAACTGTCACCAGTTGGAGAATGTGCATTGATTATAGAAAATTAAATCAAGCAACAAGAAAAGATCATTTTCCATTGCCTTTTATGGATCAAATGCTTGAAAGATTGTCTGGACAAGAATATTATTGCTTTCTTGATGGTTATTCTGGATATAATCAAATTGTTGTTGACCCTCTTGATCAGGAGAAAACTTCCTTTACATGTCCTTTTGGCATATTTGCTTACAGAAAAATGTCATTTGGATTATGTAACAAACCTGCTACTTTTCAAAGATGCATGTTTGCTATTTTTGTAGATTTAATTGAAAAGAGCATTGAGATTTTCATGGATGACTTCTCAGTTTTTGGGAATTCATTTGAAACATGTCTATCCAACCTGGACACTGTACTGAAGTGGTGTATTGAGACAAATTTGGTGCTTAATTGGGAGAAATGTCACTTCATGGTGAAAGAAGGAATTGTACTTGGTCATAAAATTTCTTCTAGAGGCATTGAAGTTGACCAAGCCAACATAGAGGTAATTTCTAAACTCCCACCTCCTGTAAATGTAAAAGGTATTTGAAGCTTTTTAAGACATGCTGGATTTTATAGGAGGTTTATTCAAGATTTTTCAAAAATTGCAAAACCTTTATCAAACCTTCTAAATAAAGATGTTGAATTCAAATTTGATGAAGCATGTCTTAAAGCTTTTAATTCCTTGAAAGAAAAATTGGTTTCTGCCCCTGTAATTGTTGCTCCTAATTGGAATTTACCCTTTGAACTTATGTGCGATGCAAGTGATTATGTTGTTGGAGCAGTTTTAGGTCAAAGATATGAAAAAAATTTTAAAGTCATACATTATGCTAGTAAAGTTTTGAATAAAAATCAAATAAATTATGCAACTACTGAAAAAGAATTACTAGCCATAGTATATGCTTTAGAAAAATTTCGATCTTACTTGATTGGCTCAAAAATAATTATTTTTACTGATCATGCTGCAATCAAGTATCTTTTAACTAAATCTGATTCAAAACCTCGGTTAATCAGATGGATTTTGCTCCTTCAAGAATATGATATTGAAATCAAAGATAAAAAGGGTAGTGAAAATATGGTAGCTGACCATCTTTCTAGATTAATGAATAATGAGATTACTGTCAAAGAAAAAGAAATTTTGGAAGAATTTCCCGATGAAAAACTTTTCAAAATAACACAACGGCCATGGTTTGCTGACATGGCCAATTTCAAAGCAGCAGGAGTTCTTCCAAATGATTTGACTTGGCAACAAAGAAAAAAATTCTTTAGAGATGCAAGATATTTTGTTTGGGATAACCCTCATTTATTCAAAATTGGAGCGGATAATTTGTTACGACGTTGTGTGCCTGACTGGGAAGTAAAAGATGTGTTGTGGCATTGTCATAAATCACCATATGGAGGACACTTTAATGATGAAAGAACAGCTACAAAAGTTCTCCAATCAGGTTTATACTGGCCTTCTCTTTTTAAAGATGCTCACTTATTTGTTCAATCTTGTGATAACTGCCAAAGAACAGGTAATGTTGGAAGAAGGCAAGAAATGCCTCTCACAAATATACAAGAAGTTGAGGTATTTGATTGTTGGGGAATCGACTTCATGGGACTTTTTCCTAACTCATACTCAAATCAATACATTCTTTTGGCAGTTGATTATGTTTCAAAATGGGTGGAAGCAATTGCTACCCCTAATGCTGACACTAAAATTGTTGTGAATTTTTTGAAGAAAAATATTTTTTGCAGATTTGGGACACCAAAAACTTTAATCAGTGATGGTGGTTCACACTTTTGTAATAAAATTCTTCAGAAAGTATTACAACATTATGGAGTAAAGCATAAGGTAGCCATCGCATATCATCCACAAACCAACGGGCAAGCAGAGATTTCAAATCGTGAAGTAAAAAGAATTCTGGAGAAAACTGTGTCATCTTCTAGAAAGGATTGGTCACAAAAACTTGATGATGCACTCTGGGCATACAGAACTACATTTAAAACACCAATTGGTCTTTCTCCTTTCTAGATGGTTTATGGAAAATCATGTCACCTTCCAGTTAAAATGGAACATAAAGCATATTGGGCTTTAAAATTCCTCAATTTTGATCAAAATGTAGCAGCAGACAAACGAAAGTTACAGCTACTCTATGAATTGTTTGATTAATTGTTTGATAATATGTTAGTATGTACTATATGACTTGTGCCTGACTGATAAATTACAAAATGATTTGTTTGATTACTGTTGGTAATATGATAAATGTGTTATACAATTTATTGCTTAACTGATAAACTGTAGAATACTTATAGTTATGTTATAATACAATATATTTTCCCTTAGAATTAGCATAAACCAAACTACGAATGTAGGATGGCAAGAAACAACAACAATAACAACGATATGGTAACTGCTTTCAACCGCTTGGCAGAAGCCATAGAAAGACAAAACCAACCAAGGAGCACTGGAGGACTCCATAGGTTAGATCACTTCCTGAAAAGAAAACCTTCACAATTCAAAGGGGGTTATAATCCAGAAGAAGCGTATCTCTAGGCTAAGGAAATGGAGCGCATCTTTCGAGCATTACCCTGCACAGAATGCGAAAAGGTGGAGTATGCCACCTATATGTTGGTGGAAGAGGCAGAAAACTGGTGGATTCATGCTAGAATCCGTATGATCGAGGCTGACAGACCCTTGAACTGGGTCAACTTTAAAGACTATTTCCTAGAAAAATATTTTCCAACAAGTGTGAAAAGCCGTAAAGAGCTAGAATTTATGGAGCTAAAACAAGGCTCAATGTCTGTTGGAGAATATGCTGCAAAGTTTAAAGAACTATCTCTCTTTTACCCTCCTTTTCAACAGGCTGGTGCCGAAGAATCAAAATGTGTTAAATTTGAGAACGGGCTGAATCTGGAAATCAAAGAGGCGATAGGGTACCAAGAAATTTAGAGTTTTCCTATTCTGATCAACAAATGCAGAATTTTTGAAGAAAATCACCAAGCCAGACTGGCACATGAAAAGGCCAATAGACAACTGAAACCTCAGTCAGTTGATTTCAAAAGAAGAGGATCGTTCTATCAAAGTCGTTTCAAGGGAGGATCATCATCATCATCTTCTGAAAGACATAACAATATGAGATGTCTAAAGTACAGAGGTAACCATCACATACGTGATTGCAACAGACGTCTTGAAGATGTCACTTGCTATCGTTGTAATCAGAAAGGTCACATCAGTCCAAATTGCCCTCAGAACCGTCAAAACGACAGCAACACTATGAATAATCAAAGAGGCTTTAACTATCAAGGAGGTTGTGGAGAAAATACGCGAGCTGTTCAACCTTAAAGATAGAAAAAGGAGTCAACAGACCAGAGGTTACAGCCAACAACTGGGAGAGTCTTTGCCATCAGCGGTTCAGAGGCAGACCAAGCTGATGACCTCGTGCAAAGTAAGTGTGAGATCAATGGTACAATCTTATCTGTGTTATTTGATTCTGGTGCTACACATTCATTTATTTCTGATGAGTGTGTTGGACGTCTTCAATTACCTGTGAATCCTATGAGATATGATCTGATTGTTTCCACTCCCACCGGTACACAACTTAGGACTACTAAGGTGTGTAACGATTGTTCTGTGCTCATAGAAGGTAAAAACTTTCTTGTTGATCTTGTTTGTTTACCTTTGAAGGATCTGGAAGTGATCCTAGGGATGAACTGGTTATCAGCGAATCGAGTTTTGGTGGATTGTCATAACAAGACCGTGATATTTCCATCAGAAGAAAATCTTATTTCTGACAACCTCAAGGTCTTTACCTTACAAGGTGAAATTCAATTATTTGCCTTGTTTACTCTTTCCAAAGGAGATAGTGAATCTAAAGCAATCGAGATACCAGTTGTTTCTGAATTCCCTGAAGTATTTCCTGAGGATGTCTCAAGTTTACCTCCAGAACGCGAGATAGAATTCTCAATTAATTTAATTCCAGGAGCAGAACCAGTATCTAAGGCCCCATATCGTATGTCATCTATTGAACTGGCAGAACTGAAGAAGCAAATCGAGGAGTTGTTGGAGAAACATTTCATCAGGCCTAGTGTGTCACCATGGGGAGCGCCAGTATTACTTGTTAAGAAGAAAGATGGAAGCATGAGATTATGTGTAGATTATCGTCAGTTAAACAAATTGACGGTGAAGAATAGATATCCTTTGCCCAGAATTGATGATTTGATAGATCAATTGAGAGGTGCTACTATATTTTCCAAGATTGATCTGCGATCGGGTTATCATCAAATTTGTGTCAAGTCTGAGGATATTCTAAAGACAGCTTTTAGAACACGCTATGGCCATTACGAGTATCTTGTGATGCCTTTCGGAGTAACCAATGCCCCAGCTGTATTCATGGATTACATGAATCGAGTGTTTCATTCATACTTAGATCAGTTTGTTATTATCTTCATTGATGACATTCTGATTTATTCTAAGACGTGGGAGAAACATGAAAAGCATCTTCGAGTGGTATTACAGATTCTGAAAAAGAAGCAGTTGTATGTCAAGTTGTCTAAATGTGAATTCTGGTTGAAGGAGGTAAAGTTTCTAGGCCATGTAATCTCAAGCGAAGGAGTGTCTGTGGACCCTTCTAAAATTGAAGCTGTAACGAACTGGGAGAGACCTACTTCAGTCACTAAGATACGAAGCTTCCTGGGATTAGCTGGTTATTATCAGAGATTCATTGAGGGGTTTTCTCAAATTGCCCTACCAATGACTCGTCTAACCTGGAAGAATCAACCTTTTGATTAGACGCCAGAATGTGAGAGAAGTTTCCAAGAACTAAAAATGAAGCTTACATCTGCTCCAGTCTTAACCTTGCCTGACCCACAAGAAGACTTTGTGGTTTATTATGATGCTTCTAAGATGGGCTTAGGTTGTGTCTTGATGCAGCAACGAAGAGTGGTTGCCTATGCTTCTAGGCAGTTGAGACCATATGAAATGAACTATCCAACGCATGATCTAGAATTGGCAGCAGTGGTATTTGCTCTGAAAATCTGGAGACACCATTTGTATGGAGTCAAGTTTGAAGTGTTCAGTGACCACAAGAGCTTGAAGTATTTGTTCGATCAAAAGGAATTGAACATGAGACAGCGAAGATAAATGGAGTTTCTTAAAGTTATGATTTTGATTTAAAGTACCATCCAAGAAAAGCAAATGTGGTGGTAGATGCACTTAGCCGAAAGTCCATTCATATGGCATCTTTGATGATAAAAGAGATGGAGAGGATAGAACAGTTCAGAGACATGAACTTGGGTGTGGAGATGAAATCTTCAAAGAGTATGATCTTGGGAACTTTGAAGATAACCAATAATTTTCTGAAGCTGATAGGTGAAAGACAGAAAGAAGACTTGCCATTACAAGAGTTGAGAGAGTTGCAGGCAAAGGGAAAAGATATGGGATTACAAGAAGAATCATATGGAATTTGGAGAATCAGAAGCAGAATTTGTGTACCAGATGATGTTGGTCTGAGAAGAACAATCCTAGAAGAAGTGCATAAAAGTATGCTGAGCATCCATCCTGGATCAACTAAGATGTATCAAGACCTGAAGAAAAGCTTTTGGTGGCCAAGGATGAAGAAAGAAATAGCTGAATATGTGTCTTCATGTCTGGTATGTCAAAAAGCCAAAGTGGAACACCAGAAGCCATCTGGTGAACTGCAACCATTAGAGATTCCTGTCTAGAAATGGGATGACATTTCAATGGACTTTGTGTTAGGGTTACCAAGAACACGTTCAGGGAATGATGCAATCTGGGTTATTGTAGACAGATTGACAAAGTCTGCTTATTTTCTCCCAATGAATATGAAGAACCCTCTACAAAAATTGGCACAATTATATGTGAAGGAGATCGTAAGACTTCATGGTGTACCATCTAGTATTGTGTCAGATAGAGATCCAAGGTTCACTTCCCGATTCTGGGGAAGCTTGCATCAGGAATTGGGTTCAAAGCTTCGATTAAGTTCAGCTTATCATCCCCAAACAGATGGGTAGTCAGAGCGTACCATACAAAGTTTGGAAGACTTACTGCGATCTTGTGTACTTGAACATGGTGGTAGTTGGGAGCAGTTTCTTCCACTGATTGAATTCACGTATAACAATAGTTACCATAGCAGTATTGGTATGGCTCCATTTGAGGTATTGTATGGTAGAAAGTGTCGAACGCCCCTTTGTTGGTTAGAAACTGGTGAAAGTTTGGCGTTAGGACCTGAAATTGTGCAACAGACTACTGAACAAATAGAAATAATCAGAGGAACGATGAAGGCATCCCAAGATAGACAGAAGCACTATTACGATAAGAGGAGGAAACCACTTGAATTCCAAGTCGGTAAGTATGTATTTTTGAAGGTTTCACCTCACAAGGGGATTGGCCGAGCATTGAAAAGAAAGAAGTTGAGTCCAAGGTTCATTGGACCATATGAGATCCTAAAGAGGATTGGTACAGTGGCGTATCAGATTGCACTTCCTCCTCACCTGGCAAATTTGCACAATGTGTTTCATGTATCACAGCTGAGGAAGTATGTACAAGACCCCACTCATGTGATTGCTGCTGATGATGTTGAAGTTAGAGAAAATCTAACCATCTCTACAGAACCCACACAGATCATAGAAAGGTCGATTAAACGCCTGAGAAACAAGAATGTACCATTGGTGAAGGTTGCATGGAAACAAGGAAACGATGTAACTCTGACTTGGGAGTGTGAAGATGCTATGAGGACGCAATATCCAGGATTGTTTCATTGAGGAGTGCGTTAAGTTAAATTTCGAGGATGAAATTTTTTATTAGGGTGGGAGAAATGTAACATCCTGCTTTTAATAATAGCACTATTTTGTAAATTTTGAAGGATGGAAGATTTGTTAGTGTTAATCAATGAATAAAACACTCTATGGATGGTTTATAATACTCCAAAAATTTCATTTTTGGGTTTAATTATAGAATTTATATAGATCTTTGTTGATAAGATCCATTTTCTGAGTGAAATATGAGTTAGAAAGGACTGTCCGAGTGAAAAAGGGACTCTGTTCCGAGTGAAGAATGAAAATTCCAAATGACTAAGAGAAATTCCGAGTGAAAAATGGAAATACCGAGTGAAAGTTGTGTTTTCCGAGTGGAACATGGCCGAGAGGGTTTATTCCGAGTGGAACTCTTGCCCCAGAGACACTTTTGTGTGAAGTGGACTGACAGAACCACTTCTGGGTGAAAGAATCTGAGTGACTCACCTTGGAGTGACTCACTGCAAAGTCAAACACCTCAGAAAGACTCATTTCTGAGTCAAGTACTCTCCAAAGACTCGTTTCCGAGTCAAATGCTTCTGAATGACTAGTTTCCGAGTCAATCATAGTCAAACATTGTAATTCTAACTGAAAGTTCACTGAGTGCCTTCATTTCCGAGTGAAGTACAGAGGAAAATATACTTTCAAGTGGAAGGATTCCGACTGGGGACACACGGTGTATGATAGCCAGATATGTCAATCCTGGAATGAGATTCCGAGTGAGTGGACAACTATGAGGGAGAATCGGTTTCTGAAAAGTTTTACCGAGTGGAACCGTGTGTGTGGAGACTCGGATTTGGAATGAGGAACCGAGTGTCGAAGATTGAGTGAATAGGGGACTCGGTTTAGATTATTTTGTCGAGGGAAGAATGATTGAATGATGATCAATAAAGATTATTTTACTGAGTGACAAACTTGAGTGCATGAGTCGGTTTCAGAAGAGTTCTACCGAGCAGAGACTTAAAGAGTTGGGTATCGGTTTTAATTGATTTACCGAGTGGAAAGCCGAGTGGAATAAGTCAGCTTTGAGGGAATTCACCGAGTGAGAACTATTTAGGAATTGAGTCAGTGTTGTAAGGAATTTCCCAGTAAGAATCGATCGGGTATTGACTCGGATTTAAGATAAATAGTCGAGTGATGGATTAGGTGGGTATGAGTCGGCTCTGACTGACTTAATTGAATGAAAATGGATCGGTTTAAACTTTTATGCCAAGAAGGAAGCCGAGTGTGAGATGACTCGGACTTGAGTGATGATGCCAAGTAGACAGATTGAGAGTTGACTCGGTTTTGCTGAGTGAAAAACTGAGTGAAGAATGGCTCGTGCCGAGTGAAAACAGAGTGAGAAGGACTCGGATTTCCTTCTTTTCACGTTACTGACAATTTCCAGTCAGCATGGGTAGGATTCCAGTCGGCTTAGAGGCTAACCGAGTGGATTCCAGTCGGTATTCACTGTCAGAATAACGTTTGACTCCAATTTTGGCTCCTTGTGCATTTTATAATATATTTTTCTTCAATTATTCACCCTAATGTGTAGAACGGCCAGTAGTGGACCATTAAGGAGCTCACTTTCTATCTAAACCACTATTATTTCCCACTAACAGCCACTAGAAACCACTCATGGAAAGCTTGTCCCCCACTTGCCTTTACCTTATTAAACTAACACTAACCCTTGTAAAAGTCAGAAACTCTTAGAGTAAACAAGCTACCTCTCTCAACTTCTTCGAGCTGAAACTAGGACAGCAAGGGGACTTCTTTTCAGTCAGCCAAAGATCATCAATCCAAGTAAGAGGGGACAGGGTTGTGAATAACTATGAAATGGGTAGAATTGTATGCTGTTCTAGGATTCCAGTTTTAATTTCGTATATTGTTGCTCAGTTTTGAAATTGAAAACGTGTGAATTTGATTCTAACTTCTTCATGAAAGTTGTATATCTTTTTGTTATCTGAATTTTGAGACCTGAATCAATCAATTTGAATATGTATAGCAAACGTTATAGCCAAAATACTACAGCATGTCCGAGTAGAATATTTATTCTATGTTTTGTGTATATATTAAAATTCTGGGACTTATACATGCATAATCAGCCTTTTATGTCTTCATGAAAGTTTTAGATATTTCTATCATGGATCTGTAGAAAGTGGTTTCAAGTCAAAATGATTTTTGTAAGAGTTATGCCTAAAATACTGAAGTATGTCCAAGCTGTAAATCTGTTAACTTGAGATACGTATTTTATTTTTAAAACTGAGAATTTTGTTGTGAGAATTAGTGATCGGTGTCTTCATCAAAGTTGTAGATCTTCTTATTATGTGAATTGTGAGACCTGAACCGACTGAATTGGATATGTATAGCATGCGTTATGATCAAAATACTACAGCATGTCCGATTGAAATACTTATCTTGTGTTTTGTGCATATATGAATATTCTGGGAATTATACATACGTTTTTAGACTTTGATGTCTTCATGAAAGTTGTATATATTTATGTTAGGGATCTATAGAAAGTGGTTTTGAGTTAAAGAGATGCATGTATCTCTAGATATGCTCAAAATACAGAAGTATGTTCATGATGAAAATCTGTTAACTATGAAATCCGAATTTTATTTTTAAAACTCAGAATTTTGTGGTGAGAATTAGTGGTTGGTGCCTTCATGAAAGTTGTATATATTTGTGTTAATAATAATTTAGAACTAGTTTCATGCGAAAATTGTTTGTGTAGCTCCAGAAACATTGAAAATACTAACCTGTGTATGTTTTAAAAATCCTCTTTGAGGCGGTTTTGTATTCTGTGAATAAGTGATGTTTCTGTTTAGAATTTGAATTTATGGTCTGCATGAAAGTTGTAGATATTTATGTTATTGAGCTATAGAAAGCGGGATCACATGAAAAGGATTTGATTTTCTCATGTTATGACTATTTTACTAACGTATGTTGCTGTTGGAAATGCTAAAATTTGCTTATAATGGTTATTATGGATAAAAATGATATTTTCCCTATGGGAAACAATTTATTATTGAATTCTTGAGTGATTATGAAGTATTATGAATGTTGATGAGTGTCTAATGAGCATCATTCAGTTTGTGTATTTTGGTTGTAAATAATTATGAATGACTAAATTAATATATATATATATATACATGAATGTCTTGCAGTTATTGATATATGTGGTTGAAAAGTAAATCCATGATTCTGAAAATTATTATATGTGATGTGTCCTTTGAGGACTTGTGGTTTTCCAAGTGGTTTTGGAAATTGATATATCATGGTATGTTAAATGATAAAGAGAATTAAAGGCATTCATGCATCATGAGCATTTGGACGCACCATGGAATTTAGGGGTTCCATGATTGCCTACCCTGGTGGGGGGTTACTCTATGATGAGTTTAAGCCCTATTTTCACAAGAACCATGGAAGTGTAGGGATCCATGGTTGTGCAAATTCCTACTGGTATACTTATTTATGCAGGAGCCATGAAAGTGTAGGGATTCATGTTTTTGCTAATTCCTACTTGTGCACTTAATTTCGCAGGAGCCATGAAAGTGTAGGGATTCATGGTTATGCTAATTTCTACTGGAGTCTCTATGAGACTTTTTACTGCAGTATTCCCACCAAACCAAATGGATCCAGCATGACATCATTTGACTAATTAAAGACTTATTAAATGAACTTGTTTGGCATATTCATTATATCGTTATGTATTATTGATTGTGTTTGTGCAATTCTATATATTTTATATTTATTCTATATTCTGTCTCACTCTTACATTAATTTTTTTACAGTGAATGCCACCCAGAATGAAGAGTGATGCCATGGTTGATGCCTATGTGAATTATTGCTTGGATTTTAAATTTATTCTAATTTTATGATTTGTAATAAATACAACAGGTTATGTACTGTTATTTTTAAAATCGTTTTCGCTACATAATTATTCCTTGAATTTTATTATTTACGACTAGTATGCATGATAATATTCCGATATTATCGACTTTTATGTGAACTCTATTTTAATTCATGAATTTTAAAATGATCTTTTAAAAACGCGAAAAATTTATTCGGAAAATTACACGGGACGTCACACCTCAACCCAACTTTGAAAGAGGTAACCAAAAAGGAGGTTCTAAAATTGCTGAAAACAGGTATTATTTATCTTATTTCTGATAGTGCATGGGTAAGTCCTGTTCAAGTTGTTCCAAAAAAAGGTGGTATGACAGTAATTGTTAATGAAAAATGAACTAATTCCTACAAGAACTGTCACCAGTTGGAGAATGTGCATTGATTATAGAAAATTAAATCAAGCAACAAGAAAAGATCATTTTCCATTGCCTTTTATGGATCAAATGCTTGAAAGATTGTCTGGACAAGAATATTATTGCTTTCTTGATGGTTATTCTGGATATAATTAAATTGCTGTTGACCCTCTTGATCAGGAGAAAACTGCCTTTACATGTCCTTTTGGCATATTTGCTTACAGAAAAATGTCATTTGGATTATGTAACGCACCTGCTACTTTTCAAAGATGCATGTTTGCTATTTTTGCAGATTTAATTGAAAAGAGCATTGAGATTTTCATGGATGACTTCTCAGTTTTTGGGAATTCATTTGAAACATGTCTATCCAACCTGGACACTGTACTGAAGCAGTGTATTGAGACAAATTTGGTGCTTAATTGGGAGAAATGTCACTTCATGGTGAAAGAAGGAATTGTACATGGTCATAAAATTTCTTCTAGAGGCATTGAAGTTGACCAAGCCAAAATAGAGGTAATTTCTAAACTCCCACCTCCTGTAAATGTAAAAGGTATTAGAAGCTTTTTAGGACATGTTGGATTTTATAGGAGGTTTATTCAAGATTTTTCAAAAATTGCAAAACCTTTATCAAACCTTCTAAATAAAGATGTTGAATTCAAATTTGATGAAGCATGTCTTAAAGCTTTTAATTCCTTGAAAGAAAAATTAGTTTCTGCCCCTGTAATTGTTGCTCCAAATTGGAATTTACCCTTTGAACTTATGTGCGATACAAGTGATTATGCTGTTGGAGCAGTTTTAGGTCAAAGATACGAAAAAAATTTTAAAGTCATACATTATGCTAGTAAAGTTTTGAATGAAAATCAAATAAATTATGCAACTACTGAAAAAGAATTACTAGCCATAGTATATGCTTTAGAAAAATTTCGGTCTTACTTGATTGGCTCAAAAATAATTGTTTTTACTGATCATGCTGCAATCAAGTATCTTTTAACTAAATCTGATTCAAAACCTCAGTTAATCAGATGGATTTTGCTCCTTCAAGAATATGATATTGAAATCAAAGATAAAAAGGGTAGTGAAAATATGGTAGCTGACCATCTTTCTAGATTAATGAATAATGAGATTACTGCCAAAGAAAAAGAAATTTTGGAAGAATTTCCTGATGAAAAACTTTTCAAAATAACACAACGGCCATGGTTTGCTGACATGGCCAATTTCAAAGCAGCAGGAGTTCTTCCAAATGATTTGATTTGGCAACAAAGAAAAAAATTCTTTAGAGATGCAAGATATTTTGTTTGGGATAACCCTCATTTATTCAAAATTGGAGCGGATAATTTGTTACGACGTTGTGTGCCTGACTGGGAAGTAAAAGATGTGTTGTGGCATTGTCATAAATCACCATATGGAGGACACTTTAATGATGAAAGAACAGCTGTAAAAGTTCTCCAATCAGGTTTATACTGGCCCTCTCTTTTTAAAGATGCTCACTTATTTGTTCAATCTTGTGATAACTGCCAAAGAACAGGTAATGTTGGAAGAAGGCAAGAAATGCCTCTCACAAATATACAAGAAGTTGAGGTATTTGATTGTTGGGGAATCGACTTCATGGGACCTTTTCCTAACTCATACTCAAATCAATATATTCTTTTGGCAGTTGATTATGTTTCAAAATGGGTGGAAGCAATTGCTACCCCTAATGCTGACACTAAAACTGTTGTGAATTTTTTGAAGAAAAATATTTTTTGCAGATTTGGGACACTAAGAACTTTAATCAGTGATGGTGGTTCACACTTTTGTAATAAAATTCTTCAGAAAGTATTACAACATTATAGAGTAAAGCATAAGGTAGCCACCGCATATCATCCACAAACCAACGGGCAAGCAGAGATTTCAAATCGTTAAGTAAAAAGAATTCTGGAGAAAACTGTGTCATCTTCTAGAAAGGATTAGTCACAAAAACTTGATGATGCACTCTGGGCATACAGAACTGCATTTAAAACACCAATTGGTCTTTCTCCTTTCCAGATGGTTTATGGAAAATCATGTCACCTTCCAGTTGAAATGGAACATAAAGCATATTGGGCTTTAAAATTCCTCAATTTTGATCAAAATGTAGCAGCAGACAAACGGAAGTTACAGCTACTCGAGTTAGAGGAAATGAGGAACAATGCCTATGAATCATCTAAATGCTACAAAAGTAAGGTGAAAGCTTACCATGATAAAAAGTTAAAGAAAAGACACTTCACACCAGGTCAGCAAGTTTTATTGTTCAACTCAAGATTAAAATTGTTTCCTGGAAAATTGAAATCAAAATGGTCAGGCCCGTTTTTGATTAAAGAAGTCAAACCATATGGAGCAGTGGAAATTGAAGATCCAACTTCTAAAAGAAGTTGGATGGTAAATGGGCAAAGGTTGAAACTATATTTGGGTGATGAAATTAACAAAATTACCACCAGTTATCTTTTAACTGACCCTTGAAATGCAGGAATGTCAGGCTGGAGACACTAAACCTAGCGCTCAATGGGAGGCAACCCATTTTGTTATTTGTTTATTTTAAATTATGAAAGAAAAAAAAATCCAAAAATCCAAAAATAAAATTTATCTTTTAAATCAATCAAATTTTTGTTAGTAAGTTAATAGACTTAGAGTTTTTACACAATGAAACTTAATTTTGTAAAATCAATTATTAGTTCTTTATAACTTAGGAATTTTGATAAATTTAATTACAATAGGTTTATTAACCATCAAGCAAATTTCGATAGCCCGGTGAGCAGAGAGATATCTTTTTATATACTTGAGGGTTTAATCGACATATTTTCAATTCGAATTGATTTTGCTTTAATCTCTGATTTGTGTTGTTGTACAAAAAATTTAGGAAAATGATCAAGGCACATTTTTGGTGAAAAAAAAAAACTTGGGCCAAACAGCTTACCTTGGTAAAAATTCTTTTATCCTTTGCAAGCCAATTTGAGCCTAAAATAAAATTCCTTGGTACCCTTAAAACTAAATCTGTTTTTACCATTCCCTATACTTGATTGATTAAAAGAGCAGTTGAAATAAATGAAAAATATTTTGAGTGTTCTCACAAAAATGGGGAGTGAAAATAAGCAACTTGATTCTTTTCAAAAAAAATAAAGTATGGAAAAGAAAAGTCAAAAATAGTGAAAAGAATAAAGTTGGGGGTATTTATTTTTCATCAACAAAAGAAATGAGAGTTTAGGTCAAGAGAAAGCCTAAAAAAATTATAAAATGCTCTTTTATGATTTCAGGTTTTTGAATTCCAAGAAAAACCATTGATTCTTGTAAACCAAGCCTCATTACAACCCGTGAAAAGACCTTGTGATTTCTGAACTAATTCTGTATAAATAACCATTGATTAGATGACAAACAAAGTTAAATTCGTTTGATCTTATGATTGATTGAGTGAAACAGGTTACCTATTACATAGAGATAAACACCTGTGAGGTAAGCTTGAAATTTTGCTTGATTGTTAATAGAATATTATAAATAAATTTTATCATTAAACCTTTGTCATACTTGATACCAATTTTTGATTATTACAAAATTAGTTAAATTGTGAAAATTACTTTTTGTTGTAAATTCTCGGACTAACTCAAAAATTTGATTCCAAATTTTTATTTTTCTTATTTTTCTCTCTTGCTCGAGGACGAGCAATGTCTCAAGTTGGGGGTATTTGTTAGTCCTCAAATTTTCAATAAAAGCTTTAATAAAAATTTCATAAAAATTACAAAAATTAGTTTAATTTGTTAGAATATTAGGATTTAAATTCAATAAATGGATGTTGTTGGAAATAATCTGCCCTTGATCAATTTTCTCTAAGTTTTGCAGTGAAAAAGTTAAGAAATCAAGAGAAAATTACACTGGAGGAGCTGACGCGTAGCCTCACCCCACGCGTAGCATCAACAGCTATTTTTGATGCTGACGCTACGCGTCACAGCCACGCGTAGCGTCAGTGCTGCGTGGTCTCCACCTCCACTTTGGCCAACCACTCCACTTGGACCCAATAATGGGCACTCCACTCAGCACCAATGGGCACCCCACTCAGCATGAAAGGCCAAAACTCGGTGGAAACATGTCCATGTGGCCTGGCATGATCAAATTTAATAATTTGAAGTGGTCATTATCAAGTGTTTAATGGAGGCTGAGTCAGGGGTGTGACGCGTAGCGTCACACTGACGCGTAGCGTCAGCACCCTTGTTCAGCCCTATAAATAGGGCCATCCAACACCATTCTAAAACATCCCATAGCATCCCATTCTCTTCTTTTCTCTCTTGTGCTCGACTTTGAGTACTTCTTTTATGAGTTGTAGTTCTAGAATAGTTTTCTAGATACTTGAGTGTGTTTTGGTGTATTGTGATTGTTATATCGTGAAGTTCCCATCATCTTCGTAATGTCAAACTCTGTAAGTGTTGTTTTTACTTTCACCATGTGTAACTAATTTGTTTATGTTGGAATTGGTGAACTAATCTATTGAGTATAATATTGTGAATTCGACCTCTGCATGTTTATGATTCAAGTCCATGTTAGTATTTCAACCTTTTATTAATATGAACGTCAAACGGGAGAATGATTTTCATGTGTATTGAAACTTGTTTTATTAGTATGAATGTCAAACGGGAGAATGATTGTTCATGCCTTATTGAAACTTGTTTTGACGAAAGTAAAAGTTGGAATACCCTTGGTATCTCAATTCTATAGGGGTTGTTAACCATTGTTGCCATAAGGCCAGGTCTTAATGTAAGTTTTTACTGAGAAAGCTCACGAGGGATCGGACTTTATGGTGAATTCTTAGAATTTATATCACGAGGGATCGGTTATAATGATTTTAAGCTGCAATGACATGAAACTTGATGATTAAATATACATGTCTTGAGTTCCTCATTGTTATTCTAGATTAGGGATCCAATTTCCAACATAATTTATTTATCTGTGTTTATCTCAAGTATCTTACCTATTCTAGATTGTAACTCAACTTTTTAGATAGATTTTATTTTCTTTTTATCTTATGAACCACTCAATCATGCTATCCTGTGAATATTGTATAAATTGTATATAAATCATTCTTTTGTCTATAACTTCCTTTACATTTACCATAGTAAATAGAAAATTACTGTTGCTATTGGACTTTCAATCCCAGTGGAACGATATCTAAATTTTGAAAACTACAAACGATTGGTGCACTTGCCAATTAACAACCCGGTGGTGGAAACAAACTGTTGAGACGCTATCGCCGGGTTAATAGATACTCGTTCATCACAAAGCCGTCCACCCACCGGGCCCGCTATGTAGGGTGCCTCGTCACCAAACTATGGATAGCTTTGTGATTCCAATGAATCACTAGGGAATATTACAAATTACCCGTGCACTGGGTCGCCCTCCCACTGGGCCTGCCTATTGGAACCCCTAACATTCTATACATACAACTTATGATATGTCATGGATGCAAATGCCAATAATGCATTTCTCACACTATGCATCCTAAATGCCACTCCATAATCAACATCTCGCCACCTTTACTTGGTGAACCTCAACATCCTTATCATTCTCAATCATCATCCACATTGGATTTTAATCACATCAATGGTTAGTGGCATACATATATTCATCAATCTTGTCAACATACATTTCATAGAATATCCTTATGCTAGATCAATCTATTCGTGATTATACCATCGATTTTAGACAATCACAAACCATGAATCATTCAATATCGAGGCATCATCTTACATGTTCATAATACCACACCAATTATCTCGAATGCATTCAAATCACACATATCACATTCGATCTTTCATCCAAACAATACAAAGGATCACACATATACATAGATATACATAAAACAACATGGATAAAATTATGCATTTAGAAAATGTTACCCCTTTCTACCTCAAGAGAAGTAGTAGTCGACGTGGTCCGAAGGTCCCGCTTCACCGATGGGGTCAGTTTCTACATCACACAACACATCATATAATTATTTCCTATCTCAACCACCAAGATTTAGATACTTTTGGTTAGCTACATGGTGTTCATGTCATTTACACTCTAAATCATTCCAATTTATTGAACCTACCATAACCATCATGGTCTAGGTGCTTATATTCATAATTATGCATTCTATACTCATAACCACCAATAGATTCCCACATGCATAACCATTTCCCATCATCATTCTCATCTTTCATCCTCAATATCACTCAATCAACATGGATAAACCACTACCCACTTACGTTTCTCATTTTCCCAAATTCTAGAAGCTAAGGTTTCACCAAAACCCAACAACCATCATCCATACTCACCATTTTTCACTTCATGCATCACAATTTTTGTGTACCACTATACACCCTCATAAAATCATACCAAAATCTTACACCCCACCTTAGGGCTTGTATAGAATAACTTCTAAACTATATCTCATTCATACATTACTCTCACAAACCATAACTTAGGGCTTATAACTCATAAAGATGGAGAAGAGAGCTTACCTCAAGCAAAAGAAAAAGAGCTCTTAGGAGAGTGAGAGGGAGTGACGAAAATAGAGAAGGGAAGGGAGAAGCTTCCAATGACACAAGCTCTTCCTTGCTTGCTAGAGAGAAATGAAAATGGAGAGGGAATGAGGCACATACCAAGCTTTGATGGGTTTCAGTGAGAAGAGAAGAGGAAGAAGAAGTTGAGAAGAAGAAGAAAAGAGAGTGTTTGTGTTTTGAAAGGGGGAGTGAACGTAAGAGTAGAGAGAAAAAAGATGTTTTTGTTTTATATTTTAGCTCTTCATTAACATTTTGCCGTTTTATAACAAACAGGATCCCCGTTCGGCCCAATACTTTATATAAAAATTATTCTGAATGTATATTCGGATTCTCAATATTATTCTCTATCATCCTGACCAATAGTTATCCAATCAGAGATACTTGGTCTGACACCCATATTTTAATCGGGTATTATTTTAACTTTTAAAGCTATAATAAATTATTTAACTGTTTCCAACCTTCCGAGGTATTAATTAATTTATGTTTGATTATTCCCTATTTATTCCTCTCAATTAAATATTTTTTCAATTTTCAGGATGTTACAACGACCTGGAGCTGTAACAGCCCTGACTTTTCAAAATAGGAACCCAAACTCTCAGGACTCTCGAGAGTACCTTTCTTAAGTCTTTTAGGAGAGTTGAGGCCTCAGCCTGATCCCCAAATTGCTCTAAGTATGAGAAAGTGAGGCCCCAAGAGAATATGAGTAGTGAACGACCTAGTTAAATGAAATAAGCAAGTGATAGAGGTTGTGTTTAGTAGTAATGTTTAGTTAAAAAGAGAGCTTATTGACTTAATAGAAATTAATATAAGATAGTAATCATGTTTAATCTGGCATTAAAACTGATCCGGTCTGGATACCCGCCATAAGACTAAGAGATCATTATCTTAGCCGGCCTAGAGTTCAATCGGTATCACAGGACAATGATCCAGTCGGCAAAAATATTAGTTGTCCTAGACATCAACCGGTATCACAGAATACCGACCCGGTCTGTAACTATATGCTGTAACCGGTCATCCGAAGTAGTGTTTGAGACATCGGATACCTCATCCGTTCTCATTTCACCCATCACTTATGACCGATTGCCTCAGTCATTTCGAGAGTTTGATCCGGATCGATCAACCGGTTTCTATCATATCACATGCAACCGGTGTCATCGGTATACATCCGAACTGTAATTCCGAGTCAGGCGTTCTCCCTGCACCGGTTAGTCTAGATAACACCATGCACACCAGATATTATACACGTTACCCGACAGAAAACGATGGGCATTGCTACAGGGACCGATCAATAATTCCCCACACTACGAGCCAAACTCTACTCCAGGGAATGATCAACTTGTCCCCTAAGTCTAGCCCATACTCCCTACGCTCAATATAAAATAGCCACTTGGCTTAATCATGCTGGTGAGTGCGTATTAAATAATAATATACTTGCATAATGAAGGTTAGTGGTTCTCCACTAACGAGTCCTCATAAATTGAGCCAATCAGGTATAAGAACTCACTTCAGTTTACTGGAGGGGGTTCCTGGTTCAGGTCTTTCTCTCTTATGCCTCCACCTGATCCCATAGAGTGATCATTTACATTCCAAACTTGGAATATATCACTAACTTAAGCGTCGGAGAATCTTCACAGGTGACACCACCTTTCGCCCACACCAACGTGTGAGGTCGGTGAGAAGGACCTCCAGGACGCCAAGACCGGTCTCTTCATATAGACACACCGGATACACACACTGGATATTCACAGAACTGGCCTTCAGACATAGACTTTTCTCACTACTTGTGACTGGCCCGACACCGGATCTCTTTGACCCCGGTTCAGGACAGAACATTGGCACGCCCAGTGGGACACGTTAAAGTTATTCCCACTTCTCGTTTGGGGAGTCTTGTCTCTTATCGTGGAGGGCAATGGGAGAAACCAACCAGATGGGTATGTAGAAGACATCACTGCCCAGGAACAACCGGTGAACAGGCGTTTAGTTCTTGAGTCGTCTGTGGAAAGTTCAAGAAGGATGGTGTAGGTGTTTGCACCAGATCCAAGGGATAAGGTGATACGAAAGTTGATGGAAGAACTGATGGAATTAAAGCGTGAAAGAAAGAGCGTGGAGGAGAGAGCCATGTCTCAGACCAAGGGGACACATCACACAACCGAGGGAGAAAAATCCTCAACCCCCTAGTATTCAAACATCCCCACGTTTGAAGGGAAGGAACAGACCCACGATTCTGATGAGAGAGTTGCTAAAGGGAAGAGGAAGCTGATGACAGCCTCTCCGGTAACTTATAAGCTCACAGTCCCTTTTTCAAGGAGACTTATGAGTGTACACATCCCTAAGCACCTGCAGACTACTCAACCTCTCTCTATCGAAAAATACAATAGTGAAACTGATCCCATTAAGCATCTTGATGCTTATGCATTTGAAGCCATATACCTGGGGGCAGATGAAGATGTCATGTGTAGGATGTTCCCTCGGACTCTTATTGATGATGCCCTTAGGTGGTTCAAGGGGCTACCATCAGGTTCCATCGACTCATGGGAAGAAATGGCAACAGCGTTTGTGGACCACTTTGTCATTTCCAGTGATGTTCCCAAAACATCTCATACTTTGGCCCAGATTAGGCAGGGGGAACATGAAACTCTCAAGGACTTCTTGAAGAGGTTTTACAAGGAAGCAGCTACTATTCCAAACCTGGCAGAGGCGCTACAGTTACACATAGCAATAGAAGCTTTGCAACCGAGATCTGCTTTTGCCCTGTCATTGGCAAAGAACCCTCCAGTGAATTTTGAAGAATTCAGGAGGAAAGCATCCAAGTATGTGGGCATTGAAATGCACTTAGAAGTAACAGCAGCGAGAAGGAAATCCCCAACGCTACATCAACAGCAACGGAGAGATAAGGACAGGCCCCGATCGGAACGCATGGAGAGACCGTTCCAGGGCAACATCTTCGATAATCCTGTACCTCCGAGTCAGGAAAAATGGGTAAATACATTTAGCAATTATGCTCCATTAAATTCTAAGTGGTCACAGATTCTGAGAGAGATCGGATGGCCAACGCTAACTGTATACGGGGTCAGGAAGCCGCCCCAGCTTCGCAAACATGGTGACCCTCGGAAATACTGCGAGTTCCATGAGCAAAAGGGCCATTCGGCAAAGGAATGTCAAGCCTTGAAAAATACTATTGAGACCCTGATCCAAGAGGGTAAACTTAAACAGTATCTTTTCAAAGAAGGTACTTCCGATGAGCCAGAACGGATTGAGAAAAGGGGAAGGGATTACGAGGAAGGCGATGATGATCATCCCACTCCGATCAGAAGATTTATTGCTTCTGAAAAACAAAAAGGAATTCTGGTTGGTAAGCCTGCACAATAAAATGTTATGCCCCGACATCAACATCAGGGCCGTCGAGAGGTCATTGATTAGGGATCAGGCCATCAAAACCAAAAAACGCCTTTCGCTATTATAGCTAGTCAGTAAAACAATATGCACTCTTTTTCCTGACTTGGGTTTTCCCGATCGGGCTTTACAAAGAAGGTTTAACGAGGCATAACCCCGATTCGGCTCTCTTTCTCTTTTGTAATTCATAATCAATGAAATATTATATATGTTCACCCTTTGTCTTTATGATTTTATTCGATGCACAACACCGTTGTGACAAGATACTTTCAGGACGGACGATCCTAACAACGTATATGTTGTTAGTGATGAACCTCTTCGAAGGTACAAAGGGGTGAACCATAATTTGAAGGCTCGAATTGTAGGATTAAACCGAACCCCGAGTACGACTAGTAGGTTTGGCCGAACGTCGAAGAAGAACGGTGAATGAGTAAAATCCAACACCGATTGAAGAAGAACGGTGAATGGGTAAAATCCAACACCGATTGAAGGCCCAGATTGTAGGATTAAACCGAACTCTGGGTACAGTTAGTAAGTTTGGCTGAACACCGAAGAAGGCTCAGATTGTAGGATTAAACCGAACTCCAAGTACGACTAATAGGTTTGGCCGAACGTCGGTGAAGAACGGTGAATGGGTAAAATCCAACACCGTGTATGAAGAACGGTGAATGGGTAAAATCCAACACCGATTGAGAAGGCCGGTGAATAGGTAAAATCCAACACTGAGTAAAGAAAAATAGTGAATGGGTAAAATCCAACATCGAGTGAAGAAAAACGGTGAATGGGTAAAATCCAACACCGAGTGAAGAAAAATGATGAATGGGTAAAATCTAACACCGATTGAAGGCTTGGGCGCAGTACGCTGGACCTTCTTCAAGGCCACGCTGAACCCCGAGTAACGGGCACAGTAGGTTCAGGATTAGCCCTGATCTGAACCCCGTGTCGAAGGCTCAGATTGCAGGGTTAAACCGAACTCCGAGTATGACTAGTAGGTTTGGCCGAACGTCGGTGAAGGCTTGGGCGCAGTAAGCTGGGTGAAGCTTTCTCTTCAGGACCACGCTGAACCCCGAGTAGCTTAAAGACGACCGGTGAATGGGTAAAATCCAACACCGAGTGAAGAAGAACGTTGAATGGGTAAAATCCAACACTGGTGAAGACCTGGGTTGTAGGATTAAACCGAACCCTAGGAAATGGGTTGTAGGATTTTACCGAACCCATTCCAAGGCTCGGATTGTAAGATTAAACCAAACTCCAAGTACGGTTAGTAGGATTAAACCGATCGCCATTGAAGACGGGTTGTAGGATCAAACCAAACCTCAGTCGAAGGCTTGGATTGTAGGGTCAAACCTAACTCCAAGCATGACTTCGAATTCACTCAGAAGTACTTCCCGTAGGAATTCCTCACTCGGAAATACTTTCCCTTGGAATTCCTTACTCGGAAACACTTCAAATTCGAAGTCAGACTCAAATTATTTACTCAGGAATATATCTACCTGAAACGTACTTGCTCAAAGTCAGAGCCTTCCTCTGACCAAAAGTACTTCCCCTGGAAATGGCCCATTCGGAAATCCTTCACTCGGCGTCATGCTACGTAGAGGTCAGAATTTCTTCACTCGGTGCCATACCACGTGGAAGTCGGAAATTATTCACTCGGTGCCTTACCCAGTGGAAGTCGAAAACGTCTCACTCGGTGCAATCCCAATTAGAAGTGTTGCACTCAGAGACACCTCACTCGGGGAAGTTGCACTCAACTCGGGGACACACTTACTCGGGATAGTTGCACTCAGAAACTTCCCACCCGAATGAAAGCTCGGATTAAAGGGCAAAATTGAACTCCAAGTACGGTTAAGAGGATTAAACCGAACGCCGTTGATTCACTCGGAAGTAACCCCCGAGGGATTACTCAGAAAATCCTGCTCCCAGAAGGATCAATCGGAGATCTTCTACTCAAAATTTTCAAGACAAAACACGAGCCCTCGACATAAAAATAAAAGACTCGGATAAAATGTACAAACTTTTACCGAGTAGTACGAGGAGATTACAAGTAATGGAATTTCCCGAGTGACACGGCCAGAACCAACCTCACTCGAAATCACTCACTCAGAGTCAAATGTTCATTCGGAATCGATCACTCAATAACGCTCGGGGACAATATTCAATGGTTAACGGGTACTGTAAAGATATTTTTGCTGGTTAAACCAGCATCCAGACCTCTTGCAGGTTGTATAGCTCATATGAGCAACTCCATAAGTCCCTCATATAAGCTAGGGGACATATGATCCGGTCTGGATACCGGCCCTAAGACTAAGAGATCATTATCTTAGCTGGCCTAGAGTTCAATCGGTATCACAGGACAATGATCCAGTCGGCAAAAATATTAGCTGTCCTAGACATCAACCGGTATCACAGAATACCGACCTGGTCTACAACTATATGCTGTAACCGGTCATCTAAAGTAGTGTTTGAGACATCGGATACCTCATCCGTTCTCATTTCACCCATCACTTATGACCGATTGCCTCAGTCATTTTGAGAGTTTGATCTGGACCGATCAACCGGTTTCTATCATATCACATGCAACCGGTGTCATCAGTATACATCCGGATTGTAATTTCGAGTCAGGCGTTCTCCCTGCACCGGTTAGTCCAGATAACACCATGCACACCAGATATCATACACGTTACTCGACATAAGACGATGGGCATTGCTACAGGGACCGATCAATAATTCCCCACACTACGAGTTAAACTCTGCTCTAGGGAATGATCAACTTGTCCCCTAAGTCTAGCCCATACTCCTTACGCTCAATATAAAATAGCCACTTGCCTCAATCATGCTGGTGAATGCGCATTAAATAATAATATACTTGCATAATGAAGGTTAGTGGTTCTCCACTAACGAGTCCTCATAAATCGAGCCAATCAGGTATAAGAACTCACTTCAGTTTACTGGAGGGGGGTTCCTGGTTCAGGTCTTTCTCTCTTATGCATCCACCTGATCCCATAGAGTGATCATTTACATTCCACACTTGGAATATATCACTGACTTGAGCATCGGAGAATCTTCACAGGTGACACCACCTTTCGCCCACACCAACACGTGAGGTCGGTGAGAAGGACCTCCAGGACGCCAAGACTGGTCTCTTCATATAGACACATCGGATACACACACCGGATATTCACAGAACCGACCTTCAGACATAGACTTTTCTCACTACTTGTGACTGGCCCGACACCGGATCTCTTTAACCCCGGTTCAGGACAGAACAAAAACTGTTGATAAGGTGAATATATTCTTGTTAGTGATGTTGAATTGATGAAATGATGATTAGTGGATGATGTTTAAATTTTAGAAATTACTAAGTGATTTTAGTCAACCATTTGTTAATTATAATAATAGTTGTTAAGAATGTTTAAAATTATTTGAGTATCAAGTTTAATTTTAAGGCTAGATAATTATTAGAGCTCAAAATATTCATAAGACAATAGTTAATCCTTTAATAAATATGATTAGTGGCGGGTACCTTATTTTAATTTGATTGGTTAATAGATTTTATTATTAGTAATTTTATTAATTAATATAAAATAAAATAATTAGACAATATTTATTTTGGTGTCTAATATTGTTTATGATAACTTAAAAATGTAAAAAATTAATTATAATGAGGTTTAGTTAAGTTTAATTAATATTTAAATGATAAATATCACCTAGTTCCTTAGATTTGAACTGAGGGGCCAGCTAGAGATCAGACTCTAACTGTTTAGCCAGAGACTAGTGATCCTGTAGGGAAACTAGTCTTGTTAAGATTCTTATGTGAAAGATCGAGGATGTCTAACTTGGCCTAACCAGTTCAATCAGAACCTCTAACGTCTCATACGTTTAATCGTGCACATACTTTGGGATATTCGATGGCAGCATGTCCCTGGTGACTCGTTTCGACGTTTTAGAAACTTTCCCTGAAGAGGCCGAAGCTCGGTTAAGACTCTATCAACCCCATTTTTCCATAAATCGATTTCCTCGGAAATCACCTTAAAACTCAACCCGAATACTTTTAGTGTTTTGGACACAACTTTTGCATATGATCTTAGAATCGAACGATTTTGGTCTCAATCTCTTCGTTTAAAAAGATCTATAACCTTTGTTTCTAGCCTCGAACTCTGATTCCCACTCTGTCACCCCTAAAATTAAGAATTAAGCGTGTTTACCTTAAAATTTCAGCATTTGGACATTTTATCCTGCACATGGTTCATTCAAAACTTCATAACTCTTTCATACGACCTTCGATTCGAGCAAACCCAGTGTCAAAATCTCCGTAACAAAGTTGTCTATGTTTTTTGTGCAAACATAGAGGCTGAATCTGTCTAGATCAGTACAGTTTAATGAATCTTCCCAACTCTTTAATTGTCTCGTCACCATGCTAGCAGCCTTCAGTAAAATTTGCATATCTTCCCCGTCCGGTGCTTGAATCACTTCGTTCTTTTTGCTATGGATTTATATCAAAGAACTCTACAATTGTCATGAAGATCATGAAACAAAATTATCAAAGGAGAATTAATGGTGAATTTATTACTGAAGCCCTAGCTGATTCGAGAGCTCCTGGAACATCCTATCTTAAATCAGGCATATCTCGGGCTACCAATCTTGGATCGTCGCAAATAATATATCAAATTAAAGGGAAAAAGAAGATATACAAATAATATATCATATCTCTGATCCCCCTATTCTTTTCAAATGGAGTTTTACGGACTCCCTATCACACTTGAATAGGATAGTTAGATAGGCAAGTGTACAGACTTTATTTTAGCTAAGAGTCTCGATGTATATTATTAACAAATCATATGGGGTTCAGACTTCTTAATCATGAATTCAGACTTGATTCTAACATAGAGGATTCAGAAGAGGAACCCTACTTCTAATATTATAGGGTTCAAAGGTAGAGATCTTAATTTTAAAGGGATTTAGAAATATAAGCCCTAATTTTAAAAAGGTTCAAAAACATGAACTTTGAACTTGAGATTTTCTTCAAATTTTTAAAGTGACTTTGGTTTCTTTTTCTTATATAAAGTTAGATCTTTTTCTTGGTTGAATACCATCTTGCAGTGTGCAAATCTTGCTAAGGTGGCTTGTTTATGAAGACCTGGACTCCTTTCATGGTTCATATTTTAGGCTTGTTTTATAAACTAAGTTCGTTGAAAAAATTTGACTTAGCATATGTGAAATTCCCTTCAATTCCTATTATGTGTGTTTTTAAGTAGTCTTCATATTTATCTGCATTGATTCTTTATCTCGAGATGCTTTAAGGATTTAGGTCATTTTTTTACCTAGGTCTTTAGTTCTTTAAAAATAGATGACAAATCTTCATTTTGACTTATTTTTATTAAGAAACTTCTTTTGAGAACATCATTCATATGTTGTTGAAGTTGTGATGATTCAAGGACCTTTGATTTAGAATCCTATTTTAGTTTACGTGTTAGGTCATTCAAAAACAAGATATTGAGGTTTTTTTCTTGCTCGCTTCTTGATTTTGTCTTATGATCTTTGATCGTAAAAAGCACTATTAGTTTATTCTTTCTCATGGAGACATTCTGGCTTCAATTGAGAAATTTTCTTGGTTCTTCGTTTAGTTTCTTTACTACTTTTGTTTCACACATAAAAAAACTCGCTACATCATTTTAGAATCATATGTCTTGAATTGTTTTCAAGCATCAACACTATTTTAACATAGACTCAACGGTTGTTTGACCCTAGTAAGAAATGATAGTATCGTAAAATTACAAGGATAGTATCGTATAATTGTATAAATTATATATAAACAACCCTTATTCAAAAGGAATTTTATTTATATGGAATCCACATTAATAAAATGTTTTCATTCTAATTTCTACTTCCAACCAAACAAACTTACAAAAATAATCTATCCAATTTTAGCTAAAAGTAAATATTATCTTAAAATTCCCTTAAGCAAATGATACATTAATGTGACCAATCATAAAAAATTATAAATGTGAATGACCTAACTAATGATGTGAAACTAGTACTTATGTGTGGCATCCTAGATCAATTTATAATTATTTTTATTCATTTAATTTAAAATTCGCAATAAATTTTTTTCACAATTAAATAATTTAATTAAGACCTAATTAAAGAAATATTTAATTTTACTAAAAGGCCCTAAAACAGTAATTATATAACCTTTTAAACTCAAAAACCCACCTAAGTTTGAAAAGAAACTAAAAGCTGAAACAGGGGGTCTGGTGCTACACGCCAGCCCCACGGTACGTGTGACACCCAAAATGTAGCCCTGACACTCAGCGTCAGCATGACAGTAACAACACCTGATGCTGTTACACATTTTAGGCCAATCGGCCAACTTCTAACCTACCCAAATGGCCCGTTTCAGGTCTGATTGCCACGAAACTTCACGGGCCACATGTTTTCCCCATTTCGAAACTGTTGGCACCGCCCATTCTCCAAATTTCCAACATATGCGTAAGTTGGGCGCAAAATACAGTTTAACCTATTTTAGTGTAAAACCCTTGCACCAAACACCCTAAATGAGTTCCAATTGGCCCAAGGCTAGTGCACACACTTCCTAAATGCCCTAGGGGACCTATTGGTATCTTTCAGGGATTTCGAAACCCACCGGATCACAAATTCACCTATTCGATTCCTTAAATTCACAAAATCCACTATATGCATAATTCCCTAAAGCAATCAAATCATCAATCTATTAACAACCACATCACACACAACATTCATACATCTCAACAGGACCTGCCCATAGCATTCGTCAGTCACACACACTGGTGGCTCAGTGCTACAATTCATCAAAGCATTGCATTAAACATAAATATAACTTCATCATCCACCATCATCAACAATTCATTCATATTCTCATCACATCACCTACTAACTATCTCATCATTCATTATCATTAACGATCATCAACATACCGACTTAATTCAACTATTAACCAAAGCATGGCATAATTAATCCATCACACATAGTTAACAGTTTATTACACGCATATTCATATATTACATCAATTCATTCATCCTTGGCATTAACTCTCCGCTTGGCGCACCTCCGGGGCATTAGCATCCTCCTTGTCACTGGTTACTAAAATGAGATAAAACACAGCAAGGGTGAGTGTTTGACATATCATAATTAATATAGGACAGAATAATAAAATCTAACAATACCTATATATTCATATATCTACCACTGGCTTATCACATACATCATACATCATCAAAGATTCATACATTCATCATAATACATCATCAATTCAAATCACGTTATTAATCATACATTAATCATCAGTTCATATAATTCACAACTGACTCACATGCATCTGACTCCTGGTATTCGGATACCTAAGGACCGGCTTTCAGCTAGGGGTCCTACTTGACACCCTGTGGACCTTACTTGGTCCACTGAGTTCCGCTTGACTCTCTATCTCAACCATTGGGTAACTCAACTAGGCACAAAGGACACGGGAGCCAGAAACGAGGGGCTACGTATACCATCGGCCGTCCCACACCACATAATCACATAACAAATCATAACATACATGGCATATTATCAACATATCTTATATACAATGTCAGAAGCTAACATATACCATCACTCGGGTGGCCTACTTGCCAAGCCCATCCACACAAGCCATGTTATACATTCCCATAATCACCGTCTCATTAATCTCATCACTTTCATTAAATCATATATAATAACATCAATAAATATCACACCACACAACACTAACATCGATCAAAATTCGTAATTTATTTGATGTTACTCACACATATAATTTATATATTTATTTCCTCACTTCCTAACTCATAATTACTCATATCCATGTAATTCTTTATCCATCAATTATTTAATCATGCTCAAACATACATATATAATTATATTAATTATGCTTAACTAACCTACACCATCCGCAATAATTTCTAAATAAATTCTAGGCCTCCCGAAGCTATCATACATTCAAATCCTAATTAATTACGACCCGAACACCCCCTTCCTCGATTCCAAGCTTCAATAATTTGTTTTTGGTGTTGGTTGCGCCCTCCGATTACTTGATTCATTATTCCTCTTCCAAACTCGACGTCCACTTCGTCGATCATCCGTCTGACGCTTGTTCCGACACCTACGGTTATCGAAACATAGAACCGGTTAATACATTGGCTTCCCTACACTTCAAAACTCACCATCCAAGCTTCCAAATCCATTAAATTTCAGAATCAAGGCCACCCATAACACATGCAAATTCGGTTTCTTGAGAAGGGGAGGAGAAGAAGAAGAAAGAATTGAAATTGAGGACCCCATTTACATCACCTTAGTCCCAATTGTCCAAAACCACAAGAAATAAGAGCATCCACCAATGTTCTAGTAAAATCGCACCAGGGAGAAGAAAATGGAAGAAGAAAATGTTTCCCTGATTATGTTTTGCATGCCCCTGTTTTAAAACAGGTCGCGATGATGACGCTCGCGTCCCACTGACACTACACATCAACTCATTAATTAGCACCTGACGCTACGCGTCAGGGTTTTGATTCTATTTTCCTTGAAATTCCCATTTTCTTTCAAGTATACCTTCTTTAAGCCATATATTGTTTTAAAATCCTATTCCTCTTAATTCCAACTTAATTTATTATTCATTTATCTCTTCTCATTTTAATTTTACCAAGGATGTTACATTATGTAGGCACATATTGAATAAATTCATTTTCATAAAGCATAGTTAATTAGAGATATAAGATTTTATTTTTTAAATGCGTTTCAAATTCAACCTTAGAACTTTTAATTAAGAAACTCCTCTCAATGAATATGGTTAATAATACAAAAATAAAATATTTTAGTGGAAAATTATTTTTCAAAACAAACACATTAAATGAAAATGATACTATTTTTTTTTTCCTCATGTATCCCCTTCCAATAAAGATGTTTTGTATACATAAAATTTAGAATCTAAGACTTTTCTTAAGAGATACCTAACTATTTGGACTAACTCTATTAATAAATTATAAAATTATTTTAACTAATGTCTTAAGGAGATTATTTAATGAAACAAGATTACTTAGATATCAAAATGACTAGATTTTAATGATATTTTAAAATAAAATTTTTCCACTCTTCCTTTTTTTTAAACCGATTCCCTCGGACACTATTCAGTATTTTTCAAGAATTAATAGTAATTGTTTATAATTCACAATTAATAAAGCATAATAAGATAAACACACGTAATATTACTAGATTCACCTATTAATTTGAATTTTTCACATGAAATGATTGCTCCAAATTTCTAAGATTTCATTTTCAGTAACTGCAAGCAAAACCTCCCAATTTGTTATCCCACACCTCTGACAGTGGAGAACCATGGGCAACCGACGCTTCACTCAGGTCGCCACCAGCGACGACGACGACGAACCACCACCGCGTGCCGCAGAAGATAACCGTTCAAAGCTGCTACGCAGGAGGAAGAGGATGAAGCTCCAAGAAGAAGAAGAAGAAGAAGAAGAAGAAGAAGAAGAAGAAGAAGAAGTGAAGGAGAAGGAGGAAGACAAGAGAAAGAAGAGGAAACACAAAGACAAGCAAGAGGAAAGATCCAACGACGGAGAGGAACCGCCGCTGGAGGACGCTAAGCCCATCGGCGAAGTGGTTAGGGTTTCCGGAAAGGGAAGAGGCCGGAGGAAGCATTTCGAATCCTTCGAGTTCGATGGAAACCAATACACGTTGGTACTGCTAATTTCTCATTCTCTTTCTTCAGGAATTAGTGGAAATTACTTCAGGTTATTAGGTTTTGTTTTAATGTGCTAATCAACGATACTGCATGTCCGTGAAATTTATTGTTGCATGTTCGGGTTTTGATCCTGCGATTTATGTTATTCTTCACATTACTGTCTCTGCAGGAGGACCCTGTGCTTCTCGTGCCGGAGGACAAAGACCAAAAGCCCTATGTCGCCATTATTAAGGTGAATTCCTTGTTGCCTATGTTTTTGAAGATATGTGGGTTGGAATTTTGAAGTTTTATGACTGTTTGTGATACTGAATACTGATAGTCAGGATATGACGTTATGCACTGGTGATGAAGTAATAAATTCTATCTGGGGTGCATGGAAGGGAAATTTGTTTTTTTTTTCCTTTTGCAAATAGTCGATTCATGTTTTCTGCTTTAAATTAGCATTCCCCTTGTTATTCCTCTCTTGGAAACCCTTGCCATCTGTGTGTGCTGGAATTAGTGCGTTAAATTGCCGTTTTATGTTAAAAGTTTTAGTATCTTGGTTGCCGAATAAAAATTTGTTGTGTTGCATGCAACTTATGTTGTCAAGCAACCTGAACTGTACTGATGTTATGATGGATTTGGTTACCCCCTTCCCCTTTTCTACTACTTTATAAGTGGGGAGGGGGCTTATTCATTTTCTAACATGAAATGTAGTTTTGGATCTTTTTTCTCTCTCAATGTTCTGATTTCTGGGTTGTTTTTCTTTTAGGACATTACACAATCCCAAAATGGAAGCATGATGATCTCAGGGCAGTGGTTTTATCGTCCTGAAGAAGCAGAAAGAAAGGGTGGTGGCAGCTGGCAATCTCGTGATACGAGGGAGCTGTTTTATAGTTTCCACCGGGATGAGGTTCCTGCAGAATCTGTTATGCACAAGTGTGTGGTGCATTTTGTTCCCATACATAAACAGCTTCCAAATCGAAAGCAACATCCTGGGTTTATTGTGCAAAAGGTGTATGACACGGTACAAAGAAAACTCTGGAAGCTAACAGACAAGGACTACGAGGACAATAAACAACAAGAAATTGATGAGCTTGTTCAGAAAACTCTTGAACGCTTGGGTGAACTACTTGACATTGAGACTGATGAAGCTACTGCTGATCAGGAAGATCTGGTGAAAAATAAAAGGATCTTCAGGAAAAAGAACATTTCACCTCTTGATGTTTCAAGAGAGGAAGAGACAACTCGTAAGATTGACCAACCTCTGAAACCTGAAACACCATGGAGTTGTTTGAATAATGCCTCAGAGCATTATCGCATACTAGTGGATTTCAATGCACTAACAGGAGATACCCATCGAGACAAATGTTTGGAGAAGTTGCTTCAAAGTGTTCAATGCCTGTTTAATTCTGATGACATTGCAAAGAAGGAAGACAAAGGAAGTGAGAATTCTGATGCAATCCACAATGGAAGCAATAACAAAAGTTCAGAATTAGCAAATGAATGTAAAGACAAGGTTCAGAAGGTACTTTGTGAATTGCCAAATTTTGTTGTGATCTCCTGTATGGGATTGTTTATTTTTTATTATCTTCTATTTATTTCCCTTTTCCTTAAGGGTTATAATAAATTCAGGTTTTACGTTTTTCACTCTACAGAGTTCCAAGTCTTTCGTCTGGCCAGATGTTGCTGTTCCAGCCGTAGTTTCTCTGGAAAAAGCTACACATGACACGTTTTCATCAGATTATCAGAAATATAACCAAAAGCTACGGCAATTAGTGTTTAATCTCAAGGTTAGAAGTTGCTCTTCTAATATTGATCATGAAATGTCAATGACCATGCACTCAAATAGTTGACAATTACATATTGCTACATTTTATTGCTACATTTTTGTTCCTGTATAGATTTTTTTATTATATTACCTAGTACAAATGATTAGATGTCTGGTGGGGTGGTGACATCCCCACTAGGTCATATATAGGACATATTAGGGGACTTACTGATTGTAATTCTGACATTACTAGTTTGAATCAACTGCTTTATTCTCTCTTTTTTTTGTTGTAATTTGTGATTATGTACTGTAGCTTTTGAATGAATTTGTGATTGTGATTGTTCCTGTTATAACATTTTTGTTCATGGGTGTAACTTCATGGGTTTTTTTGAGCATTTTGGGTGAATGTTGTCAACTTGTGTTGAATGACTAAGTTTTGTAATTCAGATGGTGCACATCATCTAGGAAGTGTTATGCAGAGTTTTTAGATGAATAGCTTTTGGGAAGGGAGGATAATAATTATGCTTTTAAAGGTGTAACGGGGTTCTGGTGGCTTCACAAGTTGGTCTTTAGTTGACTTTTGGTGTGGAATTGTAGATCAGTGGATGCATTCATGGGTTGGCAATATTAGAAAGGGGAAGCAATGTTATAGTTTGAGTTTTATTTGGTTTCTATGTTCGTAATGTTTTATTTTGTTTCCTACTTTCCTTTTATGGCTAAGATCTTATGAATTAGGATTGCTTACCATGATCTAAGATATGTTTCTTTTTATTAGCTAGTTCATATCATTTAGAATTTCTTATCATGATCAGGTAATTTAGGATTTGTTTCCTTTAATTAGCTAATATTGTATTGATTAGGTTCTCTTATCACGATCCTGTAATCTAGGGTTTGTTCCCTTTTGTTGGCTAAGATTATATCACAAGGATGAGTCTATTTCCCTGAAATACATATTCACTACAGGTCGCAAACTCCCATGTCTAGGCATGTGATGTGACTAGGTCCTACGCTATGGCTCATAAGTCATAACGTATTTATACTACGACCAAATTTTGGGAAATTTCTTAGTTGTAATATACTGTCATGCAGTGTTATTAAATGGCGTTTGTGGCGGCGTTATAGCGGAAATTTGTGGCGGTTTCTGAGACCCCCGCAATTCGTTACATAAAAAAACGCCACAAATAGCGGCGTCCGCCATCTGTTGAATAACGGCGCTATTCCACCGCTATGCACATGGCGGTACGGCGGGCCATAGCGGGTATAGCGGTTATGGCCTTTTATTTTTTTTTTTTCCTCCTAAATGGGCTGGGAGTGTGGCCCATTTCACAATCCCACCCTAACCCTTTCAGAACCCGTCTCCCTCCCTTTCCCTCCTTCTCTTCGTTTCAGTTCCAGCCCACCGTGCCCGACCAGCAGCGACCATCTCCGACCAGCATCCACTGCCTCCGGCCAGCCACGAGTGCGCGACCACCGTGCGACCACCGTGCGACCACCAGACGACCACCACGCGACCCGCGCGCTGTCTTCTCCGCGTGCCCTGTTCTGGTCGTCCACCACCTGCGTTTTTTGCTCTGTTTTGTTATTCCTCTCTCAGCCTCATCTCTCTGCTCTGTTTTCTCAGGTCTCAGGTCTCAGCCTCTGATCTCAGCTCAGGTCACACCTCACCTCACCTCACCTCACCTCACCTCACCTCTCTGCTCTGTTATTTCTCTCTCAGCTCACCTCTACCTGCCTCACCTCTCTGCCTGCCTCACAAGAGTCACCACCACCTCACCTCACCTCACCTCTCTACTCTGTTATTTCTCTCTCAGCTCACCTCTGCCTGCCTCACCTCTCTGCCTGCCTCACAAGAGTCACCACCACCTCTCTACCTCACCTCTCTCTTCCTTAAATGGCAAATAACACCCCCCAAACCCAAACCAATGTTGCAGCCGCTGCTCCAAGGAACACTAGGACAGATATTGGGTGGAAATATTGCACAACTGTGAATGAAGGAGACACCAATGTGGTTCAGTGCAAATTTTGTGGAAAGGTGATGAAAGGAGGGATTACAAGAGGAAAGGAGCATCTCATGAGAAAGGCGGGTAATGTTGCACCTTGCCTAACTTGTCCAGTGGAGGTTAGGGAAGAACTCTTGGCTGTTGTAAATGATAAAAAGAAGAAGACTAGAGAAGCTATCAAAAAAGTGGTGCAAGAGATTGTTGATAGTGATGGTGGGGAGGAGGATGAAGTTGCTGCTGCAGACATTATTAAAGGATTAGAATCTCAATCCCAAACCCAATCTGCCAGCAGTGTTGCATTGAATAAGAAGGCCAATTTGAAGGGTCCTATTGATCTCTATTGTCGGCGACCGGAATCCGCTATTGCTAGAAATCGGAAGGAGAGTTTGAAACAAACAAGTATAAGAGATGCTTGTGATAAGGAGGCAACATCAAAGGTACATCAATACATTGCCCGTTTTTGGTACCAAGCTGGGTTGTCTTTCAATATGGTCAAGTTGCAAAGCTTTAAGGACATGATTGCAGCCATTGGAGCGTATGGACAGCATCTACGACCTCCTAGTTTTCATGAGATTAGAGTGCCACTCCTCACAAAGGAAGTGGAGTACACAAATGAATTAATGAAGGATCACAAACAGCAGTGGGCAACTTTTGGTTGCTCTTTAATGTCTGATGCTTGGACGGATAGGAAACAAAGATGCTTGATTAACTTTTTGGTGAACTCTTCTGTTGGGACAATGTTCATCAAGTCTATTGATGCTTCTAACTTTGTGAAGACCGGGGAGAAGCTATTTGAATTACTTGATGCTGTTGTAGAGGAGATTGGAGAGGAAAAAATAGTGCAAGTCATAACAGATAATGGAAGCAATTATGTTCTTGCTGGGAAGTTATTGGAGGAAAAAAGACCAAAGATTTTCTGGACTCCATGTGCAGCACATTGCATAGACTTGATCTTGGAGGATATTGGCAAGATGCCAATAATTAAGAAGACACTTCAACGGGCAATCTCATTGGTGGGTTTCATTTATAGCCATTCAAGCACTTTGAGCTTGTTGAGGCAGTTTACAAACAAAAGAGAGCTTGTGAGACATGCAGTGACTCGATTTGCGACATCTTATCTTTCCTTGGAGAGGATCTATCAAGAGAAGGCGAATCTTAGGAAAATGTTTGTTTCGGATGAGTGGAATGGAAACAAGTTGTCATTGGAGGCCAAAGGTAGGGAAGCTTGCAAAACTGTACTAATGCCAAGCTTTTGGAGGAACGTTGTGTATATCTTGAAAGTGATGGCTCCACTTGTGAAGGTTCTTCGCCTTGTGGATGGAGAAAGAAAGCCAGCTATGGGATATATTTATGAAGCAATGGACAAGGCAAAAGAAGCTATTATGAAGTCTTTGAAAAATAAAGAGATAAGGTACAAAGAAATTTTTCAGATCATTGATGAAAGGTGGAATTGCCAGCTTCATCGCCCATTACATGCAGCTGGTCACTTTTTGAATCCGGAGTTGTTTTATGCTAACCCCAATATGGAGTTTGACAGTGAGGTTGTTAGAGGGTTGTATGAGTGCATTCATAAGTTGGTGGTAGACCTAGAGGTGGAGCAAAAGATAATGATGGAGCTACATGCTTATAAAACTGCAAAGGGATTGTTTGGTACTCAGCTTGCAGTATCTATGAGGAACACAACAGCCCCAGGTAAAATGAAAGCAATAATTACTTTGCATACAGGTGTTATTGTTTAGTTAGTAAGATAACAACCGGGAATTTTTGCTTTGCATTGCAGCTCAATGGTGGCGACTCTTTGGTTCTGATGCTCCTCATTTGCAACATCTAGCCATAAAGATCTTGAGCTTAACTTGCAGTGCATCCGGTTGTGAAAGAAATTGGAGTGTCTTTGAGCAAGTAATTATGGATTATCATCTTTGAATTATTTTCTAAAAGTAAATTTACTACAATATTTTCTTATCATTTTTTATTTCTAAATTATGCAGATTCATTCTAAAAAAAGGAATAGGCTTGAGCATGAGAGATTGCATAATTTAGTTTATGTTAAGTATAACCAAGCACTGAAACGGAGATACAACCTTAAGGATGAAACTGATCCAATTTGCCTTAATGAGATTGATGATTGTAATGAATGGCTAGTTGGAGAAATGGATGATGGAGGTCATGATGATGAGAGGGTTTTTGAGGGAGATGATTTATTGTGGAGAGATGTTTATAAAATTTCAGGGATTGGAGAGCCTAGAGTATACACACGGCAAAGGAAAAGGAGAAAAGAACAAACATCTGCTTTAACATTGTCTAAAAGGGGTAGAGGTAGAGGAAGTGGTTCTTCAACAAGAAAAGGAAAAGAGAAAGTGGTTGAAGTTGAAGAAGAAAGAGAAGCTGAACTTGATGATGACATGGAGGAAGAAGAATTGGAAGATATTGTTTTTGACAGCTCGGAAGGAGAAGAAGCTGAAGGCTTTTCCGTAATTCCTAACAATGAGAATGATTATGTTGACCTTGAAGAAGAGGAAGGAGATGAAGATGAAGAGGATTAGATTTCTAGGCCTTTTCTATATATGTTGCATTGTTGTTTTCCTTGTCTTTTATTGTAGGATCTATGTTTTATGCATTATTATTTGCTTGACCAAAGACTTATGATGTTTTATGCAGCTATATATATATATATTTTTGCATTATTTTATTGTGTCCGCCATAGGCCGTTATAGCGGCCGCCATGACCTTTATAAAGTTTTTTTAGCTTACCGCGATAAGCCGCGATCGCTATTTGATTACCCTGCTGTCATGAAATGCCTAGGACAGAGAAGGGGGTGGATGGATTATGCAAGTACACAATCCAACTATGCCAAAAGCTTAAGGTGTGTTAGGTGAAAACTCATAAATGAACATGCATCCTCTTGCAAGAACCCTTTCAACTTGAAGCATAGACATGCATTGATGCATAGAGGCCAAATATCATGGTGATGAGGGTGGAAAGCATCAAAATCTGATGACTCGATCATAAATGCCCTAATATCATGTCACGTACCAACTATCCCAAAGCTGTTAGGTGAGGAAAATGAGTGATTTTATGTTATATTTCTAACACTACTTGGGTGGTACTTACCTCTCTTCTGTGTCTTCAAAAGTAGCAAGCTCACCTAAATGCTGAATTAAGCTAGGTTTTGTTCTTGATGAATTTTTATGCTAAAGGTGACTTTTAAATGCTCATTAGTCGTTACATGTGCTAGATGCTTGGAGAATGGGTTACAATGTGAAAAGAATTTAAGTTCAAAGCTATATGTATTGTCTTAAATCTTTACATAAACCACCTTTCCCCCCTCTAGATGGTAGTTTTACCATTCATCAAAAACTAAAATTATGAAATCACACTTTTGCTTTGAGTAGAGGTCTACGGAACATTATCACAAGAAATTACAAAAATTCTTTTGGGAACTATTATCACAAGAATTCCACTCATTTTGTTGATTTGTGTATCAAACAAATTGGGTTGTTCAGTTTGGAGGAAATAAATTAACATATAATTTGCTTATGTACCGTATCATAGGAGTCTCTAAGTTAATTACATGGGACAGTGCTGCTATCGCTGCGTGGCATCCACCTGTGGCAGTCAAACTTATTTTGGGACACCTTGACTTCACACCTGGAGTGGTGCAATTGGTGGCTTTCCCTACTGCTGTGTCTTCACTCCAGCAGGGGTAAAGCCCTTTTTACTCCTAAAACACTGTTGTTTTGACTTATTTTGGGGAGGGGAGGAATCTCAGGGTGCTTTGACCAACTTTTCTGATCCTAGTTCTGGCCGGATTTTGACATTGAAGACCCATTCTGACAAAGACCCCAGCCCCTACCCAATTACCAAGATCACTCCGTGCTATTTTTTCTATTTTCTTCTCTGTTATGTCGTCACTCTCCAGTAATGGCTGTTTGATATATTTTTGTTATTGACATTTAAATTTTGACACGTTTCGTAGTTCAGTGCCCAAGTTCTATTTTTTTTTAACCATTAGTTATGAATATGCATGTCTTTAATTTAGTTTTTTTCCCCCAGCACATATATATGTGTATTGTGTAATATAATTTTATCAGGTGCATCTTAACATTAAAATAGCAGTCATCCCACTATCTTGTTTCGGGGGTGGTCATTTTGCTCCTTGATTTGGGATTGACAACTATGGTATCTGTTGCGATAATGGCTAATGGAATAAAAAGGCAGCTTTCTCTGACAATGATTATATTTTCTCAATTATTGATGTTTATCATTGTATAATGATTATATTTCCCATTGTTTTCTCAATGATTATATTTTCTTTCCTTTTTTCCCTCAGAACAATGCATTACTAGCATGTCGTCTAGTAAATGGAGAGTTGGAACCTTCTAAAATATTGAATATGACACCCAATGAATTGAAGGTATGATAGCCTCTGACCCCCACCCTCTCCTATTGAAAATATGAAATTGTGTGCTCATATGATGAATTTGTTTGGTAGATTTTCTGTTATTAATTTATGGTTTAAACCAGCAGCTTCTTGTAATTCTTTCAAGCAGTCAATACATTTGGTTCAATCTTTTGCAGTCTTCAGTACAATATATCTAACTTAATTTGTAGTTTATCCGGTGAGGATATAAATATTTACTAATAGTCTATGTTAATGAGATTGTTCCCACATAACCCAAACCTTGTCCACGTCCACCTTATTTTCCACCCCTGTAATGTGGCTTTCAAATCGGCCAGGGCTATATAGTGGTTTTTTGTACTGTTTAAAAAATGAGTGATGTGCACTATCTTTAGTTTTTAGTATGAATATGGAAATGGGTGCTGAGTGAGTACATGGTACTATAGCCCTCTGCTTGTGTGCTGTCTGCTTATGAGTTTGTGAATCGGTTTTAAGGAATGAATGGGGTTTTGAGAACAAACAAGGGCAACCACAATTAGAAATGACACCTGTACTTCAACCAGATGCCAACAAGGATGAAGGCCACAATGGTGACAGTGAAGAGCGCTGCCAACAAGACGCAGTCACCGAGGGTGTGGCAGAGCATGATGACAGGACTCTTGCAGAATAAGTAGAAGGCAGCAAAGGTGGCAAGGAAAACAATGGGGGAAATAAGGTGCCAACTGCCAAGAAGATTGATGTATCTCTGATTATTTTGCTAGATGGAGTATTGACAAATATAGATCTACCCACAAAGATTTACGGATCTCTGATTTGCAGATTTCCTTTGGATGGAGTGGTGTGTTACTGAGAAGAGGGGCAGTTCTAGCATGGGGAGATGGAGACTGGTTTGAAGTGGAAATGTGGTCATGTTTGGTTGAGAGTGAGCAGTTTAATGTTTTCTTCCATGCTGTGTTGGAGAAGGTCTTGCTGTGAAGGGGAGGACAGGTGGAACAATGGTGATGCCAGAGTTGAGGGTTTGAAGACAGGCTTTTATGCAAACAAGCATATTTTCTGTGACTGAAATATGTTCTTGAAGCCATGGATTTTTAAAATTTGGATCTAGTTGTGTTTATTTTTTGTGATCATGTTTTTGCATCTAAGAGAAGAAAGAGATGAGAGAGAAAGAGACTAAGGTTGAGAGAACACATGTTGAATTGTATTTAAAAATGAATGAGAGATATTAAAACTGAATGAATTAAAATGTTGCGTTGAGCTATTAACTAAACTTTGATCATCAATTTTTAAAGCTGCTTTTGAGAAGATTTGTTTATATTTTATTATGGTTATTTACTAAATATGAACTCCAGGAGGGATTGACTGCCGAGGAAACAACCAAGAATGAGCCTGAGGAATCCGAGCACATGCAGGTATTTTTTTACTCCCGCCAGAATCTTTTGTTATCAGTTAAATTGTGTGAAGATATCTACTGACTAATAGCTTTTTCTACTTGTGAAACAGATGACGGATGCCCGCTGCCCAATATGCACGGAGTGTAAGGTTGGCTTGAGAGATATTATCCATGCTGGACATGATGACCGATATAAGGTTTGCACCTTATTTTTTATCTAAAATCCCAAAATCCTGTCCTGTGCTTTTCATAACTTGGGTTTGATTGTTGCTCTGCTTGTTCAGCTGGAATGTATTGCCTGTGGTCATTCCTGGTTTGCCTCCCGTGATGAGGTGTCCGTGCTGACTATAGATGCATCGGATTCAAGAAGAAGCGTAGGCACAGCACCATGGGCTACTGCAAAGTTTGAAGATGTTGAGAAGAAGCTGGTGAGTCCCCGTGAATCTGACAAGTCGGCCAATGACATTTTTAAGAAAACAAGTGAAGCATATATGCCAATTTTGGATTCCCAGAAATCATTTGGCAAGTCTAGAAAAGAAGAAAATGTCGAAGCTCCTCCAAGACATGCTGACTAGGAATATTTCATCCCGTGTGGTAGTTAGTTTTAGGAATTCTTTTTTTCTTTTTTCCCACTTGTAGTAGCAAAAGATTGTACGTGAAGTGTATAGTTTGTGAAGTTTGAGTTTGTGCATACAATGAACCGTTGGTTTACTGTATAGCTCGAAAGTAGTAATGACTTGCTTAGGATGGTACTGTGTACTGTTTACTGTGATACCAGCAATCAGCATTTAGTCAATACATGTGAGTTTTTCTTTTGCCCCGGAACACTTTGGGGTGTTAGATGCTTTAGGTTCAGGTAATTGCATTCTATCTTCATTTCCTTTATAGGGTTAACGATATATTTTTATTGGCTACTTACTAGTTTAACTTGTTAGTTCCTTATATGACGTGTTCCTGCATTTAATAGGATATAAGACATCCAATCCATCTTTTCCCCCCATCTCTTTCTAGCCCATCAATTTGGAGTTCATCACACATACTAATGGCAGAAGACGAAGGAAGGGTTGGGGACTCGTCAACCATGGAAGACAATGTTCAATATCTAGTGGTTCTACCTTTTTGGCGGTGTCTCCGATGCAATCTCATGGCTGTGGCCTACTACTTCCAGATGAACTATCTGGTGCGAATTGTTGTTCCTTAGCATCTTGTGATATCTAATCTTCGCCGTCTTCGTCGCATCTTAGCTCTGTCAATTTAACGTAGGTATAATTTGTAATGTTTAAATACGTGTCCCGAATATTAGAGTAACCGACAAAGTAATTCAAAAGTAACTTTTAAACTCATTTAATACATTTTTAAACTTCTTTAAACTTAAAATAATTTTTTAATTTTTAGGACAAGCTTTCAAATCAAAATCTACAAAGGTTCTTTTATACAAGAATTTTGCTTAAACTCAGATGGAGCAAGTAACGTGGACTCACAGAGATCAGGTTGTGGTGGTTTCATCCGGAATCACAAGGGTGAATGGATTAGGGGTTGTAAAAAGAATTGGGTTTCAAGTTGATTCACAGGTTATTTTTCATATTTAGTAAGAATTAAAAGGTGTTGGTCCTGGGAAATCAATTCTGAGTATGATTCAGTGCTATTTAGGAAATTTGAGAAAATAATCTTTAAACATTTGTATAGGGAAGCTAATGTGGTAACTGATTTCATGTCTAATGTTGCTTGTGATCAGGAATTTGGCAGGCGTACTTGTTGGATGGTCTAGGATTCCCCAGGCGTAGAGTTGTGCTCGAGTAGTCTTAATAAAATGGGCCTTGGCCTCATTACATTTCCATTTTCTTAAGAAAATACATAATTGATTATCAAAAAAAAAAGAAATGCATAATTGTAAAAAAGCAGTAGGTCATATTTGTAAAAAAACAAAGAGCAGTGACATGATCGAAAGATGATTACTTGGTCACACGATCTACACCCAAAACCATAGGATATACACTAAAATTGTACGATAACATGAAATTAAAACGATAATCGAAAAAAACAATAGTTCAAGATTCCGCGAGTTTGATATGAGGCAGTGTCATTGAATTTGGGTTCTTTACCCGCCAATGCAATCACATGCGAACACATTTTTCTTTGACCAAAAGTCCTTTTCCATCTCAGGAAAATTTACAAGTCTACCCCTGCTTGCATTGCTCTACATACCCCAAAACACTTTATTCTGACTCGGTCAAATCATCTTCGGCACCCCTTCAACTCCCAGTCCTACGAATCTACTGTTAGCACTGTCCCATTAGGAATTAATAAAGGGGCATCATTGCTTTACTTCCTCTTTACAATTACTATTATCTTCTATTCTAAATATAAATAATTTTTATAATAAAATTATACATTTTCAATCACATTAAATACCTTTCTATCAAATATGTTGTTATTATATATATTTTTAAGAGAATCAAGCCTTTCTATAATATAATGAATAATATTAAATATTTAACAATATTCATATAAATAACATTCAATAAATTATTTTAATATATAAAATTAATTACTTTTACTTATATTTAAAATCAAATATGGTAATAATTGATAATCTACTCATCATTTTTGAAGTGAAGAATTGCTTGTAGCCATTACTTCACTGCATGAAATTATTTGTTCTCAATCAATTACTTATGTAACGTCATGATCTACTCCACTTACAAAGAACAATTTCAAGAACCAATATAATTATTTTCAGAATTTTCAATGTAACTAATTGGTGAAAAATAATTATAAATATTAATAACCAAATTTGAATGTTATACTATCAATTTGAATGAAAAAAAAGTAAAGGATTTTGTCCAAATAAACCCTTGGCAGATCTGATTCTGAATTCGACAAAATTGATAATGGTGCTTAATAGTATATCTTATTACTATTGTGCATACCCTCATTTAATTATTAGTTAATTATGGGATTCCGTTCTTAATACATGTCATATCTGCCCTTCCCAAAGCCATTAGATAATGATTTGTTTCAATAAATCACTCTTTTTTTTAACAGAAACATTAATAAGGGAACTCAAAGGAGACCTGTTACTATATCAAGACAACCTTAAATTCCACTAATACCCTTCACTTTGCGTTGAGCACCAAGGCCAAAGGTTGTCCCTTTATGGTGCTACATGTCTTTTAACGAAGGTCACTCTCTTTTTCTCTATTGATTCTTTCTCGGGTCGCTCGCTTGCTTTGCTTAGATCATTGGTCTCATGCTAACCGATGAGTGGGACATAAACAATAAATAATATACATAAAAAAAAATGAAAGAATAAAAAAAATAAGGAAAGACTAAAAAAAGAAACCAACATGATATGATGGTGCTTCATGAACATGGCTTTGTCTTAGTAGGGTCATCATGTGCACAAACGTAGTTGTAGGCTTGTAGTAGTAGCAACACTAATAGTTATAACTTGTTTGTTGTGAGAGAGAAAGTTCAATCTGTTACTGTTTCTAACATAGTAGTAGCTTTTTGGCAACATTTGTCATTCATTGTTTACTGCTACTTGTTGTGTGTTTAGTTTGGTAACTTGCGGTGATTGAACTGAGCTTGCTTTCTGTTTCAGCTTCCCACACTACTTTTTTCAGTATTTTGAATGCATATGGGCCATGGCTTGACTCTTTACGAAATGGGGTGGTTCCATAAGTTATTCTCTTGCACACTTTGTAATCAAGTTTAGGGATTTATGATTGTGCATTGGAGCTGCTTCTTGGGCTCTCCTTTTTTCTTCAGTTTATATCTCCAAGATCTACTCCAGTATGCCCCTTTTCCTTTTTCTCCAGTTTTTATTTTTTTTTCAAGTTTTTTGGCCTTCGCATTTTTCCCTGTTATGGTTTGGAATCATAATCATTGTGTACTTTATTGTTTTTTATAATTAAACATTGATGCCGCACTCAACAGTGTAACTTTACTTTCTCATATTTGGGCGTTATAGAGATCTCACAATGTTCTTTCCAGCCTTTTTTTCCTTTTCCAATTTGTTTTATCCAACATATCATATGGTATTTCTTTTTCAGTGCTTGGAATCAATAATGTCCCTTTTAAAAATTTTTTTGCCGTAATCTAACAACTAAAAACTTAATTTTGTTTAGGGCACTGTTGAGACACGGGTTTTTCAATAATGGCTGTTTGTAAGGTCACAATTGTCATTGTAAAACTACTTGTTTTAGGAGAGATAATGACACTGTTCTAAACTGTTTAGTACCATTTTTTACTTGCAATCAACAGTTTGTTTAATGAAATGTCATTTCTTGCATCAATTGTGATTTCCATCTCATCATCTGAAATGTTTGGAGCTGAATCCCTTGTTGATTATTACAGCCAAAGTTTTGATATAACTTATGTACAGTCCTGAATGTGATCTTATTGCATCTTGGTTTTAGTCCAACCAAAATCCCCTCAATGGATTTGAAGGCTTCCCTTGTCATCTGGGTACTTCTTAGATTAGTTTACTCGTAGCCATTAGATTTAATATTTGTAACTTGTTAGATGGAAAGTACAATGAAGCATTATGTCAAGTAGAGTATGGTTTGTAACCTGTATGAGTTTTTGTTGCATTGCCATAGACTAATGTATGTTTTTTTTGTCAACTTTCTTTATGATATGACAGGTCCCGATTGATCAATGGGACAAGAGTTGGAGTTGGATCTTGATGACAAGTCTTCAGTGGGTTTGAGTCCCAATACTGTTCTTCCATCTCATCAATACTGTGCGGATGTGAAGAAGAGATCTAAAAAAGGAAAACCTTCTGGGAAAGATGAGTATTTTACCCTCAACAGGGACTTTGCTGAGATCAAATTTGCTCGTTTTCGCAGTTCTTCATGTAAGAGTCTTCCCTCTAGACCTCATGGATTGGAAGGTAACATAGAAACCAGGCGTGGTTCTGTGTATCAGAGTTCGGAGGAAGTCAAATTTGTAAAGAAAATGGGCACCATGGTAGAGGGAAGGAAGAAAATAGAAATTTCAAGGAGGAGTGACACTTCTTTCACAGGTAGCATTGTTGATTCTTTATGTGGTTCAGATGGTGAAAATTCCAGGCAGAAGGAGCTGGACTCTCCGAATGACTTCATTGAAATTTGCATAAATTCAGATGTTAAGAAGAAAAAATCTACCTCAGTACAAGGGAGAGGTTCTATAAAATTGAAGTCAAGAAGTGATAAAGTTACTGATTCTGTAATTAATAGCAAACCTCTTGAAAAGGACATGGTTCACTCATTGCAAAAGTCACTCCCTGCTAAGACAGAAGCCTCTGAGTTGCGAAATGATTCCTCATCAAGAACAAGTCCAAAAGTTGAAGCCAACCTTATAAGGAAAAGAATGAATCATTTCACAAAGTCAAAATCTTTGAGAAATCCGCTGAGTTATCGGAATAATGACATTAGATCAAATGAGGCAGCAAGCATTACAAGGAATATGACTTATCAGAAATCTTTGCTCAATGACTTATCCAACTCAGGAAAGCATTCTGACATTATTTCTGAGTTTATCAACAGAGAAATCCAGTATTCAGGTTTAGCATCTTCTCCAGTTCACCTGCATGGTAATCTCAAGTTGGAAAACAAAGATGGAGTTCCAGTTTTTGAGTTCAAGGTGAGGTGCCCTGAAGATGTGTTTGTGGCCAAGACATGGAGAGCAGGTAATGCTTTCAACTGGGTATATACGTTTCACTCCATTGATAGCAGAAAGAAGAGCAATGCCACTGGGTTGGGATCCCATGAGTTTGATAAAGATTCCTCAACAGTAGCACAGATGCTAGTTTCCTGTAATTCATGTTCTGAACTAGAAGGTAGAGTCTTGGACAACTCTATGGTGACAGAGTTTGTGTTGTATGATTTTACACACTCAAGACAAAGCATTTCGTGTGCAAAAAAGTCTTTTCCAGAACTTGATACTTTTAAGACCATGAAAGCTTCCCATGTTGGATTGAAGAAAGAGACTATAGGGCTGGATGAAAACCTTGCTGTCAAAAACAAACTTCAAGACAAGCCTATATCAAGCAATGTTGAATTCAATGACTTAAATTTGGCCACTGAATCCTATTCAAACCTTGAAGTTGCCGCCATTGTCTTGCAAATTCCATTTTCTAAGAGAGAAAGCTTGAAGTACAAGAGAGGAGATAGAATGAGTCCACAAGAATTTTCCAACATTAGTGGTCTCTCTGCAGTACTAGATCAGAGTAGGAGTGTTCATGACAGCAAAATCCAGGAACAGGTGAAAGTGGTAATACCAACTGGCAACCATGGTTTGCCAAATGCTGAAAGCAAGGGTCCCTCATCGTTACTTGATCGATTGAGACATGGTGGAGGTTGTGACTGTGGTGGCTGGGACATGGCCTGTCCCCTTGTTCTTTTAGGCAATCCTAGTATTCAATTTGCTGAAGACTGCCCACTTATGGAGGAGCATCAACCATTGGAACTTTTTGTTCAGGTATAACTTGAATTTCCAAGCATCTGTTTCTTGAAGGAACTTAGACAAGTTGCAATAACTTTTCTGGTTAAATTTTAGAGAGTTCAAAAAAGTTCACAAAATTGTTTTTTATTGATAATAAGTACCCAAGGAAAAAGTTTCTCGACAAGATTTCATCTGAGACATTTAATCAAGCTCTTGTTACTTTGAGATGGGTTGCATCTGCTTTTCAAATATGCTGATCCAAGCTCATGAACATGTTCTTCTGATAATATTCTCTTTTTATTCATGATTTTTGGTGATTGATTTCATCTTTTCCTTTTCCCACGGGATACAAGACATGGCTGTTGTTGTACTTAATCAGCTTTTTTCTTTTGTGCAAAAGATAAAATGCCTTTAAGCAAAAATTGTACAGCCCAATGCAGAGTAGCATTGTCACAGTGGTTTGAAGATCCCTCCAATTGGCTTGAAGAATTAGAACTGTTTCCAGTTATTTGTGTTTAGGAACCATTTGTTATAAAAAAGATAGAGTCTTCTGACCTTTTGGTTCACAGGGAGCTAAAGGAAGCAGTCCTACGTTCAGCATGGCTATAATTGACGAGGGGCATTATGCTGTTGATTTTCATGCACAACTATCTGCTTTACAAGCTTTCTCCATCTGCATTGCTATTTTGCATGGAACTTCAGCCTTCAGTGGTGCAAGGCACGAGAAAAACCAGCAGTTATCTCAATGCAGTTCATTGAAAATGCTTATTGAGGAGGATGCAGATTTGTTTTTCAAATCAGTGACAACTGAGAAGAAGACTGTATGCAAGAATCAAAAAGGAATTCCTCGATCCTACGTGCTGAATCCGCCTTTTTCTCCTATTGCACGTGTGTAACGTGCACACATGGTCAGCACTGCTAGTGGAGAGAGCTGTGGTGATTAAATGGAGAATATATCTCAATCTTTAGTCTTTCTTCTACCAGCTGTTAGCAATTGCTGGTTGGAGAAACGTGCGTGTTTGGTAACCCAATTATAGAAATGGAGTTCTGTTGGAAGCATAATTTAGTGGAGAGTGATGATTTTACATATCATTTGAGGTACTATCCAACTCTGTTTGACCAACTGATAAAAAAATTTGCTCCTAACCAACCACGTTTTGGTAATCCTAAATGAGAATAAACGAGCACACAATATTATGGTCTTGGAGAGAACCTTGCTGACCTTGGTGTATAGGGATCTTAGTGAGGGAGGGATTTGCATGAATATGAAATGTTTTGTTGCTAGACACAATGGCATGCTTGTTGAAAGCTGTAAAGGGGCCGCGGATAGGGATAGTAGTGGTGTCAGAATCATTCTTTGTAATAAGTTACTGAAAGTAGGATAGAAACAAGAAATTGTCCATATTGTATGGGATAGTTAAGAAGGGGGTGGGGGGATACATCATACCCAGTAAGAGATAGTATAGCAATCCTTTCTTTCTCGATGTTTGTATCTATTAAGATGAGATTTTGAAATTATATAAATGATGGGAAGTGGATTGGAATAAATCCAAAAACTGTTGGTCTCTTTCTGAGTATTGAACAAAATGTTTTGAAGGTTCAAAGGAAATACTAACTAGTAATGAACAATGCTAATGTTTCTGTTGGTTGACTCAACATTTGATGCTGATAATGATTGAAGTTGAAGTAGTAGGTCCAGTCTGAATTAAAGTATAACATATATATATATATATATATATATATATATATATATATAAAATAAGGCTCCTTAAAGATATGACAATCATGCATGGTGGATCTAATAAATTTTTGTTTTCATCTTAACAGAATGAATGATCCATCTTATTCCAGTTTCGACTTTAGGAATACCGAAATAGAACTTTGTGGTACTCGCAGCAAAAGACAGCTTATTATATAATTGGGTATTTTAAATCCGCAATAAAAATTAATCAGGAAAAATTGTAAATTAACACTCTGATATTCGAGTTATGTGCAACTGAACTCCTGAAATTTACAAATGTATATTTTAATCCTGTATACTAATCAGGTAATTGATTCCATCAATTTTTATCAAAAATACTAATAGAGAAATTTTCTTCACACGTTGAAAACCTTAAGGTTAAAATACACATTTTTAAAGTTGAATTAATACTTTTAAATTATAATATTTTTCCAATAAATGATTATATTTTTATTAACTATAGATTTAGCTTACATTTAGTGTTTAACATTGACATAAAATGTTGGCAGTCAAGTCTGAATTCTGATTTTGACTTATTTTCAACTTTTACGTTACAAATGCCTCGTTTAAAATAATAATATTTTTTAAATTGATAACTTTAAGATAATTGGTAAATTTGTTGGCACTTATCTGTTGTTTTCTTGTCCTATTTTGTTTCTCCTGTAAGGAATGAAAATAGGAGGATTTCTTTTAACACTACTATCTTCTTATTTGTTTTCGCAAGTTTCTTTTAATATATATATATATATATACACACACACAAATTCAGAGTTTCTAGATTTTGAAATCTAAGTAACTTTTTTACTTAAAATTTTGAAATCCGAAAGTTAAACAAAATAGATTTTCATATTTCAAATTTGGAATATAAAAAAAATGAGAAACCTTATTTCCAAGAAGTTACAATATGTGTGTGGTTTGAAAACCTTTCAAAATATGAAACGTAAAAAAAAAAAAACCTGTGGTGCCATTAGAAAAAAGGGCTGTGTAATGAATAGCCTGAAAAGGGTACTTGTGATGGTTATTCCTGCTTCTAAATTAAAGTTTGTGTTGAAAGAAATTGATTTAAAAATATAAAAGACGTGCATTCGGACAAAATATGCAATAACTTTCGATTCAAGCATTATGTTCCTTACTTTTGATGTATAATAAATTTTTAGGCTAAATTAAGTATTTTTTTAAAATTATACAAAACTAGAATTATCTTTAAAAGGTTTTTTTATTTATCAAAAGTACCCCAAAATATTTTAAATGTTTGTAAAATGTTTTTATTATCAAACTCCATTAATTAAGTATTAAGGTGATCAACTATTAGTCACCTATATATTGATATATGTAATTTATATATATATATATATATATATCATCAACGATTCTTTTGTTTAACTGCAAACAAAAATAAACAAATGACCTCCACAGCCATGCAACCTTGATTTTCTAATTCATTCACCGCCATCAGCATCATAGAAAAACCACCTCCAGAACATCGAACCACACCACCCATCCACCATCTTCAACCCCAACCCATCAATGAACCAACAACCACCTCCAACTACATCCATCAATCACTTTCCAACTACAACTCTCATAAAGCAAAACTCAAAAACCAAACAATTACTATCAACTGATTTAACTCACATGACCACAACATCTACAAAACCCCATTTAATCATAAACCACAACACCACCAAAACTTCCTTCAACCACACCACCCAACCACCATCTTCAACCTCAAGCCTTAACCAAACAAACCCACTCTCACAATCAAACCTCACCAAACCCTCCATCTTTAGCCCCACCAAGTAAAACCCACACAAGTAAACACCACAACATCTAAACCGAACCCTAAATCGACCACTACCTCCCACCCACATCAACTATCAAACAACCTAACCACATCCATCTAAGCACAACCAAACCCCACCCTCAAGGTTCCACCTTGTTTTGTCGTTGACAACCTCCCAATCCCATGACTCCACCCAAATTCATCCTTGTTTCATGTTCATGACCGCAAATTCACAATCATCATACCAGGGAGTTACAATGACCATGACTTATATGTGGCCGCCAAGATCAAGGAATGGAGCGATAAATGGGGTTTGGTTTAATGAAGAGGATGATAATTTAGGGGATGATAATTTAGGGGTTTAGGGTTGAGTGTTTAATTTAATTCAGCTTCCTTCTTCATTCATCTTCCTTTGAGGCTTGCATAAAGCAAATATGGGGCTTTTATATCAGCAGCAGGAAGTTGCCATAAAGGCTTAACGCTGGCACCAAAGGGGGAATCACTGTGACCAAAAGTGGGGAAAGAAATTAACAAGGGGAAATTTCAATGATTGACATAAGAATTTTGCATTACATTGAAAAATAAGAGGGAAAATGAAAAAGAGTCATAGACCCGAATGATCAAATGCTTCCTATAGCAATTGTTGTTGTTGAATATGAGAACACAGAATCATAGACCTGCTCATAAGGGATATGGGTGGAGCAGAGGCTTACAATGAGTTCATCTTCATATCATAACACAGAGTATAATTGTTTCAATTTGGTCCCTTATGTACATTTAGTGATTTTAATTTGGTCCTCGTCGAATAGTTAATTGTTTCAGTTTGGTCACCTGGCACAAACTGTTGTTTTACTCTATTTTACTTGCAACAAGCAGGGTGTGAAACATACCTTAGAGGATCTTATATCTGGTGTTGAACAAAGATTCTGTGTTACAAAGAATTGATTACAAAGAGTTGATTAAGTTTTCTACAATTTCAGCAAAGCAAGATGTTTTAATTTTTTTTCTAATGTTTTAAGAATGAAGTGCTGTAGCAGAAATTCGGTTTATATTCATTCTTTATTCCTAATTCTTGTGTCTCTTTCCTCTTCATATTCAGGTAATTTTCACTTCCTTCATGGAACAATGTTTTGCTATCGCTCTTATTTTCATCGACCTTAAAATTCAATAATGAATGATTCATCTTCAATATTTTGTCTCTTTAAAATTTTTTGTTTGTGTTTTTGGGTTCTTTTACTTCAAGGGGTTTTGTCCCATTTCCTTTCCAATTTTACTGTTAACTGTTCAGATTCATATGCCTTGAGTGTTGATGAAAATAACAAAATGAACAATTACTTTCTTCTCTAATCTTCAAAAGCTGTTGTTTTTTTATTTTTCTGGCAATTTTTGTTTGCTGTTTTGGGAGCATATGGTTTTACTTTAGAAGAATTAGGGAAGAAGATGAACAAAGAAGGAAGATGAGATCCACAGTTTTCTATTTCCCCTCTCAATTATCAAAACTGCGTCGTTTTAGTATTTGATGCAATAGCGAATCACTGATTATAGTGATGTCCTTATTTGAGAGCACAGTGTAGACGGTGTTAGCATTATTTGACGGAAGGACCACATTGAAACATTTTAAACCACATCGGGAACTAACTTCAACAAAAAAAAAAAACTAAAGGACCGGGGTGAAACTTTAGTGTAAAATAAAGAACCAAATGGTGTATTTACCCTTAATTTAATGGTTCATGGGTTTATGATTGTTGATTTATGGATAAGGGACAATGATAATTTTGTGATGTTAAAAGGGTAAGTTATGTGTGGTGGAGATGTAAGAGGAGGAAAAAAAAGAAGAGTGGGGAGAGGAGAGACAAAGGAAGATGAGTTATGAAGGGCAGAGAAAAAGAATGTAGGGTTTATATTTAATTTTTTAACCTATTTCTAAAAGTTGGTTGAGGATACTATTTTTTTTATCTCTCTAAGATGTTCACCTCCGAACTCAGGAACTATTCTATTCCCAAAGTTGAACTCACATAAAATGATTGTCAAATAGTCATGAAATATAATTTCATTTCTACCAACGGAGATCAAACCCCCACACATGTAGTTAAAGGACAAAGTAAGATATCGTTACATCACACCTCGTGATTTGAGAGGGACAATCCATTTGAATAGAAAAATCAATAAAATGAAATTTTAAAAAGTCAACAAGATGAAAGGAAATGGTGTGGATGAGTAGAAACTAAATAATAATGAGAATTGAACCCATTTTGTCACTGGTAATTTACATCTAAAATTCTACCCTATCATTTTATTTTATTTTTTTGAAGAAATCTATACTATCATCTAAATGGAAGAGACATATTTCAAAGAAAATAATAGTAAAAGGATCCTACCAAACAGCTCAGGCAACCTCATTTTCCCAAGAGTTAACTGTTACCTATCTATTACACTTGTGATGTTCACAAAAAGTGCACCCTTTGATCTTTAACCTATTAGCCTTTGCTTTGCCATTGGGACCGATCATTCATGCTTTTACATATACAGTATATGAACCTGCTTGCAGCTTATGGTACCATTGAACTTTCTTCCACAAACTATCTAGTTATTAAGAAAGCAAAACTATCAATACTGGGGGAAGCTGCTGCTGGAACTCCTTATGATGGACTTGTGTCTGTCTTCAACATTCTCGTCTTCATCTGGAATGCATAAATCAGGGGGATGTGATACTTTCAGAGAAAATACTCTTGAAAAATTCATATGAAGCAAAGAACAGTGATCCTTGAGACATGTACATAATCAACCGTGGCGTCAACCCCCTGGTGAGAGACATACAAAGCACATAAGAGAACAAATGTATAGAAGTGGCCCCTATTTTTGTTATCAGATGTTGTCTGTAAATGATACTGGCAAGACTCAGAAAAAATATACCTGTACAGGCCCTTCAAACCTTCACCTCTACTAATTTTGTAAAGGGCATGGAGCACACTATCATATTGATTTGTAGATCCAGGAATCTGCAGTGTACTCCGTATTATCAGATGCATGAAGGAAGAGTAAAATGATCTACATCAACAAAAAGGTTAGAAAAATGAAATGGTATGAAACACTGGTACTTCTATTAGTCTGATGATGTATCTGTATATGATATGTGTGTATCTGATACTCTTGGATACTTCAACATTACTTCTCTATTAAGTATCTAAACTCTTAAAAGGGTTATACAATTCTAGTGTAGATAGATATGAGACATAAAAACATCTACAAGATAGAAATGTAGGAATATTATATCTTGATGAACTAGATATTGAAGTCCTCATCTTTACAGATGATGCATAAGAGCAAATGAGATTAAAATTAGTGTTTTGTTAACCAATGCCCTAAGGGTATTATTTAAGAAAATAAAAATAGAAATTTTTTAATTGGAAATTAATTAAGCATTGCTTAGAAATCGGAGTAGGTGGGTTTTAATAATGTTTTTAAATAAAAAACTTTTCATTTTTGCTTCCTTAACTAGTGTCCTAAGGGCACTTCTTAGCATTTTCTTTAATATTATTCCTATTTGTAAAAAATACACAAATAATTATGAAGAAGATCATTTAAAGTCTTCGATTTGTTTTATTTAAGTTCAAAAATCATGTTTAATTTGGATTTGTAGGATTGCAAATTCATTATGTTTTGTGAAGTTTTATACATATCTAAATACATATTCCACACATATCATATCGTATCCTATATATTTATCATATTTCTTTGCAATAAAATTTGAAAATAACATATTGAAATTAGAATAACAGTTTCAGAAAACTAGAATTAAGAAAGGTTATCTTCAGCTACTAATTATATGGCTGCACTAGATTTTGCTTCAGTAGTAGCAATAAGAATTTAGACAATTGAAGGACCTGTTAATGACGAACCTGTGTCTGTAATCTAGTCTTGATCACATCAAAAGGGGTGGTGAATAAAGCAGCAGTGGATCCCGCTAATCCTCCACATACTAACTACAGAAATTTGTAAAATCATCTTGGTCACATCCATTTAATGAGACAAAAAATGATGGTTAAAGAAAGAACAAGGAACAAATGTTAACTCACAGTTTGAGATGTGTTGGGTTGAATACTAGATGGCGAAGATGGTATCAATTGCTTCAAGCTTTCATATGTGTAAAACTACAATTGGTCACAGAAAATTGCAATTAATAGAAACCTTTGTTTCAGAAGGACGTAGAAAAGCACTCCAGAAGACTATATGTAGTACTAACAGAGGGGGTTTGAGAAATAAATCAATAATCACAAGAGGCTTTTTCTACATATTAGACATGAAAATTCTCATGCAAAACAATCTCCATCCCTCCATGGTGACCAAAAAACCTATTTCTTTCAGCTACTTCAATAGACATGCGTTGAATGAAGAAAACACCTACTGACCTTGATAATTGAGTGTGGAACATTCCGACACAATACAGCTCTCCAGCCTGCATATAGGGAGAAAAAACCACCATTTCTGATAATTCCAGCCAAAGCATCCCTGCATATATACTCACGAGAAGCATAGCAGAATGAAATTAATACAGTAATGTTATACAGGTCTTGCATGGGAAAAAATTCCAGGGGAATTGGAAGCCAAGAGCTTCCAGACATAAAAATGATCTCTCAAGACATAAATAATTGAGACTACCAAATTACACATAGAAAGGAGATACAAAAATTTTACAAGAGCTTAAAAACAACAAACACAAATTACAAATGATGAATGCAATTTGCAATAAATGCAAACTCAAAGCCAACACTTATATGCCACAAAAGGTGTAGATGATCCAGACAACAGAGGCATACCAGCAGTTGCGATAATGAGACCCAACTTGCATCTGCTGCTTTATTCGCTCGCTAGGAGTAAAAATGAAAGAGGTGGCAATGCTTGCACAACCACCTCCCACACAATGGGCACAAGAATAATGCTCCTGCACAAGAAGCTGGTTGAAACCTCATTTATGCCAAGATATATTAAAATAATAGCAAGCCACAATGCCATTGATGTCTAAGACAACAATATTAGTCATGTTGAACTTGCATAGGGAAAAGGCAAGCACAAGACAGCAAGCATAACAAACTTCAAACAACTCACTTAAATGAGTAGAATAGAGAGAAAGACAAGCTACCTTTGGAAGATAAGGAAGCAAAGCTGCTTTAACTGATTCATAGGTGAAAGTATAAACTGCAGAAATTGGAGCTGAGCATGCAACATTTGTGGTAATTCCACGATATAGTCCAAACAAACCTGAAATTAGTCCATCAACTCTATGAAGAAATCATCTAGTGCAAGATTTAATTCAAGAGGGGAAGTTCATTAGAATGAAACAAGATACATAAGCTAAATAGATATCTAGCAAGAACATGATTTCTCTTAAAACCCAACCTCGATCAGAAACAATTGATTTGCCAATGTTAAAGATGGACCTGTGTTCTGCATGACATGATTGAACAACTGTCTTAATTGTGTCAACAGGATGCAGACAAAGGCTGACACATATTCCAGCTAATGCCCCAGAAAAAGCATGTTCTTGCTTGGCTTGGGAATAACAAGGTTTTTTATGGCCTGCATATAAGACCTGAACCTTAGGTTCATCATCAGCCATATCCGATAAAGGTCTTCTTCGGATTTCCAGTGATTCACTATCATCAATCTCATGTTGGCACTGCACAGAAACACTGCCACAGGAAGCTAAAGAATTAATATGATGATCTGCACAGATACTAGAAGAAAGGGTCTGACAAGCACCAACATCTGCCTTAGCATCAGGCACAACTTGAAGGAAATAGTCTGAACACAGAGGGCTAACTTTTCTTGTGCTCAGAAATGTATCATTAAATAATGATTGAGTTTCATGAGTGACTAAATCATGACCACACACATCACTTTCATTAGCCAATGCAGGGGTGTTAGTATCTATTGAAAAGCCACCCCCATCAAATAGAGAATTTATTTCCAAGTACTCAGGCTTGGTAACATTCACAGGACAGTTTAGCGTCTTACAAGCATTCTTATGCACCCACCAATGTACATTTCCTGAGCTACATGAGATTTCCTCTGTCCTGTATTCCATTTCTTTCAAATATTTATCTGAATCTTTTTCACTAGCCAGCAAAAATCTCTGAAACAAAGAATGGATATAATGTTGACTTCCATTGGAAGATTCAAGTACTAACATCTTCTGTGGTACCTTAGGGAAACCCAATTTTTCCCGCACAATCCGTGAACCACACTTGCTAACAGGATAGTAATTAGTGTTACTTGAATCATATACCAAGTCATTCTTTTTCTTATCAATGCTACCCAGAATTTTTTCTTTCGGGAAGCCATTGTCATTGCGATTCACATCTTCATTAGGGAGTGAAAATAAAAGTGGGCGACTTGCAGAATTCCATATCTGGCCTATTGCTGAGATGAGGTGGGCCGTGCTCAGCATCTGAGGGGACTTCGGTCGAGAACTTCTGTTGCATTGTTTATTCCCATTGTTGGAAAGAGAGGGTGAATAATCCACGCAAGAAAGATCAACCTCAAAGGATGCCCCTCCATGTTTAACCCGCTTATACTTAATGGATTGTTGATCCTTTTTCGGCAATTTATTGCATCCAGACATATTCTCAAATACTTTCTGTATCTCCTTCAAGATGCAGACATCCCAAAAATGTCTGGATTAAAAGGGCCTGAAAATGAACCAAGAAGGATGATAATAAATACAACACATGAGCTGAAAATCAAATCAACTAACTTTCAAAGTTCAGATACATAAACACTTTATTTCATTACTTGCATTCTCTTAGAGCTCAACAAATATAATGAACCAAGAAGAATGCTTGTAATTTCAGCACGTATGACTAAGAATTGACATCACTCACCAAGTTGCAATTTTGGACAGTTCCCAGTTTTTATTTTTTGAAATTTCCTAATGTGAACACTGTCGGTCAAGCATACGATACACACAAAGAACAACAGAGAGACGGAATTTTTTTTTTAAAAAAAAGGGTAAAAAAGAGAGGTATTTACTATTTACCTGTAAAACCCTTATTCTCATTTGAGTGATATGGAAGTGAAGAGAATGGCACCCGAATCAAAATTGGGAACATCTAGGGAGCTAAGTGAATGAGGTCCTCTGCAGAGAAAAGAAGATACGTTGAATTTATCCCAACAAAAAAAATCACTGAAATTGAAGTTTGATGTTGATTGTGGAAACCTTGGTGAGAGACAAAAAAATCTGAATTTCATGTTGAGATTGATGGAAAGATGTGACAGAGAAGTTGAGGAGGGTTTAAGAAGCTGAAGACTATATGGTTGCCCCAATTTGTTGAGTAGCAAAGGAAAACGGTCAAGATAGTTTACCGGAAAAAAAAAGTCAGGATTAATAAATTTAAAATTAAACAAAGTCTGAGCCCGGGTTCGAACCGGGGACCTCTAGTGTGTGAGACTAGCGTGATAACCAACTACACCACCCAGACCGTATCACAAGTTGCTTGCTGATTCCTAACTAAATGTTCTTATTTGCTGTGAATTTTATAATGTCCTTCATCATTTGCTGAGCAATGAACCTTCTTCAATTCTCAATTCTCTCTGCATTTCTTTTGCTGTGCAACTCTTCTTTACTTTCTTTTACATTAAAATTTAGTTTATTTTATAACACGTTCTCAGTACGAGGTTCTGACCAACAGATATCCAGTCTAGTCTACAAAAGGTAATACATGATTATTATTATTATTGTTATTGTTAATAATTTTAATTTATATACTTTATGTTATTTATGAATATATTATAAAAGTTCCCCAAAAGGTAACGATGTATAAGATTATATTTATATCATAAAAAAAAGAAAAATATGTTCTTAAAGAACTTATTCATAAACATCCTTACAGAATGTATAAAATTAATAGTCAAATAATTCAGAATTCTTAAAAATACTTATTGATAATTCCTGAAGAACTATAATAGTCTAAAAATAAAAAGGCATTTTAATTAATGATATTATTATTAATATGCTCATATGCTAATTACCTGTTGGATTTCACCTACTACCTGCTTCACGCGATTATACACTTCATTGCATAATTGAATTATTTTATTATTTTATACTCCACCTGCTACCTTCATGTGGTTATGCACTTCACTACCTGATTGCACAATGCACTTAATTTAATTGGTATCACTTTGAGTTGGAATTTTATGTTTATTTTAATTGCACTACCTGTACCAGTTTCATAATTGGATAATCAGGGAAATATATCATTTTGTATATTTTTTTATCTTATGTTCCATTCTACCATAATAAACAAGTTCCTGAAGAACCTATAGTTTAAACAAGTTTTTGAAAAACTTATATTTTAGACAAGTTCCCGAAGAATTTATATTTCTAAAAGAATTTAAAAAGATTTCTAGAAGAATTCTTAAAATATTTATGGTATAGTTCCTGAAGAACTAAATTTATATTATGATATATATATATATAAGAGTGTTAAATTATCATATTGCCCGTTGATAATTTTGCTTTTATATTTTATACGCTAATGCTACGCCTGCTACAATTATTAAATTATATATAATTTGCATATATGCTGTCGTGCCCACTGCATTTGATCCATTATTTTACATTCAATTGCCTATTATTTTATTTCAATTGATTATTTTATAACTTTAAGTGTGCCACTTTAATTGCCCATGATGCTTATTTTATATGCTTTCTATTGTCTGTTTACTATGCTCTTATATAATGTGCTTGGCGTAATACCTAGATTTTATATCATTAAATATTTAATTTTATTTTTAGAATCAGAATTGGTATTTAATGTAATATACTTTATTATATATAAAAGTGTTAATAAATAAGATATGTATTAATAGGGAATCGAACCCAGGTTTATACCAATGATAAATTATCACTCTACCACTGATATTTTATGAAAACTTGTAAATATTCACTACCGGATCACTTATGTAAAATTTTATTTAAGTTAATTTATAAGTTACTTTACCTTAATTACTTGTCTCCTTGTGGCTGAAAAAATAATAATGAATTACTTATATAAAATCATGAGTTTCATCCAACTGGAACTGCTTCATTCCCAGAAGTGAATGTAGCAACACATATCATTATACTCATGGTCAGTCGTGGTAGAAATGATAACAAATCATCATTTGTATGGAAAAATAAAGACCGTATGGAAAAGGGAAAATATGTTAGCGAACAAACTAAAAATATTTGTTATCGTTGTGGTAGCCAAGGTCACTGGTTGTGGGTTTGTCGCACACCAAAACATATGATTGATCTATACCAAAAATCCCTTAGGAATAAAGGGAAAACAATAGAAACAAATTTTGTTGGTATGAATGATGTTTATACTCCCTTTAATGTTGATGATTTCCTTATTTTTTCTGAAGAAGACATTGACCACCCGGTTGTAGAGGGGAGTGCCCTTAAATAAATTATTTAATGTTTCATGTTTTGCTATGAATTCAGTATTTAACAATAAAATTTTATGTTAAATATTTATTGTTGTTAATTATATTTTTCACTCATATTTTTTTATTTAATGAAGAATGAATGCTCATGTAAATGACAATGATATATGTCTCGCAGACAGTGCAACAACTCATACTATTCACAAGAATGAGAAATATTTCTACCATATAGTAAAACAAGAAGCCAATGTTAATACTATATTTGGTAGTATAAATATAATTGAAGGTTCCGGCAGAGCCAGTGTGACGCCCTTCGTCATTTTATATTTATTTTTCTCCAGTTTTAAAATTTTCACAATAAATTTTTCACGATTAAATAATTTAATTCATCCATAATTAGAAAATATCCATTTTCCTTAAGAAGGGCTAAAATATTAAATATACAATCAATTAAAACCCCAAAAGCCATGTATGTGACGACCCGTGTAATTTTCCGAATAAATTTTTCGCGTTTTTAAAAGATCTTTTTAAAATTCATAAATTAAAATCAGAGTTCACATAAAGGTCGATAATAGCGGAATATTATCATGCATACTAGTCGTGAATAATAAAATTCAAGGAATAATTACATAGCGGAAACGATTTTAAAAATAACAGTACATAACACGTTGTATTTATTACAAATCATAAAATTAGAATAAATTTGAAATCCAAGCAATAATTCACATAGGCATCAACCATAGCATCACTCTTCATTCTGGGTGGCATTCACTGTAAAAATTAATGTAAGAGTGAGACAGAATATAGAATAAATATAAAATAAATAAAATTACACAAACACAATCAACAAACCATAATGATATGATGAATATGCCAAACAAGTTCATTTATATTTAATAAGTCTTTAATTTAGTCCAATGATGTTATGCTGGATCCATTTGGTTTGGTGGGAAAACTGCAGTAAAAGGTCTCATAGAGACATCGGTAGGAATTAATACAGTCATGGATCCCTACAGTCCCATGACCAACACATCGGTAGGAATTTATACAGTCATGGATCCCTACAGCCCCATGACCAACACATCGGTAGGAATTTATACAGTCATGGATCCCTACAGCCCCATGACCAACACATCGCAAAATAGGGCTTTAACTCCTCATAGAGTAACCCCCCACCAGGGTAGGCAATCATGGAACCCCTAAAATTCCATGGTGCGTCCAAATGCTTATGATGCATGAATGCCTTTAATTCTCTTTATCATTTAACATACCATGATATATCAATTTCCAAAACCACTTGGAAAACCACAAGTCCTCAAAGGACATATCACATATAATATTTTTAGAATCATGGATTTACTGTTTCAACCACATATATCAATAACCGCAAGGCATTCATGTATATATATTAATTTAATCATTCATAATTATTCACCACCAAAATACACAAACTGAATGATGCTCATTAGACACTCATCAACATTCATAATACTTCATAATCACTCAAGAATTCAATAATTAATTGTTACCCATAGGGAAAATATCATTTTTTATCCATAATAACCATTATAAGCAAATTTCAGCATTTCCAACAGCAACATACGTTAGTAAAACAGTCATAACATGAGCAAATCAAATCCTTTTCATGTGATTCCACTTTCTATAGCTCAATAACATAAATATCTACAACTTTGATGAAGACCATAAATTCAAATTCTAAACAGAAACATCACTTATTCACAGAATACAAAACTGCCTCAAAGAGGATTTTTAAAACGTACACAGGTTAGTATTTTCAACGTTTCTGGAGCTACAAAAACAATTTTGGCATGAAACCAGTTCTAAATTATTCTTAACACAAATATCTACAACTTTCATGAAGACCATAAATTCAAATTCTAAACAGAAACATCACTTATTCACAGAATACAAAACTACCTCAAAGAGGATTTTTAAAACGTACACAGGTTAGTATTTTCAACGTTTTTTTGGCATGAAACCAATTCTAAATTATTCTTAACACAAATATCTACAACTTTCATGAAGGAACTAACCACTAATTCGCACCACAAAATTCCCAGTTTTAAAAATAAGATTCGGATTTCATAGTTAACAGATTTTCATCATGAACATACTTCTGTATTTTGAGCATATCTAGAGCTACATGAATATTTTTAACTCAAAACCACTTTCTATAGATCCCTAACATAAATATCTACAACTTTCATGAAGACCATAATTTCAAATTCCAAACAGAAACATCACATAATCACATAATAGTCAATAGATTATCATTTTTCATTATCACCAATTGCTGGAAAATTTACTGGTTTGACAATATTTAGTAAATTAGCTATAACTCATAGTATAAAAATAATTTTTGAATGAGGCCAAGTTCTATGTTTCAATAATTCCATTATCTATAATTTTTATGAAGACCAAAAATTCCAAATCCAAACAGAAATATCACAATTCATAGTATACTAAACTATCTCAAAGAAAGTAACAAAACATACATATGTTAGTAAATTCAACGTTTCTGGATCTACAAAAATAATTTTGGCATGAGACCAGTTCTAAATTACTCATAACACAAATATCTAAAACTTTTATGAAGATACTAAATACTAATTCTCATCACAAAATTCCCAGTTTTAAAAATACAAACAGTGATTCATGTCAGCAGATTTTTAGCATGAACATACTTCTGTCTTTTAGGTATAACTAGAGCTACAAAAATAATTTTGACTTGAAACCACTTTCTAAAGATCCATAACACAAATATATACAACTTTCATGAAGACGTCAAAGGCTGATTATGCATGTATAAGTCCCAGAATTTTAATATATACACAAAACATAGGGTAAATATTCCACTCCGACATGCTGTAGTATTTTGGCTATAACTTTTGCTATACATATCCAAATAAGTTGATTCAGGTCTCAAAATTCACAAAACAAAAAGATATACAACTTTTATGAAGACATCAGAATCCAATTCATACGTTTTAAACTTCAAAACTGAGCAACAAGATACGAAAATAATACTAGAATCCTAGAACAGCATACAATTCTACCCATTTCATAATTATTCACAACCCTGTCCCCTCTTACCTTGATGGAGGATCCTAGAGTGGTTGAAAATGTTCTCTTATTGTCCTAGCTTCAGATCAAGGGTGACTTTGATGGAGAAAATGAAAGGAAATGAGAGAGAGACTTCACTAACTTTAGCTTGTTCTAAGAATTCAGACTTGGGAACAAGATGTAGTGTTGATTTAGTAATGCAAATGACAAGTGGGGGACAAGCTTTTCATAATGGGATTGTAGTGGGATGTTAGGTACATTATTATGGTGATAATGGAGGTTTTAGGTAAGAAAAATGAGCTGTATTGTTGACCATTTCCGCAGCCTACATAATGGAGCTTGTATGATTGAAGTAAACAACAAATCTAACACGGTTTTAGTATTTTGGGCATATCTCTCTCTCTCTCATATCTTAATGGATTTTAATAAATGTGGTCTTGTTGGAAAGCTAAGACAACGAGGAACAACTTTGTAGTTTATCACTTTTTCAGATTAGGACTTTAACTAGGAGTTAAAATATGTATAAGATGATATGATTGAAGTAAAATACCAATTCTGATACTGTTTTGGTATTTTGGGTATATCTCTCTTATATCTTAATGGATTTTAACAAATTTGGTCTTGTTAGAAAGCTAAGACAACGAGGAACAACTTTGTAGTTGATCATATTTCCAAATTCAGAGTCTAACTAATAATTAAAATGTATACAAGATGACGCAATTTGAGTAGAGTATGTGGTAATTTGATGAGAGGAATTGGAAAAACCAAAGGAATTAATAACTAAGGAAATAGGTAATAAGTTACTTGATTAACTTTTACCTAAGGTATAAAGTTAAAATTATTTACCATGGTAAAAGGTTAAATTGAAGATGTTGTCCTAACCAAAAATTTATGTAGAAAGTTGAGATAAAATGGATAATATCATTGATGGTCTAAATCAAAATGATTATACATGAGAATAAAATTTTTAGGATGTTACAATTCTCCCACCCTAATAAAAATTTCGTCCTCGAAATTTAACATAATGCACTCCTCAGTGAAACAATTCTGGGTATTGCGTCTTCATAGCATCCTCACGCTCCCAAGTCAGAGTTACATCATTCCCTTGTTTCCATGCAACCTTCACTAATGGCATGTTCTTGTTTCTCAGTTGTTTAATCGACCTTTCTATGATCTGTGTGGGTTCTGTAGGGATGGTCAGATTTTCTCTAACTTCAACATCATCATTAGCAATCACATGAGTGGGGTCTTGTACATACTTCCTTAGTTGTGATACATGAAACACATTGTGCAGGTTTGCCAGGTGAGGAGGAAGTGCAATCTGATACGCCACTGTACCAATCCTTTTCAGGATCTCATATGGTCCAATGAACCTTGGACTCAACTTCTTACTCTTCAATGCTCGACCAATCCCCTTGTGAGGTGAAACCTTCAAGAATACATGATCACCAACCTGAAATTCAAGTGGTTTCCTCCTTTTGTCATAGTAGTGCTTTTGTCTATCTTGGGATGCCTTCATCTTCTCTCTGATTATTTCTATTTGTTCAGTAGTCTGCTGCACAATTTCAGGTCCTAATGCCAAACTTTCACCAGTTTCTAACCAACAAAGGGGTGTTCGACATTTTCTACCATACAATGCTTCGAATGGAGCCATACCAATACTGCTATGGTAGCTATTGTTATACGTGAATTCAATCAGTGGAAGAAACTGCTCCCAACTACCACCATGTTCAAGTACACAAGATCGCAGTAGGTCTTTGTTAGTCCTCAAATTTTCAATAAAAGCTTAAATAAAAATTTCATAAAAATCATAAAAATTAGTTTAATTTGTTAGAAAATTAGGATTTAAATTCAATAAATGAGTGTTGTTGGAAATAATCTACCCTTGATCAATTTTCTCTAGTTTTGCAGTGAAAAAGTTAAGAAATCAAGAGAAAATTACACTGGAGAATCTGACGCGTAGCCTCACCCCACGCGTAGCATCAACTGCTATTTTTGAGTCTGACGCTACGCATCACAGCCACGCGTAGCGTCAGTGCTGCGCAGTCTCCACTCCCACTTTGGCCAACCACCCCACTTGGACCCAATAATGGGCACTCCACTCAGCACAAGGGCCACCCCACTCATCACAAATGGCCAAATTACAATGGAAACACGTCCAAGTGGCCAAGCATGATTGATTTTAATTATTTGAAGTGGCCATTATCAGCTGCTTAATGGGAGCTGAGTCAGGGGTCTGACGCGTAGCGTCACAGGGACGCGTAGCGTCAGCACCCTTGCTCAGCCCTATAAATATGGCCATCCAACACCATTCATATCATCCCATTCCATACACTTCTCTTCTCTTCTCTTTTGTGCTCGACTTTGAGTACTTCTTTTGTGAGTTGTAGTTCTAGAATAGTTTTCTAGATACTTGAGTGTGTTTCGGTGTATTGTGATCGTTGTATCGTGAAGTTTTCCATCGTCTTCGTAATGTCAAACTCTGTAAGTGTTGTTTTTACTTTTACCATGTGTAACTAATTTGTTTATGTTGGAATTGGTGAACTAATCTATTGAGTATAATGTTGTGAATTCGACCTCTGCATGTTTATGATTCAAGTCCATGTTAGTATTTCAACCTTTTATTAATATGAACGTCAAACGGGAGAATGATTTTCATGTGTATCGAAACTGGTTTTATTAGTGTAAATGTCAAATGGGAGAATGATTATTTATGCCGTATTGAAATTGGTTTTGAAAAAAGTAAAAAGTTGGAATACCCTTGGTATCTCAATTCTATAGGGGTTGTTAACCATTGTTGCCATAAGGCCAGGTCTTAATGCAAGTTTTTACTGAGAAAGCTCACGAGGGATCGGACTTTACGGTGAATTCTTAGAATTTATATCACGAGGGATCGGTTATAATGATTTTAAGCTGTAATGACATGAAACTTGATGATTAAATATGCATGTCTTGAGTTCCTCATTGTTATTCTAGATTAAGGATCCAATTTCTAACATAATTTGTTTATCTGTGTTTATCTCAAGCATCTTACCTATTCTAGGTTACAACTCAACTTTTTAGATAGATTTTATTTTCTTTTTATCTCATGAATCACTCAACCATGCTATCTTGTGAATATTGTATAAACTGTATATAAATCATTCTTTTGTTTATAATTTCCTTCACATTTACCATAGTAAGTAGAAGATTACTGTTGTTATTGGACTTTCAATCCCAGTGGAACGATATCTAAAATTTTGAAAACTACAAACGAATTGGTGCGCTTGCCAATTGACAAAAAGTCCGGCGGTGGGAAAGAACCTCCGAGTCGCCGTCGGGATCAACAAGTTTTCTGGCGCCGTCGCCGGGGATTGAATTGTTTCAGTAAAATAGTAAAATTTTAATTACCGTGGTAAATATTTTTTTTACCTTAGATAATTTTTTATTTATTTTGTATCATTATTACACTAACTTTCTTTGTCTAGTTTGTGTATGCAAACTCGATCTACCACAGGTAAAATTTATTTTGATCCTGAGATAGAAAAGTTTGTAAAGAAAATCAAGTCTTTGAAATCAAAAACACAAACTAATTCTTCTTCTACTTCAAAAATTTTTGAAAATTCAAATATGGCTGCTGAAAGGAGAACATTGGGACAGTTTGCTGCTATTAATGGTCCACCCCGAGTTTCGGGAATGTTTCAAGGACCAGTTTTACCAGTGGAAATTAAACCTGCCACTTTAAATATTATTCAAAACAACCAATTTGCTGGTTTAAATCATGAAGAACCATATGAACATTTAACTGTTTTTTATGAACTATGTAGCACAATTGGTTTTGAACCCAATCAAGAAGAGTCTGTTTACATGAGACTCTTTCCTTTTTCATTGATTGGGAAAGCAAAAGAATGGTTTAAATCTTGTCCACCGGGTAGTTTTGCAAACTGGTCCAATGTTGAAAGAAAATTTTTGGAAAGATTTTATTCTCCTTCGAAATATTTTGAAGCAATGACAGCCATACACTCTTTTTCTCAAAATAATGATGAATCATTAGGAGAAACATGGGAACGATTCAAGGCACTCTTGAGAAAATGCCCAAACCACAACCTGAATGATGCCAAAAAGGTAAGAATCGTTTACCATGGTTTATTGCCTCAGTTCAAGATGATGTTAGATGCTTGTGCAGGTGGTTCTTTAATGAACAAGACTGTGGAAGAAGCCATAGAAATATTGGAATCAATGGCTATTAGTGACCGACAAGCAAAGCATGAAAGAGGTAATATGCAAAGGAAGCCAGGAATGCTCGAATTGGGAGTAAATGATGCAGTGTTGGCTCAGCAAAAATTACTGACCCAACAAATTGAAGTTATGAGCAAGCAATTGGAAAAACTTCAAATTGCTCAAGTAGCATCACCACCCCCTGTAACACCCCCTTATATACACGAGATATATATGTATTCTTCTTACTTTTAAAAAAAACTTTTAGAAAGATATACATATTTATCACTCTTTATCTCGTGTATACAAGGACGTATATACATCTGATTTCCTTTGAATATTGAAAGTAAAAAAAATTGTCTTTCAATATTTGTCCATAATGACAAAATAATTTATAGAAATCATAAGTGATAAATCATTACAATATTATATCCGAATGAAAGAGTTTATCAAAGTTTAACCTTTACCTTGTTACAATTATCTACTTGATATTGTAATAAGGCAAAATAAAACTAAACTATACCTCTACTACAAATGTGAACAATCATTTCCTAGTCCTTGAACCATCGAGTTTTGAATCCTACTCTTGTCATATCTCTTCATCTAATCGATTGAGAATGAGACCACTTTATCCTCTTGTAATTATATATCCTTCCATCTTGGACTGCTAGCTATATATCATATAACATATATTTTGGACACAAAAATTCAAACAAGAAGGAGTGAGAAACAAAATATAATATATTATAGATAAGACATAAGCATAAGGGTTTTCACAAACTAATATAGTAATATCAGTCATAATCTCATATACAATCAATTATGAATATAGGGTTTCCACATACATAACACTTATATTTTCATTCATAACCATCCATATAGAATGTCACAATCACATGAATGTTATGTAATGCTTATGCTACTGTCTCATTCAGTTTATGCATGTGGGCCCTTAAAGTTTTAGTTTGCACTGGGCCAACCAGGAGTTTACACTGTTTCATAAATTCTGGATAATAATAACATAAATGCCTTCATGGCATATGAACAGCTCAACTGGCGTGGAAACACTTAGAGACTAGTCAGACTGAGAAAGTTTTTATTGTGAAAGTACCCGACACTAGGGAGCGACCCCAGGTCACCTGAAGCACCCTTTCACACTCTCTCATCCCAAGGCTCGCAATTAAGCCTCCTCTAATGTATCCTCGGTTTCTATAATCCGTCCCCAGGCAATATCACATCTCAATTCTCTTTAATGATTCATGATGCATGAACTACTCGCATATTTAGTTGGTTAAGGCTTTTAGAAACTCAATTATTAAATACCATAAAGGTTCACAAAATCATCACAATAAACTGTACATTTCCATAAGTTCTTCTTTGAACTTCTGTTATACTGAAATAATTTAGTACAGTCTTCAAATTCAGATCTTACCAAAATTGAGTTTCCAAGCCTTAAATATCTCAAAGCTTTCTCTTAAAAACCTTCATATATTTACATAATCTTTCTCAATTTAAATCTTAACTAGATTGAGTTTTTGAAATCTCCACAAAATATTCTTTAGTTATTTCGTTGGGGAAAACCAAAATAATTTACTTTAAACTTCTAATTTCTAAAGAAAATAATTTAAAATCATTAACTAAGAATACTTAAAACTATAAAAATTTTCTTTAATTCAAGAATTAATTATCTCAACCTCTGATTTTCATAAAATAGCTTCTTTCTAATACTAGATTTTATTATTGAGATTAAAAATAAAGTTAATAAAAATTATTTATAAGAAGAAATAAAAAACTAAAATAATTACAAAATACTTTCTCTTGGAATAAAAATTTAAAGAGTAAGGTAAGAAAATTCTTACTGAGTTTTAACTTTCCGTCATGCTTGCTATATGCTCAAACTTCATATCACAAGATCATCAATCATTCATCAACCACAATCAAGTATAGTAATCTCATCAATCACAATCAAATATCATCAATCATAATTGAATATTATTAATCACAGTCTAATATTATAAATCACAATATCGAAATCAAATATAATTAATTATAATCAAGTCAAATCAACTAAATATCGCTTATAAATATAATTCAAATTTTTAATGGTTATTTAAATTAGTAGATTTGATTTTCAGTCCTTATAGTCCATTCCTCGCACAGGTCTATATAAGTCCATATATCCAGTCTTCGCATAGGTATAGTTCAGTCTAGACAGGTCATAATATTCCAAGTCCTTGCATAGGTTTAGTTCGATCCATATAGGATATAAAAATCCAAGTCCTTGCATAGGTTTAGTTCAGTCCGTATAAGTTATAATAATTCAGATCTATGTATAGATATTTCAGAATAAGTTACACAGTATATTAAATTTATTATAAATTTTAAGTTGAGAAGTTATTACTTTATAATAATATTATTAAATTTAAAAGGAGTAAGGGACTCCTCCCTTTATTCTTATGTCTTTCATATTATATTTTTATCTCACTCCCCCTTACCTCTTGTATACCGATTCGTTATTGAAAATCCATACGCGCCTCGTCTCCGAGTTCTAAAACATACCAATTTCATTTTAATATAATTACAAGATGAAAATTAAGATTACAACTTAAAATAAAAAAATGGTAAATTTTGAATAGTGAATAGTGAATAGTGAATAGTGAATAGTAAATCGTAAATAGTAACAGTAAATAGTAAAACGTGAATAGTAACAGTAAATAGTAAATCGTGAATAGTAATGGTAAATAGTAACAGTAAATAGTAATTTACTATTTGAATAGTAATTTACTATTGAAATAGTAATTTACTATTGAAATAGTGTTTACTATGCAGAATAGTAACTTAAAATAATATTATTTCCAGTATAATAACAGATTTCTAAAAACGATATAAAAATAACCCAAAAAATATAAAAGAGAAGTATTCTTACCTTAGGATTTTGGCAGAACCTTCTCTCCAAAAACTTTTCTTCTCTCTCTCACTTCCACCACTATCTCACTAGCACTACTATATTAAGAAAACTTAATCTGAAATTGTGAATTCTAAAGAAGAAATCCTTCGGTATTTATAGGAAAAAAATTTACTATGCATTCCATTATTTTAATATAAAAGTACTATGCATTTTTGAATTTTTTATTCCAGGTTACTGTGCATCTTTTGAAAATTTCATACATGCACAGTGATTTGCATAGTAATTGTCGGCAAAATTATTAAGTCAAATAGTAACCCCTCACTCGGTATATTTTAAATATTCAAAATGAGTCCTTTTTGAAATTTAGCGATATTATATCAGTCCTCACTAATTTTATAATAAGTAATATAAAGCTGAAATTTTAAAAATCTAAAATTTTCTGTTAATAAAAATTTATTGATACGTTTCTAATTTTTTAACGATTAGAAAAAATCAAGATTTTTCTCAAACCGATAATTTTTAGATAAGTCTACTTGAAATGGATTTTAGAAAATTTTCTTATAATTTAACTTTACATTCTTGTAAATATTTTTAATTTTAAGCAACTTTATATGAATTTAAAATTATTTAAAATATATTATTTTATTAAAATAATTCAAAATTTTCAAAAAATTCCAGAAAATCATAAATATTATGTAGATCAAAAAGTTTAAAAGAACCATAGTCTAATTCCTTCAAAATTTTATTTTAAAATTCTAATAAGAGTTAAATCTTAAATATGTAAAAAATAAAAATAAAAATATAACAACATAAAATAAAAATGGTGAATAACAAAGATATTAAAAATTCTTAATATAATTTTCTTAATTAGTGAATACTAATTAAGTCACTTTAAAATTCTCATTCAAAAATATTTTCATTTTATTATTATTATTATTAAAAAAAACAAATAATAAAAATATAAATACCAAAATTTTAAAAAAATGATAATAATAAACTAACTTATAGTAAGTATTTCTCAAGAAATATATATTAATATCTATTTCCTATTTGTGATGAAAATAGGATGTTACAACTCTACTCCCCTAAAAGAAATTTCGTCCTCGAAATTTAATATTGTTAATAAATCTTACCATAGCTAAACTAACTGAACTGTTCTAAAATATATTTCTAGTTTCCTTGGCAATTGTGTACATTTTCCTTAACATTGCCATTTATCTCTCTTTTTTTAATCTTATCTGTATTTTTTTCCTTAATTCAAAAATATTACTCGTCTTAATTTTGTCAACCATGCTCATCATAAATTGATGGTTAACTCTAAACACCTCAATAATTACGTTTCTCAATCTATTAAAATCTTACTTAACATAATCCATAACATCTATTAATTAAAATTCCTACTCGTAATATAGTAAAATGGACTGCTAAGAATTAATTACTGGACAACTAGCCGTTAGCAACTAGCCGTTGGACTAGCCGTTGGACTAGCCGTTTATGACCGTTGCAACTCTCCCTCCCTTGCTTGCTTATAAATTCTCATTCCATTCTCACTTCCTATCACAACTTCAAGGTTTCTTAGTTTCTCTCTTCTTTCTAATTTCTTCAATCTTTTTTTTTTTTAAGTACTATCATACTATTCGATGGCTAACCTTCCTAGAAGTAAGGAAGAACGAAGTCGGGATGGACTACAAGTTGTGGTAACAAGTGCTTCACTTCTTATAATCGTTATGATTATTTCTCTAGTTTGGATAATTTTTGTATTGCCAAGACTCTTAGACCTCTATCTATGATATACTAGATGTTCTATTTTATTTTCCTTAATGTAATCGTGTATAATAAATTATCCTAGTGAGAAAGGATAAATATGTCTTAGTCCATGTTGTACTAGTTAAATCCTTGTGGTCTTTGCTTCATGATAATCCAGGGTATGTAATCATTTCTTATTGTCTTCTATAATGAATCAAATATTCCTTAACTAAGTGATTACACATTCCATTATAATTGACTACAACCATTACATATATTTGATAAATTCTCCAATCTTAAATGATCACAAATCACTACGTTGACTTAGAAATATTCACTTGAATATTTTTTTATAGGTAACTAAGACTTATGTAATCAATAAGTAAAGGTTCATATCTACTTCCTCATGGTTTACTAACACATTTCTTTATTTTAAATCTACAATGGTCATTACATAACAATGATTTATATCATGTATATATATTCGTCGAACAAAATCGATGACTAAAAGAAAATAACTTGATAAACATGTATCATATTGTTAGGAATCACAAAAATATTTTATGTCACAATTTCTAAATATTAAACCAATATCGATGTCTTCCAAAGATCTATAATGCTTATTTTAGGTCATTCATTGATATATTTATCACAATAAATCAATTTAAAAAAAATTCAAAAATATATGGTTAATTACATTCGATGTCACAATCATAAAAGTTTCATTAATTCATATATTTACACACATAACCATCATATATATTATTCAATCGTACACATCATAAATGAAAACTTCATCAAATCAAACAATAATTAACATATTTTATATGTCATACAAAAGAAGAATCAATACAAATAGCCAGAGATACAATTCCTAATATGATTATTTGTTATATCAAACAAGTTATAAATTATCATATTTTTTCATAAAGTATACATCCACACATTTTTCTTTTCAAAATATATCACCAAAGGAAAAACTATGATTCTATCTTAAAGAATTTGTTATACTAGTTTGGGATTACAACAGTTATTTACCCATTGGAATTCTAATTCACACAAGTATCTCTTACAACTTCAAGGACATGGTAAGGAATATCCTAATAGAATTTATTGAGTTTATCTCCATTTCTCCATATACTACATTAACCCAAGGTTAAATTCGTTGATCTTAACATCCTTCTTTTGACATGTCTTTCACTACTTAGTGCAAATCATTCGGGGTGATCAGTCCCGATAGTTTATAACTAAGTAGTCAAAGTCACGACAGCTCCAGTCTAGAATTCATACCAAAATATTTCTAAGAATTTTCTATTGTCTTATCTCCCTTGTTGTCTCATGCCATATTGTAAAACAGGAAAATGTTAGAATATTTCACTATCACATATTAATCAGAGAATCAAACACCATACAATACATTTGGAATAAAAGGAAATAACTGCATTAGTTAATTTACCTTATCATTCTACCATACATTAAGGCCTGTACTTAAACAATGTCAAGAAAGACTTCAGAATGGCCAGTTTCTGATAATCCCTGCAATAACATTTTTCAAGTAACAGGCTATAAAGTTTTAACTTATACTTCTTATGAACTTAAAATTAGTTCCTTCTTTCTATACTCCTAATTTTTCTTCACTTACTTCTTACCATTTACTCTAATAAAATTTCCTCTTTTCTCAACCATAAAATCTCTTGTCAAACTCAACCATCAGAGTACACTAACACGCTAGTAAGACCATACCACAAGCCGGTTTGGATTGAACTGCTCTGATACCACTTTGTAACACCCCCTTATATACACGAGATATATATGTATTCTTCTTACTTTTAAAAAAAACTTTTAGAAAGATATACATATTTATCACTCTTTATCTCGTGTATACAAGGACGTATATACATCTGATTTCCTTTGAATATTGAAAGTAAAAAAAATTGTCTTTCAATATTTGTCCATAATGACAAAATAATTTATAGAAATCATAAGTGATAAATCATTACAATATTATATCCGAATGAAAGAGTTTATCAAAGTTTAACCTTTACCTTGTTACAATTATCTACTTGATATTGTAATAAGGCAAAATAAAACTAAACTATACCTCTACTACAAATGTGAACAATCATTTCCTAGTCCTTGAACCATCGAGTTTTGAATCCTACTCTTGTCATATCTCTTCATCTAATCGATTGAGAATGAGACCACTTTATCCTCTTGTAATTATATATCCTTCCATCTTGGACTGCTAGCTATATATCATATAACATATATTTTGGACACAAAAATTCAAACAAGAAGGAGTGAGAAACAAAATATAATATATTATAGATAAGACATAAGCATAAGGGTTTTCACAAACTAATATAGTAATATCAGTCATAATCTCATATACAATCAATTATGAATATAGGGTTTCCACATACATAACACTTATATTTTCATTCATAACCATCCATATAGAATGTCACAATCACATGAATGTTATGTAATGCTTATGCTACTGTCTCATTCAGTTTATGCATGTGGGCCCTTAAAGTTTTAGTTTGCACTGGGCCAACCAGGAGTTTACACTGTTTCATAAATTCTGGATAATAATAACATAAATGCCTTCATGGCATATGAACAGCTCAACTGGCGTGGAAACACTTAGAGACTAGTCAGACTGAGAAAGTTTTTATTGTGAAAGTACCCGACACTAGGGAGCGACCCCAGGTCACCTGAAGCACCCTTTCACACTCTCTCATCCCAAGGCTCGCAATTAAGCCTCCTCTAATGTATCCTCGGTTTCTATAATCCGTCCCCAGGCAATATCACATCTCAATTCTCTTTAATGATTCATGATGCATGAACTACTCGCATATTTAGTTGGTTAAGGCTTTTAGAAACTCAATTATTAAATACCATAAAGGTTCACAAAATCATCACAATAAACTGTACATTTCCATAAGTTCTTCTTTGAACTTCTGTTATACTGAAATAATTTAGTACAGTCTTCAAATTCAGATCTTACCAAAATTGAGTTTCCAAGCCTTAAATATCTCAAAGCTTTCTCTTAAAAACCTTCATATATTTACATAATCTTTCTCAATTTAAATCTTAACTAGATTGAGTTTTTGAAATCTCCACAAAATATTCTTTAGTTATTTCGTTGGGGAAAACCAAAATAATTTACTTTAAACTTCTAATTTCTAAAGAAAATAATTTAAAATCATTAACTAAGAATACTTAAAACTATAAAAATTTTCTTTAATTCAAGAATTAATTATCTCAATCTCTGATTTTCATAAAATAGCTTCTTTCTAATACTAGATTTTATTATTGAGATTAAAAATAAAGTTAATAAAAATTATTTATAAGAAGAAATAAAAAACTAAAATAATTACAAAATACTTTCTCTTGGAATAAAAATTTAAAGAGTAAGGTAAGAAAATTCTTACTGAGTTTTAACTTTCCGTCATGCTTGCTATATGCTCAAACTTCATATCACAAGATCATCAATCATTCATCAACCACAATCAAGTATAGTAATCTCATCAATCACAATCAAATATCATCAATCATAATTGAATATTATTAATCACAGTCTAATATTATAAATCACAATATCGAAATCAAATATAATTAATTATAATCAAGTCAAATCAACTAAATATCGCTTATAAATATAATTCAAATTTTTAATGGTTATTTAAATTAGTAGATTTGATTTTCAGTCCTTATAGTCCATTCCTCGCACAGGTCTATATAAGTCCATATATCCAGTCTTCGCATAGGTATAGTTCAGTCTAGACAGGTCATAATATTCCAAGTCCTTGCATAGGTTTAGTTCGATCCATATAGGATATAAAAATCCAAGTCCTTGCATAGGTTTAGTTCAGTCCGTATAAGTTATAATAATTCAGATCTATGTATAGATATTTCAGAATAAGTTACACAGTATATTAAATTTATTATAAATTTTAAGTTGAGAAGTTATTACTTTATAATAATATTATTAAATTTAAAAGGAGTAAGGGACTCCTCCCTTTATTCTTATGTCTTTCATATTATATTTTTATCTCACTCCCCCTTACCTCTTGTATACCGATTCGTTATTGAAAATCCATACGCGCCTCGTCTCCGAGTTCTAAAACATACCAATTTCATTTTAATATAATTACAAGATGAAAATTAAGATTACAACTTAAAATAAAAAAATGGTAAATTTTGAATAGTGAATAGTGAATAGTGAATAGTGAATAGTAAATCGTAAATAGTAACAGTAAATAGTAAAACGTGAATAGTAACAGTAAATAGTAAATCGTGAATAGTAATGGTAAATAGTAACAGTAAATAGTAATTTACTATTTGAATAGTAATTTACTATTGAAATAGTAATTTACTATTGAAATAGTGTTTACTATGCAGAATAGTAACTTAAAATAATATTATTTCCAGTATAATAACAGATTTCTAAAAACGATATAAAAATAACCCAAAAAATATAAAAGAGAAGTATTCTTACCTTAGGATTTTGGCAGAACCTTCTCTCCAAAAACTTTTCTTCTCTCTCTCACTTCCACCACTATCTCACTAGCACTACTATATTAAGAAAACTTAATCTGAAATTGTGAATTCTAAAGAAGAAATCCTTCGGTATTTATAGGAAAAAAATTTACTATGCATTCCATTATTTTAATATAAAAGTACTATGCATTTTTGAATTTTTTATTCCAGGTTACTGTGCATCTTTTGAAAATTTCATACATGCACAGTGATTTGCATAGTAATTGTCGGCAAAATTATTAAGTCAAATAGTAACCCCTCACTCGGTATATTTTAAATATTCAAAATGAGTCCTTTTTGAAATTTAGCGATATTATATCAGTCCTCACTAATTTTATAATAAGTAATATAAAGCTGAAATTTTAAAAATCTAAAATTTTCTGTTAATAAAAATTTATTGATACGTTTCTAATTTTTTAACGATTAGAAAAAATCAAGATTTTTCTCAAACCGATAATTTTTAGATAAGTCTACTTGAAATGGATTTTAGAAAATTTTCTTATAATTTAACTTTACATTCTTGTAAATATTTTTAATTTTAAGCAACTTTATATGAATTTAAAATTATTTAAAATATATTATTTTATTAAAATAATTCAAAATTTTCAAAAAATTCCAGAAAATCATAAATATTATGTAGATCAAAAAGTTTAAAAGAACCATAGTCTAATTCCTTCAAAATTTTATTTTAAAATTCTAATAAGAGTTAAATCTTAAATATGTAAAAAATAAAAATAAAAATATAACAACATAAAATAAAAATGGTGAATAACAAAGATATTAAAAATTCTTAATATAATTTTCTTAATTAGTGAATACTAATTAAGTCACTTTAAAATTCTCATTCAAAAATATTTTCATTTTATTATTATTATTATTAAAAAAAACAAATAATAAAAATATAAATACCAAAATTTTAAAAAAATGATAATAATAAACTAACTTATAGTAAGTATTTCTCAAGAAATATATATTAATATCTATTTCCTATTTGTGATGAAAATAGGATGTTACACCCCCTGCTCAACTTAAAGCATGTACGCACTGCATGGGAGAACAACCATGTGGTTACTGTGGAAATGAGCAAGAGCAAGCCAATTTCATGAACCATCAAAGAGCACCCTTAGGTAATTTTCCTTTTAATCATGGAAATTCTTTTCCTAACAATTACCTGCAGGGTTGGCAAAATCAGAATATTGGCTGGAGACAGGACACTGGACCTTCCAACAGACCTCCTAACAATCAATTCAAGCAACAACAAACTGACAATGCAAGGTTGACAAGAATAGAGGAAGCTATTCAACAGTTATTGCAGTTTGTAGAAACAAATGAAGCTACCCGAAAAGCATCAGATATACAAATGGGTCAGCTTGCAAAAGAGATAGCCGAATTAAAGAGTTCTGGGTTTTCTGCAAACACTCAAAACCCAAGGGAACAATGTAATGCTGTTTCTTCTGATATTGTAAAAATTGATTGTAAAGAAAAGAGTGAGAAAAAGAAAGAAGAAGAAAAAGAAAGTGAAAAAATAGAAAAAAATAAAAAAATGAAAAAGAAAAAAATATGCAAAGAGATACAGAGCAAGAAACAAACTGTATAACCCTGAAAAAATGTAAAGATCCGGGGAGTTTCACCATTCCTGTAACAATCGGAAATATCAACATCAGGAATGCGCTATTAGATTTAGGGGCTAACATTAACTTGATGCCCTTAGATTTAATAAAACGCATTGGTGAATATGAGTTGAAAGAGGCAAAGACAGAATTACAGTTTGCGGATCGCTCTGTCAAAAAGCCTTATGGGATTGTGGAAGATGTGATAGTAAAGGTTGACAAGTACCACTTCAAAGTTGACTTTGTGGTACTGGATATGAAGGAGGATACTGAGATCCCCCTGATCCTAGGAAAACCTTTCATGAAGACTGCAAAAATCAAAGTAGATGTTGATCAAAGTATGGTTGCAGTCAAAGTTTATGGAGAAGAAGTAAGCTTCAGTGCTCATGAACACCTTAGGATAAGTAATGAGGAAAAAGTTTACCCTTCAACCAAACCAGGTATATCTCTTCCCAATCAATTAAATTGTTTTGAATTAACCGATGCTTTGAATGATGAAAAACAGGTAATTAGGCACCGGAAAAGAAGAAGAAGGAAGAAAAAGACAGGTGATTCCTCAAAGAATATTGGGAAACCACCTGAGTAATCAGAGGTAATGTCTGGCTGGAGACATTAAACCTAGCGCTCAATGGGAGGCAACCCATTCTTTTCTTTTTGTTTTTAAGGTTGTTTTTAAAAAAAATAAATAAATAAATAAAAAAATTTGTTAGTAAGTTAGTTTATACAATTAGAGTTTTTACACAATAAAACCAATTTTGTTAAAATCAATTTTTGATTCTTTATAACTTAGGAATTTTGATAAATTTAATTACAATAAGTTTATTAACCATCAAGCAAATTTCAATAACCCGGTGAGTTGAGAGATCTTTTTAAACACTTGAGGGTTTAATCGGCATATTTTCAATTCGAATTGATTTTGCTTTAATCTCTGATGTGTGTTGTTGTACAGAGAATTCGGGAAAATGATCAAGGCATATTTATTGGTGAAACGAAACCTTGGGCCAAACAGCTTACCTTGGTAAAAAGTCTTTTATCCTTTGCAAGCCCATTTGAGCCTAAAATAAAATTCTTTGGTACCCTTAAAGCCTAAATTTGTTTTGACCATTCCCTATACTTGATTGATTAAAAGAGCAGTTGAAATAAATGAAAAATATTTTGAGTGTTCTTACAAAAATGGGGAGTGAAAATGAGCAACTTGATTCTTTTCAAAAAAAATAGAATATGGAAAAGAAAAGTCAAAAATAGTGAAAAGAATCAAGTTGGGGGTATTTATTTTTCATCAATAAAAGAAAAAGAGAAGTTTGGGTCAAGAGAAAGCCTAAGGATTGTAAAATGCTCTTTTATGATTTCAGGTTTTTGAATTCCAAGAAAAACCATTGATTCTTGTAAACCAAGCCTTATTACAACCTGTAAAAAGACCTCGTGATTTCCGAATTAACTCTGTATAAATAACCATTGATTAGATGACAAATAAAGTTAAATTCGTTTGATTTTATGATTGATTGAGTAAAACAGGTTACCAATTGCATAGAGATAAACACCTGTGAGGTAAGCCTGAAATTCTGCTTGATTGTTAATAGAATATTGTAAATAATTTTATCATTAAACCTTTGTTATATTTGAATCAGTTTTTGATTATTACAAAATAGTTAAAATTGTGTAATTATTTTTTGTGGTAAATTTTCGGACTAACTTAAAAATTTGATTTCAAATTTTTATTTTCTTATTTTTCTCTCTTGCTCGAGGACGAGCAATGTCTCAAGTTAGGGGTATTTGTTAGTCCTCAAATTTTCAATAAAAGCTTAAATAAAAATTTCATAAAAATCATAAAAATTAGTTTAATTTGTTAGAAAATTAGGATTTAAATTCAATAAATGAGTGTTGTTGGAAATAATCTGCCCTTGATCAATTTTCTCTAGTTTTGCATTGAAAAAGTTAAGAAATCAAGAGAAAATTACACTGAAGAATCTGACGCGTAGCCTCACCCCACGCGTAGCATCAACTGCTATTTTTGAGTCTGACGCTACGCATCACAGCCACGCGTAGCGTCAGTGCTGCGCAGTCTCCACTCCCACTTTGGCCAACCACCCCACTTGGACCCAATAATGGGCACTCCACTCAGCACAAGGGCCACCCCACTCATCACAAATGGCCAAATTACAGTGGAAACACGTCCAAGTGGCCAAGCATGATTGATTTTAATTATTTGAAGTGGCCATTATCAGCTGCTTAATGGGAGCTGAGTCAGGGGTCTGACGCGTAGCGTCACAGGGACGCGTAGCGTCAGCACCCTTGCTCAGCCCTATAAATATGGCCATCCAACACCATTCATATCATCCCATTCCATACACTTCTCTTCTCTTCTCTCTTGTGCTCGACTTTGAGTACTTCTTTTGTGAGTTGTAGTTCTAGAATAGTTTTCTAGATACTTGAGTGTGTTTCGGTGTATTGTGATCGTTGTATCGTGAAGTTTTCCATCGTCTTCGTAATGTCAAACTCTGTAAGTGTTGTTTTTACTTTTACCATGTGTAACTAATTTGTTTATGTTGGAATTGGTGAACTAATCTATTGAGTATAATGTTGTGAATTCGACCTCTGCATGTTTATGATTCAAGTCCATGTTAGTATTTCAACCTTTTATTAATATGAACGTCAAACGGGAGAATGATTTTCATGTGTATCGAAACTGGTTTTATTAGTGTAAATGTCAAACGGGAGAATGATTATTTATGCCGTATTGAAATTGGTTTTGACGAAAGTAAAAAGTTGGAATACCCTTGGTATCTCAATTCTATAGGGGTTGTTAACCATTGTTGCCATAAGGCCAGGTCTTAATGCAAGTTTTTACTGAGAAAGCTCACGAGGGATCGGACTTTACGGTGAATTCTTAGAATTTATATCACAAGGGATCGGTTATAATGATTTTAAGCTGCAATGACATGAAACTTGATGATTAAATATGCATGTCTTGAGTTCCTCATTGTTATTCTAGATTAGGGATCCAATTTCCAACATAATTTGTTTATCTGTGTTTATCTCAAGCATCTTACCTATTCTAGGTTACAACTCAACTTTTTAGATATATTTTATTTTCTTTTTATCTCATGAATCACTCAACCATGCTATCTTGTAAATATTGTATAAACTGTATATAAATCATTCTTTTGTTTATAATTTCCTTCACATTTACCATAGTAAGTAGAAGATTACTGTTGTTATTGGACTTTCAATCCCAGTGGAACGATATCTAAAATTTTGAAAACTACAAACGAATTGGTGCGCTTGCCAATTGACAAAAAGTCCGGCGGTGGGAAAGAACCTCCGAGTCGCCGTCGGGATCAACAGTCTTCCAAACTTTGTATGGTACGCTCTGACTGTCCATCTGTTTGGGGATGATAAGCTGAGCTTAATCGAAGCTTCGAACCCAATTCCTGATGCAAACTTCCCCAGAATCGGGAGGTGAACCTTGGATCTCTATCTGACACAATACTAGAAGGTACACCATGAAGTCTCACGATCTCCTTCACATATAATTGTGCCAATTTTTGCAGAGAGTTTTTCATATTCATTGGGAGAAAATGAGCAGACTTTGTCAATCTGTCTACAATAACCCAGATTGCATCATTCCCTGAACGTGTTATTGGTAATCCTGACACAAAGTCCATAGAAATGTCATCCCATTTCCAGACAGGAATCTCCAATGATTGTAGTTCACCAGATGGCTTCTGATGTTCCACCTTGGCTTTTTGACATACTAGACATGAAGACACATATTCGGCTATTTCCTTCTTCATCCTTGGCCACCAAAAGCTTTTCTTCAGGTCTTGATACATCTTGGTTGATCCAGGATGAATGCTCAACATACTTTTATGCGCTTCTTCTAGGATTGTCCTTCTCAGACCAACATCATCTGGTACACAAATTCTGCTTCTGATTCTCCAAATTCTATCTAATCCTTCTTGTAATCCCATATCTTTTCCATTCGCCTGTAATTCTTTCAACTCTTGTAATGGCAAATCTTCTTTCTGTCTTTCACTTATCAGCTTTAGAAAATCATTGGTTATCTTCAAGGTTCCCAAGATCATATTCTTTGAAGATTTCATCTCCACACCTAAGTTCATGTCTCTGAACTGTTCTATCATCTCCACATTATTGTGGTGATAATGGAGGTTTTAGGTAAGAAAAATGAGCTGTATTGTTGACCATTTCCGCAGCCTACATAATGGAGCTTGTATGATTGAAGTAAACAACAAATCTAACACGGTTTTAGTATTTTGGGCATATCTCTCTCATATCTTAATGGATTTTAATAAATGTGGTCTTGTTGGAAATCTAAGACAACGAGGAACAACTTTGTAGTTTATCACTTTTTCAGATTCGGACTTTAACTAGGAGTTAAAATATGTATAAGATGATATGATTGAAGTAAAATACCAATTCTGATACTGTTTTGGTATTTTGGGTATATCTCTCTCATATCTTAATGGATTTTAACAAATTTGGTCTTGTTAGAAATCTAAGACAACGAGGAACAACTTTGTAGTTGATCATATTTCCAAATTCAGAGTCTAACTAATAATTAAAATGTATACAAGATGATGCAAGTTGAGTAGAGTATGTGGTAATTTGATGAGAGGAATTGGAAAAACCAAAGGAATTAATAACTAAGGAAATAGGTAATAAGTTACTTGATTAACTTTTACCTAAGGTATAAAGTTAAAATTATTTACCATGGTAAAAGGTTAAATTGAAGATGTTGTCCTAACCAAAAATTTATGTAGAAAGTTGAGATAAAATGGATAATATCATTGATGGTCTAAATCAAAATGATTATACATGAGAATAAAATTTTTAGGATGTTACAATGTAATTTAGAAAGAATTCAAAAATCGGAAACAGGGGCTGGCGACGTAACGTCAGCCCAAGCTGCGCACCTCACACTACGCGTCAGCCTCCCGCGTAACATGGGCATAACAGTAGCAGCAACAGGTGCTGATACACATTTTAGACCAAACGGCCAACTTCTAACCTACTTAATTAGCCCATTTCAAGTCTGATTACCACGAAACTTCACGGGCCACATGTTTTCCCCATTCCAGAACTGTTGGCGCCGCCCGTTCGCCAAAATTCCAACATATGCGCCAGTTATACGCGAAACACAATTTTACCCTTTTATGTGCAAAACCCTTGCACCAAACACCCTAAATGGGTCTCAAATGGCCCAAGGCCAATACATGCAGTTCCTAAATATCCTAGAGGATCTATTGGCACCTTTTGGGGGTCCCGAAACCCACCGGATCACAAAATCACCTATTCGGTTCCTTAAATCCACAAGTACTGCTTATAGGCATAATTAACTAAATCAACCAATTCCTTAAACTATTAACATACACATCACACACCACATTCATGCATTTTAACAGGACCTGCTAATAGCATTCATCATTCATGCATCAATGGCTCCATGCCTCAATTTGTCATAATTCATACATCACATATAATTACTACCACCATCATCAATCATTATAATTATCATCATCAACAATTAAGTATACAATCACACTCCACATCTCATTCAAGCATACATATAACACAATATCTGCCCATATCATTCAATCACGCAGTGGCTCCGTGCCACATAACACACAAACGTAATGAAGTACTACCATACTACATCAATATACTTTCAAGCCAACAAGTAACATAATCCTACATTTTATAAATCAACAAGCAATTATATACATGTATATACATCTCCTCTTCTAGATTCCACATCGCCCTGGCCTCATGTAGCTCTCGCCTCCACGGTGTGCACCCATACCTACAAACAGTCACTAAAACCACAATACAGGGGGTGAGATACTGGAATTAAGAATTAATATAGAAATAACAACGTGACTCAAACAAGCATAACTTAGCTATCTTCCTAATTACAATTACCAATCATGATTATTCGCCCTTCATGTCATCTCTTTACTTATCAATTAAGTCATTATACCTCCATGATCTTATTAGTTACTAAGATCAATGCCAGTGTTAACTCATTTCAATCAATTTTACTTTAGCATACACGCCTAGCCATTCATCCTCTAGGTCATTATCCAATTCTACCATACACGGGTTCATATATTACTTAACCTCATTCCTTATATTCATTATCATTGGATAATTCAACATCAAGTATTCCATACATTCAATAACTCAATCATCACATCATATACCATCATCATAACATATAAATAATCCAAGGAGTGTAAAACACAACTGACTCTCACATAGATAACATGACGCCTAGTATCTGGATACTAAAAGGATCAACTTTCAGCTGGGGGTCTGACTTGACACCTCGTAAACCCAACTTGGTTCACTGAGCCCGACTTGGCTCCCCTCTCAACCACTGGGTCATAGACCTCTGGGTAGCTCAACTAGGTCCGACTTGACCACAGAAGCCAAAAGCAAGGGTAACATATACCGTCGGTCGTCCTTCACCACATAATCATATATCATATATTCTACATCATGGTATATCATTTCAATCATCATATGCAACTGTCAGAAACTAACATGTGCTCACAACATAGGGCGACCAACTTGTCAAGCCCATCAATATAATGCCATCACACATAATCAATCATATAACATAAACATACAATTCCTTTACTAGAAGCCTGCTAGGAGCCGTTCCTTGACCGTGCAACGCACTGGCGATCATTCCCCGCCCTCAACAGTATACAGGGTGTCTCATCCATAATATACAACTTAATATAATTAAAGCATTATTAATCACACACACAAATGTCAGAAGCTGACATGTGTTTATCACACAAGGTAGCCGACTTACTAACTCATCAACATGTTGTCACAACTTTTCTTAACACAGCTAAATTTCATCAGTCTCATGTGTAAATATCAGAAGCTGATATATACTCACCTCGCAGGACAAGCACATAACTCAACCCTCACAAGTTATGCTTCCATATTTCATCATGATTCATAATTATAAATTGTCTCATCATACATACAAATCAATATTCAATTATCTCAATTATCGACTATGCCACATCATGCAATCATACATCACAAAATCAACATACGCGTCATTGCAATCATCAATTTAACATAGGGAACCACGTTGTTCATTTCTATCAACCTTTACACGGTTTTGATCATATTAATCATCAATATGAACCCCACTGTTATAAACTCCTTACCCATTAATTTCCTACCAAAGTCATTCATTAAACGTATGACTTCATACCTACTCATATAGTCTTACTAATTCATCAATATTGCTATGTATCATCAATTGTGATTCATCCCTTTTTTGATTATCGGTTTCTCATCACTCATTACTTAGAGATATCTTTCAACCACATGCAAAAATACACAATACACATCATTTGTGGATAAATTGTTTCTAATCTAATTCATATAGTTTATAATATGATTCCTCCATTTCATAGTCATAAACATGAATAACTATATCCTTACCCTTATTAATTCATTCCCTTTTCACATATCATCTTCCTTCTTTCTTTTAGTTACTTTTATTTTACAAGTTCTCAACTCGTAAATTATTTTCCATCTTAACTTTTCATCATTTATCGTATAATCATTAAAACATATTAATTCACCCATAGTGGCTATAACATACCTTTTTCCTATACGCTAGAAGCGTAAATAAATTTCTACATTAACCTTAACCTAACACACCCCCTTACCTCGATTCTGAGCTTTCCAAGGCTTCAAATCACTTGATGGGTCCTTTCCTGAATCCTTAAAACTCTAAAACAAATTTAACAAAGCTTCAATAAATTATTATAATTACTAAACCGTAATCTATAGTCTTTAAACAAGTCCGAATTTCAACTTTAAGTTACCGAAGCTTACCATTTCTATTTTCGACCTTCGTTTCCAAGTTCCTCCGTATCAAACGACTTTCCAATCCTTAAATCTGAACCTACAAGCATCGGAATACAAAATTTGTTAACTTTTCACTACACCTAATACTGCAAGGTCCTCATCCAAGTTCCAGCAACCATTAAACTCAAGAATTAACCCCTATCATGCATGTTGGTTTCGGTGGGAGAGAGAAAGCGAAGATAAGGAGAAAAAAACCATAAAATTAAGGGTTCCCAAGTGCTTACCTTAGCCTCTAAATGTCCAAACCCAAGGATTCATAAGCTCCCACCATGTCTTGGGTAAAATCGCGCAGGAGAAGAGGGGAGAAGGAAAAATGGTGTTCTTTTGATTCTGTTTTGCATGTCTAGTTATAAAAGTTGATCGCGATGCTGACGCTACGCGTCAGCTCACTAATTCGCACCTGACGCTACGCGCCATAGACACGCTACACGTCAGGGCCCCCTGATTCTATTTTCCTTGAAATTCCATTTAAAATTCTATTTTCCATTTCTTTCCTTTATTTATTATTATCTTAAACCCAAAATACATTTTTATTTATTTTCCCTTTATTTAACATCAAGGATATTACAACCAGTATTTTGTTACTTGGAGGAACAAAATTGCACACTGATAGATAGTGCATTATATTCTATCAAGTCTCAAAGAAATTTGTTAAGTTTTGAGGATATCCATAGACATAGATACCATATTGAGAACACAAATAAAGGAAATGATGAATATCTTTACATCACAAAGTTAATTTCTGATAAGAAATGTATATTGGAAAAATTGCCTTCATTTTCCTCCGGTTTGTACTACACCTATATTAGTACAGTTGAAACAAATGTTATTATAAACCAGAAGTTTACAAATAAAAAAAACTTTATTATTTGGCATAAACGGTTAGGCCATCCTGGAATAATAATGATGTGAAAAATAGTTGAGAATTCAAATGGTCATTACTTGTCCAATAAACAAATTCTCCAAACTAATAATTTTTCATGTGCTGCTTGTTCTTAAGGGAAATTAATTACTCGACCATCACCAATGAAATTTGGGAGAATCACTCATATTTTTAGAGCGTATACAAGGTGATATTTGTAGACCATTTAGATATTTTAGGGTTTTGATTGATGCATCAACTAGATGGTCACATGTTTATTTATTGTCAACTCACAACCAAGCGTTTGCGAGATTGCTAGCTCAATTAATTCATTTAAGAGCTTATTTTGTTGATTATCCAATTAAGAAAATACACTTTGATAACGCAGGTGAATTCACATCTCAATCTTTTAATGATTATTGTATGTCCATCAAAATTAATGTTGAACATCCTGTAGCATATGTTCATACACAAAATAGACTTGCTGAATCATTAATTAAACGTTTCAAATTGATAGCAAGACCATTATTAATGAGATCAAAACTCCCAATTTCAACTTGGGGACATACAATCTTGCATGTAGCAGCACTTATTCGCATCAGGCCTACAAATTATTATGAGTATTTCCCTTTATAATTGGTTCATGGTAAAGAACCAAATATTTCCCATCTAAGAATCTTTGGAAGTGCGGTATATGTTTCTATCTCCCCTCCACAACGCACTAAGATGAGACCTTAAAGAAGGTTGAGAATATATGTTAGATATGAAAGTTCATCCATAATAAAATATCTTGAACCCTTAACAGGTGATTTATTTATAGCTTATTTTACTGATTGTTATTTTGATTAATCTGGAGATAAAATAAACAGTTGGATATAAGGATTAGTTGGAATGAGATATATTTATCTCATCTTAATCCTCAAACAAAGCAATCTAAAATAGAAATTCAGAAAATAATTAGTTTGCAAAATTTAGCAAACTAATTACCAAATGCATTTGTTGATCCAAAAAGAGTGACTAAGTCACACATACCAACTGTTAATACTCCAATAAAGATTGATGTCCCTACAGGACAATCTAAAATTGCAAATGAGTCTGAAGCCAAAATAAAACGTGGCAGACCTGTTGGTTCTAAAGATAAAAATCCTCAAAAAAGAAAAGTAAATAAAAAGGATGGTCGAATCAAGGATATAAAGACTCTAGAAGAGTCTCCTGACATAATCATGGTTGAAAATAACATCTATATGAAACTCCCTGAAGGATTTAGTTTGCCTGAAGCATACAAGAAAAAATTCTCAAGAAAGTTATTCAATCAAATTGAATAAATCTCTTTACGGACTAAAACAATCTGGACGTATGTGGTACAATTGTCTCAAAGAATATTTGTTGAAAGAAGGGTATAAAAATGACTCGATTTGTCCGTGCGTTTTTATGGACAGATTCAGGAAAGAGTTCATTATAATTGCTATCTATGTAGATGATTTAAACATCATCGAAACTCCTCAAGAGCTTTCAAAGGCTGTAAATTGCTTGAAAAGAGAATTTGAAATGAAAGACTTGGGAAAAACAAAGTTTTGTCTTGGATTACAATTAGAATATTTAAAGGAAGGAATTTAATGTACCAAAAGACTTATACAGAAAAGGTACTAAAGCGGCTCTATATGGACAAATCACACCCATTGAGCAGTCCAATGGTTGTAAGGTCACTTAAAGTGAGCAAAGATCTTTTTCGACCTCAAGAGAAAAAATGAAGAACTACTTAGTCCTGAAGTATCATATCTTAGTGCAATTGGTGCACTAATGTACCTTGCTGGTCATACACGACCAGATATATCATTTGATGTAGCAAGACATAGTTCTTTACCCACAAAAAGGCATTGGAATAAAATTAAGCACATATTTCGCTACCTTAGAGGTACAATGGACATGGGCTTATTTTTCCATATGTATCTAAGGCAAACCTAATTGGTTATGCTAATGTGGGTATTTGTCTGATCCTCATAATGGTCGATCACAAACACAATATTTGTTCATATGTGGTGGTACAACAATTTTATGGAGATCTATAAAACAAACGATCACATCAACATCATCTAATCATGCTGAAATTCTAGCATTACATGAAGCAAGTCGAGAATGTGTTTGGTTGAGGTCTATGATTCAATATATTCAAGAAACCTATGGCTTGTATACTGGAAAATTACCACCAACAATCTAATGAGAAGATAATACAACTTGTATTTCTCAGTTAAAGGAGAGTTATATCAAAGGAGATAGGACAAAACATATTTCACCAAAATTTTTCTTTACTCATGATCTAATATAGAATGGTGAAATAAATGTCCAGCAAGTCTGATCATGTGAGAATCTTGCAGATATTTTTACAAAATCATTACCAACCAAAGTCTTCGAGCAGTTAGTACAAAAGATCGGTCTTCGGTGCCTTAGACATGAATGTTCTAATGAGGGGGAGAATTAATACTTATAATTTAATTATTTATTTTATCCATGAATATACTTTGTAAATAATGTTGTACTCTTTTTCCTTCACTAGATTTTTATCCCACTGGGTTTTTCCTAGTAAGGTTTTAACGAGGCATATTCTAAAAATATGAACATCCAAGGGGGAGTATTATGAATTTTATAATCAATATGGATGTCCATCATTTTGCCTATAAAAGGACTTATGTCCTTCATCATTTGCTGAGCAATGAACCTTCTTCAATTCTCAATTCTCTCTGCATTTCCTTTGTTGTGCAACTCTTCTTTACTTTCTTTTACATTAAAATTTAGTTTATTTTATAACATTATTCATAATATAACATTTATACCTCTATTAGTTTATTTTTTCTATTCTTTTGGTCCATTTCTTTTCTCCCTCCCAAGTCAGAACAATTCTCAGGACCAATATATTAATTAAAAATTAAATTAATTTAAAATGATAAAAAAATCAATAAAAAGTTTTACATAAAAAATATATTTTTTTAGGATTAAAAATCATATGAGAGGAATTAATTCAAGTAAAGTATGTGAGTTGTAAAAAATTTCCTTGATAATATTCTTTATTCCTATCAAAATAAAAAAAATATGATAACAATTCATACATTTTATATATGAAATTTAGTTATATAATTTGAAAATGTTTTTAAAAAATTTCAACATGGACTAGCATTTATTGATGTTCGGGTTTCACGAGTTTTGGTTTATTTTTAAACAATTTTTTACTCTACTAATTTTTTAGATTTTATGGACCAATCACTTGACCATATCGCAATTCAATTGGTCGAATTAACCAATACACTCCAATTGTTAGAACACGTCAAAATTATATTCTATTCCATGCGTAAGAAAAAGAAATCATTTGATTCAACCTTGTCACTTCCTATACTAAACCATAAGTTAGGTTGCAATCCCAAAGACAAGCTGAACTCACTAAAAATAGTAATATTTTTTATTCAAATATTACATTTGTTTCACTTTTGTATTTTCAAAATGATGATTGTACAGCAAAAACATTATTACTTTTAACGATTTAAAGTCAACCTAGAAACATAGCAAACTAGCAAATAATGTTATAAGGCATGGGGAGATATGTTTCTCTTTTGGCTTACAAATTAATTTATAAGGAAAAATCTTGTGGCAATGGTTTCCAAGTTTTAAATAGCATACAGGTGAAGTAATAGGGGTACATTTAAGCCATGTGAATTATATGTTAGGGGCAAAACTAATACAAAATTATTAAAAATGAAGCTAATAAAATTATAAATTAATACAACAAAAATTATATCATATTTCATAGTAGTAAAGGGTTTGAATAATTTGCATGAGCTCAAACCTTATTACTTTTGTTATACTCTGTTTTTATTTGCTTTTTTATTTTCATATTATATGTCCCAAAAATAAAAAAAGATGTTTCATTTTATAAGCCCCTATAAAAAAAATTTAAGAACAGTTATTATATTTTTTTCCTATTTTAACTTTAAGCATTTTATGTTGTTACATTTATATAATTAAAAGATGATAATAAATTTGAGTTTAAACAAAAAGAAATTTAAAAAGATAAAATTATCTTTTATAATATCTAAGACAATATTATTAACGCTTTTAAAACTTTATATGAACAGTTAAATAAGAAGGAAGAGTGAATTGAAAGTTTTTGGCTACATATACAAGATCGTGGAAAACATAAATGAATTGAAAGTTTAAATACAACATATTCAGTAACATGGAAGAAAAGAACACGATGCTTACATATAAACTAGTTACAAGCTAGAGATTGCAAATCGCCTCATTCAATAACATATTGAAGGTGAGATGAGCCATGACCCTTGACCTTTGCTTGAGTACACTATAATTAGAATGAGTACCTAACGTGAATAAAAAGTTCCTATTAGTTATCTCTATCAGCACAATCTACATACGGCATCCAATAGGCATTCTAACTATTGCCATCGTTTGACCGGCTTTGCTGAGGAAGAAGAGCTACCAGTGGTGGGTTTTTTAACACCTGCAAGAAAGACAGGAAATACGAAGCAGAACCAAGAAGGATATGGGATCACAGATCAAATTAAAATAGGAAGAGAAGACAGCAAATTAGATGTTTTAATCTTGGAGACATGATTACAGAATAAAAGGGGTAGGTTAGTAGATATACATACTTGACAGAACCTTTGAGGAGCTTCTGTTCAATGACAGCCTAGAAAGTCTTGTTGGCTGTTTTGATGCGACTAGAGAAGCTTTAGGAATTTTGGATGGCATAAAGGGCCTGAATCCAATGAAACAAATTGATATTATGTAATGTCTGAAGTTAATTTAAGAAGTCCTGTGCAGATAACGACTTGATGCAGACTTGAATGAGAGCACACATTTTACTAGCAATCATTACTGTATGATGCATACTATTCTATTCTAGATACATTAGCCTTAAAAACTTCAGAGAAAGAAAGAGATAACACTCACTTTTCCATGCTCTCAGCTGGAAGGTTCTCAATTGTTTTATCCTTAGCTGGTGTCGTTTCAGCTGCCTTCTCGAGTTCAGGGAAAAGAGTGTACTCCACAATACTGCTGATTGAACCATCAGTTTCTGTTCCCATTGAAAGACCACCATCAGATATGTCACTTAATCTCTCCTCAGAATCTGCATCTCCAAATCTTAACAGCTCCATGTCCTCATTGAAATTTTTACTAATATCATCTCTAGCTGATTTCAACCGCAGTGAATTGGACTTATTCCTGAAATCATCCATTGATTGATGAGAACCAGCTTCTGAATGCTTATCACTATACTCCGAGCAGTTATCCATGTCAGAAGCTGCTTTTTCATTGACCCCAGAGCTCCTTGTTCCTGAAAGTCTCGCACTATGTCGTGGAGACCCTATGGATCGTCTTCTTGGAGATGCTGACCCATGCCTTATTGAAATTTGACCAAGCTTTGGACCATTATGACTAGCCTTGAGCAACTGCAACTGCTCAATCTCTTCATCCTTCTTTGCCATCTCATCCTTGAGAGATGCTAACTGCAAGAACAACACTAGTCAGTATGCACTTTTAAATGATATTGCAATATGAACATAAGCCAGTTGATTTAATTTCATCAGTGTATCACTGCACCACAAACAATTCAAGTATAAAACTGAAAGAAAGTGTTAATTGATACCACTTGCTGATGTTAAGTTGATATCACCATGGTCTGCTTCCTAAGCAGTAAAAGAATTGATTAAATGGAAAAGATTTAAAAAATTTTAGATTTATTCCCACCTCCATAACTTGAAAAACCAAACAAAATGTACTCCGATTTAGTTTTATTATTCCCCTCCACAAACCTTAGGCATGCACAGATACATACTTCCCAATAAAAGAAAGTGCTAGTCCGAATTTAATGCTTCAGGAACCCTGTGTACAGGTGGGGCATTAGCTACTGCAAGAGTGATAGGAAAGATCTGTTTTTAAAAAAAAAATATTTCCCCTTCATAACTTCAAAAACAACTAAGTGTAGTTGGATGTAGTGCTTCATAAACCATATGCATGCGCAGATACATACTTCCCAATAAAAAATTACAAGTTTCTGCAATGCTTCATGAGCCCTATCTACAGATACACAATTGTTAAAAGTAAAGATAAACCAAAAGCCCATCTCCTGCAGCTTTTCTGATAAGAGGACATTGGCATCACTTTCATCAATTAAAAATAGAAATAACCTGTTCCATAAGTTCTCTCACATCCCTTCCCTCTTTGTTGCTACGAGCGGCACCTAACTCAACACCAGAAACCCTCTCAGCAAACTTCAAAGTGCTTATGGTTTCAGAATACGAAGCAACATCAGGATTAAGCTGTACAAACATAAGGGTTTTCGCTTGACCACCTATAAATACAAGGAACAGAGCTACTGCAATTTAGTAACCATGAGTACACTATGCTAAAATCAAAACAAAAACATATGAACCTTGAAACCAGTATGGCAAAACTTTAAGTTGACATCAATTGTGGCAACAATTACCTAATGAACTCTGAAGAAGTTGGGTTAATTTACTATTTCTATATGGCACATGTTGACTCTTTTGTGCTAGAGCAGATATAACATCTCCAAGTGCAGATAGTGATTTGTTTATATGTTGAGCCTCCTTAAGCCTATCTCCAGTTGCTTCAGAACGATCCACTCTTTCACTTCCTGCAAGATCTACAAGATGCAGACAACCGCGCAACAGAGTGTTGGTCTTCAAATCTGTTCCTCGAACATGAACAGAGAGAACACTGACACAAGATTATGAAAATAAAATCAGTTCTGCATCTTCACAATTGGAAAAATGATGAAAAAGAATATCTGTAAACTAGGAATACAACCTGTGTGATCTACTACTTCTTTCATTCAAGGCTGTGGCACTAGTTGCCCGATTTGTCAACCCAATATTCATCAACTCAAGGACATCTGTCATTGAATTCACCGAATGCATACTTGCATCAGGAACAGCCAACCCATTTGGTTGGGCAGTATTCCAAATCCCAAGTGTATGCAAGTTAAGGAAACAATAGTTGGCATTTTTTTCCCTTTAAAACAAGCAAAGGTATATGAATGGTAAAAAGGGTTGTTTCAAAATAAAACATAATTAATATTACATTGTAAGAAATAAAGCATGAAGCAAATAAATGAATAATATTGCGTAAAACTTTGATGCATGTTTGTGTGGTTGTATGTCAATACATAAATGAATAAGAAGGCAAACTTAATTATGAATATAGAGTCACATAATAAAAAGGGCAGTAAGTAGACACAAGACTCCCTTATTTTGGGCCTGGGGATAATTAAAGGAAAGGAAAAGGATATCTTTTTTGAGGACCATTGCTTGACAGTAAATCACGAACTTGTTCATTATAAATTTCAACCATTTGAACTCCAATTTCATAAATAATAGAACTTCCCCTAGTCTGGGAGATATGGAATAGATCATGAAGTGCCCGATAATTGACTCCCCAATCTGATTTTGATGATAGACCAGGTCCACTCTAGCGGAAAAGCAATTACCAAGTTAAGTTGATTTCTGAAGTCTGAACTAGAAATGAAACATAAATAAAGTATTAGCTTGTATAACGCATACCATCGTATATGTCTTTCCTGAGCCAGTTTGACCATAAGCAAATATACAAACATTGTACCCATCAAGAACAGAACGAATTAGTGGTTGAGTGTCCTTGAATACCTCCTCTACAAAGAAAAATATTGATGCGTAAGTTGAGCATTACTATTAATATAATATATTAATATGATTATATGTTAATTTAAACAATCCAAATCATGTAAAATAAATAATAACAAACAAGAAATTTAAAAGAAAAAAGAATGCAGTACCTTGACTTGTTGCTTGGCCAAAAACTTTATTAAATTTAAAAAGCTTGCGACTTTCTTTTCCTTGTTTAAGTGGATTGCTAACAATTAGTTCTCCTTCATCACCAACAAACTCAATTGTTGTATGCTTTTGACTTTGTCCCGGAAGAAATGGTCTAATTCGACAATATACCCTTATATTACCTATTCATAAATGGTTTAGAATTAAAAAGGAAACAATAAATCAGGACAGCAATCAGGCAAAGTCATACAAGTAGTGTGACTTCAATATAAGCACTGTATAATACATACCTTTCAAATCTTGAACTTCATTATACAATTTCCTATTTTCTGCTAGAACAACATGATAATTTTCAGCAGCCTCAGCTAGACCTTTGAGCTTGATCCCTATATATGAATATCTCATAGGTTGTAAACACATCCAATCTATCATAAAATAAATTCAAATAATTAAACATGAGAAGTTTAAAAAAATGTATCCTACCAAAGTACTTGAAATCCTCTAAGTAGCTTCTTTTTGTTTTTATCACATCATCCTTGACAGACTTCATGGCAGCTCTCAGTTCCTGTAAGCATCAAATTGTATTGTATAGCACAGGAAAGAAATCGGTAACCATTGAGAAAACAGCAAAGAAAGAAGCAAACCTTGAAAGCTCCACATTGGTAATTTACGTAAGTTTGATAGGTATGTTCTTTATTCTTCCACTTCAAAAATCTGGATTCTGAAAATGCCTCCATTTCCTTCACTTGCTTCCTTGCATCTGCAAGATGACGTTTAAGTTCCTCTATCCTTTTCTCATATTCAGCTTTAGATTCAGTAGCTTGCAATTCCAACTGTGAAACATGCTCTTCATATGTTCTTTTGGCTATTTCCAAATCCTGCTTCAATTCAGAAATTTCGATTTCACTACGAACTTTTTCTTTTTTTAGTTTAGAAAAATCCTGCTCTTCAAGCTTCTTCTTCTCAAATTTAGTTTGTTCAACCTGTAAAGCATGCTGAAGATACAAATGGATGTAGGAAGTAAGTAGCAATAGAAATCACATCTACAATTGGAAGAGCCACTTTGCAATTTTTAAAAGCTTAAAATATACTTAAATAAACCAAATGTCTTCCACAATAATAAAAAGGAACATATCTTTAGAAGTAAAAGTTTCAATATAGGTAATAATCTTCCACTTAAACTTTTTAATTGCATCAAATACTGGTTGACAAATTTACATAAAGCTGGTTGTCATGTGTGTCTGATGAATACTTGCTTTGCTGCATTGGAGATATGCAAAAGTGGCGTCCTTATCATTCTAAATTATTGGGGCATGCAGTTAAGATGCAGCAACATAAAGGAGCAAAGGCAACCACTTCATCTTCTTTCAGGAATGTGTGTTTGTGTACAAGTGCGCGTGTGCTCCTGTTAACCTAACTAGTGTCCTTACAGCACTAGTTACGGAATCAAAAAATGGAGAATTTTTATTGCAAATGATGTTGACACTGCAATAATGATAATTTTAAATGTAAACTTTCCATTTCTAACTCTTAAACAAGAGCAGAAGGGCATTAGTTAACATTTTCCAATCATACACACACAAGCAATGACAATAACAGGTAAATTTCACCAAAACAAGGATCAATGTTAAAAAGTTTGTTCCATTATCTTGAACTCGAAGGTAGAGCTTGAAATAGGTTTGCACCTTCAGCTGTTGAACCCAACCCGCAATAACCTGAAGAAAAAGTGGAGCCAAATTTAAAATTGAATTAGCAGATAATAATAAAATATTAATAATTATATATATATATATATATATATATATACAAGACAGCGTGGAATAGCCCAAGATCCATCAACAAGAAAAATACCTCATTCTCTTCAGTTGTCCCTACTGCCAGGGTTTCAAGTGCATTTATTCTTGCCTGGTACTTCCCCTCACGTACCTTGAAAAGATTGTTTTGCTACAGGTACGCAATATAGTTAAATGTCATTGTTCAAGAGCAACTGAAAAACTAATCTTAAGGGAAAAAAATATAAAGAAATGTAATTTTACATTTTTCATGCTTTCTGCTAGATTTGAAAAGCGCAACTCAATTACTTGCAGAATTTTCCTCAATAGGCATGCTGCACGCTGAGCCTAGAAAAATATATAAAAGAATGGAAAGTTGAACTAATTCGCAGTGACACGATCAAATTTAATTTTGCTACAACAATAATAACAGTATCATGCATTACTTATTGTAGAAGTCTTTAGTCCACTTACCTGAGGTACATCTCCATTCTTTCTTTCAAAGATATCAGTTAGGATCTTATTTCCAATATTAAAAAGTAATTGCGTTGAGACACTCTGCAGAAAAAGATTTCACTACTGTATTAGGGTCACGGATGAGTCAACAGCAAGAAAGTGAAACCAAGTGCATAATACAATAGAATAATTGTTCAGTGGTATGAGCGAGAAGAAATAGAAACTTTGATAAAGACAAACAAATGAAGTATCCCATTACTTACATCCAAACTGTTCGATTTTAATACTTCTTTAAGTTTAGCATCTGAAAGATCCATGTGCAATTCTTTCTTCAACTGGACCAGTTCATTAGACTTTATGGAAGCAATTCCATCTGGTGAGGAAACAAAAGCATAATATAATAAATAAAAATGTTTTGAGAAGAATAGCAACATGATTAAACAATAACAACAACCAAGCCTTATACCATTATGTGGGGTCAGAATATGTGGATCACATGGCATCTTTGGACTTCTAACATAATTCAAACTAATGATAATGGCATTTTTTTTAATGAATCATAATACCTGATACAACAGAACCATTAACAGCATGTTGCAATTTTGCAGCATCCTTGAGGCAAATATCCATTTCATGATCTAAGAATGATAAATTTGATTGATCCCACCTCTTTCTCGAATAACTTTGGATATTTTCTCGTGCAGAGTTATAAGCAAAATGAGTTTTCAGAGTCTCAAGGCACTGCAACACAGGCACCATGGATCCCTACATACATTCTCAGATCACAGGATCAAATGATTAAGACAGAACTTACAAGGTGAAGTAATGGGAAAATGGAATTTCAGTGTCCTGCTTGGACAGTGTCATCCATTTTCTGTTATAGTCACTGTTCATCCTAATTCCTAAGCAACACAGGCACAAAGAAGAGCACTAAATGCCGCATCCAAGAAAGAAATCCAAATGAAATATATAACCTCAACTACAAAATAGTCAATATCACAATCAAATTATTAAGTGGTTCTCCTTCACCACAAGAGATGAAATGAAACAGACCATTATAATTTATCAGCCAAACCCTTCAGTCAATGACCATGAATTAAATCCACAGATAAAAAAGTCAGAATGTTCTCAAATTACATTTACACTACATGCAGGAACATCTCATACCTGCTCTAGGTCTGACAATTCAAATCCAGACAGTCCCAATTTATCCAAAGCCAACAGAAACCTTTTAACACCCACTGGCTCATCCAAAAAACCACTTCCCTGAAGTTAAAAATGCATTCCTTAGAAGTAAAAGGTCAAAAATAAATAGGCTTTAACTTAATGTCTGCACAATAAGAAAACACAGAATATTAACACGCATATTCACAGAACACACACACGCACACAAAGAAAAGGTATATAGCACAATGCAAGACAGTCCAACCACCTCCACCAAACCAGGAACCAGATTGTCCAAAATGCTGCATAATATAGATCCATCCCTCAACCATGTCCTCAATTCCTCCTCCGAAGCTTCTAAAGGCAGATTAAAGTCGGGAAGCACAGCATTTATCCACTTCACCACAGACACAAGCCGGCCACCTGAAACCATATCAAAATCCAGTGTCACATAAAGGCTAAATAAACCCAAATAACCATCTCAAGAAACAGAATCTCTCTGCGGTAGTTCATTTACCTTCAAGCCCATTTAAGTTGTCAGTTCCCCCTCTCCCTCTCCCCTCCTGCTCCCACTGCATGCTCATTCAGTATACACCTTGCCCCTTTTATCAATTATACCTACACTGCCACAGGAGTAAACTCTAATAAGCACAAACCCAAGCCAAACAAGTCATTAGTAGCTTCGACAGACTTAACTAAAAGATTCCAAAAAAAAAATCTTACATCACAGAACAGAATCACGATAATAATATGCCACTTCTCAGGGTTTTTTCCTTTTTCCTTCTTTTGAGCTAAAATAAGCTACATTGAACAATTTAGTGTCAGTTCAGCATAACATTATACGGCATTTCGTAAATAAAAAAAAGAGTAAAAAGATGACATGATTTTTCCAAACTAGTTTCTCAGGAACTGCAAAGAAAAACAAAGTAGTAAAATACTAAACACCAAATCGGAGCTACATTTTCAGCTAGCACGCATTATCATTTAATAATTAATTTAGAATTGTAAAATACGAAACGAAAGAACCGGAAAAACAAAGAGAAAGAGGAGCAGATCGGAGCGAACCTAACACGAGAAAGCAGTGTCGGAAGAAGAAGAGATCGAATCCGATGAAGGAATGAGAACGGGAGCGGAACGACGGCGTTACGGGTGGATCGGAAATGTGTTGGGTTTGGGGATTTAGGAGAGTGAAGAAGCAATAGGTGGGTTTGTTTGTTACGTAGTTTTCAAACGAAAGCGTAGGGACCTGGAAATTTGGAAAAATAGGGGAATTGAATTGGATTAGAAGCCAAATAAAGAAATTTGAATACTTAAGATTTTAACTGCCTTTTCAACAAGAGAAAATAACAAAACGGGACCTTTATTTTTTCAATTTTGTGATTCTGACGCCACCCCATTCTCGAATCCCATTCCCGCCGGCCTCTTTTCCTTTCTTAATTTAAACCATCATCATCAATTCTCAATTTCCTCCACCATCTTTGCTTTTACCCAAAACAACAATCAAGGTTACACATATATTTTTAATTTCTAGATAATTAACTAACAAAATTTTCATTCATTTTAAGACTAAACATATTTTTAGAATGTATAATAAATATTAATTATGACTAAATCTCAAATATCATTATCCTTTTAAATGTGATACTTATGGTTAATTAGTATAAAAGTCATATTTAAATTTTAATCACAGCTAATACTTCTCATGTGTTTTCAATTACTTACTCATAGTTATCATAATTATATATTCCTTTTTTTATTTCTAGCATATTTTTGCACCTTTTTGGGTGAGATCATTAATAAAATCTTTTAAAAATATACTAATTTTCATTTTTTTAAGTTTGAGGTTTAGATCTAAATGGGGAGTGAGATAATGTATGTATATACGATTCTTTCATGTATCATGATAGCATCTATCTATCTGATTTTGCGGGATATGTGGAAGGAATGTTTTTTTTACTCCTAGGTTAATTATTCAACTAAATGAAGTTTTTATTCAATATATATCATCATGAAACAGTTTATGAATGATGAAGTTGGTGTAGATGATCATTCAAATAGTTGATTCATGGTTCTAATTTTTGAGTCCTAGAAGGACACTACTTGGTAATAAGTCTCGTATAATTAAAATAGGATAAAAAATAAAATCACTTTTAAATTAGTATTTTATCTACTAAAATTGTTTTCCATGGTTTTTCAAAAGTTTTACATTTAAATGGATGTATATTCCATTTTAGTTTGTACCTATAATTTTAAAGATTATTTTTTGAGATAAGTTGATTTTTCATTAAATTTTTCTTTTATATTTATCTAATTTATTGATTTTTATTATATGTTTGTAAGCCATGATTCTTGAAAATTAAACACTTTATAAATATGGATAAACTGACATTTATGTCCTCAACTCAAATTAGACTTTACACTTTAGTCTCTGAACGTAAAAATCTATAATAAGATCTCTAACCTTAAAAAATGTCTTTAAGTTAGATCCATACCATTAATTTCTTCTATAACGAAATTAGTTTTTACGTACATGTTACTTAATGTGACATGGAGGTGCAAAATGAAAAAAAAACAATGTCATTTGTTGAATTTTAACAAGGGTTATTAACCCCACACTAAAATAATTACCATAGTTGATATTTCAATACTAGCATCAACATTTCCCTTTCCCCTGTTAAAATAGCTTCATCTTTGCTCTTGGATTAACAATTTTATCTTGCTTGATTTTCATAGTGTTTCCCTGGATTGAGAGGGGCCCCACAACACCCCCTTATTTCCCTCATTTTAGGCAAGAATAAGGGGGATTCTGATTCCCTTTTGATCTTAGACGGATTCAATTACATCCACGTTGTCTTGGGCTTAGATCAACGACCCCTTATCTTTGTCCTTTTTACTGTTGTATAAGTACAGCCTCGAGGCCCTCATTTGTATTTTTCAAGTGACACATTACTAGGTGAAATATAACCCTAATTTTCTTAGAGTAATTCTTTAGGGTTTTTGTGTGTTTAAGGCTTTTATTTTAGTGTTCACTATGGGGCTCCGGTGAAACGGTTCCCATAAAGAACACAAGAAGAACTATACATAGAGAGAAGCAACAATGGTAACCACTCACAACAACCTCAGTCCTTGCGAAGAAGGCAACCAAGAAAAGCAACAAGGCAGAGATGGCCAATTGTAGGAGGTCTTAACACTCGTTGAGACGTAGCAAACTATGGAGGATCTGCTTAAGGAAAATGAAGACTTACGCAAGCTTAGAATGGAAAAGGAGGAAGCTTCCAGTTACCACCACACTCAAACCACCAGACACGTGACGGATAGATACTCAAACCGCCGATAATGGAAAAGTACGATGGCAGAGGTGTCCTAGATAAGCACTTGACCATGTTTACCACCACCCTATTGATCATAGGGACGTCTGACACCTAACTTTGTAGGATGCTCCTCATGACCCTGACCAAATTTGCCCCCCGGTGGTTCTCACGTATCCCTTCAAGGAGCTCTCATGCTTCACAGAGCTGACAGAGAAGTTTCTAACACAATTTGCCTTCAGTAGATCGGTGTAATAGACTTCGCACAGCCTAGTCAACATCAAACAGGGGCAAGAGGGGACCCTCAAACAGCTTATAGCTCGCTTCAACGAGCAAGTCATTCAGATCTGCCACCTGAGTTCGGAGGTGGCCCTTCACGCAATCTAAATGGGATTGCGTCTGGGAAAATTTTATGATTCCTTAGCCAAAAAAACCTCCCTTGAATATGGATGATTTCAAGCAGTAAGTCGCTCGGTATATAAACATGGAGGAGCTGAGGCTAACCGAGTGGGAAATTCTCAACACACCACTGTCAAGATAGACCAATGAAGGAAATGTCCCAAGACGAATAAGGAACAAGGGAACATTGTGACATCCCGGATATTTATAGAAATTTTGTGTAGTGAGAAAATATTAAAAATTGTTTTTAAGGATTTATTTGATATTTTAAGAATTATTGGTTAATTATAAAAGGTGTGATTGGGAGAAGAGAAGTTTTATTAAAATCTTTAAAGAAAATGGAGAAATGACCGGTTGAAGAGGTTACCGGTTGGAAGTGACCGGTTGAGAAGGTAACCGGTTGCCATGAGTTTAAATAATGGTTTTCTTCTCTTTCTTCAATCATTTGCGCAATCATTCACTCTCTTTCACGTGAAGAACTTCTGCTATTTTTCTTTTTCTTCCATTGTTGAGAGCTTTAAGCTTTGAAAAGAGGTCCATCTTTGCATCAAACCTTGAAATAATTACATAGCTGTGACAGTGGTTTCAAGGTAAGTCTTTTGAACCGTTTAAAATTGATACCTCACCTCTTTCACTTGTTTTCTGGACTGAATGGTCATTTGTATGGAGGAGGGTACTGTTCCGATCTCCACTCCTCTTGGTTGTGAGCCTGGAAATGGCCCTTTAACCGTGTGGGTGGTGGTGTGACGTTAACGTTCCAAACTTGTAGGTGGTGGAACAAACACTGTGGAACTCTTGAGGAGGCTGGTGCTGGAACGGAGGAGGAATAGTGAACCCAACGATTGTTGAAGGCTGGAACAGAGGTAAGGGGGTGTTCAGGTTATAATTAATTAGAATAGGACACTGTCCGAGTCGTTGGAAGGACTAAACCGGGTAAGAGATGATGCTGAGTGACAACTGTGTGAATATGTGTATGAATATATGTATGGATGTGCACACCGATCGGTTAGGATCGTGGGTGTGGGTGTGTGTGTGTGTGACCTAAGAAATAATAGGGATGTTGTTGAATGAAATTTGAGAATGTATGAGTATGCATGTGTATGAGCACTGATCAGTTTCTGATCGTGTGTATGTGACACGAGGAGTATTTGATGTTGTGATAATTGTGATGATGCTGAATGAATTGTATATGAATATGAATGAATGCATGTATATGTATGGATACCGATCGGTTTCTAATCGTGTGTGTGGCATATTCCGATTGAAATTGAAATGATGCTGTGACAATCGGTGTTTTGTGGCAATGTGGAGTCGGGTTTGACAAGCAGGTCACCTGAGTGATGTTTTTAATGAGTCAGGTTTGACAAGCAGGTCGCCCGAGTGATAATGTAATGGATGGGCTTGACAAGTCGGTCGCCCTGTGATGAGAGCACATGCCAGTTTCTGGTAGTTGCATTTGTTGATTGATGATGATATGAAATGTGATTATGTGGTATGGGATGGCTGACGGTATATGTTACCCTCGTTTCTGGCTTCAGTGGTCAAGCAGGACCCAGTTGAGATACCCAGAGGTCTATGACCTAGTGGTTGAGGGGGAGTCAAGTAGGACTCGGTGAACCAAGCAGGGTTCATGGGTTGTCAAGTAGGACCCCCAGCTGAAGGCCAATCCTTTAGTATCCGAATACTAGGCGTCGATTTTATGTGAGTCAGTTGTTGATAAGTCTTGAAAAGACTTAATTATTTCACCTATTTATTTAACATTATTTAGTAATTATTGGTTAGTTTGTTAGTATTATTTAATAATTTGATAACAATTCGTATTTTAGTTATGAATTTCAAAAGTACTTTATTTATGTAAGAAAACGATTGAAAATATTAATTAATTAAGGAATTTTGAAGTGTTTATAAATTCACTAAGCAGCCAGTGTATAAATGCTAGGCAATTAGCTGTTTAATGGTGCAGGAACAGGGCGTACTTGAGAAAAGAAGACAAATCCGAGTGAAAATTACAAAAGCCGAGAGAGATTTGGAAAAATCCGAGTGAGACTTCACAAAGCCGACTGAAAGGAGTCCAAGACCGACTGAGTGAGACTTCAAAGACACCGACTCCGAAAGAGAACAAGGACTCGGAATATTGCATGAAGAACCCGAACGCCAACTGCAGAATACCGATTGAATAATCAACTCGCTCAAGCGAGAGTTAAATTCGCTCAAGTGAAGGTCAAAAATTAGCTCAAGCGAAGCAATCACGCTTGAGCGAGAAAGCCATTCTGTATTACATATTTCCAATTCGCCCAAGTTTCGCCATAACGCTTAAGCGACAAAGCAACACTGCAGTGCAATTCCCGAATTCGCCCAAGCGAGAGTGTAGTCCGCTCAAGCGAGAACCCAGTAGCTGAAGCATAAAGGCAGTAATTTAAACACTGTTCCTTCCCTCCAACAACACACTCGACGCAGTGCAGTTTCCATCTTCCATTGCCTTCGCTTCTACTTGTACCTTAATAATTTAAGTAGTGAGCTGTTATTAGTTGGCACTGAGTTGTACATTAGCTAATGATGAGTTGTAATCTGCTAAGAGCTGAGCTGTGATTAGTTAGTTAAGTTTAGTCGTTAACTTAAGGTTTCGAAGTTATCAGTTTTAGTTAGTTAGTTTTTAGATAGAAGCCTATATATACTGATGAACATACTCTGTAAAAAAGGAGGGGAAAAACAGAGACAGAATATATAGAACAAATAATACACTTCATTTTTCCAATTCCAATCTCTCACTACATTTTTATCTCTCTAAACTCTCCCATCCATGTCTCTCTGTATTCCTTCGATGAATCCAACATCGATGGAGTTCTAAACCCCTAAGGTTGGGATTGCAAAGGTGAACAATGGAGTCTTGAAGTTGTGAGAAAGTAGATCGACTTCTAGATCCTGAGGCGAACAAGCTGAGGAGTGGAGCAGAATCGCTAGATTGACAAATCCAGAACTGATGAAGAACTTCGCCAGTGAAGAATCATGGTTGAAGCTTAGGTAACTTCCAGCTTTCTAACTAGTTCAGGCCTAATCAATTTAGGTGAATAGTTAGAGTTCAACCTCCAATTTCGCATTAGATTCTTAGGTTAATCGAGCACTTAAGGAATTAAGGTTCATTGCTTAAGGATTAGTGTTTTTCACCTAAGGAATTAGGGAATAACCACAAGCGGATTATCCTCTAGATTGTGAAGTTCGATTATACTTAATTGCTTGTTTCTTGAGGAAATTGTGAGATGAAGCAATCTTGACCTGCTTTCTTTTAATCACTTTTCATATTCATCTTAACTCTGTTTCTGAAAATACCAAAAACAACTAGAAAACATTAAAATCATAAAAACCGAATGAACTACCTGTATTTCGTGTTGGTTCAGCTTATACTAGTCCTAGATTGAGGTACTTACCATAATCCCTGTGGGACGATCAAATATTCTACAATTTTAACGACTGGTGCGCTTGCCATAAGTGTAAATCCGAGAGTCATATTTTGTTTTACTAAGATTTTCACCACCAAGTTAATGACTCGGGATTTTAGCATCAAGTTAATGGCGCCGTTGCCGGGGATTGTTGAGTAATATCAACAATCCTTGGACCGGTACTAGACTGAACCGTTTTACTTTTGTTTGCATTTAATACGTAGTTTCAAGTTTGTTTTTAGTAAAAGTATTTTTGTCATTTTCGTATAGATTTAGTCATAGCAGTGAATTGTTATTTTGTTTGACATTTGTTGTATGCAGTCAAGGAGCAGAGGAGAACCTTTCTTCTTTGATCCTGACATAGACTTGTTAGAACATAGACTAAGAAAAGAGAAAAAGCAAAAAGAAGAAAAAGAAATGGAACAGAGGAGAGTTACACTAGGTGACTACTCCAGGCCGACTGAAGAAGGATCGTAATCTAGCATCCTTAGGCCACCAATTTCAGCAAATAATTTTGAACTAAAACCAGCTTTACTGCAGTTGGTAAGAAATGAACAGTTCGGAGGAAGTGAGGTTGAGGATCCAAATTTGCATCTAGCAACCTTCCTCCAAATCTGTGACACGGTAAAAATGAATGGAGTCCCTGACGAGGCAATCCGACTGAGATTGTTTCCGTTTTCAGTGAGGGACCGAGCAAAAGCCTGGTTGCAGAGTCAACTGAGAGGCAGTATTTCCACCTGGGAGGATTTACAAAGGAAATTTTTGATTAAATACTTTCCTCCTTCTAAATATGCAAAGTTGCGCAATGAAATCACATGTTTTCAGCAAAGAGAAGGTGAGTCTTTGATGGAAGCATGGGATCGGTATAAGGAAAGCCTGAGGAGATGTCCTCATCATCAGATTTCTGATGTGCAGCAGGTGACTATTTTCTATAATGGTGTCAGGCCAGCTACCAGGGTCCTGATTGATGCCTCGGCCGGAGGCTCATTAACAACTAAAACTATAGAAGAAGCTATAGAGCTGATTGATGTGATGGCTTCTAATGAATGTTTGATTAGTGAGAGGAGCCAAGTCCCTAAGAGAGGGATATTAGAATTAGAAGCACAAGATGCTTATCTGGCTCAGAGTAAACTGATGACTCAGGCTTTGGAAAAATTAAGCATTCAGATTTCAGAACTCCAAAAGCCGAGTCAAGTTTCTATGATCAGTTGTGATTTTTGTGGTGGAGACCATGAGAATGGATTGTGTGATCCAAATGTGCCTTCCGAGCAAGTGAATTATATGGGGCAGCAACAATATCAAAGGAATTATCCTTCTAATTCTTTTAATCCTAATTACAGGAGCCACCCCAATTTTTCCCGGCAGAAAGGTCCATATTTGAATCAGAACATTCCACCGAGTCAACCCATAAATAGACCACAACAACCTTCTCACCCTCCTGTTAAAGAAAAATCCAAACTTGAGAATGTACTTTCTCAGTTTATTCAGGCCACTCAGGCCAGTTTTAAGAATCAGGAAGCGTCCATAAGAAATTTAGAAAACCAAGTAGGACAGCTTTCTAAATAATTAGCTGAGAGGCAAGCAAGAAATTTCCCTGGAGATACCGAGGTAAATCCAAGGGAACATTGCAAGGCCATAATTACTAGGAGTGGAAAAATTATTTCTCCATCTCCGAGTCAGGAAATAAGTTCAGAAAAAGAAATAATACAAGAAACCGAGCAGGACAATAAAAATGAAGTAGAAAATAAAAATGAAACAGAAAAAGAAAAAGAAAATAAAGTCCATCAAAAGAAAAAGAAAAAGGTTGATCTGATTCTGGAAGAAGCTTCTAAGCTGACTCCTGAAAAATTGAGGAATGCTCCATTTCCGCACAGGTTTAAAAAGCAAATAGAGGAGCAGAAGTTTGCTAGGTTCTTAGAGGTTTTCAAGAAACTTCACATTAATATCCCTTTTGCCGAGGCATTGCAGGAGATGCCTTCCTATGCAAAATTTTTAAAAGAATTATTGTCTAAGAAGAGGAAGCCTAGGGGGGATGAAATGATTACTCTCACTCAAGAGTGTAGCGCAATCATTCAAAAGAAACCATTTACCGAGTGGTAAATTGGTTATAATTGCTGAGTGATGTTATATTTACCGAGTGGTAAATTGGTTATAATTGCTGAATGTTGTTAAAATTAGCGAATGAGTTGAGTGATTTGTTAAAATGGCTGTGTTGATAGCTATGATTGTTGAGTGTGAGTTAATTGCCGAGTGAAAGGTGTAAATTGATGAGAAAGGAATCGGACGGAGTTTATACTCATATTTTATTTAAATTCCGTTCTAGATTAATTATGATGCTAAACACTCACCCTTGCTGTGGTTTTCAATTTTAGTAACCAGTGACAGGGAAGAGGTCGGAGCCATGGAGGTGCACCAAGTGGAGGATTGATGCCAAGGAACCGAGTGGTTTTGAAATGAATGTAATATATATATATATTGAGTTTTCTGAGTGATTCTATATGATTGAGTTGAACTAATTTTGAATTGGTATGCCGACTCATGTGAACATAAATTTGTTATGTAATCGGTATTAAATTTTCTTGAGTATTTGTTGTAGTAAGGTCGATTACTGGGTGAATCTAGCCGAGCAGATTCTGTCTTATCCGAGCGAGGGCCGGTTGATTTGGTGCTTATCTCGCTCGAGTATCCTGTCTCTTTTCGAGTAAAGATTAGAGAGCTTTTCCGAGTGAAGGAAGGATGGGATGTTCCCGAGTGAGCTATTGGCCGAGTGAACTATTTTGAGTGAAGCTTAAGAATGTATTCCGGGTGAGGTATACCCGAGAGAAACAGTTTCTGAGTGAATGAAAGCTAAGAGTTTTCCGAGTGATGAAATTGTAAGCTGTTATCGAGTGACACATAACCAAGTGGTCCTTTTCCGAGCGAAACCCTGACTCGTGAGTTTGGTTCGCCGTGTGGCATTCGCTCAAGCGAGTCGACACTCGCTTAAGCGAATCAGGGGCTCGCTCAAGCGATTGAACCCTGACTCTGTTTTCCTTCTTTCGCTATTTCTGAATAACTCTATTTTATTAATGGTTTCAGTTCCAAACAATTTTAGTCGGTTATTACTATTTTAGATATGATTTTATTATTTTGAATATATTTAATAAAAGTAATTATTATTTTATATTGAGACCGGGTGGATTTTTATTAAAAGTGAAAAATCTTTTATGAAAAATGAGAAAATTGACGCGGGTCATCACAAACGTGGCTTATCCCAACCCTAAGTATAACACATTCACCCCTTTAAACAGTAGGAGGGATCAGATCATGTACGAAGTTTATAATACAGGATTGCTCAAGCTACCCCCGTTTGGAGAACACTTAAAGGGCTCAGATGGGATAAAGTTTTATGAGTTCTACCGCACCTTTGACCATGGCACAGAAGACTGTTGGTAGCTTAAAAACCAAATTGAGCACCTGATCTGCCAAAGGTACTTAGAAAAACTCATTAATCAGAGAGGAGAGGCACCGCAAGAAACCAAGTAGAAGAGAGAATGAAAATCCCCGAGATAAGTAGAGCTACAGCCGCGAGATTACCCTCATCAAGAACGCGAGCGTTCCTGATCCCGCAGACCTGATGGTGTAAGAGATAACGGAAAGATAGTCATACATATTATTTTAAGGGCTTCCCTGGGTTCAGAGCTAAAATCCTGCACGGAGCTGAGTGGATTAATTTTATACAATGCCTCCTGAGTGCTGAAGATATTACCTTCAATAACTCAGACCTTCCCAAGGGTGTCCCAAACAGGGATGAGCCAATAATGGTTTGTAGAGTGCATTGTGGGAAGAGTATTGGTGGATAAGGGGAGTTCCAAAGACATCCTCCACTAGAAGGCCTACAAGCGGCTTCAGCTGCCTCCAAAATGGCTTAAAATGTATGATAGTGCTTTACTTAGTTTTACAGAGGACTCTGTGCAGGTGATGGGTTATGTCAAATTGAAGATAACCTTTGGGTCGGGATAGGACAATAGGGCGATGATTGTAACATCTCGGATATTTATAGAGAATTTTGTGAAGTGGAAAATATTAAAAATTGTTTTTAGGAATTTATTTGATATTTTTATGAATTATGGGTTAATTATAAAAGGTGTGATTAGAAGAAGAGAGGTTTAATTTAAATCTTTAAAGAAATTGTAAAGGAAATGGAGAAATGACCGGCTGAGTAGGTAACCGATTGAAAGTGACCGGTTGGGCAGGTGACCGGTTACCATGGGTTTAAATAAAGGTTTCTTTCTCTCAATTATTCATTGTTACGAGAACCTTCTTCTTCTTCTTCATTTGTTTCTCTTCTTCCTTTCCTTCCTCCATCGTCGAAGAGTTGTAAGCTTTGAAGGAAGGTCTCTTTTGCATCAAACCTTGAAATAGTTACATAGCTGAGACAGTGATTTCAAGGTGGTGGAACGAACACTGTGGAACGCTTGAGGAGGCTGGTGCTGGAACGGAGGAGGAACAGTGAACCCAATGATTGTTAAAGCATGGAACACAGGTAAATGGGGTGTTTGGGTTATAATTAATTAGAATTGGACACTGTCTGAGTTGTTGGAAAGACTAAACTGGGTAAGAGATGGTGCTGAGTGAAAATTATGTGAATATATGTATGAATGTATGTATGGATGTGCACTCCGATCGGTTTAGGATCGTGTGTGTGTGTGTGTGACTTAAGAAATATCTGATGTTGTTGCTGAATGAAAGCTGTGAATGTATAAGTATGCATGTATGTATGTGAACACCGATCAGTTTCTGATCGTGTGTATGTGACTTGAGAAGTATTTAATGTTATGATAATTGAGATAATACCGAATGAATTGTATATGAATGAGTATGGATTCATGTATGTGGACACCGATCAGTTTCTGATCGTGTGTGTGTGGCTTGAGCCGATTGAAATTAAAAATATTTAATGCTGTGATAATTGGTGTTTTATGGCAATGTAAAGTCGGGTTTGACAAGCAGGTCACCCGAGTGATGTTGTTAATGAGTCAGGTTTGACAAGTAGGTCGCCCGAGTAATAATGTGATGGATGGGCTTGACAAGTCGGTCGCCCTGTGATGAGAGCACATGCCAGTTTCTGGTAGTTGCATTTGTTGATTGATGATGATATGAAATGTGATTATGTGGTATGGGATGGCCGACGGTATATGTTACCCTCGTTTCTGGCTTCAGTGGTTAAGCAGGACCCAGTTGAGCTACCCAAAGGTCTATGACCCAGTGGTTGAGGGGGAGTCAAGCAGGACTCGGTGAACCAAGCAGGGTTCACAGGGTGTCAAGTAGGACCCCCAGCTGAAGGCCGATCCTTTAGTATCCGGATACTAGGCGTCAATTTTATGTGAATTAGTTGTGACAATTGATGATTTTGCCGAATGAGAATTTGATATATTTGATGAGTATGAATTATTGTACTTGCTGAGTAAGATGTCATATTATCTGAGTGAAAATTGATGAGTATGATGTTGTATCTGCCGAGGGCCAATCTGTTGTATTTGACGAGTGTAAATTGTTATATTTGCTGAATGAGGTTGAATATAATTGCCGAATATGAAGTATTATAATTGCTGAGCATGAATTGTTATGATTACCGAGTGTTAACTTGTTATAATTGCCGAATGAGATTTTGATATGTTTGCTGAGAATGATTTGATGTATTGCTGAGTGCAATTTACGTTATTACCGAGTGATGTATTGCTGAGTGCAATTGGTTTTAATTGCCGAATAAAAATTGGTTATAATTACTGAATAAGAATTGGAATATTTGCTGAGTATTTAGCGTATTTGCCGAGTGTAATTATATATATATATATATATTGCCGGGTGATTGTTATGTTTTCTGAGTGGAAAGTTGTTATATTTGCCGAGCGGAAGCTGTTTGCTGAATGTTGTTAAAATTGTAGAACGAGGATTGTTATATTGCTGAGAGAATTACTATAATGACAAGTGTAAATGGATATATTGCCGAGTGAGTGTATTACCAAGTGAGTTACTTGCTGAGTGAAATGTACAGTTTTGAGGATAAAGCAATTGGACGGAGTTTCTACTCGTATTTTATTTAAATTCCGTTCTAGATTAATTATGATGCTAAACACTCACCCTTGCTGTTGTTTTCAATTTTTAGTAACCAGTGACAGGGAGGAGGTCGGTGCCATGGAGGTGCGCCAAGCGGAGGATTGATGCCAAGGCACCGAGTGAATTTGAATGAAATTATGTAATATATATATATATATATATATATTGAGTTTTTCTGAGTGTGTGATGATATATGTTAATGGTATGTTGAATTAAATTTGATTCGGTCATGATTTGTGATGCTATTTGATCGGTGTTTATTTTATAAATGAATTTGCATTGTTGTAGCAGAGTTGACCACTTGGTGAATCTAGCCGAGTGGATTCCTTACCCGAGCGAGGGTCTATTAATTTGATGCCCATTTGAGTATCCCTCATTCTTTCCGAGAGAAGAATAGCCGAGAGACTCAATTCCGAGTGAAAAGATTAGAGTGTTTCCGAGTGAAGAAAGATAAGAGTGCTTCCGAGTGAAGGACAAAGTGTTTCTGGGTGAGGATATGAGTGAACCTTTTCTGAGTGGAAGTTAAGCTGTCCCGAGTGAGAGATGACCGGGTGAGAGGATTATTTCTGAGTGAACCCTGACTGTTTTCTTTCTTCCGCTGTTCTTAAATAACTATTTCATTAATGGTATTTTGAATCGGTTTCAGTCGGTAATTGCTATTTTAAGTGTGATTTTACTACTTTGAATGTATTTAACAAAAGTAAAGATTTTTATGTTAAGACTGAGTGGATCTTTATAGTAAAACGTGAAAAATTATTTTGGAAAAATGAAAAAATTGACGCGGGTCGTTACAGTTGGTATCAGAGCGGTTCTCTCTAGAGCCGAGTGGATGGGCGAACCGAGTGAATGTATGAGTCCTATACTGGACTATTTTTTGCATTTTATTGCATTGGACTTGTGATTGTTTGTGCAGCTTGGCATCATTCCCTTGGCACTTCAGTGGCGTTGTGTTTTATGTGAGGTAATTATCCGACTCCCTGGTAGAGTATTGGTTAATGGTGAAGTGTTTATTCAGTATAGAATTATTTTATGGTTGGGAATTTAGTTCTGATGGAGGAGACGGTTTCTTCTCAGAATATTCTAAATTAATGAGTAGGATCGAGTCAGGTCCCACTCTTGATAAATTCCTGAAAAGGAATCCCCCTGCTTATAGAGGAGGACACGATTACGGTGGGATGTATGTTTGGATAAGGGAAACCGAGTAAGCTTTTGAGTATTCTGAGTGCTCGGAGGAGCATAAAGTACAGTTTACAACTTATCAGTTAGAGAGGCTAGGATATGGTGGTTTCAGACTAAGGTACAGATAAAGACGACGAGTGAGTCGCTAGTGTAGGAAAATTTTCGAGTGGTTTCTTGTCAAGTACTTCTCGGATAATTAGAAAATTTGAAAGGAAATGGAATTTGAGGTTGGAATAGGGCTGAGTGTTAATGGCCGAGCACACTACTAAGTTTGACGAGCTGTGACTTCTATCATTTTTTTTCTCACTGGAAGGAACCGAGAGTAGTGAGTGTTCCAAGTATAAGGCAGGATTGAGAATTAGAATTCGCAGTGTGATTATGCCGATTGAGATTTAGGATTATCCGATTCTGGTGGACAAGGATATGCTGACCGAGGTAGTGCAATTACAGAGGACCCTCCAGTCGGAAGATAAAAGGTCGTGAAGGTGAGAGGATCCAGTTTCAAGAAAATGGATCGGTTCTTTCAAAGCGGTAAGTTTTCCGCTACGTCTTCTTTCTCTTCTGGTCGGATTTCTACAGGTCTATCTGGTAATCGGTCGGGTAGCCGAGTGCGTTATAGTCGTGGCTGAGCCATATTATAAAACACTATCTGACTGGACAAATTGTTTGTTTCCTATGTGGATAACCGAGACACCTTAGGTCTGATTGCCCACAGAGGCAGCAACCGAGTGGGCATGGTAACCGAGCCAACACTTCTGGGACTCGGATGCTAATTTGTCCAAGAGGAGGTTAAATCCTGTGATGAAATGGGAATAGTAAATGCGTTAATAGCTATGAGTTTGTTAGAATAATGGAGTTTGATATCTATGAAATAAATGGATGAATACTTTGATATGATTATTCTTAGGAGGGATGAATCCCCTTATACATTTCTACCTGGTCAGAATGACGATTGATTAATAGACGTTGGGAGAAATTCTGAGTAGGTGATGGAGGATGGTGTAATAATACCGAATAAGTTGAAGGTAAGAGTCGAAGGGTAGTCGGTATAAATTACTGCTAGATTGTGGAGAGAAGAGATGACCTAAAAAAGAAGTCGGATGACTTGAGTTCTTACCAAGATATACTGAGTGGAGAATTTTCGAGTGAATAATGTCTGAGAGAAGTACTCCCAAGTGAAGAAAAGCTGATTTCGAATGAGTACTTCTCGGGTCGAGATGTTTCTGATTAGTGAATTCCCGAGCGGGGTATCTCCAAGTCGGGTGCGATACTTCCGAGTGAAAATGGATGTGATTCTGAGTGAATGAAGAATAATATAATTTTGAGTCCGACTTCAAACGAATCTTCTATTGGAAGGGAATAATTCCGAGTGAAAGAAGGCTAGCATGTTTCCGAGTGAAGCATGTTTGAAATAAGACTTTCCAAATGAAGAAAGGGATCTCATTTCGAGTAAGATCTTTCTAAGTGAGAGAACTACTTCCGAGTGAAACATAACTGAGGGAATCACTCCCGAGTAAAGAAAAATTGTGTCCGAATGAAACCCTTTTGAGTGAGACATTTTTAGTTTCTGAGTAGTATGGAACCGATTGGGATCTACCGATTGAGTCTTTTCCAGGAATAGTGTTTCTGGACAAAGAAAGACTTCAACTTCGATTGAGCATGTTCCGAGTAGCCAATTCCGGGGAAAGTAAATATCCAAGTGGTGAATTCATTTAATTCGTGCTCGGGCGTCTTAAAAATGGCCGAGAGCTTATGCTCGGGTACGTCATCGAGATGGTCTTTGACTCCGAGTGATATTCCTGAGTGGAAAAATTTATTAGAGAGGGTTGAATATTGACTTTGAATGATCCTTTCAGTTGCAAAACCTCCAAGTGAAGCACTTTCGAGAGGAATATTTTGAGTAAAGAAAGGCTTTGACTCGGGCAGAGATATATCCGAGTAATATTCTCGAGGTAATTGGATTAACCAAAGGTAACGATGGAATTTGGAGACTCCAAAATCGAGTGTTGGTGTAATGTGATCTGAGTGCTTGTAGACCGATTGATCCAGAGTGTTCACTTCTTGGCTATGAACAGGTTGCCTTGATCCGAGAGAAAAAGAAGATGGCCCAAGACCGACTGAAAAGTTGTTATGATAATCGGCATAGACCACTTGAATTTCAGGTGGTTGACTGGGTGTTTCTGAAGATTTCACCGACCAAAGGTGTAGGTCGAATAAGCTTAATCCGAGATACATCGGATTGTATCAAATATTGAGAGGATCGGTGATGTTGTTTACCGACTGGATCTTCCCCAGTCGTTAACTAATATGCACAATGTGTTTCACGTGTCACAACTCCGGGTGAATATTCCATATGATTCTATGATTGTGCCGAGTGACTCTTTTGAATTGGAAGACCTGACGGGGGAAGTTACACCGATCGGTATTGAGGAGTATCAGACCAAACAGTTAAAAAAAACAAGGAAGTGCCATTGGTAAAGGTGAAGTGACAGAATTTGAATGGGGTAACCTACACTGGGGAAGTTGGAATCGGACATGAGATGGGTGTACCCCAATCTTTTCCAATAGGTGTGTTGATTTCGGGGACAAAATCCCTTTTTAGGGGGGGTGGATGTAACATCCCGGATATTTATAGAGAATTTTGTGAAGTGGAAAATATTAAAAATTGTTTTTAGGAATTTATTTGATATTTTTATGAATTATGGGTTAATTATAAAAGGTGTGATTAGAAGAAGAGAGGTTTAATTTAAATCTTTAAAGAAATTGTAAAGGAAATAGAGAAATGACCGGCTGAGTAGGTAACCGGTTGGAAGTAACCGGTTGGGCAGGTGACCGGTTGCCATGGGTTTAAATAAAGGTTTCTCTCTCTCTCTCTCTCAATCATTCATTGTTACGAGAACCTTCTTCTTCTTCTTCATTTGTTTCTCTTCTTCCTTTCCTTCCTCCATCGTCGAAGAGTTGTAAGCTTTGAAGGAAGGTCTCTTTTGCATCAAACCTTGAAATAGTTACATAGCTGAGACAGTGATTTCAAGGTGGTGGAATGAACACTGTGGAACGCTTGAGGAGGCTGGTGCTGGAACGGAGGAGGAACAGTGAACCCAACAATTGTTGAAGCGTGGAACAGAGGTAAAGGGGTGTTTGGGTTATAATTAATTAGAATTGGACACTGTCCGAGTTGTTGGAAAGACTAAACCGGGTAAGAGATGGTGCTGAGTGAAAATTATGTGAATATGTGTATGAATGTATGTATGGATGTGCACACCGATCGATTTAGGATCGTGTGTATGTGTGTGTGTGTGACTTAAGAAATATCTGATGTTGTTACTGAATAAAAGCTGTGAATGTATGAGTATGCATGTATGTATGTGAACACCGATTAGTTTCTGATCGTGTCTATGTGACTTGAGAAGTATTTAATGTTATGATAATTGAGATAATGCCGAATGAATTGTATATGAATGAGTATGGATGCATGTATGTGGACACCGATCAGTTTCTGATCGTGTGTGTGTGGCTTGAGCCGATTAAAATTAAAAATATTTAATGCTGTGACAATTGGTGTTTTGTGGCAATGTGAAGTCGGTTTTGACAAGCAGGTCACCCGAGTGATGTTGTTAATGAGTCAGGTTTGACAAGCAGGTCGCCCGAGTGATAATGTGATGGATGGGCTTGACAAGTCAGTCGCCCTGTGATGAGAGCACATGCCAGTTTCTGGTAGTTTCATTTGTTGATTGATGATGATATAAAATATGATTATGTGGTATGGGATGGCCGACGGTATATGTTACCCTCGTTTCTGGCTTCAGTGGTCAAGCAGGACCCAGTTGAGCTACCCAAAGGTCTATGACCCAGTGGTTGAGGGGGAGTCAAGCAGGACTCGGTGAACCAAGCAGAGTTCACGGGGTGTCAAGTAGGACCCCCAGCTGAAGACCGATCCTTTAGTATCCGGATACTAGGCGTCAATTTTATGTGAATTAGTTGTGATAATTGATGATTTTGCCGAATGAGAATTTGATATATTTGATGAGTATGAATTATTGTACTTGCTGAGTAAGATGTCATATTATCCGAGTGAAAATTGATGAGTATGATGTTGTATCTGTCGAGGGCCAATCTGTTGTATTTGACGAGTGTAAATTGTTATATTTGCTGAATGAGGTTGAATATAATTGCCGAGTATGAAGTATTATAATTGCAGAGCATGAATTGTTATGATTACCGAGTGTTAACTTGTTATAATTGCCGAATGAGATTTTGATATGTTTGCTGAGAATGATTTGATGTATTGCTGAGTGCAATTTATGTTATTACCGAGTGATGTATTACTGAGTGCAATTGGTTTTAATTGCTGAATGAAAATTGGTTATAATTACTGAATGAGAATTAGAATATTTGCTAAGTATTTGACGTATTTACCGAGTGTAATTATATATATATATTGCCAGGTGATTGTTATGTTTTCCAAGTGGAAAGTTGTTATATTTGCCGAGCGGAAGCTGTTTGCTGAATGTTGTTAAAATTATAGAATGAGGACTGTTATATTGCTGAGAGAATTACTATAATGACAAGTGTAAATGGATATATTGCCGAGTGAGTTACTTGCTGAGTGAAATGTACAGTTTTGAGGATAAAGCAATCGAACGGAGTTTCTACTCGTATTTTATTTAAATTCCGTTCTAGATTAATTATGATGCTAAACACTCACCCTTGCTGTTATTTTCAATTTTTAGTAACCAGTGACAGGGAGGAGGTCGGAGCCATAGAGGTGCGCCAAGTGGAGGATTGATGCCAAGGCACCGAGTGAATTTGAATGAAATTATAATATATATATATATATATATATTGAGTTTTTCCAAGTGTGTGATGATATATGTTAACGGTATGTTGAATTAAATTTGATTCGGTCATGATTTGTGATGCTATTTGATCGGTGTTTATTTTGTGAATGAATTTGCATTGTTGTAGCAGAGTTGACCACTTGGTGAATCTAGCCGAGTGGATTCCTTACCCGAGCGAGGGTTTATTAATTTGATGCCCATTTGAGTATCCCTTATTCTTTCCGAGAGAAGAATAGCTGAGAGACTCAATTCTGAGTGAAAAGATTAGAGTGTTTCCGAGTGAAGAAAGATAAGAGTGCTTCCGAGTGAAGGACAAAGTGTTTCTGGGTGAGGATATGAGTGAACCTTTTCTGAGTAGAAGTTAAGCTGTCCCGAGTGAGAGATGACCGGGTGAGAGGATTATTTCCGAGTGAACCCTGACTGTTTTCTTTCTTTCGCTGTTCCTAAATAACTATTTTATTAATGGTATTTTGAATCGGTTTCAGTCGGTAATTGATATTTTAAGTGTGATTTTACTACTTTGAATGTATTTAACAAAAGTAAAGATTTTTATGTTAAGACCGAGTGGATCTTTATAGTAAAACATGAAAAATTATTTTGGAAAAATGAGAAAATTGATGCGGGTCGTTACAATGATAGTGAAATGCCTAGTTGTTGACTTCCCCAACTCGTACAATGCCATTTTGGGGCGTCCGTTGCTCAATTCACTCAGCACAATCGTCTTAACCTTACACCTCACCACGAAACTCTTACTAGGAGATGGACGTATCGGAGTTGTTCTTGTCGACCCAAAGGTCGCTTGGGAAAGTCTCCTACCCAGAGAGGCCTTTATAGTAGAAGAAAATGTGAAAATAGGGTTTGACCCCAGGGACGAGATGGAGCACGAATGGCCACAGCTAGTAGAGTCCTTGAAGCTAGTACAGGTAGGATCTAGTCCTAGTTAGTGCACCTGTGTCAGCGTAATGCTAGACCAAGACTTGGAGACATCTTTTGTCGTATTTTTGAAGGCCAATACAAACCTTTTTGTATGGAGCCCATCAGACATGCCAGGAATCGACCCGGGTGTCCTATGTCACTCGTTGGACATCAACCCTGAGGCCAAACCTGAGCACAGAAGCAACGAAAGCTAGGTCCAAACATAAGAGCAACGATAAAGGAAGAAACAGACAAACTGTTGACAGCTAATTTCATTTGGGAGGTTAAATATCCAACCTAGCTCTCCAATGTGATCATGATGAAAAAGACGAGCAACAAATGGAGGATGTACATGGATTTCACCTACTTGAATAAGGTATGTCCTAAGGATCCCTACCTTTTGCCCAATATTGATCGTTTGGTAGATAATACCTCATGATATCAGGTGTTGAGCTTTATGGACGAATACTTATGTTTCAACCAAATATAAATGGACCTGAGAGAAGAAGAAAAGATAGTCTTCATAACCAAAGGGGTAAATTTCTGCTACCAAATAATTCCATTTGGATTGAAGAACATTGGTGCTAACTACCAGAGGTTGGTGGACAAGATTTTTGCCAAGCAGATTGGCAGGAACATGGAAGTCTATGTGGACAACATGGTGGCATGGTGGTAAAAATAGCTATGTGCAAACATTACGTGGAGGAATGAAATGACAGTTAACTCCCATATGACACATGTTTTCCTCTAAGTCCCTCTCCGCTCTCACTCAGATTGGTTCTCTTACTCGAATGTGCATCTCACTCAGATTGGTTCTCCCACACAGATGAATCTCTCACTTAAAAGAGCCTCTTACCCAGATTGGTTCTCTCTTGGAACACTTCTCTTGCTTAAGAGCTATCTAACGACAATCAACCTAAGGATATGTCCACACGACCCTTAGTCACTTGGTTCGGCTCTACATTTGAAACTCGTGACTGAGGTGCTCCTGTTCCCCTCGGATTAAAAGATGGCCCTACAATATCCTTTTTTCCCTTATTTTAGGCAAGAATAAGGGAGATTTTGATTCCCTCTTTGATCTTAGACGAATTCATCTTGGGCCTGGATCAAAGACCCTCAATCTTTTTCCTTTTTACCGTTGTATTAGTACAACCTCGAGACCTCTATTTGTATTTTCCAAATGGCACATTATTGAATGAAATATAGCCCTAATTTTCCTAGAGTAATTCTCTAGAGTTTTTGTGTATTTAAGGTTCTCATTGTGAACACATAGTTATGAGAATTCTAATTTTAATCGTCTTATCCTGATCTCTTTTCTTTTTTTCAATTGAAAACAAAGAAGAAAAATTACACCGCACACTCGTTCCCATGATAATAGTGTCTTCTCACAACTTTCCTTTTTCACATTCTTCGGCCATTTCAAACCATGTCATACTTTAAAATGGACCAAACACAAATAACTCGTAGTCCCAATGCTTTTCGCTTTCAAGTTGTGATATTTAAAACTTGGAACATAGAAAGTACTAACACGAGAAATATGCAAAGGTAACAATGATATTCATTTGAAGATGCAACACAAAAATGAAGTTCCATGCAATGAAGTGCAAAACATACAATTTTCCTTCTTCACTACAAACTCTTCCTTACCCCTTCTAATGAAACTTCCCACTCAATACTCGTTTGAGAAATTCCTGTCAATAAGAACCAAACATGGTTACTTTAAGCAAAATCAAACATGTTGGTGTAGAAATCACATCTATTGCAGGCTCTAGTAGTTAAAAAAATCTAGGGTAAGTAAAAAAAAGGAAAATACAAAGTTAGACTTAGGCTTGGAAAAACAATACTATTAGAAGTTATATTGATTCATACCCGAGTCATTGTGGAGCATTAGGAGTGTGAAACCCTAAAGGTAGGCCTAAATAATGAAGGGTGTGTAAATCATGTGAAGGAGTAAGGAAACATGACAAGATTAGTGAGGAGCTAGGATAATTTTAAGGATTCTGTGCTTGTTGAAAAGGCTAAAAAATGATGCTTCTTCACCATTCCATCCACTTTACAGCATAAACATCTTTCTCCATCTTTTTCCACTATCATGATTTCATAATTCTACAAAATCAATGTCATTTTTTTGTTGCTTTTGGAAATTCAGACTCGTAGATTTGAAAGACAAAGAGACAGTGAGGTAGTGAAGTTTGGAATATGGGGGAAAGAATGACACTTTAGATTAAAGCCCCAAAATGATGTCATTTAGCCATATGGAAGACCTCTATGTCACTTACTATGACACATACGCAAAAAGCTAACTTTGTAGAAAAAGAGTTAATAGCCGGACTTAACTGAAAGACGTTTTTTGAGGCCAATGTTTTATTATAATCTTTTTACATTTAGGGATTAAAATGTAAGGTCACATCTAGATCGAGGATGTAAATGTCATTTTACTGCTATAATTCACATTCTCAAGTAAAGCTGCATTACTTATTTTTTTAATTAAACATGTTTTGTCCAGTAATTACAATTAGGGTGAATTATACATTCTTGAAAAAAAGTGCTAAATCTCTTTCCCTTTCTTTAATAGTATAAATGTCTTAATCATGTAATAATTGAGTTTGACTCCTATCCATTCCTTAAAAATTTTAACATCTCCGGTTTGTATCATCAGCAAATGACATGTGCCATTCAAAATAATTAACACTTAAGGGTAAAACTTAAGAATAAATTACAAAATTATACTTATGACTTTGTTACCATCCTTGCTCTCATTTTTCTATTTCCATATGTGTCCCTTTGCTTCTTCGTGCATCTTCTTAGACTTGACCTTGTGCTTTACCAATTTTTGGTTTTGGTCCCTTAAATTTTCTTTCATTGATTTTAGTCCTTATTATAACATCCTTAATTTTTAAAATAATTTTCAATACATCAAATAAATTTTTCGCAATTAATTTAAAATTTCTAAAACATGAGTCGGATTCCACCATCCGGTGCCGGTTATACCTCAGTCCGACTGGCTCATTTTAGAATACAAATAAATACAATTAAACTTTTCATAAATAATTCCAAGAGCTAAACAAAATCTGAATTAATAATATCATTGTCACTTTACAAAAGCCGACCGGCCATTTAATAAAAATGTACAATCGGTAATCACAGGAGCCGGCCAAGGCTTCTACCCAAATAACTATACACACTATGTATAGTGCATGCTAATACATAATGCTCCAGTCGGTTGAGTGACTTCAAACGCCATCACTGTGTCCTCTATCCACTGTAAAAATAATAAGTAGGGAGTGAGCATAAACATATCAAATAATAGTTATTGAATTGGATTAAAAGTCCAATCCATAACTATACAAATAACATATACCGAGCCATATAAAACAACATAAACAGTATACTATTCTCAATAACATATATATCAATGCACACAGGTACTCATTCAGATAAATCCATTATTAAGTCTTTTAATTGTGTTGCAACACTGGCTCCCCGAGCCATAACTCAGCTCTCAGCTAAACCGGCCGTTTTACTGGTACCAAACCGTTTACACCCTTATGTGACACCATCACTCTCAGTGACAACAGTGAGTGCCACGGGCTAAACCGTTTACACCCTTATGTGACACCATCACTCTCAGTGACAACGGTGAGTGCCACGGGCTAAAACCCCGAGCCCCGCTCAAGAGGTTGCCTTGAGTCCCACCCAAGGTCTTTTGTCTTTTGCCTTGAGTCTCACACAAGGTCTTTTGTGGAAACCACATCATATTTCATATTCAATCATCACACATGCATCTCAAGCATATACATAGATATCATGAAAAATTCATGAATCATCATCCATCACATATATCTCTCATGAACTCAATATCATTATTATAAATGGAAGATATATAAATGTAAAATATCGTTCAGCCGGGGTTTCAATAACAATATATGCACATAACACATATAAACATCATAACTATAACACCCCACATCCATTCATAAACTATCTATTTGAAATGTAATGCTCCCCCTACCTGGAATAAAGAGTTCTTGCAGCTCTTAAAGCTATATTCCAATTCACAGCTTGTAAATTCCGACTGGAATTTCAGCTTCGTGCCAGTTCAGAGATTTCTTCGTAAAGAGAAGAAATGGAGTTTGATTCCTTCTTCGTTAATGGCTTTTAGTAAGAGTTTGAAGAGAAAGATTGTGGATGATGTTTTTCACTTTTCAAAGTCTTTAATCTTATCCAACAGTAATTGATATTTATATTGTTCATGCAAAAGAGACGTGAACAATAAAAAGATATCTGCTGTAGGTTTTCTTCAGATGATGAATAAGGAATAAGCATTTAATGAAAAGGGACAACATATAAGAAAAGGTCCCATACTTAGAAAATATCAGAAAAAGAATCTGTTGAAAGGTATAAGAATAGAGTGACGTGGAAAGTATTCATAATTAAAATAATCAATAATTTTGACTCGGTTTCGTCTTGGGCACATCTTTTCCGAGTAAGCTGATGCTAAATCTCCGAGTCATTATTTTGATGTTAAAACTCCGAAGATTTATGCTTTGGCAAGTGCACCAGTCGTTAAAATTGTATTATATTTGATCGTCCCACAGGGATTGTGGTAAATACCTCAATCTCAGACTAGTACAAGCTGAACCAACACAAGGCACAGAAAGTTCATTCGGTTTTTGTTGTTTTAATGTTTTCTAGTTGTTTTTGTATTTCCAGAAATAGTGTTAAGATGAAATGTGAAAGGTGATTAATAGAAAATAGGTCAGGATTGCTTCGGTTTACAAATTCATCAAGAAACATGCAATTAAAGTATAATCAAACTTCATAATCCAGAGGACAATCCGCTTGTGGTTATTCCCTAATTCCTTAGGTGAAAAACACTAATCCTTAAGCATTAGACCTTAATTCCTTAAGTGCTCAATTAACCTAAGAATCTAATGCAAAATTGGAGGTTGAACTCTAACTATTCACCTAAATTGATTAGGCCTGAACTAGTTAGAAAGCTGGAAGTTACCTAAGCTTCAACCATGATTCCTCACTGGCGAAGTTCTTCATCAGTTTTGGATTTGTCAATCCAGCAAAATAGATCCACTCCTCAGCTTATTCGCCTCAGGATCTAGAAGTTGATTTCCTCACTCAAACCTTCAAGATTCCATTGCTAACCTTCAAAATCCCAACCTTAGGGATTTAGAACTCCATCGACTTTAGTTCCATCGAAGGAATGTGGAACGTCATGGAGGAGAGGATTTAGAGAGAGAAAGAAAGTAGAAAGATGTTGGAAATGGAAAATGAATTGTATTCTATGTACTCTGTTTCTACTTCTATTACAGAATATGTACAAGCATATATATAAGCATCTACCTAACTAACGAACTTAACTAATCTCTAGGAAAGCTGAGTTAATAATTAAACTAACTAATTAATTACATAATTACGAAATAAATAACTAATTACAGCTCAACATTAACTAATTACAGCTCAACACTTAAATTACTAAGGTACAAAAGTAGGAGGGAAGGCAATATGAACAGCACTGGTGCCGAGTGTCTTTTTGGAGGGAATAGTCGGTGTTTAAATGACTGCCTTCACTCCTGAGCATGCAGAGCTCTCGCTTGAGTGTCATGGATTATTCAATCAGTATTCTGAAGTCTCGCTCGGGTTCTTTATTCGGTATTCGGTTCCCTTTTTCAGTCGGTGTCTTGAAGCATTTCCCAGTCGGACTTTTGGAGTTTTACTCGGATTTGTGAAATCTCACTCGGCTTTTTGGAATTTCACTCAGATTTTCCTTCTTAGCTTGAACGCAACCTGTTCCTGCACCAATAAACACATAATTGCCTAGCATTTGTACGCTGGATGCTCAGTGAAATTATAAATAATCATAAACTCTTAACTATTCAATGTTTTTAATCATTTTCTTACATAAATAAAGCACTTTTGAAATAAATAATTAACATACGAATTGTTAACTATTTATTAACTAATGACGCCAAACTAAACAATAATTAATGAATTATGTTAAATTAAAATCGAAATAATTAAGTCTTTTCAAGACTTATCACATCCCCAAACTTAAGACTTGCTTGTCCTCAAGCAAATACTCAAATTAATTAACTAATCAAGCTGTTATTCAACACAATCAACCTTTCCTTAACTTAGTTCATGCTATAATTATTGAATACCGACCATGCTTTCTTTTCGCAATTTCTAAAAATATACTAACTTACACCTCCTTTGGGAAACAAACTGTTGATGCTTTCCTTACTGGGTCGGTGTTTCACTCTTCTCTCAGTGTATAGGGTAAATAGAATGCACTTATCACCTGCATACTTGTTAGATAAACATAGGCTTACAACAGTTCTAAACATCATGAAATATGCCAACGCAATCGGATCAGTGAGGGCTTTATAGGCTTATAATGGGGCTGGGCTACAGGCTCTATTATTGTTTTCCAAGTCAGTGACGGGTTACAAGATGTATCCACTGATGCCTTGACTCAATTTTAACTTAATTTCCTCTACTTAGCAAGCTCTATTATTTTCCGAGTGAATGCTAACTTAACAACTTTCGGTGCTTTGCACTTTTTTTTTCAGTCCTTTGGACTTTTCTTTTCTTTTCTTTCATCTTTCATCTTTTTCCGATCAAAATTTTTTTTTTTCTTGTGGTGCTTTGCACCTTTTTTTCTTGCTGATTTTTTTCATTTTTCTTCTCGGCTTTTCTATTTCTCCCTTCATTTCTCTATTTATTCATCTATAACCAAGGTCGGAGTGTGTCCTTAATTACTGTTAGGCACACTCTTCATCCCCAAACTTAGAACTTGCTAGTCCCTAGCAATAAGTAAGACTGAGCAATTCATCAGTGGAACATCCAGGGGTAAATCAGTCAGTTTTTTCTAGATATATAGGCTTGTAACGTTAGGTGAATAAACAGAATAAAAGGGTCTCAGGCTCAAACATAATTGTTGGGTCAAAGGATAATTTAAAATATTAGGAAGGCTAATTTTTGGCCCTGGCTAATTTAACAAAGAAGGCCTTCGTCATTTCCAATTGGCAGGCATAAAACCAATTAGCAAGCACTAAAGCAAATTCTATCTCACTAACTAGCATGCAAATTCACTCGGAAAAGAATAAATAAAGGCTCAAAAGCTACGAATGTAACAGTTAATCAGCCAGTCATGTCCCCAAACTTAATGCAAGATTATAAGTCAGATTGCTAACTAGCATGCCGAGTAACAATTAATTAATTATGAAAAATAGCTATGGACAGGGATCATGAGTCAAGCAAAGCCGATCAATTAATTTATCCGATTAAAGCCTGAGAATCAGCAAGAATTAAATATTTAAGATGGATTTTAAATTAAACACAGTTAACATAGGTTATTAAAGAATGAGTCGGAAAATTAGAATACTTCCCTTTTTACCTGATTGGCAGTGCATGGAAAGCATTTGTTTGGAATGGCATGCATGGATTTAACAATACTATTGAGAAAAGAAATAATAACAAACAATTTATCAAAAATATAAGGTTCCATTACAACTGAAAGAAAGGGAATTCATTGTTCAAGAAAATATTTAAATAAAGTCACTACACAGAAACATCCTAACATAAACAGAGACCGAGTGGAAAATAAAATGCTCAACCCACTACCTCAGAGATACGTAAAAGGACGCTGAAATATTGGCGCGTAAACGCCCAATTTAAATCATACATAAAGCATCAGGTATAAAATTTGCTCAAGTGGATCATTATTCGCTCAAGCGCCAAATAAACAGTATCAGCGATCTTCAATATTGGCACTCACGCTCAAGCTCCCAGCAGCACGCTTAAGCGGAAAAATAAACAGTAAATCCTTTCTTCTCGATCGCGCTCAAGTGAGAGCTTGAGGCGCTTAAGCGTGGGACTTATCTACCAAAGCATGGTCAGCGAGGGGTCAAACGTGGATTCTTTTCTTTCAGGCTCAAAGCGTGAGAGTGTGCGCTCAAGCGCGTAACACAATAGAAGTTATGCACCATGAAAGGAACGAGTGGATGAGGGACGGGTGGATGAAGTGACGAGTGGATGCAAGAACGATTGAAAAAGAGATAGGGTGTGGGGATGAAAAACTGAGTGACAGGTGAGGAACGAAAAAGAAAGAGTGACCGAGTGGATGAAAGACGAGTAAAAATGAGGGTGAATAAAAAAGAACGAGTGGAAGAAAGAACAAACAAAAAAGAATGAATGAAAAAGATTCCGAGTAAATGGGAACACCGAGTGGATGAAAAAGGAGTGAATGAGAAAATTACGGAGAGATGGGTGAAGGAACGAAATAGAAATCATGTCGATTGAGAGAATGAGTGAACAAAACACTGAATGAAAAGGATACTGAGTGAATGAATACCGAGTAGATCATAGAACGAGTGAAAGAATGAATAGAATAAAGTAAAGTACAAGAGAAACGAGTGTGACAATGAATGGATGAGTGAACAACTGTAGTGAGATACGAGTGAACAGAAAAGCGAGTGGGAGAAAGAACGAATGAAAGTAAGATTGAGTGAAAGAAAGAACGAGTGAAAGAATGAATAAGTGGAAAAGATCGGGTGAGGAACGAGAGGAGTGAGGGAACCGAGAGAATGATTGACCGAGTGAATGAAGAGTGACAGAAGTGAAAGAGACCGAGATGGAGAGACGAGTGGATAAGTGAAAGTGACCGAATAAATGACAGACGAGTGGAAGATTGACAGAGTGAATGAAGGACGAGTGAAATAGAGTGACCGAATGAATGAAGGACGAGTGGGAGAGACGAGTACAAGTTATACCGGGTGGATGAAGAACCAAATGAAAAATGAGGTGAAAAACGAAAGTCAGAATGAAATGGAGTGACTGAGTGAGAAAGACGAGTGAATGCAAGAACAACTGCGGAGAGGTCCGAGTGAACAGAATACCGAATGGATGAAGAAGACGATTGAGTGACAAAATGAGTGGACGAAAGAATGAGTGAATGAAAGGCCGGGTGAACAAATAACAAATGTAGAGAGATCAGGTGAGGAAACCAAAAGACTGACAGAATGAGAGATCGGAAAAATAAAGGACAGGGTGACACAAGTTACCCTTCATCATCTAACCCCCTTCATCAACGACCTGAAACCATTTATTAACGTACCCCCCCTTTGTCCAACATCAAAGTTTGGGAGGCTGTTAGAATTTTCCAATCGGAAAAGGGTCAAGCATGAGTAACAGCACATCCTCAGGCCTGATTGCCACTCTCGCTCACGCTAATTAAACATTCGCTCAAGCGTGAAACAACAGCAGAAGCTTCTCGCCTGAACTCAATTGGTTTCGCTTGAGCAAGCAGACAAATCTTTAGTAATTTGCATTCTTGTATTAAATTCGCTTAAGCGCAACGTGTTTCGCTCGAGCGAAATGAGAGAGATGACTGCATTCTCTTAAGCTCACATTGAATTCGCTTGAGCGAATGGAAGGAATTGGCATTAGACCCCATTCACGCTTAATTCCTCTCTCTTCTTCTTCTTCTTCTCTTTCTCTTTTCTTTTATATTTTTCTCTTCTTCTTTTTTTCAAAAACTTCTCTTACTACTTTATTTATGTACAAGAAAAAAAAACATAGGCTCATCCTCCAGGATCCCATTTCTTATGACCATACACTCTTGGTCTTTTTACTCCTTGTTTTTCTTTGTCATGTTTAAAGCTAATGCTCAACATAACTTTCCTCCAATCTTTATTTTTCCAAACTTTCTGCTTTTTCTTCTTTTTCTTTTCTTCACTCTTTTTCTTTTTCTGTTTTGTGTTAGTCTTCTTCTTTTTATGCCATAAGCAATGTTCTTCTTGACTTGATGATTCACGTTTCCTTTTGATTTCCATAGCTGCAGTAGTCACCACTAGCAACCGCTCCTCATAACATTGCTGAATTTCGTCTTCTTTTATATTCTCAACATCTACACATGTTAACTCTTCTTGTGCATGAACTTCTACTTCTTTCTTTGTGTTCACACTTGGCTCTAACAAAATTTCAGTATCATTATTATGTTGCCAAGATATGGTTTCTATCTCAGCTAAGACCTCAACCTCTTCTATCACTTCTTGCTCAATAATAGTATCTAATTGATTTTTAGGTTCCTCAATAGCTTCTGTTGTCATTTGTTCAATCTGTACTCCTACAACACTTGCATCATCAAAGAAATTATTTAATGACAACTCTTGCTCTTGTTCTTCTTCAGACCAATCTTCTTCATTCCAATCATCAAAGAATGCTTCACTAGATACACTATCATCTTCCACTTTTAAAGTATAATCCATATCACTTTCTTCTTCACATTCTTCAATTGACTCTTCTTCCATCAAATATCCCTGAACTTCCTTATTTTCTTCTTCTTTTGTTTCTACATCAACTTCAAGTTCAGGTTCATCTATTTCAATGTTTTCTAGCTGGTCTTCTTCTTCCCTAAACTTAATTTCTTCAGCTAGCCCAACATCATCATCCCATGGCTCTTCATATTGGTCTTCTCTTCGTACAACCTTTGTATTTCTTTGCTCTTTGGCTAACTGCTTTGCAATAAAATCCACTTGCTTTTGAATATTCATGATTGAATTATCAAAATTTTGGAGGCCGGTTTGAGTGACTTTTATAAATTGAATTAAACTCCTTTCTAACTCCGATTGCTCCTTCTCAATTGATTGTACCTCCTCTACATGGTTCATGCATAATGTTTGTGAATATCGAAGAAACTCTACTAAGGTGTCATCAAGATCCATCACCTGTAACTTTTCACTTTCCAAAGCAACTACAAAAACTATAAATGCAACAACTAACCACAAACAAAGCTACTGCAATGGTTAGTGCTACCACTAAACAACTAAAATCGAAACAGTAGTAACTATGAACAACAATTCAAGCAAGATTTAACAAATCCTACTCTTACAACGAAATTTACTAACTACTAACATGTACAGAAACTAAAAAATAAAATGGTTCAGTCTAGTATCGGTCCAAGGATTATTGATATTACTCAACAATCCCTGGCAACGGCGCCATTATCTTGATGCTAAATCTCCGAGTCATTATTTTGATGTTAAAACTCTGAAGATTTATGCTTTGGCAAGCGCACCAGTCGTTAAAATTGTATTATATTTGATCGTCCCACAGGGATTGTGGTAAATACCTCAATCTCAGACTAGTACAAGCTGAACCAACATAAGGCATAGAAAGTTCATTCGGTTTTTGTTGTTTTAATGTTTTCTAGTTGTTTTTGTATTTCCAAAAATAGTGTTAAGATGAAATGTGAAAGGTGATTAATAGAAAATAGGTCAGGATTGCTTCGGTTTACAAATTCATCAAGAAACATGCAATTAAAGTATAATCAAACTTCATAATCTAGAGGATAATCCGCTTGTGGTTATTCCCTAATTCCTTAGGTGAAAAACACTAATCCTTAAGCATTGGACCTTAATTCCTTAAGTGCTCAATTAACCTAAGAATCTAATATGAAATTGGAGGTTGAACTCTAACTATTTACCTAAATTGATTAGGCCTGAACTAGTTAGAAAGCTGGAAGTTACCTAAGCTTTAACCATGATTCCTCACTGGCGAAGTTCTTCATCAGTTTTGGATTTGTCAATCCAGCAAAATAGATCCACTCCTCAGCTTGTTCGCCTCAGGATCTAGAAGTTGATTTCCTCACTCACAGCTTCAAGATTCCATTGCTAACCTTCGCAATCCCAACCTTAGGGATTTAGAACTCCATCGACTTCGGTTCCATCGAAGGAATGTGGAACGTCATGGAGGAGAGGATTTAGAGAGAGAAAGAAAGTAGAAAGATGTTGGAAATGGAAAATGAATTGTATTCTATGTACTCTGTTTCTACTTCTATTACAGAATATGTACAAGCATATATATAAGCATCTACCTAACTAACGAACTTAACTAATCTCTAGGAAAGCTGAGTTAATAATTAAACTAACTAATTAATTACATAATTATGAAATAAATAACTAATTACAACTCAGCATTAACTAATTACAGCTCAACACTTAAATTACTAAGGTACAAAAGTAGGAGGGAAGGTAATATGAACAGCACTGGTGCCGAGTGTCTTTTTGGAGGGAACAGTCGGTGTTTAAATGACTGCCTTCACTCCTGAGCGTGCAGAGCTCTCGCTTGAGTGTCATGGATTATTCAATCAGTATTCTGAAGTCTCGCTCGGGTTCTTTATTCGGTATTCGGTTCCCTTTTTCAGTTGGTGTCTTGAAGTATTTCCCAGTCAGACTTTTGGAGTTTCACTCGGATTTGTGAAATCTCACTCGGCTTTTTGGAATTTCACTCGGATTTTCCTTCTTAGCTTGAACGCAACCTGTTCCTGCACTAATAAACACATAATTGCCTAGCATTTGTACACTGGCTGCTCAGTGAAATTATAAATAATCATAAACTCTTAACTATTCAATGTTTTTAATCATTTTCTTACATAAATAAAGCACTTTTGAAATAAACAATTAAAATACGAATTGTTAACTATTTATTAACTAATGACGCCAAACTAAACAATAATTAATGAATTATGTTAAATAAAAGGTGAAATAATTAAGTCTTTTCAAGACTTATCATAAGCCTCTGTCCACTCAGAATTCCTTCAATTGGAGGAAAGGTTCCATCCCATGGAACACTCGGCTTTCTTTCCTCGGAAGCATCCCACACGATAATATCTCATTCAAACATACTCAGGTATATTTATGTCTGAGTTAGTCCTTTACTTACGTCACCCGAAAGTCTTTCTTTAAAAATCACTCCGAATTTAAAAATAATCCTCTCTTTCGGAAGTCTCTCCACTGGAAGGAATCACTCGGGGTTAAGGATATTTCCGAAGACAAACTCGAGCACGAGTTCTCGTATCTCTGAGTATCGATCCGAGCACCATTTAATGAAGTTCACCACTCGGTAACTCATTACTCGGATATTTTCTTTCCTCAGGAATTGTTTACTCGAAACTATTCATTTAGAGACATACCCACTCGGTATATCTCGTTCGGTTATTCTCTCAAAATCTATCCTGAGAAGTACTTATTAAATTTCAACGTTTTTCCCCACTCAGGAGTACTTCTCTCGGAAACGTTTCATTCGGAAACATTTCACTCGAATTTTCCTTATTCAAAAGTGTCTCATTCGGACACCATTTTCTTAACTTGGAAATAATTCGCTTAATGATGTTTCACTCGGAAACATCTTAACTTCTTTTGGAAATGGCTTCCTCGGTCTTACTTCACCCGGTATCGCACCATTTTCACTCGAAATATCATATTTCAAACGGTATTCACTCAGAATTTCATTCATAATTTCTTCATTAATCCTTAATAAATGAATTTTTGAAAAATTACAAATTTTGGGATGTTACACTTATAGTATTTAATACCTTATCTTTACTCCTTAGAGGCATCAGTGGAGAAGATAATACGACACATAAAGTAGAATAAGTTGAAGATATCGAAGAGGAAAGAAATGACATATCATTTTCATTTTAATAATTTTGTTAATAATGTTAGGTCTTAGGGATTAATTACAATATACTAAAGACTAAATTCAACATATTAAATAATATAAATATCAAAACCGATAAAGAAGAGGTTGAAGGCAAAAAAAAACATAAGGATTAAAAACATATTTAACCACATATTTATTGAACTGGTCTAATCTGGGGTGTAAGATCTGGTATGGGACCAGCCATAAGAGTCAACTACAAAGAGTATCTTTACACTGGTATAGTGGGTATCCGGTATTGGTATCTTGTAACATCCCGGATATTTATAGAGAATTTTGTGAAGTGGAAAATATTAAAAATTGTTTTTAGGAATTTATTTGATATTTTTATGAATTATGGGTTAATTATAAAAGGTGTGATTAGAAGAAAAGAGGTTTAATTTAAATCATTAAAGAAATTGTAAAGGAATTGGAGAAATGACCGATTGAAGAGGTTACCGGTTGGAAGTGACCGGTTGAGAAGGTAACCGGTTACCATGAGTTTAAATAATGGTTTCCTTCTCTTTCCTCAATCATTTGTGCAATTATTCACTCTTTCACGTGAAGAACATCTGTTACTTTTCTTCTTCTTCTTTCTCCATTGTTGAGAGCTTTAAGCTTTGAAAGGAGGTCCATCTTTGCATCAAACCTTGAAATAATTACACAGCTGTGACAGTAATTTCAAGGTAAGTCTTTTGAACCATTTAAAAGTTGTTACCTCACCTCTTTCCTTTCTTTTCTGGACCGAATAGTCATGTGTATGGAGGGGGGTACTATTTCGATCCCCACTCCTCTTGGCTGTGAGCCTAAAAATGGCCTTGATCGTGTGGATGGTGGTGTGATGGTAATGTATTTCATGTTCCAAACCGTAGGTAGTGGAACGAGTAAGGAAGCTGGTGCTGGAAAGGAGGAGCTGTGAACCCAGAAACTATTGAAGCATGGAACAGAGGTAAGGGGGTGTTCGGGTTATAATTAATTAGAATAGGACACTGTCTGAGTCATTAAAATGACTGTAAACCGGGTAAGAAATGATGCTGAATGAAAATTATGTGAATATGTGTATGAATATACATATGAATATGCATACCGATCAGTGTAGGATCATGTGTGTGTGTGACTTAGAAATGTTTGATGATGATGATGCTGGATGAGTCGTTGTATATGAATGTGTATGGACACCGATCAGTTTCTGATCATGTGTATGTGACTTGAGAAGTATTTAATGTTGTGATAATTGAGATGATGCCGAATGAGTTATATATGAATGTATGGATGCATGTATGTGGACACCGATCGGTTTCTGATCGTGTGTGTGTGGCGTAAAATGATTGAAATTGAAATATTGATGCTGTGACAATCGGTGTACAGTGGCAATGTGATGCCGGGCTTGACAAGCAGGTCACCCAGTGACAATTTGATGAATGGGCTTGACGAGTCGATCGCCCTGTGTTGTGAGCACATACCAGTTTCTGGTAGTTGCATCTGTTATTGATGATATATAATGATTATGAGATATGATGTGATTATGTGGTATGGGATGGCCAACGGTATATGTTACCCTCGTTTTTGGCTTCAGTGGTCAAGTCGGACCCAGTTGAGCTACCTAGAGGTCTATGACCCAGTGGTTGAGGGGGAGCCAAGTCGGGCTCGGTGAACCAAGTCGGGTTCACGGGATGTCAAGTCAGACTCCCAGTTGAAGGCCGATCCTTTAGTATCCGGATACTAGGCGTCGATTTTATGTGAGTCAGTTGTGACAATTGATGACTTGATGGTTTTGCCGAATACAATTTGTTATAATTACCGAATGAGAATTTGATATATTTGATGAGTATGATTTGACGTATTTGCTAAGTGCAGTTTGATGTATTTGCTGAGTGTGAAGTATTATAATTGATGAGTATGATGTGTATATTTGCCGAGTACAATTTGATACAATTGCTGAGTATAATTTGATACTAAGTATAATTTGATATACTTATCGAGTGAGATAATTACCGAGTATGAATTGTCATATTTGCCGAGTGAGATTGTTGTACTTGCTGAGTAAGATTTGTCATATTTGCCGAGTGAGAACAGCTATATTGATGAGTATGATGTTATATTTGCCGAGTGCAATTTATTGTATTTAACGAGTGTAAATTGTTACAATTGCCGAGTGTGAACCGTTACGATTGCCGAGTGTGATGGCTATGTTTGCCGAGTGTGAACTGCTAAAATTACCGGATGAGAATTGTTGTATTGCCGAGTGTGAATTACTATATGGCCGAGTGATTAATTGCTATGATTACCGAGTGTGAGTGTATTGTAGAATGAGAGTTAAATGTCGAGTGTAATGTGCAATTTGAGGATAAAAGAATCAGACGGAGTTTATACTCGTATTTTATTATTTAAATTCTGTTCTAGATTAATTATGATGCTAAACATCACCCTTGCTGTGGTTTACATTTTTAGTAACCAGTGACAAGGAAGAGGTCGGAGCCATGGAGGTGCGCCAAGCGGAGGATTGATGCCAAGGCACCGAGTGAATTAAATGAATTATGTAATATATGTATATTTTGAGTTTTCCGAGTGTTTGATGCTACAATGTGTTGCCTGTATGATGAAATAAATTCGAATCGGTATGCTATGTGAAGTGAGTATAAATTCTTGATGTTAAATGATTGGTGTTTATTTTATGAGTGAATTTGCATTGTTGTAGCAGAGTCGATTACCGGGTGAAGCTAGCCGAGTGGATTCCTTCTTATCCGAGCAAGGGCCGATTGAATTGGTGCCTATTTTCGTTCAAGTGAGTATCCCTCATTTCTGAGTGAAGAATAACCGAGAGACCCACTTCTGAGTGGAAAGGTTAGAGTGTCTCTGAGTGAGCTATGGCTGAGACTCTGAGTGAAGAAAGATAAGAGTGCTTCCGAGTGAAGATATGAGTGAACTTTTCTGAGTGAAGTAAGGTTAAGCTGTTTCCGTGTGAGAAATGACCGAGTGGACTTATTTTCCGAGTGAAACCCGACTGAAAGTCTTGTCCGCTCAGGTTTAAGTAGTATTCGCTCAAGCGAGTCGAATTTCGCCCAAGCGAATTAGAGTCTCGCTCAGGCGAATACCCCTGACTCTGTTTTATTCCTTCCGCTGATTCAATCTTATTTTATGTTGAAATATTTCCGATCGGTCATTATTTTAATATGCTTTTATTCAAGGATTTATTTCTGATCGGTTATTGCTAATTTAAGTATGATTTTACTATTTTGAATATATTTAAGAAAAGTAAATATTATTTTATATTAAGCCCGAGTGGATTCTTATTAAACGTGAAAAATCTATTGCGAAAAATGAGAAAATTGACGCGGGTCGTCACAGTTGGTATCAGAGCGGTTCTTTCTAGAGCCGAGTGGATGGGCGGACCGAGTGATTGTGTGAGTCCTATATTGGACGGTGTTTTGCATTTTATTGCATTGTACTTGTGGTTGTTTGTGCAGCTTGGCATCATTCCCTTGACACTCTAGCGGCGTTGTATATGTGTGAGGTAAATATCCGACTCCCTAGTAGAGTATTGGTTATTAATGGTGAAGTGTTTATTCATTATAGAATTATTTTATGGCCGGAAAACTGGTTCTGCTGGAGGAAATGGCTTTTTCTCGGAATTATCCAAATTGATGAGTAGGACCGAATCAGGTCCCACTCTTGATAAATTCTTGAAAAGGAATCTCCCTGCTTATGAAGGAGGGCATGACTACGGTAGGGTGTACGTTTGGATAAAGGGAAATCGAATGAGCTTTTGAGTATTCTGAGTGCTTGGAGGAGCATGAAGTACAGTTTACGACCTATCAGTTGAAGGAGAGGCTAGGATGGTCTCAGACTAAGGTACAGATGATACGACAAGTGAGTCGCTAGTGTGGGCGAATTTCTGAGAGTGGTTTCTTGTTAAGTACTTCTCGGATAATTAGAAAATTCGAAAGAAAACGGAACTTGAGGTTGGGACAGGACCGAGTGTCAATGGCCGAGCACGCTATTAAGTTTGATGAGCTGTAACTTCTATCACTCTTTCTCACTGAAAGGAATCGAGAGTAGTGAATGTGCCAAGTATGAAGCAGGATTGTGAATTAGCATTCGCAGTGTGATTATACCGATTGTGATTCGGGATTATCCGATTCTGGTGGACAAGGATATGCTGACCACGGAAGTGCAATTACAGAGGACCCTTCAGTTGGAAGATAAAAGGTCGTGAAGGCGAGAGGATCCAGTTTCAAGAAAATGGATCGGTTCTTTCGTGGCGATAAGTCTTCCGCTACGTCTTCTTTCCTTTTTGGTCGGATTTCTACTGGCTGATCTGGTAGTCAGACGGGTAGTCGAGCATGCTATAGTTGCGGCTGGGCCATATTGTGAAACACTGTCTGACTGGACAAATCATTTGTTTCCAATGTGGACAACCGGGACACCTTAGGCCCGATTGCCCACAGAGGCAGCAACCGAGTGGCCAGGTAACCAAGCCAACACTTTTAGGACTCGGGTACTAATTTTCTGAGAGGAGGTTAAATCCTGTGATGAAATGGGAATAGTAAGTGCGTTGATAGCTATGAGTTTGTTGGAATAATGGAGTTTGATATTACATAGAATGAAATAAATGGATGAATACTTTGACATGATTATTCTTAGGAAGGATGAATCCCCTATACATTTCTACCGGGTCAGAATAACGACTGATATTAGTTGTTCATTCGGATGTTGAGCGTACTTGATGGACAATACGAAAATTCTTTTAAGTGAAGGAATAAACTATTGCAATAAACTGTCCTGTATCGAGCTTAAGGTTAGTAAGCAAGTGATTGTATGCTAGTAATGTAACATCCCAGTTTTTAAGAATTTTAGAAAAAATAATTTATTGAGGATAAAAGGAGAGATTCTGAATGAATTTCCGAGTGAAAAATGCCAAAGACAGGATTTTCCGAGTGAAATGAATTCAATTCCGAGTAAAATGAGTATGATTTCGAGTGAAATAAGACAGAAGACTAATTCCAAGTGAATTTAAGATGTTTCCAAGTGAAACATTATTAAGAGAATTATTTTCGAGTAAAGTAACACTATGTCCGATTGAAACACGTTTAAGTGGAGTATATCCGAGTGGAGCGACTTCCTGAAGTGAAGTATCTCTGTGACACTTCCGAGTGAGACATTCCGAGTGAGTCTTTCCAGGAATGGTGTTTCTGGATAAAGGACTCTAATTCCGAATGAATGTGTTTCTGAGTGAATAATCCCGAGGAGAATAAATATCCGACTGATAAACTCTATTTAATTCGTGCTCGGATTGGTCTACAGTTTCCGAGAGTTTATGCTCGGTTTTGTCTTCGGGATTATCCTTAACCTCGAGTGATCTTTTGGAATGGAAGACTTCCGAATGACGAAAGAGTAAGACTGAATTGGAAAGAGGTATATCCGAGTGAGATGTCTAATTGATATATTTTCGAATAAGACAGTTATAAGTGGGCCATTTCTGAGGAAGGAAAACTGTGTACTCGGAGACACCTCACTCGGAAAGTCATATAACTTGGAGATGCTCCACTCGGAAACAGCTTAACTTCTCTACACTCGGAAGTATCTCAACTTTTTCTACACTCGGAAGTATCTTAACTTCTTACTCTCGAAAGTATTTTAACTTCCTACACTCGGAAGTAGTTCTCTCAATCATGTTTCACTCGGAAACGTAGAACTTAGGAGCGTCTTTGCCCAAAATGTGTCCATTCGAAGTCAGAGCCCCCTTTCACTCGGAATTATATCCATTTTCACTCGGAATGTCCTGTCTAATACATAATTCACTCGGAATTTCACTCGAAAATTCTCCATTGATCCTTAATGAATTATTTTCTAACATTCAGAAATTTAGGATGTTACAAATACTATTTTAAATCATTACCGAGTTGAATCATTTCCGATCGGTTATTACTTTAACACTTTTATTAAAGGATTTATTTTAGATTGGTTTTGTTTATACTAAGTATGATTTTATTATTTAGAATGTAACTAGAAGAGGTAAATATTATTTTACATCAAGGCCGAGTGGATTATTTATTAAGGGAAGTAAATATTGATTCAGTCTGGATACCAGCCCTAAGACTAAGAGATAATTATCTTAGCCAGCCAAGAGTTTAGTCGGTATCACTGGACAATGATCCAGTCGGTATACCACTGGACAACGATCCAGTCGGTAAAAATGTTAGCCGGCCTCAATCGGTATCACAAGATACCAACTCAGTCAGCAACTATACCGGTTATCCGAAGTAGTGACCAAGATATCGGATACCTCATCCGTTCCCTTTTCACCCGGTGTTGAGAAGCTGATCCGGACCGATCAACTGGTTTCTATCATAACACATGCAATCGGTGTCATCGGTATACATCTAGACTGTAATCCCGAGTCAGGCGTTCTCCCTGCACCGGTTAGTCCAGATAACACCATACACACCAGATAACATACGTATCACCTGACAGAAGATGATGGGCATTGCTACAGGGACCGATCAATAATTCCCCACACTACGAACCAAACTCTGCTCCAGGGAATGATCAACTTGTCCCCTAAGTCTAGCCTATACTCCCTACGCTCAATATAAAATAGCCACTTGCCTCAATCATGCTGGAAAGTGTGCATTAAACAATAATATACTTGCATAATGAAGGTTAGTGGTTCCCCATTAATGAGTCCTCGTAAATCGAGCCAATCAGGTATAAGAACTAACTTCAGTTTACTGGAGAGGGATTCCCGGTTCCCAGTTCTGGTCTTCTCTCTTATGCATCCACCTGATCCCTATGATCATTTACATTCCATACTTAGAATATATCATTGACTTGAGCGTCGGAGAATCTTCACAGGTGACACCACCTGTCGCCCACATCAACGCGGGAGGTCGGTATAACATCCTCAATTTTTAAAATATATTTTAATAAATCAAATAAAATTTTGCAATTAATTCAAATTTCTGAAACAGAATTTGAATTAAATAATTACAATATCAATTTTTACAAAAGCCGACCGGCTCTTTTTAAAATATACAAATAAATAATTTCACTCGGTATTCTCAGGAGCCGGCCAAGGCTTCTACCAAAATACACTCCGAGCAGTTGAGTGGCTTCTCATATCATGGTTGGGCCCTTCATTCACTGTAAAAATAACAACTGTAGGGGGTGAGCATAAACATATCAAATAACAGTTATTGAATTGGATTAAAAGTCTAATTAATAACTATACTCATAAACAAAACTGATCACAAATCATTCACAATAATTATATACTCATTTTGCTCACCATAACAATACCACAAAACCGAGACATATATTCTCATCATAAAACAACATGTTCTCTCAATAACATATAAATCAGTGCATATACACATAAATCAATCCATATACATGATCAATCAAATGGATCCATTAATATGTATCAACATCAGTATACATGATCAACCAAAATGGGATCATTATAATTTTTGTGTTGCAACACTGGCTCCCCGAGCCATAACTCAACTCCTCGTTGATTCGGCCGTTTTACTGGTACTAAACCGCTCTGCGCCCATAATGTAACACCGAGTACCACTCCCAGAGTGATAGTGGTCCTCTACTCAGTGCTACAGGCCGGCCTTGAGTCCCACTCAAAGGCGTCCGTGGTATATAGGAACCACCACAGGGTCTATGCCTTCATCAGGCCGTCCACATCTGGACCGGCAACACAGGCCCCCTGTAGTCCTGTGTGCGTCTGAATACAATTGATATATCAAATAATATCAATCATCAATCAACCAGATATCAACATCAATTCATATCATTCCACTCCGTAATACAATAGGCATAACACATAATAATTTCATGCCTATAATTCATATCATATCACCTTCATCAATCTCATATGAACTTAGTATCATGAATAACAACATCACATATAACTCATTATGAATGGAAAATAGTTAACATAAAGTATATTATTCAATTGGGGTTTCAATGACATTTCATACATATATTACATATATCATATCAACAATACCCCAAATCCATTCATAAACCATATATTTGAAATATACGCTCCCCCTACCTGGAAAAAGAAGTTCCAGCAGCTATAACCAAGTCACTGCTCCAGAATTCCGACTAGAATTGCAGTATTGTACCACTCCCAAGTTTTCTTCGTAAAGAGAAGAAATGAAGAATTAACTTTCTTCTTGTTCGTTGGTTTCCAGTAAAGTTTGGAAAGAAAGAATTATTTATGATGATTTCCACTTCAAAAGTTCTTAAATTAATCCATCAATGGAAGTATTTATATATCTTGCATGTAGAAGAGACGTGAATGAATAGAAGTATTTTGACATACGTCTCTTTAATGATAATGAAGCATTAAGATATTTAATGAAAAGGGACAGCACATCAAAAAGGGTCCCATTCTTAGAAAATATCTGAGAAAGGATTTCGCTAGAAGATGGAAGAAGAGAATGACATGGAAAGCTTAAAATAATTATTTATTTCGACTCAGTTTCAGTGTATTCCGACTCAGAGAAAGCTTCTGTTCGTTTAGAACTCCTTCATTCAGAAGTCATTCACTCGGAAAGTTTCATCCATGAAACACAGCTTTCCTTCTTCGGAAATGGCCCACTTATAACTGTCTTATTTGGAAATATATCCATCAGACATCTCACTCGGTTATACCTCTTTCTGAGTCAGAGTCTTACTTTTTCGTCATTCGGAAGTCTCTCAATTGAAAGTTCACTCGGAATTCGGAGTCCACTTCCTTCCTTGGAAATCATTCCGCTTGAAAGGATTACTCAGATATTTATTCTCCTCGGAATTATTTTCTCACAAACATACTCAATCGGATTTCAAGTCTTTCTTTGTCGAGAAACACTCTTCCTGGAAAGACTCACTCGGAATGTCTCACTCGGAAGTGTCACAGAGACACTTCACTCGGCAAACCATCCACCCAGATATACTCCTCTCGGGAGTTTACTAATCAAAAATATCGGTCTGAGAAGTACTTCCACTTCTCTCGGAAACAACCCATTCGAAATCATTCCACTCGGAGATGTTTCCGTTTCACTCGGATTTGCTTCACTCAAACGTCTTTCAATCGGATAATATTTTTCTTAACTCCGAATGATTTCCTTAATAATGTTTCAGTCGGAAACATCTTGAATTCACTTAGAATTAATCTTCTGTCTTATTTCACTCGGAGTCATATTTATTTCACTCGGAATCAGACTCATTTCACTCAGAAAATTCTTGTCTTTGACATTTTTCACTTGAAATTCATTCGGAAATTCTTCTTTAATCCTTTTTAAATTATTTTTCTAAAAATATAAAATTTGGGATGTTACTATTGGTGTGAAGTGTAACATCCCAATTTTTATGATTTTTAGAAAAATAATTATTAATGGAGAAATTTTGAATAAATTTTTAAGAGAAAAATGTCAAAAACCAGATTTTCTGTGTAAAATGAATTTGATTCCGAGTGAAATGGATGTGATTCTGAGTGAAACATAACTTAGGAGATCATTTCCAAGTGAAGTTAAGATGTTTCCGAGTGAAACATCATTAAGAGAATTATTTCTGAACGAAGTACTGCTGTGTCCGAATAAGACACGTTTGAGTGAAGCAAATCCGAGTGAAACAGAAACATATCCGAGTAGAATGATTCCGAATGGGTTGTTTCCGAGAAAAGTGGAGGTACTTCTCGGAAAGATATTTCCGACTAGTAAACTCCCGAGTGGAGTATATCTGGGTGGATGGTTTGCCGAGTGAAGTGTCTCTGTGACACTTCCGAGTGAGACATTTCGAGTGGGTCTTTCCAGGAAGAGTGCTTCTGGACAAAGACTTAAACTCCGATTGATTATGTTTTCTGAGTAAATAACTCTAAGGAGGATAAATATCTGAGTAATCCTTTCAAGAGGAATGATTTCCAAGAAAGGAAGTGGACTTCGAACTCCGAGTGATCTTTCAAATGAAAGACTTCCGAGTGAACGCAAGAGGAAGACTTTGACTCGGGAAAAGGTATATCCGAGTGAGATATGCGTGATTAAGGTATTTCCGAATAAGACAATTGTGAAAGGGTCATTTCCGAGGAAGGGAAGCCGAGTGTTTCATGAGAAGGAACCTTTCCGAGCGAATTTCCTCTGAATGAAGGAATTCTGAGCGGACAGAGGCTGTGATAAACCTTCTCGGAAAGATATACTGAAAACCGAGTCGGAATTAACGATTATTTTAGTTACTGAAGCTTTACACGTTAATCTGTTCTTCTACTTTCTAGCAGCTTCACTTTTCAAGATATTTTCTAAGTATGGGACCCTTTTTAATGTGCTGTCCCCTTTTCATTAAATGTCTTATTCTTTTCATTATCATGAAAGAGACGTGTGTCAGAATACTTCAATTCATTCATGTCTCTTCTGCATAAATTATATATATAAATCCTTCCATTGTGGGATTAAAGGAAGAACTCTTAGAAAGGTGAAATCATCAGCCTTACTTTCTAATTCTCTGGAAACTATCGAACGAAGATAATTAAATCTCCTTTTCTTCTCTTCATGAAGGAAAGCCTAGGACTGGTGCAGGAATTGTAGTTCCAGTCGGAATTCTGGAGCAGTGACTTGGTTATAGTTTTAAAGCTGCTGGAACTCCTTAATTCCAGGTAGGGGGAGCGTTACATTTCAAATAGATGGTTTATGAATGGATTTGGGGTATTATTGATATGATATATGTATGAAATATTATTGAGACCCCAAATGAACAACATATTTTATGTTTAATTACTTTCCATTCATATTGAGTTTATATGTGATGGTGTCGTTCATGATATTGAGTTCATATGAGATTGATGATTATGATATGAATTATATTCATGAATTTTCATAATATATAATTGTATGCTATGTTGGTTATTATACTGAGTGAAATGATATGAGATGATGTTGATATGTGATTGATGATTGATATTATTTGATATATCAATTGTATTCAGACACACACAGGACTGTAGGGGGCCTGTGATGCCGGTCTAGATGAGTGGACGGCCTGATAAAGGCATAGACCCTGTGGTTGTTCCTTTTATACCACGGACGCCTTTGAGCGGGACCCAAGGCCGGCCCGTAGCACTGAGTAGAGGACCGCTATCACTCTGGGAGTGGTACTCGGTGTTACATTATGGGCGCAGAGCGGTTTGGTACCTGTAAAACAGCCGGATCAGCGAGGAGTTGAGTTATGGCTCGGGGAGCCAGTGTTGCAACACAAAAATTATAATGATCCCATTTTGGTTGATCATGTATACTGATGTTGATACATATTAATGGATCCATTTGATTGATCATGTATATGCATTGATTTATGTGTGTATGCACTGATTTATATGTTATTGAGAGAACATGCTGTGTTATGATGAGAATATATGTCTCGATTTTGTGGTAATGTTATGGTGAGCAAAATGAGTATATAATTATTGTGAATGATTTGTGATCGGTTTTTTTTATGAATATAGTTATTAATTGGACTTTTAATCCAATTCAATAACTGTTATTTGATATGTTTATGCTCACCCCCTACTGTTGTCATTTTTCAATGGATGAAGGGCCCAACCATGATATGAGAAGCCACTCAGCTGCTCGGATTGTATTTTTGTGGAAGCCTTGGCCGGCTCCTGTGAATACCGAGTAAAAAATATTTAATTGTATATTTAAAAGAGTCGGTCGGCTTTTGTAAAATTGATATTGTAATTATTTAATTTAAATTCTGTTTTGAAAATTTGAATTATTTGCAAAATATTATTTGATAAATTGAAATTTATTTTAAAAATTAAGGATGTTATATAAAGGATCTCCAGGACGTTAAGACCGTTCTCTACATATAGGGACATCGGATACACATACCGGATATTCACAGATCTGGCATTCAGACATAGACTTTTCCACTACTTATGACTGGCCCGACACCGGATCTCTTTGACCCAGTTCAGGACAGAACAAATATTATTTCATATTAAGATCCAAATTTTTATTTAACACGAAAAATTTATTGTGGAAATAATTTACCGTGTGTAAATAAAAAGGTAAATCAACCTAGGATGTTACACGCAATACCCAGAATTGTTCCACTAAAGGGTGCGTTATATTAAATTTCGAGGATGAAATTTTTATTAGGGTGGGAGAATTGTAACACCCCAAAAATTTCAATCTCATGTATAATCATTTTTAATCTAGATTATTAATGATATTATCCAGTTATATTAACTTTCTACATAAGTGTGACTGTGAATTGAAGCTTCTTTTGATTTGTTCAAATAGCTTCCTTTAGTATTAACCTCTGGTAGCGCTCTGGTTGGGACATTACCGAGTAAAATATTAGTGAGCAAGAAAATTCCAAGTGAATTAGGTCAGAACTAAGACTGTCCGAGTGAAGAAAGGGATCTGTTTTTGAGTGAAGGTTATGACCGAGAGAAATTCTGAGTGAAGGTTGAAATTCCGAGTGAAGGTTATGTCTTCCGAGTGAGTCATGACCAAGAGAACCACTTCCGAGTGGAGTCCTGGCCTCGAAGACATTTCTGAGTGAAGTGTGTCCGAGAGAACCACTTCTGGGTGAAAGGGGCTCTGACTTGGAAGGAAGTTCCATACTTTTGGGTGGAGTGTCTCCGAGTGACTCATTTTTGAGTGACTCATTTCCGAGTCAAACATCTCCGAGTGACTCATTTTCGAGTGACTCATTTCTGAGTCAAACATCTCTGAGTGACTCATTTCCGAGTCAAACGTCTTTGAGTTACTCGTTTCTGAGTCAAACGTCTTCGAGTGACTCGTTTCCGAGCCAAACGTTTTCGAATGACTCGTTTCTGAGTCAAACGTCTTCGAGTGACTTGTTTCCGAGTCAAATATCTTTGAATGACTCGTTCCTGAATGAAACGTCTCTGAGTGAAACATTTCCGAGAGAAGTACTTCCGAACGGAGAAAAGCTTTGATTTCGAATGAGTAATTCTCGGACTTAGATATTTCCGAGTATGGTATCCCCGAGTTGAGCAACTTTCCCAAATGGGATGTTTCCGAGTGCAACACTTCCGTGTGGAATGGCACCGAGTGAGATAACACCAAGTGAGACCTTTTCGATTCCTGTGTGACATGTCACCGATTGAGACTACCGAGTGAGTCAGTTCCAGGGAGTACAACTGGGCAAAGACTTTAACTCCGAGTGAGTAATACTTTTGAGTGAAGAGTTCCCGACAAAGGAAATATCTGAGTATTGAACCCTTTCAGTCTATTCGTGCTCGGGTGTCTTAAAATTGCCGAGAACTTGTGCTCGGATCCGACTTTGAATTGCCTTTGACTCTGAGTGATATTCCCAAGTGGAATGATTTCTGAGAGGACTGATCAACTCCGAATGATCTCTGTTATAAGATTTCCGAGTGAAAAAACTCTGAATGATCCTTTCAGTTATATGATTTCCGAGTTATGCACTTCTGAGAGAAGTATTTTTGAGTGAAGAAATTCAGTTAGAGATATATCCGAGTGGATCCATTTGGAAAGGAAAAGTGGCTTTGAAAGAATACTTCAGGAAGATATATATAAATCCGAGTGAGATAATTCTGATGAGTCCAGATGAGACAGTCATTCCAAGGAAGGAAAAGCTGACCGAGTGTTTAACGCAGAAACAGTTCCGAGCAAATCCCTCCCGAGTGAAGCTATACTGAACGGAAAGAGACTGCTGGAACTTCTCGGAAATAGAAATTCCGAACCATAAGGACTGGGAGAATGGATGGCTTCCAAGGCCGGGCACGATCCTAACAATTGACCTGCTTCATACCTGTTAGAATCTGACCGACTTAATGTACTCACCAGCATTCGCATCGCTGCTCTTACTTAGTGTTAAGGGTCGTTCCATTATCAAACTTGCACCTTTTTACTCCAATCATGTCATTTAGTATATATTTTAATATATCTATTCCAATCATACAAGCTGGCGGCGGAAATGGTCAAAATACAGCTCACTTTTTATCTAAAACCTCTATTATTTCCATAATTAATGCACCTAACCTCCAGTCACGAAAAAGCTTGTCTCCCACTTGTCTTGTACATTATTAAATTGATACCACAACTCATTCCCAAGACTGAATTCTCAGAACAACGAAAATTAGTAAAAGTCTCTCTTTCTCATTTCCTTCTCTACGTACAAGTCACTCTTGGTTTGAAGCAAGGACAGTAAAGAGAACATCTTCAACCAATCTAAGACCCTTCATCAAGGTAAGAGGGGATAGGGTTGTGAATAAATATGGAATGGGTAGAATTGTATGCTGTCCTAGGATTTTCCATATTTATTTTAGTAACTTATTATTTAATTTTGAAGCTAAAAATGTGTGAATTTGACTCTAACTTCTTCATCAAAGATGTATATCTTTTTGTTATGTGAATTTTGATACTTGAACTGACTGGTTTGGATATGTATAGCATGAGTTATAGTTGAAATACTACAGTATGTCCATTCTGGAATATTATGTTGCTGTTGTAAATTTCTGAAATTACCTATGATTATTATTATGGATGAAAATGATATTTTCCATGTGGGTAATGATTTATTTTTGAATTATTGATGGATTATTGATTATTATGGATGTTATTGAGTGTCCTATACATGACATACAATATGTATATCTTTGTCATGAATAATTATGAATGACTAAATTAATGTATACATGAATGCCTTGTGGTATATTATATATGTTGTTGAAACAGTAAATCCATGATTCTGAAAATTATTATATGTGATGTGTCCTTTGAGGACTTGTGGTTTTCCAAGTGATTATGGAAATATTGATATCATGGTATGTTAAATCGATAAAGAGAATTAAAGGCATTCATGCATCATAAGCATTTGGACGCACCATGGAATTTAGGGGTTCCATGATTGCTTACCCTGGTGGGGGGTTACTCTATGATGAGTTAAAGCCCTATTTTTGCAGGAGCCATGAAGTGTAGGGATTCATGGTTATGCTAATTCCTACTTGTGTACTTCAGTACTGCAGGAGCCATGAAGGTGTAGGGATTCATGGTTATGCTAATTCCTACTTGTGTACTTATTTTCGTAGGAGCCATGAAGGTGTAGGGATTCATGGTTATGCTAATTCCTACTGCTATCTCTATGAGACTTTTTACTGCAGATTTCCTACTAAACTAAAATGGATCCAGCGTGACATCATTTGACTAAGTTAAAGATTTATTAAATATAAATGAACTTGTTTGGCATATTCATCATATCATTATGGTTTGTTGATTGTGTTTGTGCAATTTTACTTATTTTATATTTATTCTATATTCTGTCTCATTCTTACATTAATTTTTACAGTGCATGCTACACAGAATGACGAGTGATGCAATTAATAAAGCTTTTATGATTTATTGCTTGGACTTTGGCTTCATTTAAATTTAATGGGTTGTAATAATATTATGTACCATGTACTGTAATCTTCTCTATCGTTTCCGCTATATAAATGTTTTATGTTTTAATTGTTCACGACTAGTATGCATGATAATATTCCGCATTTATCAACTTTTACGTGACCTCAGAATTTAAATTACGAGTTTCAAAATGATTCTTTAAACGTGAAAAATTTATTTGTTCCAAAATTTTGGGGCGTCACAAAAGGTGGTGCCACCTGTAAAGGTTCTCCGATGCTCAAGTCAGTAATGAGTATGAGGATACAAGTTAAGGGAGCTCGAGCGATGAAACAATATGTAAAGAATAAGAACAACCTAACCTTTTTGCATATGAGAATGGACTATTTATAGGTGAGCATGGAGAATGAACCGTCAGGTATAGGTGAGGCCAAGAGACAGATAGTACATTGTATAGTATACGATTCTGACACACGTTCGGGAGGAGCTGTGTCTCCTATAAATATCTCCTGGTAGATGTACCTTGTACTCTCTGTTGGGTGACGTGGATGTTTTCTGGTGTACAAGGTGTTAACTTGGACATACCGGTATAAGGAGATCGCCTGATGCGGGATTTACAGTCTGGAGGTCTACCTGCAGCATCTGTAGCATAGTGAGGATGAATGAAATTATTTCCTTAACCCAGTACCGGTATCAAGACTGGATCATTTGCTCCCTAGCTTGTGTGAGGGACTGGTAGAGTTGCTTATATAAGCTAAACTATATTCTTGCGAATGTTGATACTGGTTAAGAGTTTAAGGTCCCAATTCAACGGGCATGAATAACAGATTGGTAAGGATGCGAACAACAGATTCAAATAGTATTCTACCTTATGGGTGAATCCCAAGAGTTTTGAAATTCGTAACTCCTCGCATTTAAGTTTTGTAACACCCATGTCTTGAGCAGCCACCAATGATAAGTAGTAATTGCTAATTACACGTGGGTAACGTTGGTTACAGTTACAAGGATAACCAATCGTCGCGGGTGTGAATAGTGGGTCTAAAATTTGAATTTTGGGCCCATTTGATTCTTCCTCTATGCCAGACAACATAATTTTCATGCACACTGGACTGGAACGACGCCGTCGTTTAGGCTTTGAAGGGTTACATTTTCTGACAAACGACGTCTTCCTAACTGGTGGTTGAGCCCCCTCATTCCTATAAAAGGGTGACTTAGCATTTTCTGGAAGTCACACTTGCTTCCATACTTGAGAAAACTCTGTCAAAATTCCCTCTAAGAGAACCGCTGCTACGATTTTCTTACAAAGTTATTCCTTCTTCCACAAACTTCACAGCTTCCTTTAGGTAACCACCTTTCTCCCCTCTCTCAGTTTTTTCTTCATTTTTAGTAGAACCAACACCATGCTCCCTAGGCACGTCCGTGCTGGTTCCTCGAATAGAGGGGACAAAACCCTTACAGGCCCTCTGGCTACCGTGGTGGAACGATTCCTATGAGTCCTTATGGATTCAGGCCCCGTATTCAGAAAGAAATGAATCCTCTCGCTCGAGGCGGCCAGTGGCTAGGCCCCGCCCTGAGTCCTCCTCTAGTTTAGGGGTTAGTAACTCCTCTAACAGTAAAGTGAGTGCAGAATGTTACCTTTCTAATGACATCATTTTTTATCACAACACTGACGTCTTCCGCTACGCTTAAGACGAGATGGACATAGACAGATCCAGAAAAATTCCAGTTCTGAGGAACATTGAAGGGTGTGTGAACGTGGTGGCACATCGGCTGAACTAGGAAGTCTTAAACGAGAGATATTCCTACAGCTGGGTCGAGGAGGAGTTCCGCAAAATAGCCTCCCGACATGCTAGGGAGGACGGAGGGTTGATCCTTCCACGCTTCAGAGTCTTTGCTGAAGAAAGGCTAAAGGAGAGGTTTATGGTGCTAGCACCCTCCCCTTAAGATAGGATTTGCCACCGTGTGCCAGATGACAGGTCCGTATACATGTACGACTTTGTCTTCTAACTCCTAGGAGTCCGCTTCACTCTCACCGATTTCCAGATGGGTGTCCTACGGTTCCTAAACTGCGCCCCTACGCAAGTGAACCCTAACGGATAAAGCCTCATCCACGCTTTAGAGGTTCTTATGGGACATTTCCAGTTTAGACCTAATGTGACAACTTTTTTTACTATTGCCAAGTGGTACGTCGTGCCAACCAAAAGGGCAGTCTTAGATTCACCACACTCTGATATGACTCCAAACTTATCAATTTCAAGTCCTTCACTGATTCTACCAAGATTGACAGTAGATCCTTCAAACAATACTATACACTGATATGGATCCAACCAAATAAGTTGGTGTTCTGGCGTAATGAAGAAGGCATCCTCAAGTTCCCCACCAGCTAGACCCATGAGCACTTCTTGCTTACTAGTCGGGCTTACTTCACAGATGAGAGTGAACTTTTCCCTCACTCCATCAAATTCCTAAGTGCCTTGAGGACGTACACCTCTGAGGTTGGGGAGTTCTCCTGCAAGCACCTTTTGTGGTCAAACTTTATTAAGAATGAATATTTGAGTAATGAATTACCTTGTACTCTTTGTTGTTAAAATCTGGTATCTACCGTGTTTAACAATAACATTTCCCTTCTTTCTTATGCAGAGGAAATAGAAGAGTCCTGTCCCACCATGAACTCCCTGAAGTCCATGCTTGCCGAAGAAGACTCCTCTTCCAAAGAAAACAACATCCAACCAAAAATAAATGCCACGAAGGCCCTAGTTGAAACCATCTCCCTCACCTCTGCTGCGAGTGGGGAGATTCCTCTGCTTGACGCTCTGAGGGGGATGATTCTCACAAAGAGGAGCAAGAGAAGAAGGAGAAAAAGAAAAGGAAGTTAGTCAAGAACTCTGAGGCCTAAAAACCTCCTCCTGCTGCACCGGCGAAGAAGCAAAGGACACTGCTTGAAACTGGAATGTCTAGTAGGGCTTCAGGGGAGAAGAAAGTAGTAACAAACCCTGAGGCTTCTTCGGGGTCAAAACCTTAGGCCGGCCCAACCTTGACAGCTCCTTAACATGTCCATCCGTGGGTGCGGTCGGATCCACCTAACTCCTATTTCCTTTCACCTTACTTGGCCTATGAAGGCCCAATGCCTGCTATACTTCAGCCACTGTTGTACAAACTCCACCCAACCTTGGAGGTATCAGAAATGAAAAAAGCTTGCTAGGCCGGGTGGTGGTAATTGGCTGAATTATCCAGCCTACTCAACTTTCTCAGCCGGACTGTCGATAGCATAGAAGAGGCTGAAAAGTTAGCCTCTGAGCTGGAGCATCATTTCTGTTACTAAAGACAGGGCGTATCTGAGGATAGCTGAGGAAAAGCTAAAGAAGGCTAAGGAGCTTGGAGATGAGTAGTTTTACAAAATATCCATCCTGAAAATGCTGCCAAATCCTTGGAAGGAAAGATTTCTGAACTTCAAGCTGAAGTGAATGACGTCCATCAACTCAAGGAGGAGCTCAGGGTGGAAAAGCAGAAGAACGCCCAGCTTTCCAAAAGCCTAAAAACAGCTGAGATCGGGCAAACCAAACAAGCTGAAGAATGGGTAGAAAGAGAAAAATCTTTGCTCCAGCAACTAGAGGAACTTAGGCAAGAGAGTACTGATGTCGGCGCCCTTGCTGAAGAAAATAGCAAATTGAAAGCAAGTCTTGCTGCCGCTAAGGCCAGGGCTAAAAAGGCCTTGGGTCTGTGCAAGAATATAGCGTATAAATCCTTCGGCATGGCGATCTGACAGGTCTTTTATCGCAACCCCAATGTGGTGCTTGATCTTTACGGTCTAGATTCGTTCTTGGAGTTTCATGGAGGGAAGCTTGTTACGTTGGTGAATGGTAAGCACTAGGAGCCTAAAAACTCCTTGTATGAGCTTCCGCCCTTGCCTGAGGGACCGAGTATGGAGCCCGATCCAGCCCTCCTGGAGAAACCTCGGCTGGAGGAGAAGCCTGAAGCCTCTGAAGGTGAGGGGAAAAAAGATGAGACCCCAGTTGAAAAGACTGGAGATGATGGCGGGGAGAGAATTAAAGAAGGTAGCGGTGCCCGAAATGAATCTCCGGCCTCTCAGGACTTTTAACTTAGTTATACAGCTATGTTTCGGGATCATCTCTGGCTTTTGACATACACTGTAAACACTTATGACCTCTTTTTAACACTTTCTTCTATATGAACTGCTTGCTCTTCGACAGTTTACCTTTTAAGTTATTTGTAAGATGCTTTTTAACTATAAGTTGTGATAGTCGTTAGCTGCTCTTCAAACTTAAATTTAGAGCAGACCGAAATGGCCATACCGTCTAAGAGCACTTATCCGCCCAGAGGTTTGCGTCATCAGCTTCAGACATGAATGACTAAGACTATCCACCCAAACGTTTGAACCTTGTGCCCAATTACAGAGTGGGTAATTAGGATGATCTTTAATGGGATTCAGTATGGCCTTGAAAAAGGTCTAATCGTACAACCAATCTAGCCGCTCTAGGAGTTACATCATCAATTACGGAATAGGTGATTGAGATCATCCGTCCTGAGGGTGAGTTTTCGTTGGGGTTCGGTATGATCTTGAAAAAGGTTCAATCCTACAACCCAAGTCTTCAAATGGGGTTCGATATGACTTTGAAGAAGGTCCAATCCTACAACCCAAGTCTTTAAATAGGGTTTGATATGGCATTGAAGAAGGTCCAATCCTATAACTTAAGTCTTCAAAAGGGGTTTGGTATGGCCTTGAAGAAGGTCCAATCCTACAACCCATTTAACCGCTCCAGGAGTTACATCATCAATTATAGAATAAGTAATTGAGATCATCCATCCTGAGGGTTATTTTGCACACCATGCATAAAGCTAAAAGTCAGAGACACAAAAAAGAAGTGAAAATATTGACAAATTTTCTCATTGAATTGAATGTGTACAAATGAAGCGTAGCTAGGGTCATGCCTCATTAAAACCTTCTTGAGAAAACCCAATGGAGAAAACTCAAGTTAGGAAAAAGAGTACATGTTGTCTTACCAACTAGCTGTAATAAATGCGTAAATTCTGAGTATTTCATTTGTTACGGATGGGTGTGTCGTCGAGGTTCTCCAGGCGGTATGAGTCTTTTCTAGTCACCTCGGATACTCTATAAGGGACTTCCCATGTCGGAGCCAGCTTGCCTTGATGAGCGAACTTATTACCCATGCTGGCCTTCCTTAGTACAAGATCTCCTACATTAAACGCTTTGTGCTGGACACACTTATTATACCGGACGACGGATTTTGCTTTGATAGCCCGGTCTCTAATAAAGACTTCTTCTCTGAGTTCTTGGAGGACATCCAAATCCGATGCTAGATTGGCATTGTTATTTTCTTCGGAGAAATACTTCATCCTAGTTGACGCATTCTGAAGTTCCACCGGTATTATTGCCTCGACGCCACAAGTGAGGCAGTATGTAACACCCTCTGTTACACCTTAATAAATTCTATGAAAATTTGTAATTTTTTTTTTACCAAAGATATGATTGTTAAAAAGAAACTATCGGAATAAATTAAATACATCATTTCTGAAATACCTCATAAGTATTATTAAAACTTTATAAAGTATATGTACATTCATCTGAAGAAAATAAACATTAAACATTATAAGAAAGAGAGGAAACTCCATGGCCCAGAAGCAGTTACTTATTAACATTATTTATTCATTGGACCACAATATTCATACTGAGCTCCCTTTCTAGAACGTGCTATATTTACTGTCGAGATTCTTCGATCCTTCCCTCTGAACCATCAATTTAAAACATGTGAAACAAAAACACGGAGAAAGGAGTGAGAAACAGAATATAATATTATTGATTAAGACATAAGCAACAAAGGGTTTTCACAAACCAATACATAATAATATCAATCACAATCACATACACAATCAATTATGAATGCATGAATGTTATGCAATATCTTCATCATAACTTACCTATATATGTGGGCCCTTAAATTTTAATTTGCACTGGGCCAACCAGGAGTTTACACTGTTCCATAAGTCCGGATAATAATAATATGAACAGCTCAACTGGCATGGAAACACTTAGAGACTAGTCAGATTGAGAAAGTTTTTATTGTGAAAGTACCCGACACTAGGGAGCTACCCCAGGTCCCCTGAAGCACCCTTTCACACCCTCTCATCCCAAGGCTCGTAATTAAGCCTCCTCTAATGTATCCTCGGTTTCTATAATCTGTCCCCAGACAATATTATTTCATTTCACTTTAATGATTCATGATGCATGAACTACTCACGTATTGAGTTGGTTAAGGCTTTTAGAAACTCAATTATTAAATCCCTTAAAGGTTTACAATATCATTTCAATAAATTGTACATTTTCTCAATTCTCTGAATTTCTGTCCCACAGAAATAAATTTGGTACAGTTTTCAAATCTCACTAAAATTGAGTTTCTAAGCCTTAAATATCTAAAAACTTTATCATATAAAACTTTACATAATCTTTCTCAAATTAAATCTTAACAAAATCAAATTTAAGAATCTCAATTATTTCCAAATATCTTTAGTTATTAAGTTGGAAAAAATAAAATAATTTTCTTTTAAAAATTTTTATATTATTAAAAAAGAATAATTATTAACCAAAAATACTTAACATTACAAAATTTTTCTTTAACTCAAGATTTAATTAAATAAATTCTCATAAAATGTTTTCTTTCTAAAATAAATACTAATTTGTTTTATTCTAAATATTGAAAATAAAGTTAATAAAAATAATTTCTAAGAAGGAATAAAAGATAATAAAATTTAAAGAGTAAGGTAAGAAATTCTTACTGAATTTTAGCTTTCCGTCATGCTCGCTATATGCTCAAACTCCACATTACAATATCATCAATCAAAATCAAGCAATATCAATCATAACTAAATATCATCAATCAATCAATCATAATCAAATCATAATCAAATCAATTAAATATCATTGATACATATCATAATACAAAATTTAATGATTATTAATATAGTCAATTTGAGTCATTTTGGTCAATTCCTCGCATAGGTATATGTAAGTCCATATAATCTAGTCCTTGCATAGGTATAGTTCAGTCCGTATGGGTCATAATGGTCCAAGTTCTTGCATAGGTATAGTCCAGTCCATATAGGTCATAATGGTCAAAGTCCTTGCATAGGTATGTTAGAGTTAGTTAAACCGGATATTTAATTTAAAATTTATTAAAAATTTTAAGTTAAAAAGTTAATATTTTAAAATAATAATATTATTAAATTTAAAAGGAGTATGAGACTCCTCCCATTATTCTTATGTCTTTTCATATTATACTCTTATCTCACTCCCCCTTACCTTGAGTTGTTACCAAAAGAGAGTTTGCTTTGCGCCTCCGACTTCTAGAAATATTAATACCAATCTTATTTCAGTATAGGTATAAGACGAAGATTAAGATTAATACTTAAAACAGAAATGGTAAATTTTGAATAGTGAATAGTGAATAGTGAATCGTGAATAGTAACAGTAAATAGTAAAACGTGAATAGTAATGGTAAATAGTAAATCGTGAATAGTAACGGTAAATAGTAAATCGTGAATAGTAACGGTAAATAGTAACAGTAAATAGTAATTTACTATTTGAATAGTAATTTACTATTGAAATAGTAATTTACTATTGAAATAGTATTTACTATGCAGAATAGTAACTTAAAATAATATTATTTCCAGTATAATAACAGATTTCTAAAAACGATATGAAAATAACACAAAAAATATAAAAGAGAAGTATTCTTACCTTAGGATTTTGGCAGAACCTTCTCTCCAAAAACTTTTCTTCTCTCTCTCACTTCCACCACTATCTCACTAGCACTACTATATTAAGAAAACTTAATCTGAAATTGTGAATTCTAAAGAAGAAATCCTTCGGTATTTATAGGAAAAAAAATTTACTATGCATTCCATTATTTTAATATAAAAGTACTATGCATTTTTGAATTTTTTATTCCAGGTTACTGTGCACCTTTTGAAAATTTCGTACATGCATAGTGTTTTGCATAGTAACTGTCGGCAGAATTATTAAGCTAAATAGTAACCTTTCACTCGGTATATTTTAAATATTCAAAATGAGTCCTTTTTGAAATTTAGCGATATTATATCAATCCTTACTAATTTTATAACATGTAATATAAAGTTGAAATTTTAAAAATCTAAAATTTTCTGTTAATAAAAATTTATTAATACGTTTCCAATTTTTTAACGATTGGAAAAAATCAAGATTTTTCTCAAACCGATAATTTTTAGATAAGTCTACTTGAAACGGATTTTAGAAAATTTTCTTATAATTTAAATTCACTTTCTTATAAATATTTTTAATTTAAGTCACTTATATGAATTTAAAATTATTTAAAAAAATATTATTTTATTAAAAAAAATTCCAAAATTCCAAAAAATTCCAAAAAATCATAAATAATACGTAGGTTAAAAAGTTCTAAAGAACCATAATTTAATTCCTTCAAAATTTTAATATAAAAATAAAAATAGGGGTGTTACAACTCTACTCCCCTTAGAAAATTTCGTCCTCAAAATTTACATTAATCAGTAAAACAAATGAGGATGAGACTCTTTCATCTCAGTTTCTAGTTCCCATGTAGCATTTTCTCCTCTCGTTTCACTCCAAATAACCTTTACAAGCGGAATTGTCTTGTCTCTTAATTGTTTTATTCTTCTGTCACCTATTCTAACAGGTGGTGCATCATATGTAAGATTATCTTTAACTTGTATGACATCAGGTTCAATAACATGTGTATGATCAGATATATACTTTCGTAAGTTTGATACATGAAAAACATTATGGATATTAGAAAGAAAAGGTGGTAATACTATTTGGTAGGCAATGGGACTAACTTTATAAATTATTTGGTATGGACCGATAAATCTAGGAGTTAGTTTTCGAGATTTCATTGCCCGACCGACCCCAGTCATAGGTGTGACTTTCAAGAATACATGATCTCCTTCTTGAAATTCGAGCGGCTTTCTTCTTTTGTCATAGTAACTTTTCTGCCTGCTCTGTGTTGCCTTCATCTTTTCCTGAACTATTTTGATTTTATCCGTGGTTTGTTGTACTAACTCTGGTCCTAGCATCAAGTTTTCACCAGTCTTAAACCAACATAGCGGGGTCCTACATTTTCTTCCATATAATGCTTCAAAAGGTGCCATGCCAATGCTAGCATGGAAACTGTTGTTGTAGGTAAACTCCACATATGGTAAGAATTGATTCCAACTTCCTTTATGCTCTAACACACAAGCTCGTAACAAGTCCTCTAGAGATTGGATTGTTCTTTCTGATTGTCCATCCGTCTGAGGATGATATGCTGAACTTAGATGCAGTCTTGTTCCCAAAGCCTTGTGCAAGCTCTTCCAGAATTGTGATGTAAAATGAGGGTCCCGATCAGAAATGATACTTGAAGGAATTCCATGCAATCTCACAATCTTCTCGATGTATAATTTTTCCAGCTTCTCCATAGAGTAACGAATGTTGATGGGAATAAAGTGGGCAGACTTTGTTAGTCTATCAACTATCAACCATATTGAATCATGTCCTAATGGAGTTTTGGGTAAAGAAGTCACAAAATCCATGGTAATGCTATCCCATTTCCATTCTGGTATTTCCATTGATTGTAGCATTCCAGGGGGTTTTTGATGTTCCACTTTAACCTTCTGGCAAATTAGACATGCAGCCACATACTCTGCCACCGCTTTCTTCATTCCAGGCCACCAAAATAACTTCTTCAAATCTTGATACATTTTAGTAGCTCCGGGATGAATGCTCATATAACTTTTGTGTCCTTCTTCCAGAATTGCTTTCCTCAACTCCTCTTGATCAGGGATACACACTCGATCCTTATACCTCAATAATTGGTCGTTTTGCACATTGAACTCGACTTCTTTTCCTTGTTTCAAGAGTTCTTTCTTCTCTTGCAGGAATTCATCCTCTCGTTGAGCCTCCAGAACTTGTCTCAGGAATTCACTTGTCACTTGCAACGCTCCTAGTCTGTAGCTGTTAGCATTAACCTTTACTGCTAGGTTAAGATCTCTGAAGTTCTCTATTAATTCCATCTCTTTAATCATCATTGTGGATGCATGTAGAGACTTTCAACTTAAAGCATCAGCTACTATGTTCGCTTTTCCAGGATGGTACTGTAACTCAAAGTCGTAGTCCTTTAAGAACTCCATCCATCTCCGTTGCCTCATGTTTAACTCCTTTTGGTCGAATAAATACTTGAGACTCTTATGATCGCTAAACACATCGAATGTTGCACCGTATAGATAATGCCTCCAAATCTTTAAGACAAAAACTACAGCGGCTAACTCTAAGTCATGGGTAGGGTAGTTAATCTTATGTTGCCTTAATTGGCGCGACGCATAGGCTACAACCTTCTTGTCTTGCATGAGTACACTTCCTAGTCCTTGTTTAGATGCATCACAGTAAACTTCAAAACTTCGATGTGGATCAGGGAGTACTAACACCGGCGCAGAAGTAAGTCGATCTTTCAGCTCTTGAAAACTATTCTCGCATTGTGTCGTCCACACAAAAGGTTTTCCTTTCCGTGTTAGCTTGGTCAGTGGGTATCCTAACTTTGAAAATCCTTCAATGAATCTCCTATAGTATCCAGCCAAACCCAAGAAACTTCTAATCTCAGTGATTGTGGTTGGTCTCTCCCATTTTAAAACTGCTTCCACCTTGGAAGGGTCTACAGCTATTCCTCCTTGACTAATTACATGTCCTAAAAAGTTCACTTCTTCCAACCAGAATTCACACTTCGACAGCTTTGCATACAATTGTTTCTTTTTCAGGATTTCCAACACAACCTTCAAGTGTTCAACATGTTCTTCTCTGCTTTTAGAGTACACTAATATATCATCAATGAACACCACTACAAATTTATCTAGATATGGATGAAAAATCCTATTCATGTAATCCATGAATACGGCTGGTGCATTAGTTACACCAAAAGGCATTACTAGATATTCGTAGTGGCCATAGCGTGTTCTAAAAGCAGTTTTTGATACATCTTCTTTCTTCACCCTTATTTGATGGTATCCAGACCTCAAATCAATTTTGGAGAACACCGTGGCACCACGCAGCTGATCCATCAAGTCGTCAATCCTTGGTAGAGGGTATCTGTTCTTGATCGTCACCTTGTTCAGTTATCGATAATCTACATACAACCTCATGCTACCATCCTTCTTCTTAACCAGCAACACTGGTGCACCCCAGGGGGATACGCTGGGTCGTATAAACTGCTTTTCTATCATCTCTTCAAGTTGTTTCTTCAACTCTGCTAATTCTAGAGGTGACATTTGGTATGGTGCAATTGAAATGGGTCCAACTCCAGGTACTAGATCAATGGCGAATTCCACATCTCTTTCTGGGGGTAAACCAGGGATATCTTCAGGAAAAACGTCAGGAAATTCACACACAACCGACAGATTTTTGATTTTTGATTCTTGCTCTCCTTTCGTTGAAAGCAATAGCATGAATCCTTGAGCCCCTCCTTTTAAAGAGGCACTCACTTGGTTGGCGGTTAGAAATCTCGAATCCTCAGGATTCAAATTCATTGGTTCTTTAAACATTATGGTTTTATTATGACAATCTATTAGAACATGATTGTCAGACAACCAATCTAGCCCAATAATAACTTCTAAGCCAGAAAGGGGTAAATAGAAAAGATTAGCCTTAAAGTCCCTACCATCTATGACAATAGGGCATTTCCAACAAGCTTTAGAAGTGACAATGGGATTGTTTCCAGGAGTATGTACAGATAAGTCAAATGACAGTTCTATCACAGGTAATTTTAGTTTTTCTACACAGTCATTGGCAATAAAGGAATGTGATGCACCTGAGTCATACATAACGGTTAAAGAAATCTTATTAATGATACACTTACCTTCCACCATGGAATCAGCATGAGATGCTTCTTCTCCAGTGATTGCAAAAACCTTTCCTTTTGCCTTCGGCCTTTCGACTGCACTGTGCATGCCTCCTTGAGTATTTATGCTTGTACTTTCACCTTCAGGGTTTTCCCTCTTCATCTCTAGACAATCCTTGATGTGATGACCTGGTTTGTTACACTTAAAACAAACATAAGTGTTTTTAGGACAATCCCTTTTCAAATGGGGTCCTCCACAGATAAAACATTTAAAATTTGGTGCAGATGTCGGGTAATAGCTTCCAGTTGAAGCTTGGGGTCTGTTAGGAACAGATGCTGCTCCAAATCGGTGAAATGGCACTTGGTAAGGCTTATTTCTCCTGAAGTCTCTTCTTTGGTGATGGTGAGGTCCTCCACTTCTCATTTCTCCCGCCTTGTGAATGGGCTCACGACTTTTGGTCATTCTATCCTTATGATCCTCTTCAAAGATCCTGCAGCGATTTACCAATACAGAAAATTCACGGATTTCCTGTATTCGTATAGCTTCCTTAATTTTTGGCCGCAGTCCATTTACAAACTTTGTACACCGATCTCTTTCATTAGTAGCATCATTATAATAAGAATGAAAACGAGATAGCTCTTCAAACCTGGATGCGTACTCTCCAACGGTCATATTTCCTTGGGTCAGCGACAGGAATTCGAATTGTCTTTTTTCTTTAACATCAGCTGGAAAGTATTTCTCCAGAAATATATCCTTGAAATAATCCCAAGTGATCTCCACGTCGTCGACTTCGAATTGTCTACGCATGTTATCCCACCAATGTTCGGCATCCTCAGATAAGGCATAAGTAGCGAAGACTACCTTATCCGCTTCATTACATTGCAATGCTCGAAAGATCTTCTCTATCTCTTGAATCCAAATTTGTGCTTCATCAGGGTTATATCCTCCCTTGAAATGAGGTGGATTACGTTTTTCGTATAGGTCCAGCCTTCTCAAGGCATCGTTACCTTGACCTTCACGTGCTCCCATTGCATTGATTAAGCATTCTACAACTCTAGCAAGATCGTTTCCAGCCATTAGTTTCCTGTTTCACAGTAACTGAGATTTGTCACATCAATCACAGTTACTACCAAGTCAGATATTCTATTCTCTATCACCTATACAGAGTTTACAGACAAAGCAAGATAGACCTTTTCCCCAGGCCTATTGGATTAACTGCTCTGATACCACTTTGTAACACCCTCTGTTACACCTTAATAAATTCTATGAAAATTTGTAAAAATTTTTTTTTTACCAAAGATATGATTGTTAAAAAGAAACTATCGGAATAAATTAAATACATCATTTCTGAAATACCTCATAAGTATTATTAAAACTTTATAAAGTATATGTACATACATCCGAAGAAAATAAACATTAAACATTATAAGAAAGAGAGGAAACTCCATGGCCCAGAAGCAGTTACTTATTAACATTATTTATTCATTGGACCACGGTATTCATACCGAGCTCCCTTTCTAGAACGTGCTATATTTACTGTCGAGATTCTTCGATCCTTCCCTCTGAACTATCAATTTAAAACATGTGAAACAAAAACACGGAGAAAGGAGTGAGAAACAGAATATAATATTATTGATTAAGACATAAGCAACAAAGGGTTTTCACAAACCAATACATAATAATATCAATCACAATCACATACACAATCAATTATGAATGCATGAATGTTATGCAATATCTTCATCATAACTTACCTATATATGTGGGCCCTTAAATTTTAATTTGCACTGGGCCAACCAGGAGTTTACACTATTCCATAAGTCCGGATAATAATAATATGAACAGCTCAACTGGCATGGAAACACTTAGAGACTAGTTAGATTGAGAAAGTTTTTATTGTGAAAGTACCCGACACTAGGGAGCTACCCCAGGTCCCCTGAAGCACCCTTTCATACCCTCTCATCCCAAGGCTCGTAATTAAGCCTCCTCTAATGTATCCTCGGTTTCTATAATCCGTCCCCAAACAATATTATTTCATTTCACTTTAATGATTCATGATGCATGAACTACTCGTGTATTGAGTTGGTTAAGGCTTTTAGAAACTCAATTATTAAATCCCTTAAAGGTTTACAATATCATTTCAATAAACTGTACATTTTCTCAATTCTCTGAATTTCTGTCCTACAGAAATAAATTTGGTACAGTTTTCAAATCTCACTAAAATTGAGTTTCTAAGCCTTAAATATCTAAAAACTTTATCATATAAAACTTTACATAATCTTTCTCAAATTAAATCTTAACAAAATCAAATTTAGGAATCTCAATTATTTCCAAATATCTTTAGTTATTAAGTTGGAAAAAATAAAATAATTTTCTTTTAAAAATTTTTATTTTATTAAAAGAGAATAATTATTAACCAAAAATACTTAACATTACAAAATTTTTCTTTAACTCAAGATTTAATTAAATAAATTCTCATAAAATGTTTTCTTTCTAAAATAAATACTAATTTTTTTTATTCTAAATATTGAAAATAAAGTTAATAAAAATAATTTCTAAGAAGGAATAAAAGATAATAAATTTTAAAGAGTAAGGTAAGAAATTCTTACTGAATTTTAGCTTTCCGTCATGCTCGCTATATGCTCAAACTCCACATTACAATATCATCAATCAAAATCAAGCAATATCAATCATAACTAAATATCATCAATCAATCAATCATAATCAAATCATAATCAAATCAATTAAATATTATTAATACATATCATAATACAAAATTTAATGATTATTAATATAGTCAATTTGAGTCATTTTGGTCAATTCCTCGTATAGGTATATGTAAGTCCATATAATCCAGTCCTTGCATAGGTATAGTTTAGTCCGTATGGGTCATAATGGTCCAAGTTCTTGCATAGGTATAGTCCAGTCCATATAGGTCATAATGGTCAAAGTCCTTGCATAGGTATGTTAGAGTTAGTTAAACCGGATATTTAATTTAAAATTTATTAAAAATTTTAAGTTAAAAAGTTAATATTTTAAAATAATAATATTATTAAATTTAAAAGGAGTAGAGGACTCCTCCCATTATTCTTATGTCTTTTCATATTATACTCTTATCTCACTCCCCCTTACCTTGAGTTGTTACCAAAAGAGAGTTTGCTTTGCGCCTCCGACTTCTAGAAATATTAATATCAATCTTATTTCAGTATAGGTATAAGACGAAGATTAAGATTAATACTTAAAACAGAAATGGTAAATTTTGAATAGTGAATAGTGAATAGTGAATAGTAACAGTAAATAGTAAAACGTGAATAGTAACGGTAAATAGTAAATTATGAATAGTAATGGTAAATAGTAAATCGTGAATAGTAACGGTAAATAGTAACAGTAAATAGTAATTTACTATTTGAATAGTAATTTACTATTGAAATAGTAATTTACTATTGAAATAGTATTTACTATGCAGAATAGTAACTTAAAATAATATTATTTCCAGTATAATAACAGATTTCTAAAAACGATATGAAAATAACCCAAAAAATATAAAAGAGAAGTATTCTTACCTTAGGATTTTGGCAGAACCTTCTCTCTAAAAACTTTTCTTCTCTCTCTCACTTCCACCACTATCTCACTAGCACTACTATATTAAGAAAACTTAATCTGAAATTGTGAATTCTAAAGAAGAAATCGTTCGGTATTTATAGGAAAAAAATTTACTATGCATTCCATTATTTTAATATAAAAGTACTATGCATTTTTGAATTTTTTATTCCAGGTTACTGTGCAACTTTTGAAAATTTCGTACATGCACAGTGTTTTGCATAGTAACTGTCGGCAGAATTATTAAGCTAAATAGTAACCTTTCACTCGGTATATTTTAAATATTCAAAATGAGTCCTTTTTGAAATTTAGCGATATTATATCAATCCTTACTAATTTTATAACATGTAATATAAAGTTGAAATTTTAAAAATCTAAAATTTTCTGTTAATAAAAATTTATTAATACGTTTCCAATTTTTTAACGATTGGAAAAAATTAAGATTTTTCTCAAACCGATAATTTTTAGATAAGTCTACTTGAAACGGATTTTAGAAAATTTTCTTATAATTTAAATTCACTTTCTTATAAATATTTTTAATTTAAGTCACTTATATGAATTTAAAATTATTTAAAAAAATATTATTTTATTAAAAAAAATTCCAAAATTCCAAAAAATTCCAAAAAATCATAAATAATACGTAGGTTAAAAAGTTCTAAAGAACCATAATTTAATTCCTTCAAAATTTTAATATAAAAATAAAAATAGGGGTGTTACACAGTACAGGGACTCGTTGGTCGAGGAGTAAGGCGTGGTACGATACGCCTACAAGACATGGCATAGTTGGTACGTCCATCCGCCCTTAGCTTTACCCGACGCTTCTTAAGTCCTTTCAACACTTCTTTATTGGCCACTTCAGCTTGGCTGTTTATCTATGGATGTTCAACAAATGAGAAAATTTGCACTATCCCCAGTCCTTCAAGCAGCTTTGTGAACTTCCTGTCAGTGAATTGGGTGCCGTTGTCAGTAATGATCCACGTTGGCACTCTGAATTACGCTATGATATTCTCATAGACAAAACAACGCATCCAGGCTAAGGTGATGTAAACAACAGGCTTAACTTCTATCCATTTTGTAAAATAATCTACCCCAACAATAAGGTACTTGATGCCCAGGCGCCGTTGGGAATAGGCCCAAGATGTCCAAACCCCATTGATGAAAGGGCAATGGCACAACGGACGTAAAGAGCTTTTCAGCCAAGGTGTGATGAAGGTTAGAGAACCTCTGGTATGGATCACACTTCTTGACAAACTCTGTAAAATCCTTCTTTATCGTAGGCCACCAGTAGCCTGCTCTTAAAATCTTCCTCATTAAACTCCTGCCACCAGAGTGGTGCCCATATTGTCCCTCGTGCACCTCTTCCATTACCCCTGTACCTTATTTGCATTCAAACAACGGAGATAGGGCACGAAGAAACCTCTTCGAAAAAGCATCCCATCTACCATCGTAAAATAGGGCAACTCCCTCCTTACTCTCCTTTTCTCCAACTCATCAGTGGGTAATTGTCCATTTACCAGTTATCGTACATAAGGAACTACCCATGAATCCTTATTGAAGGCACGATACATTATTGCGTTCAGCAATGGGGTTAAGGGAATGTTGGGCGATGCCAAAGTACTTTGCACCATGGTAGTAGTGCTCCCAGGATGCTTCGTGCTTGCAAGTCTTGAGAGGATATCTGCCCTGGTGTTCTCCTCCCTAGGTACGTGCTTGAACTCCAACTTTGAGAATCTTCTCCTCTGCTCATTCACATAATTCAAGTAGAACTAGAGCTGGGGCTCACGGACTTAATACTCACCCTGAATCTACGAAATCACCAGCTGCGAATCGCTGTAAAGGGTTACTTCGGAAGCTCCAATGTCAATTGCTGCTCTGAGTCTAGCGAGACAAGCCTCATATTCAGCTTGGTTATTGGAGGTTTTGAAGTTGAATCGCAGGGAAATCTTTAAGTGCACACCATCATCACTTTCAACCACTATGCCTGCACCACATCCCTTGCTATTGGATGAGCCATCCACATAAACCGTCCAGTGGGTATGAAGTACAGTTGGATATGCCCCAGTCATCTCCACAATGAAATCTGCCAACACTTGGGCTTTGATGGCACCTCAAGGCTCATAAGAAACATCAAACTCAGACAGTTCAATGGACTACTTGATCATTCTTCCTATGAGGTCCGGCTTGCTCAGCACAGAACGAAGTGGAAGATCCGTCCTTACCATGATGGGGTGTGCATGAAAATACAGACTGAGGTGATGACAAGCCCAAACGACTGCAGGGGTGGCTTTCTCAATCTTCTGATATCGGCCCTCAGCTCCTTGCAGTGTTTTACTTGTAAAATAAACTAGCCTCTATCCCTCCACGGTCTCCTTAACCAAGGCTTCATCAAAAATCGCTAAGTAGAGAATGAGTGTCTCTTCGGGGCCAGACTTAACCAAAATAGGAGGTTTGGACAGAACCTCCTTCAGCTCCTGAAACGCTTGCTTCTGCTCCTGCCCTACTTCAAACTCCTTAGACTTCTTAAGGATTTTGAATAGGGGTAGAGATTTGTGCGCCATTTGGGGCATAAATAGTGCCATTGCTGCCACTTTTCCGTTCAAAGACTGGACTTCCCTAAGATTTTTGGGACTCTACATGTCCTGAATCGCCTAGCACTTGCCCCAATTTACCTCAATGCCTCACTGAGTCAGCATGAAACCTAGAAACTTCCCAGTAGGGACGGCGAAAGTGCACTTCAATGGGTTCGGCTTCATGTTGTATTGCCTCAAACGTGTAAAAACTTGGCACAAATCCTCAATATGATCATCCCCAGCTGGGGTCTTGGCAATTATATCATCAATGTATACCTCCACTAACGTGGTGTGCATACCTTCGAAAACTTTGTTGATCATACACTGGTATGTGGCCCTAACGTTCTTCAAACCGAAGGGCATGACGGTGTAACAGAACACACCATGGTCATTGATAAAAGCTGTCTTCTCTTGATCTTCCTCCCACATCGGAATCTAGTTGTACCCTGAATAAGAATCCATGAAGGATAAGAACTGGTAACTAGGTGAATCGTCCACCATAAGATTGATGTTTGGGAGAGGATATGGATCATTTAGGCAGCAATGGTTTAAGTCTACATAGTTAGTGTACATACTCCATTTACCGTTGGCCTTTTGCACAATTACCACATTGGAGAGCCATGAGGAATACCAGATTTCTCTAATAAATCTAGCCTTCAGCAATTCCTCTCTCTGCTTATAGGTTGCCTTCTGCTTCTCAGGCCCCAACATTCTCTTCTCTTGGGCCACCGGCCTCGTCTCCGGATAGACGGATAGCTTATGACAACAAAAATTAGGGTCCATCCCAGGCATATCAGTGGCTGTCCATGCAAAAAGGTCTTTGAACTTCTGAAGGAGTGCAAGTAGGTGTTTGTGAACACCTCTTTTGGTCTGGTCCAAGTGGAACAAATCTTCTTTTATACTGAATTCTGAATCAGAATGGTAAAAATCTGAGTGGAATGACTCAAAAATGATCAAGTCCGAGCAGGATGACTCTGATTGAAGCATTTTCGAGTGAAATATAGCCCTGTTGGATAAAAATCCGAGTGGAATGACTCAAAATTGATCAAATCCGAGTAGAATGACTCTGATTGAAGCATTTCTGAGTGAAATATAGCCCTGTTGGACAAAAATCTAAGTGGAATGACTCAAAATTGATCAAATCCGAGCAGAATGACTCGAAGTGAAGCATTGCCGAGTGGAATATTACCCTGTCGAAGGTAAATCTGAGTAGAATGACTCTGAATTGATCAAATCCGAGTAGAATGACTCAAAGTGAAGCATTGCCGAGTGGAATATTGCCTTGAGGTAAATCCGAGTACAAATTCCTGATCAAAACTAACTCCGAGTGAATATATCCGAGTGGTCATATTCTCAAGTGCCAAATTCTGAAAGAAAAGTTGGTAAGTTCTGATAGAAAAGAGAGCACCTCCGAGTGAATATATCCAAGTTTGGATGCGCAAATGAACTACTCCTGAGCCCTGAATCTGACCAAGACTTGTCCAAGTGAAGGATTCCGAGGGATTGATTGACCATCCGAGTCAAAGGGACCGATTATGAACAAATACCGAGTGAAGGATTACCGATTGGAGCAGTAAGTCTGATTTGGGGGACAGGTGTCTTTTCCTGGGCACAGAAATTTCGAGTCAATGCTTCAAGAAGTGACAAGATCCGAGCAGAGCACCTCCGATTAAGGTCAGTTCCGAGTCAATACTGAAGCAGTAACAAGATCCGAGTGAGTATCCCTCAATTGGAGAGCATATCCGAGGGTCAATTGTCGAATGAAACTCTTATGATTCGAAGGTAAAGCCAGATTCCGAGTAAATATATCCGAGTAAATACACTCAGAAGATTGAAGCTGTGTTACAAGTTCTGAGAGGAAAAGAAGACCGGCTCCGAGTAGTCAGATTCTCAATTTCTCAATCCTGATTGAAGTGTGAAGGATGACTCCGAGTGAAAAATCCCAACATCCGAGCACATCATGATTGAAGTATGAAGCCGACTCCTGAGTGAATATGTCTGAGTCGTTCTGATAAAAACAAGGACGACTCCCCGTTGTGAATCTGAGTGGGTTGAAGCTTATTTGCAAACCGGTTGACAACATTCTGAGTGAATCAATGTGATTCAATCCGTGTGATGAGTTTCTGGATGAAACTTACTTCATGACTGAATCAATGTGAAGTTAAAGAAAGAATAGTTCTGATCTGCCAGCAACCGAGCAAAATATTTCTGAGATGCCGAATGATCCAAGCAGAAGGGCAGAATGAAGCTTCAGGCAGAAGCAGCTCCGAGCAAATGATCTCCGAGTGAGTCACTTTTGAGACAATTCCGAATGAATGTTTCAATCAGTGAGGCAATCGGAGGAGCTTTGACTCAGAACTTGTTTCTGTTCCGATTGAATGCTTCAAGCAATACCGTTTCTAGACAATGTAACGCCGAGTGAAGAAATTCTGATTAAACAAAGGTCTTTCGCTCAAGCGACTCTGGTTACGCTCAAGCGAGAACTTTGGAGGCCATAATCTCGCTTAAGCGAGGGAGTCTCACTCAAGCGAGAGGAATAATGTTAGCTACTGGAATATGCTCGCCCAAGCGAGCCTAACACGCTCAAGCATGACCATGTTATAAAATTATCACGCTCAAGCGTGAATAGGAGTCAGTACCGAGTGAGCCACTCTTCAGTCAGCTTCCGAGTCCCCTTCAACCATTTCTGAGCCACCTTTCAGCGGTTCTGACCCATTCTTCAGGCGGTTCCGAATCCTCTTGAGTCAGTTCCGAGTCACTTTCCACTCGGTTCCGATTGAGTGTTCCAATCAGAAATGCTTTGCTCGTCCAGCTCTTCATAGTAACCCCATACCGACCAGCAAAGCAACACCGAGCAAGGCTTTCACTCGGTCTTGTGTACGAAAGGCATCTTTTTCACTCGGTCTTGTGTACAAAAGGGACCTTTCCACTCAGATTATGTCCCACTCTGGATGAATACCGACTGAGGCACTAAATCCGAGTCAGAAGCAGAAAACCGACCCCTACTCCCATTGTTCGCCCGTGCTGACTTGGATTCCACCACCCAAGTGGATCCAGGAATCCTGGGGGTGGCAGACAGGGGGAGGAAGTGGAGAAATTAAAAATCTCCACCAGCCGTTGTCCCCCACTACTAGGCTGCCTCCACTCTGAGTGGAAGCCTGAGCTGGCCAAGCACTCAGAAACCCCTATAAATGCACAAGGGTTAGTCTTTGAGGATGGAATTTTGGGGTGGATCCAGAAGCTTTCATTTGAAGAGGAGGAGGAAACCTTCATTTTCAGAGAAGATTCTGAAGCATTTTAGAGAGAAGAGATACCTCTAACAGCCCTCTTTCCTTTCACAGCACCATCCGTTCTCCTTCTCCTCTCTCCCATACCAATCATTCCTTCACTCGGTCCAGCACCTCATCACACTATATTGTTCTTCCTTCTCCCACACCTCCGTCCTCTCTCTCCCTACACCATACAGCTCCAACACCCAATCGTCCTTCTCAACACCGTCCCCTCTCTCTCCTCACCCATACTGTCCTCAACTCCTCACCAACACCATAGACTGTCCCTCTCCACACCACACACACTGTACAACCCCTCTTTCTTCTCCACACCGTCCTCCTACCCACCAACATCGTCCCAGCTCTTCTTAAACCTCTCCACACCGTCCTCCTTCTCATCTCCAACCGTCCTAACACACTCCCTTTCGTCCTCTCCTCCCTCTCATACACCGTACAGCCCCTCTTTCTTCTCCACTCCGTCCTCCTTTCAACCGCACAGCCCCTCTCTCTTCTCCACACCGTCCCTCAAATATCTCAAACACCATCCCAGCACCTTTTCCATCTGTTCTCTTCCAAAACTTACCTGCTCCCCAAGACCGTCCAGCACCCTTCTCTTTCCCTCCAAACACCTTCAAACTCCTCTCAAACCCCCACTACCTTTCTCCCTCGGTCAGTCCCTTTCTCACTCGGTCGGTCTCTTCCACCTTCAGTCAGTTTCTGACCCCCTCTGCAGTCTCTTACTCCATCACTCGGTATTCCACTTTTCACTCGGTATTCCACTTTTTCACTCGGTATTTAATTTTTCACTCGGTATTCTATTTTTTTCACTCGGTTTTTCTATTTTTTTACTCAGTTTTCCATTTTTCCACTTAAATAAATTTCTGTTATTTTCTTTTCTTTTCTTTTTTACCCCTTCCTAGGTTCGTAATAAATAAATAACAAAAAAAACAAGTGTTTCACGTTCAGACTAGCCAAAAAAAAACATCATCCACCATTAATCTTTTAGCCTTTTCCTAAAAAAGAAATCACCAAAGAACTACGTAACCCTGATTTCTTGGTAACTCAAGAATACGTAGGAGCAGGACTTTAAATCCTATCGGGCCCATCTCTTTTTTTTATCCCTACCTTTCCCATTTCATTCCTATTTTATTTTCTTTATGTTTCATTTGTAACCGCATTTTATCAAGCCCATGAAAATCAATTTAGACGTGACGTCTTGTTGATTTTCCCATAAGGAACGGGATACTTGGGACGAGACGTCTCGCTTATCCCCTTCCCATCTTTGACCCCGTGTCTTGATTAAATTCCATGAAAATCAATTTAGACGTGACGTCTTACTGATTTTCCCCTATTTTGGGCAGGCCGTCACCACAAGGAACAAGATACTTGGGACGAGATGTCCCGCTTATCCCCTTCCCGTTTCTAACCTCGTATTTTGATTAAAGGATGACTAATTTAGACGCGACATCTAGTTAGTATCCTTCCCTTTTTCTGTTTTATACCAAAGCCGAGGTTAATTTAGACGCGACGTCCTGTTGACCTACACTCTATGTTTATCCAATTTGTTCCTTCCATTTCCTTCTGTTTTTACACAAAGTACAACAATAAAAGGGAAGAAATAAAATATCTTTTGTAAGGCTATTTATGTTGTGTATTTTCAATCTTGGTACTATTTCTGACAGGCGATGTAGGGTGCTAATACCTTCCCTACTCGTAACCGACTCCCGAACTTGAATCTCACAATTTCTACTAGTGCTTTCACTGAACTTAGTTTTTTTCCAATGTTTTTCCTATGGATAAAAACGTTGGTGGCGACTCCCTGTTTCATACTAGTTTTCTTCCTCGCCGCGCCGTCGCGATCCAGGTTGCGACAGATGGCGACTCCACTGGGGACACTTAAGAGAGTCAGGCCAGTTTGATTGAAAGCGCATGTTCTTTTTATTTAGCCTTTGTTATCTCAGATTTCTTCCCCTTGTTTTATTTTCTGTGTATTGTTGTGAATGTTTTTTCTTGTTTTAATTGTGTCTTGTTATTTGTTTCGTTGTCTATGTTTTGCATATTTATTGAACCCTAGGGTAGAAGACCATGTTACTTTTCTGCAATCATTGAACCCTAGGGTAGACGACTTTGTATATTTGTTCTGTGTTTGTTCTTTGTGTAGAATGGGGTAAGGTAAAAGGTATGGACTGCCCTTCCACACACTACACTTGCAATTACTTGCACACACCTATGAGTGGCGCCCTATACCCGGGCTCCAAATGAAGCTTAAGTTAGGAGAGGTTGGTAACAGAATCGTATGGGATGTACTTCCTATCCGGTGTTCGTGAGAACCTCAACCAGAGTTTGACCTCTCATGATATACGCACCTAGTGGATTCCCTACTGTTTGCGTCCCTGTCATGGTTAGGATCTTGGCTCTGGTGACCTTCTAGATGTTTAGCGGAAGCCACCGGGTGTGGAGAGTCACTTTTAGACAAGCCATAGGGCCTAGAAAAGACTTTCAACAAAACCTGACCTAGGCCACAAAAGGGAAAACTTTACTTTACCTTACGTCATTTTTGCTTTCCCTTTTATCCAAAAAAAATAAATTATCTACCACCCGCAGATTTGCTTAGTTTTTGAAATAATGACTCATTTTGAAACACATAATATTCTTCAGGTGAATAGGTAATCCTCTTTTGGTCGTGTACCTCTGAGTCCTGAGTCATAGATTTTCCTAATCGTCAAAAAATCAAAAAAATATAACTTCATTTCCGCTCTAGTAGGGGCATCGATGACGATTAAAAAATTTTATGACTATTGCAACTTGGACCCTTGGTAATCGTTGTTTCCCCAAGAAAAATTGCTTTATGTTAAATCAATGAGGAAGTACCGGTTCCAAAACATGACATCAACTAATTTCTCCTCTTTATCCTCATTTTCATGGAAGGCTATTCAGAACTTAACGAATACCCTTTGAGTATCTATGGAAATTAACATGGGATTGAACTTAAGAAATGAGGGCTGTAACTGCCCGAAGAAAATGTTTGAGCTTGAGGCTCCCACCTCAGGATGAAAGATTTCTTCTGTCTTCACAATTATCCTATATTAATTTCCATGTTTACCATACCTAGTACTTTTGAATGATAAGTTCTAAGGAATAGTCAAAGGATATTCACCAAAGCCTGTAATTGCTTCCCACGACATTCTCCTTCCTTCTATTTCCACCTAACATTTTTGTTTTTTTAAAAAAAGAGACACAGGCATCACGGGTAGGCATCCTTACCAGACCCGGCTCCAAAGGAAACTCATGGCTGAGGCAGAAGCTGTTGACGGAGACTTTAGAACCGAGTTCGATCAGTTGAAAGAGCGAGTGGCAGAGTTAACTAAACTTTTAGAAAAGAAACTCACAGAAGAAGGCTCCTCTGCAGGTATTGAGGACGCCCAACAGCAGCCTGCCACCGCACCACCCCCCTTGGTTCTGACCCAGCAAGAACCTAACTCCCTAACACAATGACACCCCCTCTCACCATTCATGTCGGAAGACCTAACCCTGCCATTGAGACCCAGCCACCTTACGGCCAGTCCTATGCACAACAGCATACATTTGTCGGTCCTGACGGCAACCCAATACCTTTTCCACTTTATGGCCTACCACGGGGTACTATCCCCCGCTCGCTAACCAGCAAGACGCCCACGACCAGCAAGCGATGAATCCTCACGCTTTATACCCCACCCAGCCAAACATGCCACCACTCCACCAAACCCAAAACACGCAAGCCCATGACCCACAAGCCTACCAAACCCAAAACACACAGGCCCATGACCCACAAACCTACCAAACCCAAAACACACAAGCCCCGATGGCCCAGCCAACCTACAATGCACAAGCCCAAAACACACGAGCCCAGATGATCCAGCCGACTTATGCCGTACAAGCTATGGCCCAACCCCAAGGTCCCTCAACAAATACAGGCCTAATGAACCAGTCCCATACGTTGCCTCCTTTCAACCAGCCACTCGACTATCCATACGGATACGCAACCCCCTATATGACCAATCTCCAAGATACAACCCGCATGATGAACCCGGTAGCCGGTCATAGCACGGTCGCAGCTCCCCAAAAGGAAAAGATAGAAATCTTAAAAGAGCGTTTGAGAATGATGGAAGGCGCTGGAGGTTTTAGACTGATAGATGCTTCTGAGCTATGCCTAGTCACAGATGTTGTCCTCCCGCCCAAATTCAAAATGCCTGACTTCGACAAGTATCGGGGAATGACTTGTCCAAAGAACCATCTCACGATGTACTGTCGAAAGATGGCATCCTACTCTTCTAACGACCAACTATTGATCCACTGCTTCCAAGATAGTTTGGCAGGGGCTGCTCTTACATGGTATGCTCACCTTGAGCGAAACCATATTCGCTGTTGGAAGGACCTGGCAGATGCCTTTCTTAGGCAATACAAGTATAGTATGGATATGGCACCCAACAGGGTTTAATTACAAAATATGGTGAAGAGGGATAGTGAAACGTTTAAGGAGTATGCCCAACGCTGGAGAGAAACAGCGACACAAGTGGACCCCCCATTATCGAAAAAAGAGATAATCACAATGTTTATTGACACACTCCCATCACCTTTCTATGGCAAGATGATTGGTAGTGTTTCATCTAACTTCTCCGACATTGTGACTATTAGGGAAAGGGTGGAGAGCGGAATACGAACAGGAAAGATCACTCAGGGCCCATCTGGGGCAAGCATGACAAGAAAGTCGGCGCCTGGGAGAAGGGATGGAGAAACTAATGCCATCTCTTCTAATCAAAAGATAGCTCCGCCGAGACCATTCGCCCCTACCATAATTCAAGCTCCTAACCCTTATGTGGCCGCTGCTACTTATGGCCCGACAGCTCATACTCCTCATTTCCGTCCGCCTATGGTAAGAGCGCCAATGCCGCAACCCATGCCATACCATCACCCATAGCAAGTGACTCGACCACCCAATCATAATCAAAACACAAGGAATCCCAATAATGAGTGCACCCCTGTGCAGTTCGATCCAATTCCTATAACATATACCGAACTTTTTCCAATCCTTGTTCAGAAAGGTCTGGTAGCTTCATCCCCCATGAGGCCATTGCAACCTCCTTATCCAAGGGGGTATGACCCAAACGCTCATTGTGATTACCACGCTGGGGCACCGGGGCATTCCACAAAAAATTGCCTAGCTTTGAAATATAAAGTGAGAGATTTGATCAAAGCCGACTGGATTAGTTTTCAAGAAGAAAGCCCTAACGTGACCATAAATCCCCTGCCTAATCATGGAAGTTCAGAAGTTAATACCGTGGTGGCCGATATTGAAGATGGTTTTGATGATAATGCCAATTTGGTGATCGCCTGCCCACCGGGCCAAGAGTTCGGTAATTGGGAGGCTGTCGAACTCCTTACGATTATAAACGATTCACCAAAGTAATTTGTCATTGCCTTAAATATCTTGTTTATCCCTCAGCTATGCCTAAGGCTTTGGGACTTTTCATGTAATAAGGGCGAAAAAACTTGCTTTATCGTTCAATCAATAAATGCGTATCAGAAAAAAAAGTTTTTTTCTCATCCCATTATCCTTGCTTTGATTCATTTTCTTTATTTACTTGTTCCCTTTCCCTCTTTTTATTTTTGCCATAACATACTGAATTGTAGATCCAAAAATAATTCTCTTGAGACTAGTGAAATCACAATTCCGCTTCACGATTTCAATCACCCAGTCGACTATGCCGACGAAGAAGGTAAGGAAACCTGTGAGCCACCATACTAGTTAGCAAGATTGTTAGAACAAGAGGTTAAAGAGTACCCCTAAGTCAAGGACGCCTGAAAGAATCACGGTATCTATCAGAAGGCATTAGTATTTTGTTTCAAGATGTGGTAGGAATCTATGTGAATGATAACATGGCCAAGTCCCGAATTGGACAAGTGGCAGGCCAGTCATTTAAGGAAATTCAACAGTCATCAACATAGATGGGGGCAAATTGCTGATGCCTATAAATACAGATACAATCAAGGGAGACTTTACCAAAAAAAAATGCAAAAAAATGAAAAATGAAAAATAGAGTCAAGCTTGAAGTCCAATGCACATACCAAGCGGGGAAAGCTGGTTACGTCCAGATCCTTGAGCAAGCTTCATTTTTTGTATAAGGGGAACAAATGTCGTCAGGCCAAGAACTTGCATTCTTGTCATCATCAACTCCTCAACCCTAAAGAGTGCGCCATTCCTCATGCCTATGTAGCCAAGGAAATAGTCTGTCAGATTGAGTCGTTGCGTCATTAAGGGGATTAAAAAAACAAAACAAAACAAAAAAAAACAAAAAAAACAAAAAAAGAAGGCAAACAAAAAGAAATGGAAAATGAAAAAAATGAAAAAGAAAAAGAAAATAAAGGCCAAAATGATGATTCAAAAGTAATTCCCCTCATTGATGCCAAAAGACTCACCAATATTTCCTTGGGTACATGCCATAGGAGTGGAGTCTTATATTTGAAGTGACATCAGTTCCCCAAAGGATTAAACTAAATTTGGAAAGGCTGGGCAGGTTCAACTAGAGTGTAATCAGTTTCAACCTTTTACTGTAAAGGATGCAGCCAAAAATGAACAAGAAGAGAAAAATACATGAAAAGCTCGCTAGGCTGAAAACCTGAAAGGGCGGCCTAGGCAAAAGTTAAAGCAACCCGGTAAGTTAAAAACCTGAAAAGGCGGCTCAGGTAAAAATTAGGGTCAAGATTTCGGCAGAGTAACTAAAGTTCCCAATGCAAAACGTGCAAACTGAGGCATGTGGACCATGGTTAAACTACCCTCTCAAAGGTAGAGTTGAACGATGTACTTGAGGTCGTGACGTGGGATTAAGGTTCTCACTAGTCTCAGGAATTCACTAGAGGATCCTCGAACCTTCCCTGTTTCTCCTGGCCTTGACCTGTCCTGTGTAACTTCATTCCATCCCATCTATTTTCCCCTTTGTCCATTCTCTATATTCTGTTTGACATACATGAATAAAATTTATCCTTCTTCGATACGTGTTATGAATTGCATTGATCTGATAAAACATTGTGTTTTTATAAAAATAAAATGAAAGAATGGTGACCATTTAAAGTCGTAAGGGACAAGACGCTCCCACTACTTGACCTCGTCTTAGACAATCATCACAAAGACTCAGCCAGGCACGTGCTTCAAAGCTATGATCGCCTCTTGGATTCTCCTCTGTCCATGAGTTATCCTAAGGGCCGCGGTTTCACAGGACCTACCCAGTTTTTGAATGTATCTTTGCACTACTTACCCTTTTTTCTGCAGGTTATTATAACGGACAATCATGTCAAGCACTGAGGCCTCAATCAAGTCCTTTTCCTCAATGGAACCGCAGCTGCCAAAACTAGAATCTTTCAAGTCTTCTCCTTAATCGCCAAAGTTGGCACTTCTCAGAACTCCTTCCTCAAGTCGCCAAAGTTGGCAATTCTCAAAGTCTTCTCCTTAATCGCCAAAGTTGGCACTTCTCAGAACTCTTTCCTCAAATCGCCAAAGCTGGCACCTCTCAAAGTCTTCTCCTTAATCGCCAAAGTTGGAACTTCTCAAAATTCTTTCCCCAAATCGTCAAAGTTGGCATTTTTCAAAATCTCTTCTTCAATCGCCAAAGTTGGCACTTCTCAGAACTCCTTCCTTAGATCGCCAAAGTTAGCACTTCTCGAAGTCTTTTCCTCAACTGCCAAAGCTGACACTTTTTCAAACTCCCTTCCAAGGATTCTACCTAATACATTCTGACAGTCAAGCGTATCTCCTTCCCAAGCCCAAGGATAGTTTCCAGCAAAACTTTCCCCCAGTAGAATCACCAAACTCTCCCTAGTGAGCCTACAATTCAGATCATCTTCTCCCACTAGTAAGAATATTTTCTAATCAGGCTTAGAAGAACTCTCCCCAAAGGGCCTAACACATTTCTCTCAGTGAATCCACACATACCAGGTGGACCCCAGATTCCCCCTTCCCAATCAAGGGGCAATGCCCCAAGCCATCAATCCTTCTCTAGTGGAACTATACTTCCCAAACAAATCAAACTAGGGTATAACCCCAGGATCATTTCTTCTCACTCAAGGGGCAGTTCCCCAAGGTTTCGAGACAGATAGTTCAAATTGGGGCATCACCCCAGGTTCCTTCTCCTTCATCCAAGGAAACAGTACCCCAAATCACTAAATCCTTCCTAAACAACTCGAACTGGGGCATCTCCCCAGATTTCTTCTGTTCCATTCAAGGGGTAGTTCCCCAAGGTTCCTTCAAACCATGTCAAACTAGGGCATCTCCCTAGATTTCTTCTGTTCCAGTCAAGGGGTAGTTCCCTAAGGCTCTTTCAAATCATCTCAAACTGGGGCATCTCCCCAAATTTCTTCTGTTCCAGTCAAGGGGTAGTTCCCCAAGGTTCCTTCAAACCATGTCAAACTGGGGCATCTCAGCAGATTTCTTCTGTTCCAGTCAAGGGGTAGTTCCCCAAGGTTCCTTCAAATCATATCCAACTGGGGCATCACCCCAGGATCACTCTTTTTCATTCAAGGGGCAATTCCCTAAGAACCTTCAGTCATGTCAAACTGGGGCATCGCCAAGAGCCTTTAAGTCTAGTGAGTTAATTTGGACGAGACGTCCTGTTAGCTCCTCCAATCTCTGCATTTCCATTCGCCTATTCAGGCACCCTTTACTTTTCAGTCGCCTATTCAAGCACCCTTTACTTTCCATTCGCCTATTCAGGCACCCTTTACTTTCCATTCACCTATTCAGGCACCCTTTACTTTCCATTCGCCTATTCAGGCACCCTTTACTTTCCATTTGCCTATTCAGGCACCCTTTACTTTCCATTCGCCTATTCAGGCACCATTTACTTTCCATTCACTTATTCAGGCACCCTTTACTTTCCATTCACCTATTCAGGCACCCTTTACTTTCCATTCGCCTATTCAGGCACCCTTTACTTTCCAGTCGCCTATTCAGGCACCCTTTACTTTCCATTCGCCTATTCAGGCACCCTTTACTTTCCATTCGCCTATTCAGGCACCCTTTACTTTCCAATTGCCTATTCAGGCACCCTTTACTTTCCATTCGCCTATTCAGACACCCTTTACTTTCCAGTCGCCTATTCAGGCACCCTTCACTTTCCATTCGTCTATTCAGGCACCCTTTACTTTCCAATCACCTATTCAGGCACCCTTTACTTTCCAGTCGCCTATTCAGGCACCCTTTACTTTCCATTCGCCTATTCAGGCACCCTTTACTTTCCAGTCGCCTATTTAGGCACCAGGCACCCTTTACTTTCCATTCGCCTATTCAGGCACCCTTTACTTTCCATTCACCTATTCAGGCACCCTTTAGTTTCCATTCACCTATTCAGGCACCCTTTACTTTCCATTCGCCTATTCAGGCACCCTTTAGTTTCCATTCGCCTATTCAGGCACCCTTTACTTTCTACTCGCCTATTCAGGCGCCCTTTATTTTCTAGTCGCCTATGCAGGCACCCTTTACCTTCCAGTCTACCGGGGTCAATCCCGATCTTCTCACCTCCTGTTAACTGAAAGAATTTTTGTCGGTTCATGCAGAACTCGAAAAAAGAAACAAAAAAACAAAAAAAGAGAGAAAAAGAAAAAAAGAGAGAGAAACAGATGTGGAAAAGAGGAAAAGGTCACAACAACTCGGACGCCATACCTATCGAGAGGTCCCACTTGGTCCCTACATCAGTGTTCATATCTTTACTTCCTTTTCACTTCAAAAACACGGAAAGCTTCGTGTTTCTCTTGTGAAAAAGAAGTAAAGAGGGGCATCTGTGAACACCTCTTTTGGTCCGGTCCAAGTGGAACGAATCTTCTTTTATACTGAATTCTGAATCAGAATGGTAAAAATCCAAGTGGAATGACTCAAAAATGATCAAGTCCGAGCAGGATGACTCTGATTGAAGCATTTCCGAGTGAAATATAGCCCTGTTGGATAAAAATCCGAGTGGAATGACTTAAAATTGATCAAATCTAAGTAGAATGACTCTGATTGAAGCATTTTTGAGTGAAATATAGCCCTGTTGGACAAAAATCCGAGTGGAATGACTCAAAATTGATCAAATCCGAGTAGAATGACTCGAAGTGAAGCATTGCCGAGTGGAATATTACCCTGTCGAAGGTAAATCTGAGTAGAATGACTCTGAATTGATCAAATCCGAGTAGAATGACTCAAAGTGAAGCATTGCCGAGTGGAATATTGCCTTGAGGTAAATCCGAGTACAAATTCCTGATCAAAACCAACTCCGAGTGAATATATCCGAGTGGTCATATTCTCAAGTGCCAAATTCTGAGAGAAAAGGTGGCAAGTTCTGATAGAAAAGAGAGCACCTCTGAGTGAATATATCCAAGTTTGGATACGCAAATAAACTACTCTTGAGCCCTGAATCTGACTAAGACTTGTCCAAGTGAAGGATTCCGAGGGATTGATTGACCATCCGAGTCAAAGGGACCGATTACGAACAAATACCGAGTGAAGGATTACCGATTGGAGCAGCAAGTCTGATTTGGGGGACAGGTGTCTTTTCTTGGGCACAGAAATTCCGAGTCAATGCTTCAAGAAGTGACAAGATCCGAGCGGAGCACCTCCGATTAAGGTCAGTTCCGAGTCAATACTGAAGCAGTAACAAGATCCGAGTGAGTATCCCTCAATTGGAGAGCATATCCGAGGGTCAATTGTCGAATGAAACTCTTATGATTCGAAGGTAAAGCCGGATTCCGAGTAAATATATCCGAATAAATACACTCGGAAGATTGAAGCTGTGTTACAAGTTCTGAGAGGAAAAGAAGACCGGCTCCGAGTAGTTAGATTCTCAATTTCTCAATCCTAATTGAAGTGTGAAGGATGACTCCGAGTGAAAAATCCCAACATCCGAGCACATCATGATTGAAGTATGAAGCCGACTCCTAAGTGAATATGTCCGAGTCGTTCTGATAAAAACAAGGACGACTCCCCGTTGTGAATCCGAGTGGGTTGAAGCTTATTTGTAAACCGGTTGACAACATTCTGAGTGAATCAATGTGATTCAATCCGTGTGATGAGTTTCCAGATGAAACTTACTTCACAACTGAATCAATGTGAAGTTAAAGAAAGAATAGTTTTGATCTGCCAGCAACCGACCAAAATATTTCTGAGATGCCGAATGATCCAAGCAGAAGGACAGAATGAAGCTTCAGGCAGAAGCAGCTCTGAGCAAATGATCTCCAAGTGAGTCACTTTTGAGACAATTCAGAATGAATTTTTCAATCAGTGAGGCAATCGGAGGAGCTTTGACTCGGAACTTATTTCTGTTCCGATTGAATGCTTCAAGCAATACCGTTTCCGGACAATGTAACGCCGAGTGAAGAAATTCTGATTAAACAAAGGTCTTTCGCTCAAGCGACTCTGGTTACGCTCAAGCGAGAACTTTGGAGGCCATAATCTCGCTTAAGCGAGGGAGTCTCGCTCAAGCGAGAGGAATAATGTTAGCTACTGGAATATGCTCGCCCAAGCGAGCCTAACACGCTCAAGCATGACCATGTTATAAAATTATCATGCTCAAGCGTGAATGGGAGTCAGTACCAAGTGAGCCACTCTTCAGTCAGCTTCTGAGTCCCCTTCAACCATTTCTAAGCCACCTTTCAGTGGTTCCGACCCATTCTTCAGGCGGTTCCGAATCCTCTTGAGTCAGTTCCGAGTCACTTTCCACTCGGTTCCGATTGAGTGTTCCAATCAGAAATGCTTTGCTCGTCCAGCTCTTCACAGTAACCCCATACCGACCAGCAAAGCAACACCGAGCAAGGCTTTCACTCGGTCTTGTGTACGAAAGGCATCTTTTTCACTCGGTCTTGTGTACAAAAGGGACCTTTCCACTCGGATTATGTCCCACTCTGGATGAATACCGACCGAGGAACTAAATCTGAGTCAGAAGTAGAAAATCGACCCCTACTCCCATTGTTCGCCCGTGCTGACTTGGATTCCACCACCCAAGTGGATCAGGAATCCTGGGGGTGGCAGACAGGGGGCGGAAGTGGAGAAATTAAAAATCTCCACCAGCCGCTGTCCCCCACTACTAGGCTGCCTCCACTCTGAGTGGAAGCCTGAGCTGGCCAAGCACTCAGAAACCCCTATAAATGCACAAGGGTTAGTCTTTGAGGATGGAATTTTGGGGTGGATCCAGAAGCTTTCATTTGAAGAGGAGGAGGAAACCTTCATTTTTAGAGAAGATTCTGAAGCATTTTAGAGAGAAGAGATACCTCTAACAGCCCTCTTTCCTTTCACAGCACCATCCGTTCTCCTTCTCCTCTCTCCCATACCAACCATTCCTTCACTCGGTCCAGCACCTCTTCACACTATATTGTTCTTCCTTCTCTCACACCTCCGTCCTCTCTCTCCCTACACCATACAGCTCCAACACCCAACCGTCCTTCTCAATACCGTCCCCTCTCTCTCCTCACCCACACTGTCCTCAACTCCTCACCAATACCATACACTGTCCCTCTCCACACCACACACACCGTACAGCCCCTCTCTCTTCTCCACACCGTCCTCCTACCCACCAACATCGTCCCAGCTCTTCCTAAACCTCTCCACACCGTCCTCCTTCTCATCTCCAACCATCCTAACACACTCCCCTCCGTCCTCTCCTCCCTCTCATACACTGTACAGCCCCTCTCTCTTCTCCACTCCATCCTCCTTTCAACCGCACAGCCCCTCTCTCTTCTCCACACCGTCCCTTAAATCTCTCAAACACCATCCCAGCACCTTTACCATCCGTTCTCTTCCAAAACCGACCTGCTCCCCAAGACCGTCCAGCAAACCTTCTCTTTCCCTCCAAACACCTTCAAACTCCTCTCAAACCCCCACTGCCTTTCTCCCTCGATCAGTCCCTTTCTCACTCGGTCGGTCTCTTCCACCTTCAGTTAGTTTCTGACCCCCTCTGCGGTCTCTTACTCTATCACTCGGTATTCCACTTTTCACTCGGTATTCCACTTTTTCACTCGGTATTTAATTTTTCACTCAGTATTCTAGTTTTTTCACTCGGTTTTTCCATTTTTTACTCGGTTTTCCATTTTTCCACTTAAATAAATTTCTGTTCTGTTCTTTTCTTTTCTTTTTTACCCCTTCCTAGGTTTGTAATAAATAAATAACAAAAAAAACAAGTGTTTCACGTTCAGACTAGCCAAAAAAAACATCATCCACCATTAATCTTTTAGCCTTTTCCTAAAAAAAAAACATCACCAAAGAACTATGTAACCCTGATTTCTTGGTAACTCAAGAATACGTAGGAGCAGGACTTTAAATCCTGTCGGGCCCATCTCTTTTTTTTATCCCTACCTTTCCCATTTCATTCTTATTTTATTTTCTTTATGTTTCCTTTGTAACCGCCCTTTTATCAAGCCCATGAAAATCAATTTAGACGTGACGTCTTGTTGATTTTCCCATAAGGAACGGGATACTTGGGACGAGACGTCCCGCTTATCTCCTTCCCATTTTTGACCCCGTGTCTTAATTAAATTCCATGAAAATCAATTTAGACGTGACGTCTTACTGATTTTCCCCTATTTTGGGCAGGCCGTCACCACAAGGAACGAGATACTTGGGACGAGACGTCCCGCTTATCCCCTTCCCGTTTCTAACCTCGTATTTTGATTAAAGGATGACTAATTTAGACGTGACGTCTTGTTAGTATCCTTCCCTTTTTCTGTTTTATGCCGAAGCCGGGGTTAATTTGGACGCGACGTCCTGTTGACCTACACTCTATGTTTGTCCAGTTTGTTCCTTCTATTTCCTTCTGTTTTTACACAAAGTACAACAATAAAAGGGAAAAAATAAAACATCTTTTGTAAGGCTATTTATGTTGCGCATTTTCAATCTTGGTACTGTTTCTGACAGGCGATGTAGGGTGCTAATACCTTCCCTACTCGTAACCGACTCCCGAACTTGAATCTCACAATTTCTACTAGTGCTTTCACTGAACTTAGTTTTTTTCCAATGTTTTTCCTATGGATAAAAACGTTGGTCGCGACTCCCTGTTTCATACTAGTTTTCTTGCTTGCCGCGCCGTCGCGATCCAGGTTGCGACAGTGTTGTTCTATCACAGCTTCTAATTTATCATTGATGTGTGTGATCTTCTCTGAGGAATCCCCTAAAACGACGTCCCTGGAACCCCCCTCCAGCGTGGGCTTCAAAGGGTTAAGCAGATCAATCTTTAACTCTGCCCTGGGGTCGAGATCAATCAAACTAATAGACCGCGCCACGGTTCATTCGTCAGTTAACTTCCCCTTCTTGTTGAGCACCTCCAACTTCACCATACTCAAGCTCAGGTTGTAGTAGTACCTGGCTATCTCCTGATCACCTCGGAGGGAAGACATATTATTGTCCTTATCAATGAATTTGATAAGAAGCTGAGGCGTTGAAACAATCACTTCCATAGCATTCAACATGGGGCAGCCTATGATGTCATTGTAGGGTAACTCCACATCAATCACCAGCACCCTAGATTTCACCGTCCTAGCTCCGGGTTCGCCCTCGAAGGACACCAAAGTGTCAAGATACTCCTTCGTAGGCTGCTTCGCTCCATTAAAAATTGTTAGCTCCTGCATGTAAGGCTGTAAATCAGAGCCATTAAAACTCATTCTTTTAAAGTAACTATAAAAAATAACGTCACAGGAACTCCTCTGATCCACAAGGATCCTCTTAACATCCTTGTTTGCGATGACAACTATGACGACCACAACATCATCTCCCCCAGGTATGGTTGGGCCAAAATCATCATCAGAAAAAGAACCGGTACCAACACACCATCTCTGAATGGGTGGTTATCCTTGGGCTTTCCTTAAACTAAAAGAATCATGCGGTGATGGTTCTTTCTTGCTGTGATTGAAGCTTCGCCCCCAGCAAATCCTCCGGTGATCATATCAATCACCTCACGCCGACCTCGCTCCTACTGCTGGGGAATGTTGTCCTGAAGAGCAGCCTCACTGATGATAACACCTTTCTGCTTTTCAGCGACAGTAAATCTTTTGGCTGGAACATGGCTATTATCACCCTCATCGTCATGGTCTCGACCTCGCTTCTTCGTCCAGTCTGGCTCATCCAAGGACTTATCCTTTAAGAGGTATTGCTTCAGCTTTCCCTCTCAGATGAGGGTCTCCACAGCGTTCCTTTGGGCCTTGTACTCATCCATCGTGTGGCCCACTTGCTCGTGGAAATCACAATACTTATGCGAGTTTCCAAGCCTTTTTATCGGGGCCGGCCTTCGAATGCCATACATAACACCCTCGGTTAAATAAGACAGACCCTTTTATAGGTTTATCCTATTTAACTAAGAGGTTAAAAGTTTTTAGAAAAAGTGAATTTTTTATTTTTATTTTTATTTTTTAAAGTAAAATAATGGCAAATTAGTGGAAACAAATAGTAGGTAATTCACATAGTCATTCACAAACCATAAGCAATTGTACTCTTAACAGAATTGGGCACGTAGGCACCCTTAAATACATACAGTCATCCATTGTCTTATTATTTATTAATAAATATTCAACTATATATATCCTACTTTTAATGAGTGCTCCCAGTTGGTCCAACGTATTGCTGTTCTTCGTACTCCGGTTCCTGGTTTTCTAGCTTCTCTGTTATTAATGATCAGAAAGGGTGAGTATATACCCCAGACCCTGAAGGTTCCCAGTGCGGACATATCCAGTCAACAGATAATATAACATAAATAATATAGTTAACATATTTACAACTATAACAATCAATAATGTTGTTATGGAATGCATGAGTTAGGTTTATTATAATTTATCTTAAGTTTAAGTCTCATGATGCATGTGGGCCCAATAAACCAATCCACCATCACCATTATCTCATTCTTTGGAAGTCGTCCTGCTCAAGTTGCCCTCTGGGCATAACGTTTCCATACTAGAGCGATCGGAGCTCACCAAGTCCCCCAATCATTATTTAATCATCATAAGGTACGAATGAACTCACAGGTTATAATCATTATATTATCTTGGGACTTGGCTCTACACGATCATAGTTACATTCCATCATTTAGTCAAAGTACACCAGAATTACATCGTCTGACCCGGCTTCAGGCACGACTCTGATGCCATTGGGTTTCCGTCCCGGTTGTACACCCAAGATTCTCCTCAGAGATCGGACGTGAATGTCCTCCAGCGTACCAGTGTATGCTCTAGTTTTACTCCTTCAAAAATATTTTCATGATGCAAAATGCATTATTTAAGTTCTATCATTACTTTGATCCCTGGGTATCTATGTGTTTCCAGTCTCGTAATATTTGTTCTCATGTTCTTAGGTCCCACTTATTTTCCAGACATTGTAGGTTATTTTTATTATTTTATTTGTTTTTATTCTAGAAAATATATCGGTTATATCTTGGCTAAAATAATGTTTTGTTTAAAGAGTAAGTAATATGTTTCTTATTTCATTATTCATAACTAAAACAATAATAATAATAATAATAATCATATTCATAATTATAATTATAATTGTAATCATAATCATAATAATAGCAACAGTGATATAAATAGTGACCCTTTATCCTTATTTCCTTGTTTATCTCATCTTTCAAAACTTCCTCACTGGAATCCACATAGACACCCATGGTTCTTAATATTTTCATAATTCAATACCGAACATATCCACTTAATCATCATGGTTAGTAATAATCAACACAGCCAATTAATCATATACATATCAATAAAAATATATAAAACAAATATATAAAATTAAAGCATCTTAATTTAACAACAATTCCCGAACCTGCCCTCGGAAAGGTAAGGACCAGAAGTACCTTAGCCTTTCCAAACACTCGGTTTCCCCCCAGAATACCAGAGAATATACCCCCTTACCTTGATGGAAGATCCTGGAGTAGTTGAAAACGTTCTCTTATTGTCCTAGTTTCAGATCAAGAGTGACTTGATGGAGAAAAGGAACTGAGAGAGAGACTTTACTAACTTTAGCTTGTTCTAAGAATTCAAACTTAGGAACAAGATGTGGTATCGATTTTATGATGCAAATGACAAGTGGGGGATAAGCTTTTCATAATAGGATTATAGTGGAATGTTAGGTGTGTTAATTGTGGTAATAATGGAGGTTTTAGATAAGAAAATAAGCTGTATTGTTGACCATTTCTACAGCTTACATAATGGAGCTTGTATGATTGAAGTAAAAATATTAAAATATGTACAACATGACATGATTGGAGTAAAATGTGTAAGTTTCCCTGCATGTGGCTCGTTCGTGATAACCTATTCGGATTTGCGTGAACTAGCGGACCGATCACTAAGTGGGGATGTTCCTTCCAGCATGAGCGAACCTTTTCGAAACTGGTTAGGAATGGCGTCACTATCCCATCCCTGATCCAGCCAGGTTCTATTGATCATGTCCCCTATCAATTCTGACACTGTTTTCGGTATTTTGGGCATATCTCTTTTCGAGAAGTATTCATCAGAGCCTCTTTTCGTTCAAAATTGCTTCACTCGGAGGGAATTCGCTCGGAAATGTTTCTGCTTGAAACACTCGGTCATAGCCTTTCCTTCCTCAGAAGTGACTCATTCGGAAATGTCTCACCCAGAGACACCTCATTTAGAAATATCTCACTCGGATATATCTGCCCGAAAAGTGCTCGTTCAAAATCAGTCATTTTTTGTTCAGAATTGATTCACTTAGAAATTCTATACTCGGATATATTTCTGCCCGAAAATTACTTTATTCGAAGTCAAAGCCTTTCTTCACTCGAAAGTATTTCTCTCGGAAGTGCATCACTCAGAAATTTACAACCGAAAGATCATTTGGAGTTGCGTCACTCGAAAATCTTACAACTGAAAGGATCATTCAGAGTCGAAGGCAATCTCGAAGACGAACTCGAGCACAAGCTCTCGGTAACTTTGAATATGGACCTGAGCACAGGCTCTAGGCAATCTTTAAGACATCCGAGCACGAATAAAATGAAGGGGTTCACCACTCGAATATTTACTTCCCTCGGGAACTATTCACTCGGAAACGTACTTATTCAAAATCAAAACCTTTCTCTGTCCAGAAGTACTTCCCCTGAAAATGACTCACTTGGTATATTTTAATTGGTGCCATACTACGCAAAAATCAGAAATCTCACTTGGTGTTATCCCACTTGGAAATGTCTCACTCGGTGCGATCCCACACGGAAGTGTCGCACTCATAGACACCCCATTTGGGAAAGTTACACTCAACTCGGAGATACCCCACTCGGGAATTCACTGCTCGGAAATATCTCGGCCTGAGAAGTACTCATTCGAAATCAAAGCTTTTCTTCGTTCGAAAGTACTTCTCTCGGAAGTGGTTTTCTCGGTCATGACTCACTCGAAAACATCTTAACCTTCCTTCACTCAGAAGTTCTCTCGGTCATGACTCACTCGAAAACATCTCACTCAAAATCAGATTCCTTTTTACACTCAGACAGTCTTATCTCAGACATGATCCACTCGGAAATTGCTTGCTCAATAATATTTTACTCGGTAATGTCCCAATCAGAGCGCTATCGGAAGTTAGTATCAAAGAAGGTATTCTATTTACTTATTATCACTTACAGAACTTCCATACTACAAAATTTACAAGGTTAAGACTGCTTACTAAAAACAGGGTTGTTACACCATACACACTCAACGTGGGCCATTCGACCTCTCTCAAAATCTGAGAAGTCTTGGCATTCAGAGGGGCATAGTTGTTGAAGGCTGCTATACGCCTTTCTTGATGATGGGGTTGAGGGATCTTAAACCTGTCCCTCTGGAAAGGTTTTTCCGGCCTCGTCCTCTCCTTCTCTCTCCTTGGCTGGGACACTGGAACTGGTGGCCCGACCCTTGTCGCTGTGGCTTTCAAATGTATCTCGATCCCAACATACTTGGAAGCCTTCCTCTGAAACTCTTTAAATGATGTCGTAGGGCTCTTTGCTAAAGATAAGACAAATGCTGAATTAGGCTGCAACTCTTCAATGACGATATGCAACTAGATGGCCTTTGTGAGATTGGGGACCATGGCTGCCTCCTTGTAAAATCTCTTCAAAAACTCCTTAAGAGTTTTATTTTTTCCCTGCTTTATCTAAGCGAGGGTGTGAGACGTCCTGGGAATATCCCTGGAAATGAAAAATGATCTCCAAAAGCTGCTGCCATTTCCTCCCAAGAGTCTATAGAGCCTGAGGGAAGCCCTTTAAACCAGCTGAGGGCCTTGCCAACCAATGTGCGGGGGAACATCCTACACACGACTTCCTCCTCTAAACATAGTTTCGTGTGTATAAGCATCTAGATGCTTAGTGGGGTCCGTCTCTCCTATGTACTTCCCAATAGAGAAGGGCTGCGTCGTTTGTAAATGCTTAGGAATAGACACATTCATCAACCTCTGTGAGAATGGGACGTTAAGTCTATACGCACCAAGGGCTGTTATAACATCCTTAATTTTTAAAATAAATTTCAATAAATCAAATAAAATTTCGTAAATAATTCACATTTCCAAAACAGAATTTGAATTAAATAAATACAATATCAATTTTTACAAAAGCTGACCGGCTCTTTTAAGTTTACAATAAAAAAATAAAACACTCGGTATTCTCATAAGCCGGCCAAGGCTTCCACTAAAATACAATCTGAGCAGCTGAGTGGCTTCACATATCATGGTTGGGCCCTTCATCCACTGAAAAATGACCACAGTAGGGGGTGAGCGTAAACATATCAAATAACAGTTATTGAATTGGATTAAAAGTCCAATTAATAACTATAAAACAAAACCGATCACGTAATATCATCACATAATTATTCACAATAATTATATACTCATGTTGCTCACAACAACAACACCGAGACATATATACTCCTCATAAATAGCATGTCATTCTCAATAACACATATATCAGTGTATGCACATGTTCAGTCAAATAGATCCATTATTAAGTCTTTTAATTTGTGTTGCAACACTGGCTCCCCGAGCCATAATTCAGCTCCTCGCTGATTCGGCCGTTTTACTGGTACCAAACCGCTCTACGCCCATAATGTAACACCGAGTACCACTCCTAGAGTGATAGTGGTAACTTTACTCAGTGCTACGGGCTAAAACCCCGAGCCCCGCTCAAGAGGTTGCCTTGAGTCCCACCCAAGGTCTTTTGTCTTTTGCCTTGAGTCCCACCCAAGGTCTTTTGTGGAAACCACATCATATCTCATATTCAATCATCACACATGCATCTCATGCATATATATAAATATCATGAATCATCATCAATCTCATATCATTATCATATCAACATCAACAATATGAATGGAATATATATGAGAACATAAAGCGTCATATAAACGGGGTCTCAATAACAATTATGCACACAATATATATACAACATAATAATATCACCCCACATCCATTCATAAACTATCTATTTGAAATGTAACACTCCCCCTACTTGGAATTAAGGAGTTCCAGCATCTTTAAAACTATAACCAAGTCACTCCTCCAGAATTCCGACTGGAATTGCAATTCCTGCACCAGTCCCAGGCTTTCCTTTGTGAAGAGAAGAAAAAGAGATTTAATTATCTTCGTTCGATAGTTTCCAGAGAATTGGAAAGTAAGGCTGATGATTTCACCTTTCCAAGAGTTCTTCCTTTAATCCAACAATGGAAGTATTTATATATCTTGCATGCAGAAGAGACGTGAATGAATGGAAGTATTCTGACATACGTCTCTTTAATGATAATGAAGCATTAAGATATTTTATGAAAAAGGGACAACACATTAAGAAGGGTCCCATACTTAGAAAATATCTGAGAAAGGATTTCGCTAGAACGTAGAAGAACAGGTTGACGTGGAAAGCATCCATAGTAAAATATTTATTAATTTCTGACTCGGTTTCTACGTATTCCGACTCGGTTCCAGCTTATTCTGACTCAGTTTCCTCATTCTGGGCATCTCTTTCCGAGAGGACTTATCAGAGCCTCTTTTCGCTCAGAATTCCTTCATTCGGAAGCCATTCACTCGGAAAGTTTCATCCATGAAACACAGTTTTCCTTCTTCGGAAATAACCCACTTATAACTATCTTATTTAGAAGTATATCAATCAGACATCTCACTCGGTTATACCTCTTTCCGAGTCAGAGTCTTACTCTTTCGTCATTCGGAAGTTTCTTAATTGAAAGCTCACTCGGAGTTCGAAGTCCACTTCCTTTCTCAGAAATCATTCCTCTTGAAAGGATTACTCGGATATTTATTCTCCTCGGAATTATTTACTTACAAACATACTCAATCGGATTTCAAGTCTCTCTTTGTTCAGAAGCACTCTTCCTAGAAAGACTTACTCGAAAAGTCTCACTCGGAAGTGTCACAGAGACACTTCACTCGGCAAACCATCCACCCATATATACTCCACTTGGGAGTTTACTAGTCAAAAATATCTTTCCGAGAAGTACCTCCACTTCTCTCGGAAACAACCCATTGGAATCATTCCACTCGCAGATGTTTCTGTTTCACTCGGATTTGCTTCACTCAAACGTGTCTTATTCGGACACAGCGGTATTTCATTTAGAAATAATTCTCTTAATGATGTTTCACTCGGAAACATCTTAACATTACTTGGAAATGATCTCCTGAGTCATGTTTCACTCGGAATCACATCCATTTCACTCGGAATCAAATTCATTTTACTCGGAAAATCTGGTTTTTGACATTTTTCTCTTGAAAATTTATTCAGAATTTCTCCATTAATAATTATTTTTCTTATCCTGAAATAATCATCACACTTAGTACCTCTCATGGATATGAAAACAATGTATTTATAGTTGATTTCCTCAACTATAACACGTAACAACAATGATATGATTTCACTCAGCTCATATCATTCAGTAGCTTAACCTTGGCCTTGGACTTTTCAAGTCTGCTCTGATACCAAAATCTAGCAGACTTGACGCACTGATACCAAAATATAACATCCTTAATTTTTAAAATAAATTTCAATAAATCAAATAAAATTTCGCAAATAATTCAAATTTCCAAAACAGAATTTGAATTAAATAAATACAATATCAATTTTTACAAAAGCCGACTGGCTTTTTTAAGTTTACAATAAAAAAATAAAACACTCGGTATTCTCATGAGCCGGCCAAGGCTTCCACTAAAATACAATCTGAGCAGCTGAGTGGCTTCTCATATCATGGTTGGGCCCTTCATCCATTAAAAATGACCACAGTAGGGGGTGAGCACAAACATATCAAATAACAGTTATTGAATTGGATTAAAAGGCCAATTAATAACTATAAAACAAAACCAATCATGTAATATCATCACATAATTATTCACAATAATTATATACTCATGTTGCTCACAACAACAACACCGAGACATATATTGTGACGACCCTCGTCAATTTTCTCATTTTTCTCAAAAGATTTTTCACTTTTTTAAAAAAATCCACTCGGTTTTAATATAAAATAATAATTACTTTTATTAAATACATTCAAAATAATAAAATCATGCTTAAAATAGCAATAACCGACTGAAATCGTTTGGAAATAAATCCACTAATAAAGTTATTTAGAAACAGCGGAAGAAAGAAAACAGTCAGGGTTCACTCGGAAATGTTTCTCTCACTCGATCATCTCTCACTCGGGAATAGCTTAACCTTACTTCACTCAGAAAAATTCACTCATATCTTCACTCGGAAGCATTCTTAACTTTCCACTCGGAAGTGGGTCTCTCGGTTATTCTTCACTCAGAGAAATGAGGGATACTCACTTGAACAAAAATGGGCACCAATTCAATCGGCCCTTGCTCGGATAAGAAGAAATCCACTCTGCTAACTTCACCCGGTAATCGACTCTGCTACAACAATGCAAAATTTATTTATAAAATAAACACCAATCATTTAACGTCAAGAATTTATTTCATCACACAGGCAACACTGTAACATCAACACTTGAAAAACTCAAAATATATATATTACATAATTCATTCAATATCAATCGGTGCCTTGGCATCAATCCTCCACTTGGCGCACCTCCATGGCTCCGACCTCTTCCCTGTCACTGGTTACTAAAAATGTAAACCATAGACAGGGTGAGTGTTTAGCATTATAATTAATCTAGAACGAAATAAAATATGAGTATAAACTCTATCCGATTCTTTATCTTCAGATTGTACATTAGACTCGGCCATTTAACTCAAACTCGGCATTACACCCACACTCGGCACTTTACTCACATTCGGCAATATATCCTTTAACACTCAGCTTTATAGTAATTCATACTCAGCAATCATAATTATTCATACTCGGCAAATATAGCCAATCACTCGGCAAATATATGAAATTACACTCGGCAATTACATCAAATCACTCAGCAATTATTTAAATTTTCATTCGACAATTACAACCAATTTACCACTCGGTAATTATAATACATCACTCAGAAAATATAACAATCACTCGGCAATATAACAAATTGCACTCAACAATACATCAGATCATTCTTAGCAAATATATCAAAATCTCATTCGGCAATTATAACAAACTTCACTCAGCAAGTATAGCAAACTGCACTCTGCAAATATACACCATAACTAACAATTCATCAAATTACAAGTCACAACTGACTCTCATATAAAATCGACTCCTAGTATCCGGATACTAAAGGATCGGCCTTCAGCTGGGGGTCCTACTTGACACCCCGTGAACCCTTCTTGGTTCACCGAGTCATGCTTGACTCCCCCTTAACCACTAGGTCATAGACCTCTGGGTAGCTCAACTGGGTCCTACTTGACCACTGAAGCCAAAAATGAGGGTAACATATACCGTCGGCCATCCCATACCGCATCATCATATATTCACATTTCACATACATAAGTGGCCATTAACAACATCACTCGGGTGACCTGCTTGTCAAACCCGACTCATTAACAACATCACTCGGGTGACCTGCTTGTCAAACCTGGCATCACATTTCCATTAAACACCGATTATCACAGCATCAATTATTTCAAATTTCAATCGGCTCAAGCCACATACACACGATCAGAAACCGATCGGTGTCCACATACATGCATCCATACACATTCGTATACACTCATTCGGCATCATCTCAAATATCACAGCATCAACTATTTCTCAAGTCATATTCACACGATCAGAAACTGATCGCTGTTCACATACATACATGCATACTCATACATTTATAACTTTATTACAGCATCAACATCAAATATTTCTGAAGTCACACACACACACACGATCCTAAACTGATCGGTGTGCACATCCATATGTACATTCATATACATATTCACAGTTTTTATTCAGCATCAACTCTCACTCGGTTCACAGTCATTACAATGACTCAGACAGTATGTCCTATTCTAATTAATTATAACCCGAACACCCCCTTACCTCTGTTCCACGCTTCAACAGTTTCTGGGTTCACAGCTCCTCCGTTCCAGCACCAGCTTCCTTACTCGTTCCACCAGTGTTTGTTCCACCACCTACGGGTTTGGAACATGAAACACGTTACATCGCACCACCACTCACACAGTTAAAGGGCCACTTTAAGGCTCACAGCCAAGAGGAGTGGGGATCAGAATAGTACCCCCTCCCATACATGACCATTTGGTCCAGAAAAGAAAGGAAAGAGGTGAGGTAACAATTTTAAACGGTTCAAAGGACTTACCTTGAAACCACTATCACAGCTATGTAATTATTTCAAGGTTTGATGCAACAAGGGACCTCCCTTCAAAGCTTTCTGCTCTCAACAATGGAGGAAGGAAAGGAAGAAGAAAACAGATAAAGAAGAAGACGAAGGTTCTCGTAGAAAATGAATAATTAAGAGAGAGAAGCCTTTATTTAAACTAATGGCAACCGGTTACCTGCTCAACCGGTCACTTCCAACCGGTGACCCCTTCAACCGGTCATTTCTCCATCTCCTTTACAATTTCTTTAATAATTTTAAGTAAACCTCTCTTCTTCTAATCACACCTTTCATACTAAACCAATAATTCTTAAAAATATCCAATAAATTCCTAAAAACAATTTTTAACATTTTCCACTTCACAAAATTTTCTATAATTATCCGGGATGTTACATCCACCCCCCTAAAAAGGGATTTCGTCGCCGAAATCAACACACCTACTGAAAAAGATTGGGGTACACCCGTCTTATGTTCGATTCCAATTTCCACATATAAGTTACCCCATTCAAATTCCGCCACTTCGCTTTAACCAATGGCACTTCCTTGTTCCTTATCCGTGTGGTCTGATACTCCTCAATACCGATCGGTGAAACTTCCACCGTCAGGTCTTTTTTTAATTCGATAGAGTCACTCGGAATATACGCTCATAGTTGTGACACATGAAACACATTATGGACGTCAGTTAACAAACTGAGAAGATCCAGTCGGTAAGAAACATTACCAATTGTCATAGAAACTTCTCTGTCGGTCTTAGACCATCTTCATTTTCTCTCGGATCAAGGCAAGTTGTTCATAGCCAAGAAGTAAGCACTCTTGGTCAATCGATCTACAATCACTCAGATTATATTACACTCGGATTGGTTACGAAGTAACCCGAATACACAGTCCATGGGGATACTCTCCCACTTCCAAATCGAAATCTCCGATGGTTGGAGCAATCCAGGGGGTCTCTGGTGTTCAACCTTACATACAAGTTATTGCCTTCTTCATTCCCGACTACCAGAATCCTTTCTTACCCGATAATACCGGAATGAATGCTCAAAGAACCCTTTTACATGCAACACCACTCGGTCTCGGAATCTACAAATTCCATCATTACCTTTGGTTAATTTCCACATTACTTCTTGAGAATATCACTCGAACCGAACAAAGACTCAGCAACTCTGATTATGGACCCGAGCATGAATTAAACGAATTCACCACTAGGATACATACTCCCCTTGGGAATTATTCACTTGGAAATATACTCGTTCGAAGTTCCTCTTTCTCTGTCCAGAAGTACTTTTCCTGAAACAGGATCACTCAGTATATCTTAATCGAGGCCATCCCACTCGAAAAGTGTCGCACTCCACACGGAGGTATCCCACTCGGGAATTCACTACTCAGAAATATATTGGCCCGAGTACTTATTCGAAATCACTTTTTCTTCACCCGGGAGGTCTTGTCTCAGGCACAATTTACTCAGAAATTCTTTACTCAGTGTACCTTAGGTCATCTCTTCTCCCCAAAACCTAGCAATAATTTATACCGACTACCACGTCATAATATTTACTCTTCTATACTCATTATTCGTCAGTTACCAAATCTCAGTTCTATTTGTTCTTCATCTCTAATTATTTACCAACTTCAGAAATGCGAATCATACACCTCTCGTCTCTAAATCCGATCACCTTAGGTTGGCTAAAACACATCTGTCTCCTCGACTTCACACGACCTCAACCACTAGTGCAACTACCTGAGGTGATCAGTCTCAAGAGTTCAACACTTCATAGTTAAGCCAGGTGAACGTCGGGTATACAGTCCAACTATCTATATCACCGATCGACATGCAACTGTTTATATCCTAATCCATTTAGCTATGCCTATTGGCAACTTCACAAAGAATTAATGTTAAAAGGAACCCACGGTGGCCAGCCATTATGATTCCCATGTAACATTAATATCCGTGCAAAGTCCAATGACTAGGTGTCACTTCTCTTCATTCTTATTATTTGCCTGCTCACCCACTTTTAATTACTTTGTCCCATGTCCTTCATTCACTACTTCTCCTTATCATATACACAACAGTCCAATACATATATATATTTCACCCGACCATCATTCACACAATTCATTCTCTTAATTATTCCGAGTGAATTCTCGCCTCATCAGTTATCTCACTAAAAATTATTACTAACCTCCCTTCGTCTATCACCTTCAACTTAGTCGGCATTCTTACACCGTCCTCCATTACCTACTTAGAATTTCTCTCAATGTCTGTCAATCAATCGTCTATCAACTTGGACATGACATACTGGTAACGTTTATTTAAACCACTTTGTAGAATCACTACAGGAGGCTCGCCCCTCCTAGAAGGTCAACCTTATTACAACGTTGCTAACTTGCATCACCTATTATTTATCCATTCCTTTTTCGATTTGTTTTATAATCCCTTCTATTTACTTATACCACTGATGTTTTCACATCTTTGGGTGCTCGACGTTACTAGCATACCACCACTTGCTTACTAACCTTAAGCTCGATACAGGACAGTTTATTGCAATAGTTCATTCCTTCACTTAAAAGAATTTTCGTACTATCCATCAAGTACGTTCAACACCCGAATGAACAACCAATATCAATCGTCATTCTGACCAGGTATAAACGTATAGGGGATTCATCCTTTATCCTTCCCAAGAATAATTATCAGAGTATTCATCCATTTATTTCATTCTATGTAGTATCAAACTCCATTATTCAAACAAACTCATAGCTACCAACACACTTACTATTCTCATTTCATCACAGGATTTAACCTCCTCTCGGAAAATTAACACCCGAGTCCCAGAAATATTGGCTCGGTTACCATGCCCACTCGGTTGCTGCCTTTGTGGGCAATCGAGCCCTAAGGTGTCCTGGTTGTCCATATTGAAAATAAATGATTTGTCCAGTCGGACAGTGTTTTACAATATGGTTCAGCCACGACTATAACGCACTCGGCTACCCGACTGACTATCAGATCGGCCAGTAGAACTCCGACCAGAAGATGAAGAAGACGTAGCGGAAAACTTACCGCCATGAAAGAACCGATCCATTTTCTTGAAACGGGATCCTCTCGCCTTCATGACCTTTTATCTTCCGACTGGAAGGTCCTCTGTAATGGTACTCTCTCGGTCAGTATTTCCTTGTCCACCAGAATCGGATAATCCCGAATCTCAATCGGTATAATCACACTGTGAATTTTAATTCACAATCCCGCTTCATACTTGGCACACTTACTACTTTCGGTTCCTTCCAGTGAAAAAGAGTGATAGAAGTCACAGCTCATCAAACTTAGTAGTGTGCTCGGCCATTGACACTCGGCCCTGTTTCAATCTCAAATTCTATTTCCTTTTGAATTCTCTAATTATCCGAGAAGTACTTAACAAGAAACCACTCTCGGAAATTCGTCCACACTAACGACTCACTCATCGTCTTCATCGGTACCTTAGTCTGAGACCATCATGTCCTAGCCTCTCCTTCAAATGATAAGTCATAAACTGTACTTTATGCTCCTCCGAGCACTCGGAATACTCAAAAGCTTTTTCGGAAGTAAAATAATTCTATAATGAATAAACACTTCACCATTAGTAACCAATACTCTACCAGGGAGTCAGATAATTACCTCACATAAAACACAACGCCACTGGAGTGCCAAGGGAATGATGCCAAGCTGCACAAACAACCAGAAATCCAATACAATAAAATGCAAAACACAATCCAGTATAGGACTCACACAGTCACTCGGTTCGCCCGTCCACTCGGCTCTAGAAAGAACCGCTTTGATACCAACTGTGACGACCCTCATCAATTTTCTCATTTTTCTCAAAAGATTTTTCACTTTTAAAAAAAATGACCTGGTTTCAATATAAAATAATAATTACTTTTATTAAATACATTCAAAATAATAAAATCATGCTTAAAATAGCAATAACCGACTGAAATCGTTTGGAAATAAATCCATTAATAAAGTTATTTAGAAACAGCGGAAGAAAGAAAACAGTCAGGGTTCACTCGGAAATGTTTCTCTCACTCGGTCATCTCTCACTCGGGAACAGCTTAACCTTACTTCACTCAAAAAAATTCACTCATATCTTCACTCGGAAGCATTCTTAACTTTCCACTCGGAAATGGGTCTCTCGGTTATTCTTCACTTAGAGAAATGAGGGATACTCACTTGAACAAAAATGGGCACCAATTTAATCGACCCTTGCTCGGATAAGAAGAAATCCACTCGGCTAACTTCACCCAGTAATCGACTCTGCTACAGCAATGCAAAATTTATTTATAAAATAAACACCAATCATTTAACATCAAGAATTTATTTCATCACACAGGAAACACTGTAACATCAACACTTGAAAAACTCAAAATATATATATTACATAATTCATTCAATATCAATCGGTGCCTTGGCATCAATCCTCCGCTTGGCGCACCTCCATGGCTCCGACCTCTTCCCTGTCACTGGTTACTAAAAATGTAAACCACAGCAAGGGTGAGTGTTTAGCATTATAATTAATCTAGAATGGAATAAAATATGAGTATAAACTCTATCCGATTCTTTATCTTCAGATTGTACATTAGACTCGGCCATTTAACTCACACTCGACATTACACCCACACTCGGCACTTTACTCACATTCGGCAATATATCCTTTAACACTCGGCTTTATAGTAATTCATACTCAGCAATCATAATTATTCACACTCGGCAAATACAGCCAATCACTCGGTAAATATATGAAATTACACTCGGCAATTACATCAGATCACTCAGTAATTATTTAAATTTTCATTCGACAATTACAACCAATTTACCACTCGGTAATTATAATACATCACTCGGAAAATATAACAATCACTCGACAATATAACAAATTGAACTCAACAATACATCAGATCATTCTCAGCAAATATATCAAAATCTCATTCGGCAATTATAACAAACTTCACTCAGCAAGTATAGCAAACTGCACTCGGTAAATATACACCACAACTAACAATTCATCAAATTACAAGTCACAACTGACTCTCACATAAAATCGACTCCTAGGATCCGGATACTAAAGGATCGGCCTTCAGCTGGGGGTCCTACTTGACACCCCGTGAACCCTGCTTGGTTCACCGAGTCTTGCTTGACTCCCCCTCAACCACTGGGTCATAGACCTCTGGATAGCTCAACTGGGTCCTACTTGACCACTGAAGCCAAAAACGAGGGTAACATATACCGTCGGCCATCTCATACCACATCATCAAATATTCACATTTCACATACATAAGTGGCCATTAACAACATCACTCGGGTGACCTGCTTGTCAAACCCGACTCATTAACAACATCACTCGGGTGACCTGCTTGTCAAACCCGGCATTACATTTCCATTAAACACTGATTATCACAGCATCAATTATTTCAAATTTCAATCGGCTCAAGCCATATACACACGATCAGAAACCGATCGGTGTCCACATACATGCATCCATACACATTCGTATACACTCATTCGGTATCATCTCAAATATCACAACATCAACTATTTCTCAAGTCACATTCACACGATCAGAAACTGATCGGTGTTCACATACATACATGCATACTCATACATTCACAACTTTATTACAGCATCAACATCAAATATTTCTGAAGTCACACACACACACACACGATCTTAAACTGATCGGTGTGCACATCCATACGTACATTCATATACATATTCACAGTTTTTATTCAGCATCAACTCTCACTCGGTTCACAGTCATTACAATGACTCAGACAGTATATCCTATTCTAATTAATTATAACCCGAACACCCCCTTACCTCTGTTCCACACTTCAATAGTTTCTGGGTTCACGGGTCCTTCGTTCCAGCACCAGCTTCCTTACTCGTTCCACCAGTGTTTGTTCCACCACCTACGGGTTTGGAACATGAAACACGTTACATCGCACCACCACTCACACGGTTAAAGGGCCATTTTAAGGCTCACAGTCAAGAGGAGTGGGGATCAGAACAGTACCCCTTCCCATACATGACCATTCGGTCCAGAAAAGAAAGGAAAAAGGTAAGGTAACAATTTTAAACGGTTCAAAGGACTTACCTTGAAACCACTATCACAGCTATGTAATTATTTCAAGGTTTGATGCAACAAGGGACCTCCCTTCAAAGCTTTCTGCTCTCAACAATGGAGGAAGGAAAGGAAGAAGAAAACAGATGAAGAAGAAGACGAAGGTTCTCGTAGAAAATGAATGATTGGGAGAGAGAAGCCTTTATTTAAACTAATGGCAACTGGTTACCTGCTCAACCGGTCATTTCCAATCGGTGACCCCTTCAACCGGTCATTTCTTCATCTCCTTTACAATTTTTTTAATAATTTTAATTAAACCTCTCTTCTTCTAATCACACCTTTCATACTAAACCAATAATTCTTAAAAATATCCAATAAATTCCTAAAAATAATTTTTAACATTTTCCACTTCACAAAATTTTCTATAATTATCCGGGATGTTACATATGTACTCCTCATAAACAGCATGTCATTCTCAATAACACATAAATCAGTGTATGTACATGCTTAGTCAAATGGATCCATTATTAATTCTTTTAATTTGTGTTGCAACACTGGCTCCCCGAGCCATAATTCAGCTCCTCGCTGATTCGGCTGTTTTACTGGTACCAAACCGCTCTACGCCCATAATGTAACACCGAGTACCACTCCCAGAGTGATAGCGGTAACTCTACTTAGTGCTACGGGCTAAAACCCCGAGCCCCGCTCAAGAGGTTGCCTTGAGTCCCACCCAAGATCTTTTGTCTTTTGCCTTGAGTCCCACCCAAGGTCTTTTGTGGAAACCACATCATATCTCATATTCAATCATCACACATGCATCTCATGCATATACATAAATATCATGAATCATCATCAATCTCATATCATTATTGATCCGGTCTAGATACCGGCCCCCATACTTGTGACGTCAGACTGACCTCATATAAGGAAAACCGGTGTCCAGGTTCAACGTTACCACACCGGATATCCGTTGTCTGGTCATCCGCCCTCACTCCATGACAGCATCATTCATTTTCGCTGTAACGGTTCTATGTTCATTGATACAGGATATTTATATAACTGTTAGCTTTTCCCTCATAGCAAGAGAAGAGCCTTTTGATAACTTATCAACGAAGACACTGTTTGTAGCAAAATACGTCACATCAATGGCTTCAGAAAGTAAGTGGGCGTGTCAGCAGATTATGCGGAAAAGGTGATTATCCTCTCCTCTCTCTGGAGGATTGTACTCTGATAATTGACCTACCCTCCTGACACATTCTGAAAGTCGAGCCACTTTGATTGACACAATATACACGCAATCAGAAATAAGGGACCCACCTGCATCCAACGTCTCATTTTTTCTCTTACGTTCAACTATAAGAGGCCATATCAACACACATGCATGGGATGGTTATTTCTATCTCACATTTTACGGTTATCACGCTTGAGTATTCATTCAGTTCATACACCCTTCTAACTTGAGCGTCGGAGAATCTTCGCAGGTGGCACCACCTTTCGCCCTCCTACAACGCGAATCGTTGGTGTGAAGGATCTCCAGGACAACAAGACCGGCCTCTCCCACTGAGAGACCGGATTAATACATCGGATATACACAGCTCCGGTGTGCAAACCCTAAAAACACCTGCATCCTTGTGGCTGGTCCCATACCGGATCCTAGACCCCGGTCCAGACCAGTTCATTGGCACGCCCAGTGGGACTCGATAGAGTTATTCCCATTTTCGCAGAAGTTAGGTTGGCACAATGGAAGGTGATGGGAGAGATTTCGTGGAAGGTCACGTGGAGGATGTGACCCATCAACAGGCTGGGAGGAGACTCGTCTTCGAATCCCCTGCAACTCAAACCCGGAGGATGGTGCAAGTGCAGACGCCTGACCCTCGCGATGAGGTTATCAGGCAACTGAAGGAGGAGCTGATGGAGCTGAGGCGAGAGAGAGGAGGAGCTGGGGACAGAGTAGTGTCTCATGCAGAGGAGGCTCACCATGCATCAGCGAGGGATAGATCTACCACCCTCCAGTATTCGAAGATCCCCACATATGAAGAGAGGGAGCAGACGTAGGACTCTGGTGATAGAGTTAGTATCAGGAGAAGGGAGCAGGCGGTGGTAACTTCAGGGACATACAAGCTTAGTGTCCCTTTCTCAAGAAGGTTGATGAGTATTGTCATTCCAAAACATTTGCAAACAACTCAGCCATTGTCGATTGGGAAGTATAATGGAGAGACCGACCCCACTAAGCATTTGGATGCTTATGTTTATGAAGCTATGTATCTGGGAGCAGACGAAGATGTCATGTGCAGAATGTTCCCAAGGATGTTGACGGAGGAAGCTCTCAGCTGGTTTAAAAGTTTGCCTTCAGGATCTATAGACTCTTGGGAGGAAATGGCTGCTGCATTCGAAAGCCATTTCGTCATCTCCAGGGATATCCCAAGAACTTCTCACACCCTGGCCCAGATAAGACAGGGAGAAACTGAGACTCTTAAAGAGTTCCTGAAAAGGTTTTACAAGGAGGCTGCGTTGGTCCCTAACCTCACGGAGGCCATACAACTCCATATTGTAGTGGAAGCTCTTCAGCCAGGTTCAGCCTTTGCCCTATCTTTGGCAAAGAGCCCACCTACAACCTTCGAGGAGTTTCGAAGGAAAGCTTCCAAATATGTGGGCATAGAGATGCATCTAGAGGCAACTGCAGCAAGAGTAAAGCCTTCTGCACCCGCTCAGCAGCCACGGAGAGAAAAGGAGAGAGCGAGGCCCGAGAAGCATGCCTTTAGAGAAGACTTTGTGAATGCTCGTCAGCATCCACGAGATAGGCGCGTATCATCGTTCGATCACTATGCTCCGTTGAACACCAGGCACTCACAAATCATGAGGGAGGTTGGTTGGCCAACTCTGAACGTCTTTGGTATAAGGAAGCCAGCCCCAGCCAAGAGGGGTGGTAACCCACGTAAATACTGCACTTTCCATGAGCAGACAGGGCACAACACTGATGAGTGTAAGGCGTTAAAGAATACGGTGGAAACTCTCATTCGGGAAGGAAAGTTGAAGCAGTATTTGTTTAAGGAGAAATCTATGGATGAGCCTCACAGGATGGAGAAAAGGAATAGAGATCCTGATGATGAAGATGATAATACACGCAACCCAGTAAGGAAGTTCACTGCGGCTGAGAAGCAGAAAGGGGTAGTGATTGCTGAAGGTGCCCAACAAAGTAATATGCCCCAGCAGCAAAGACAGGGCAGACGAGAGGTGATTGAGATGATAGCTGGAGGATTTGCGGGAGGAGGAACATCAATCACAGCACGAAAGAACCACCATAGGATGATTCTGTCAGTCCAGGGTAAACCAAGGAATAACCGCCCTTTCAGGGACGGAGTGACAGCCCCGACGGTGTCGTTTACAGATGATGATTTCGGCCCAACAATTCCAGGAGGTGATGATGCAGTAGTGATTGTGGCCGTCATAGCCAATAAGGACGTCAAGAGGATCCTCGTCGATCAGGGAAGTTCTTGTGATGTTATCTTTTATAATTGTTTCAAACGAATGGGTTTCAGTGATGCAGATTTACAACCATACACACAAGAACTCACAGCGTTTAACGGAGCTAAGCAACCCACTAAGGGATACCTCGACACTTTGATTTCTTTTGAAGGGGAGCCCGGTGCAAGAACGGTCAAGTCAAGAATTCTGGTGATTGATGTGGAATCCCCGTACAACGGTATCATAGGCCGTCCAACATTGAACGCTATGGAAGCAATTGTATCCACCCCTCATCTCTTGATCAAATTTATCGACAAGGACAACGCTGTGTCCTCACTCCGCGGAGATCAGGAGATGGCTCCATATTGTTATAATCTGAGCCTCAACATGGTTAAGTTGGATGTATTCAACAAGAAGAGGAAGTTGAACGACGGAGGAACAGCGGCAGGGTCTGTCAGTCTTATTGACCTAGACCCCAGAGCGGAATTGAAGATTGATCCATTCAATCCATCTAAGCCCACACCAGATGGTGGTTCCAGGGATGTCGTATTGGGAGATTCCCCAGAGAAGGTCACGCACATCAATGATAAGCTGGAGTCTGCTATGGAGCAACGCTTATTAGCCCTTTTGCAGGAATTCAAAGACCTTTTCGCATGGACAGCAGCAGACATGCCGGGGATGGATCCTGATTTCTGTTGTCACAAACTTGCAGTGTATCCTGAAACCAGACCGGTGTCTCAGAAGAAGAGGAGGTTGGGACCGGAGAAGCAGAGGGCGGCTTGTGAGCAAACAGAGGAGTTGTTGAAGGCAGGTTTTATAAGGGAGATACGCTATTCATCTTGGCTTTCTAATGTGGTCATGGTGCAGAAGGCTAACGGCAAATGGAGGATGTGTACTGATTATGTGGATCTTAACCGTTGCTGCCCTAAAGATCCATATCCCCTGCCCAACATCGATCGCATGGTGGATGATTCATCTGGTTACCAATATCTCAGTTTCATGGATGCTTATTCGGGGTACAACCAGATTCCGATGTGGGAGGGAGACCAGGAAAAGACTGCCTTTATCAACGACCGCGGTGTTTTCTGTTACACCGTCATGCCTTTTGGACTAAAGAACGCCGGCGCTACCTATCAGCGCATGATTAACAAAGTCTTTGAAGGGATGCATACAAAGCTGGTCGAAGTTTATATCGATGATATCATAGCCAAAACGCCCGCTGGAGGAGACCACATTGAAGATCTACGCCAAGTTTTCACTAGGCTCCGGCAGTACAACATGAGGTTAAATCCTTTAAAGTGCACTTTCGCCGTTCCAGCAGGAAAATTCTTGGGATTCATGTTGACTCAACGAGGCATTGAAGCTAACCCCGGGAAATGTCAAGCAATCCTGGACATGCAGAGTCCTAAATGTTTGAGGGAGGTCCAGTCATTGAATGGGAAAGTGGCCGCTTTAGCTCGTTTCATGCCTAAGATGGCGCACAGGTCCCTCCCCTTGTATAAGGCGTTGAAGAAACACAAGAGTTTTGAATGGGGAGAGGAACAAGAGCAAGCCTTCCAGCAGCTCAAAGCCGTTCTCTCAAGCCCACCAATTCTTGTTAAGCCTGATCCAGGCGAAACGTTAATCTTATACTTGGCAATATCCGATGAAGCTCTAGGCGTGGCCTTGGTGAAAGAAACCCCTGAAGGGCAAAGACCGGTGTACTTTACTAGTAAAACGTTTCAGGGGGCGGAAGGAAGGTATCAGAAGATTGAGAAAGCCGCCCTGGCAGTTGTGTGGGCGTCACGACGGCTGAGGCCTTATTTCCATGCGCACCCAGTATTGGTGAGAACGGATTTGCCACTCCGTTCAGTGCTCAGCAAACCGGACCTCGCTGGAAGGATGATAAAATGGTCTATTGAGCTATCTGAATTTGAAATTTCATATGAGCCTCGAGGAGCCATCAAGGCGCAAGTGTTGGCTGATTTTGTAGTGGAAATGACTGGGGCAGACCCGGCCATCCCTCGAGCGCATTGGACCATCTACGTCGACGGTTCGTCGAACAGCAAAGGTTGTGGAGCAGGTGTGGTGGTAGAAAGTGATGACGGCGTACACTTAGAAATTTCCCTCCGATTCAATTTCAAGACCTCCAACAATCAAGCTGAATACGAAGCATGCTTGGCCGGTCTCCGTGCGGCAATTGATATCGGAGCATCAGCAGTTACCCTCTGCAGTGATTCTCAGCTGGTGATTTCACAAATCCAGGGAGAGTACCAGGCGAAGGAACCACAACTTCAATTGTACTTGAATTGTGTTAATGAGCTGAAGGGAAGATTTGAAGTTTTAGAGTTCAAGCATGTGCCCAGGGAAGAAAATACCAGAGCAGATATCTTGTCAAGATTGGCAAGTACAAAGCAGCCTGGTAGCACGACAACGGTGGTTCAGAGCACTTTGACATCACCCAGTATACCTCTGTATCCTTCTCTGAATGCTGTCATGGTGAGCTATCCATATGAGGATTCTTGGGTCATCCCCTATATTCGTTATCTGGCTGATGGTCAACTTCCCACTGACGAGAAGGAAAGGAGACGAGTAAAGAAGGAGTTGCCATATTTTACTATGGTCGATGGTGTTCTCTACAGAAGGGGATTCTCTGTCCCGTATCTTTCATGTTTAAGAGAGGACGAAGTTCAAGCAGTCTTAACTGAGGTACACGAGGGGCAATGTGGGCACCACGCTGGGGGCCGAAGCCTAATGAGAAAAGTCCTCAGGGCTGGATACTGGTGGCCCACTGTGAAGCAGGATTCCGCAGACTTCGTGAGGAAATGCGACGCTTGCCAAAAATTCTCCAATCTCCACCATACACCGGCCCAAGAGTTATCTTCATCTGCTGTGCCTTGGCCGTTCTACCAATGGGGCCTTGATATTCTGGGTCCGTTTCCCACTGCGCCAGGAGGTATCAAATACTTGATTGTGGGGGTAGACTACTTCACCAAATGGATCGAGGCAGAACCAGTAGTGCATATCACTTCTGCACGTACAAGACGTTTCATGTACGAAAATATCATTGCTCGGTTCGGGGTGCCAGGGCGGATTGTGACTGATAACGGCACCTAGTTTACAGACAAAAAGTTCACGGACTTACTTGAAGGACTGGGGATAGTCCAGATATTTTCATCTGTTGAACACCCCCAGACCAATGGGCAAGCAGAGGTAGCTAATCGAGAGGTGCTGAGGGGGTTAAAGAAGCGTCTGGGAGAAGCGAAAGGAGGATGGACTGACCAGTTATGTCATGTTCTATGGGCATACCGCACTACGCCTCATTCTTCAACTAACGAATCCCCATACCGGTTGGTGTACGGGGTTGAGGCGATGATCCCAGTTGAGTTACAAACAAGATCGGCCCGTGTTGAGTATTTTTCAGCAGAAGATAACAGCGCCAACTTAGCATCAGAGCTGGATGTCCTCCAAGAGTTGAGGGAAAAGGCTTTCGTCAGAGATCAGGCAATAAAAGCAAAGGCTGCACTCCGGTACAATAAACGTGTCCAGTACAGAGCTTTTAACACCGGAGACCTTGTTCTGAGAAAGGCCAGTGTGGGGAATAAGTTCGCTCACCAAGGAAAGCTAGCACCAACGTGGGAAGGACCTTATAGAGTTTCGGAGGTGACTGGAAAGGGATCATACCGATTGGAAGAACTTGATGGAACCCCAATCCGCAACAAATGGAACACTCAGAATTTACGAGTGTATTACAGCTAGTTGGTAAGACGGCGTGTACTCTTTTTCCTTACTTGAGTTTTTTCCCACTGGGTTTTCTCAAGAAGGTTTTAACGAGGCATAGCCCCAACGATGCTCTTTGTGTAATCTATATTCAGTTTTAATAAGAATACACTCTCACCGCCCTATCATTCTCACTTTTCTTATGTGTTATGATTTAAAGCCGTGGTTTAATACGCATACACCTCAGGACGGATGAACGCAACTACCTATTTTGTAGTTGATGTGATAATTCCTCGAAGAACGGAGGGAGACCCCCCCAAGTCAGACGATGTAATTCCTCGAGGTGGAATGAGTTGTAGGGCTGGTCCTTTTTCAAGGCCACAAACCGAACCCCATTCGAAGACAACATGGGTTGTAGGGCTGGTCCTTTTTCAAGGCCACAAACCGAACCCCATTCGAAGACAACATGGGTTGTAGGGCTGGTCCTTTTTCAAGGCCACGAACCGAACCCCATTCGAAGACAACATGGGTTGTAGGGCTGGTCCTTTCTCAAGGCCACAAACCGAACCCCATTCGAAGACAACATGGGTTGTAGGGCTGGTCCTTTTTCAAGGCCACAAACCGAACCCCATTCGAAGACAACATGGGTTGTAGGGCTGGTCCTTTCTCAAGGCCACAAACCGAACCCCATTCGAAGACTACATGGGTTGTAGGGCTGGTCCTTTTTCAAGGCCACAAACCGAACCCCATGCGAAGGCTTGGGCGCAGTAGGCCGGTTCACAGAGAAAACCGCGCTGAACCCCGAGTAACGAGCGCAGTAGGTTCAGGATTAGCCCTGATCCGAACCCCGTGTTGAAGGTTTGGATTGTAGGATTGCACCGAACTCCAAGTACGGTTAGTAGGATCGAACCGAACACCGTGTGAAGACTTGAGGTGTAGGACCAAACCGAACCTCAAGAGAAAGGCATAAAGCTTACCCTTGCCAAAGCTATACAAGATTCTAAGGCAATATCCGTCCTCAATTGTGGAATACCCATCCCAGAGCGGTTGAAAGCTAATGTACCCGCTCCACATCTTCGAGGACAGATAAGCATTTCTATCTTTTGAGAATTTAAAAGGTAATTTTGAGATAAACTCTCCCTTCCCAATGAACTTACACCTGGGGACAGGGCATGCTTTAACTTAATTGTTATTTATTCATTACTATTTGTTGTCTTAATCCGGTGTGATAAGTTCGCGTTAAGCAGCTTGGTAACCACAAAGAACGGATTCGTAAAGCATTAAAAACAATAGTGTTTGGTACAACACTAAGTTATCCAACAATCATACATTCGACGCAAGCAGTTGAAGAAAAGCAACAGTGAATTTTATTTCCAAGAATAAAGAAATTATTCAGGTTACAAGGTAGTTAAAACTGGAGCTGATCCCAGTACACAGCTATGAATAAAGCATAAATTAAGGGGCCGGTGCTTGATCCTCCACAGTGAGCACTCCTCCCTTCTCCGCTCTGTCCTCCATTCCAGTTTGGGCACCTTCTTGTGCTTCAGCTCCAGAGGCAGCAGTGGACGTGGTAGGCTCCATACTTTGGCCTTCTGGGAGAGGAGGCAGTTCGTACAGAGATGCATGGGGCTCGTGGTGCGATCCGTCCTTGTGAACTTCTACAAGTCTTCCCCCATGGAACTCAAAGAACGGATCTAATCCGTACAAATTCAGCTTTATTCCAGGGTTACGATAGTAGACTTGACGAAGGGCCAGGCCGAAAGATTCATACGCCACATTTTTGCATATATCCAAGGCTTTGGCAGCCTTGGCCTTTGCAGCAGCTAGCCTTCTTTGAACCTTGGCGTAATCCTCTTCTGAAGGCCCAGCACTCGCACCACCCTTTTTGAGTTCATCAATTTGGGCTTGCATCTCCTTCCGAATAGACTCCCACTCCCCAAGGTCCTTGTTGCGACCATCCTCCATAACTTTGAGATCGTCAGCAAGCTTAGCCGATCTCTTCTTCTCCAGTTTTAATTCTTCTTCAAGGAGGGGTATGGATTTGTTCTTATTTTGGAGGTCGGCAACTTCCCGTTCTAGGGCCTTATTCGCAAAATGAACTTTGCTTGCCTCTTCCGTTTTCCTCTGGAGTGTTTCTTTAGTTTTTTCCAATTCCGATTCCACACCCCTGCGAGCTTCAGCTTGTTTGGCTGCCCATTTCTCCTTCACTGCGAGTTCGGTCTCAAGTTTTTCAACCTGATCCATATAATCAGCTTTCTCGCTCAGGGACTCAAGCAGGCCAGACAGTTCATCAAGTTGCCAACGCCCAGCCTTGCAAGCACCTCGGACCCCAGCAGCGTCGAGGGAAGGACGGAGGCAATACCGTGCCTTTGGGAGAGTAGGAGGCATAGATCCTTGAAACCACAAATAAGGAGAAAGGGAGGAGTCACGCGGAGGATCGAACGCCGGAGGAGGACCGTTCCCAGAATCCGGCTCTGAAGCATTTTGAGAAGAAGGTGCAGAGAACTCAGGAGCGGGTTCCTTTCCCTTGTTCTTCTTTAATTCGGTTTCTTCGGCCGTCCTCTGACGCTTCTTCACAGGGTCATCAGAGGAGGGCTTCTCTTGATCGGCCTTCTTTACAAGATGCCTCTTCTTTTTCTTTTTCTCTGGGACGGCCTCCTCGCCACCCGCTCCAGCGGCCTCAGTTGCTTCTTCGGCTTCCTCCTCGTCGAAGAGAGGAACCTCATCTCCTACTGCAGAAGTCAGAGGAATGAGGGGAGTTTTGGTGGCGTTCCTCTTCGCCTGGATTTCATTTTCTTCAGAAGAGGAGTCATCGTCAGCCATCATGGACCTTAGCGACAACATTTCTGGGCAGGCCTTTTCAATTTGTTCTGCAAAACAAAAAGAGTTGAATAAGCATACAAGAAGGAAAATAACTAGAACGGTATAACCATACAACACAAGGAGAATAAGAGCGAATATTACGGAGGTAGGTGTTTTTGATGTCTTCCTCGGCCAGGAGAAGACGGTTGGAAAACCCTTTGAGGGTCTTTGAGGCCGTCTGCAGGGCGCTCAAGACCTCAACAGAATGAGGGGAAAGTTCACTCTCATCTGTATAATAAGCACGGCTCATAAGGAGAAAATGCTCGTGCGTCCAGCTAAGGGGAAACTTGGTAAACCCCTCTTTATTTCGCCAGAAGACCGGCTTATTTGGTTGAATCCGGACTCGCGTGTAGTAGTGCTTGAAGGAGCACCCATCTACCTTTGCGGATTCTGTATAAGACTTGAAATTTACAACCCTTGAGTCACTACGGAGTGTAATGAACCCAAGGCCGCCCTTCTTATTAGCTCGGCGGACCACTTGGCAATAGTAAAATAGCTTGGCCACAGTGGCGGAGAAGCCAAAATGCTCCCCCAAGACTTCCAGAGCCCGGACAAGACTTCAACCGTTGGGATGTAATTGTGAGGGGGCACAGTCTAAGAAACGCAGGACGGCCATCTGGAAATCCGTCAGTGGAAAGCGCACCCCCAGCTTTAAGAAAACGAAGTCGTACATGTAGACCGACCTCGCGTCAGGGACGTTGTGGCATATTCTTTCAGAAGGATGCGGAGCCATCACAGCGTATCGTGCTTTGTACTTCTTATCCGAGTATATCTTACAGCGGAAAGAAACCGTGCGCTCCTCCTCACTTGCATGGTGCGAAGGGATCTCTAAGAACTCCTCTTCCACCCAGCAATAAGGTTTTTCCTTGTTGAGTTTCTCCCAATCAAGCCGGTGTGCCACAACATTGACGCACCCTTCAGCAGAGCGGAGAAACGGCGTTTTTCCACGTCCTGGAAGATCCATGGTTGTGCAGGCGCGGTGGAATGCGTAGGTGCTGTGATAAAAAGCAACATCGTCAGAGAGATAACCCTCAGCACTTGACCCCTCATCAGAGCGGCTGGTAGCCCTCGAACCAAGGGGAACCTCAGAGCGACGAGATGAAGAAGACGCTCGTGAGGAAGCAGCTTCGGCTCTCTCTGAGCGATGGCGCCCAGCCACAGGAGGATTCGCTGGAATCCTCCCACCACGGTGGCTAAGGGGGGCACGAGAGCCAAACCTCCCTCTATTTGAAGGACCAGCGTGTCCAGCTCTAGGGCGCATGATGGAAATAGAATGATTAAAATTGCAAGGAGTTGAAGGGAAGGAAGGTTACCTAAAGAAGGAGGATCTTTGAGAAGTTGAAGACGACAAGGAAATTCCAAGGAAATTTGAGCAGAGTTTCACTAAGTTTGAGAGTAAGGGTGGATTCCTAAATCTGCTAAGAGTTCCTTTTATAGGTAACGAAGAAACACAGTGTTTCATCGAAGGTCACAAGGTTTGCCTCAAAATGCAACCCTTTCAAATTGAAACGACTCCGTCGCTTCACCACAAACGGGCGCGAAAACAGTAACGTTTCAGCAAACGTTTTCGCTTAATGGGCCCCCACTCAGTTTGAATCCAGGCCCAATAAGCTCAATCGACGGTTACACTCTTGGGCAATGATGGCTCTTGCATAAAAAACGCATTTATTGTCTAATCATGCTGTGCGCATTTAATGCCTACCAACCACTTTTCGAATACCGAGAGTTTCGATTTTCAAAAACTCTTGGGATTTCCGCTGCTTATTTTTATGCTGTCTGAATCCGTTGTACACAACGCAAAGAGGGCGGTCACTTGTTTAGTAGAGCGGACACCACCGAGTTCCTAGAGACTTACAAGAATGTACTACCGGCATCTAGACTTCTCTCGAGAATTGTGTAGCTCATATGAGCAACTTAACAGTCCCTCATACAAGCTAGGGGACAGATGATCCGGTCTAGATACCGGCCCCCATACTTGTGACGTCAGACTGACCTCATATAAGGAAAACCGGTGTCCAGGTTCAACGTTACCACACCGGATATCCGTTGTCTGGTCATCCGCCCTCACTCCATGACAGCATCATTCATTTTCGCTGTAACGGTTCTATGTTCATTGATACAGGATATTTATATAACTGTTAGCTTTTCCCTCATAGCAAGAGAAGAGCCTTTTGATAACTTATCAACGAAGACACTGTTTGTAGCAAAATACGTCACATCAATGGCTTCAGAAAGTAAGTGGGCGTGTCAGCAGATTATGCGGAAAAGGTGATTATCCTCTCCTCTCTCTGGAGGATTGTACTCTGATAATTGACCTACCCTCCTGACACATTCTGAAAGTCGAGCCACTTTGATTGACACAATATACACGCAATCAGAAATAAGGGACCCACCTGCATCCAACGTCTCATTTTTTCTCTTACGTTCAACTATAAGAGGCCATATCAACACACATGCATGGGATGGTTATTTCTATCTCACATTTTACGGTTATCACGCTTGAGTATTCATTCAGTTCATACACCCTTCTAACTTGAGCGTCGGAGAATCTTCGCAGGTGGCACCACCTTTCGCCCTCCTACAACGCGAATCGTTGGTGTGAAGGATCTCCAGGACAACAAGACCGGCCTCTCCCACTGAGAGACCGGATTAATACATCGGATATACACAGCTCCGGTGTGCAAACCCTAAAAACACCTGCATCTTTGTGGCTGGTCCCATACCGGATCCTAGACCCCGGTCCAGACCAGTTCAATTATCATATCAACATCAACAATATGAATGGAATATATATGAGAACATAAAGCGTCATATAAATGGGGTCTCAATAACAATTATGCACACAACATATATACAACATAATAATATCACCCCACATCCATTCATAAACTATCTATTTGAAATGTAACGCTCCCTCTACCTGGAATTAAGGAGTTCCAGCAGCTTTAAAACTATAACCAAGTCACTACTCCAGAATTCCGACTGGAATTACAATTCCTGCACCAGTCCCAGGCTTTCCTTCGTGAAGAGAAGAAAAGGAGATTTAATTATCTTCGTTCGATAGTTTCCAGAGAATTGGAAAGTAAGGCTGATGATTTCACCTTTCCAAGAGTTCTTCCTTTAATCTAACAATGGAAGTATTTATATATCTTGCATGCAGAAGAGACGTGAATGAATGGAAGTATTCTGACATACGTCTCTTTAATGATAATGAAGCATTAAGATATTTTATGAAAAGGGGACAGCACATTAAGAAGGGTCCCATACTTAGAAAATATCTGAGAAAGGATTTCGCTAGAACGTAGAAGAACAGGTTGACGTGGAAAGCATCCATAGTAAAATATTTATTAATTTCCGACTCGGTTTCTGCGTATTCCGACTCGGTTCCAGCTTATTCCGACTCAGTTTCCTTATTCTGGGCATCTCTTTCCGAGAGGACTTATCAGAGCCTCTTTCCGCTCAGGATTCCTTCATTCGGAAGCCATTCACTCGGAAAGTTTCATCCATGAAACACAGTTTTCCTTCCTCGGAAATAGCCCACTTATAACTATCTTATTCGGAAGTATATCAATCAGACATCTCACTCGGTTATACCTCTTTCCGAGTCAGAGTCTTACTCTTTCGTCATTCGGAAGTTTCTTAATTGAAAGTTCACTTGGAGTTCGAAGTCCACTTCCTTTCTCGGAAATCATTCCTCTTGAAAGGATTACTCGGATATTTATTCTCCTCGGAATTATTTACTTACAAACATACTCAATCGGATTTCAAGTCTCTCTTTGTTCAGAAGCACTCTTCTTGGAAAGACTTACTCGGAAAGTCTCACTCGGAAGTGTCACAGAGACACTTCACTCGGCAAACCATCCACCCAGATATACTCCATTCGGGAGTTTACTAGTCAGAAATATCTTTCCGAGAAGTACCTCCACTTCTCTCAGAAACAACCCATTTGGAATCATTCCACTCGCAGATGTTTCTGTTTCACTCGGATTTGCTTTACTCAAACGTGTCTTATTCGGACACAGCGGTATTTCATTCAGAAATAATTCTCTTAATGATGTTTCACTCGGAAACATCTTAACTTTACTTGGAAATGATCTCCTGAGTCATGTTTCACTCGGAATCACATCCATTTCACTCGGAATCAAATTCATTTTACTCGGAAAATCTGGTTTTTGACATTTTTCTCTTGAAAATTTATTCATAATTTCTCCATTAATAATTATTTTTCTAAAAATCATAAAAATTGGAATGTTACAGCTGTAACCACTGGCTCCTTTCTTTTGCCATTGTCTCTCTCGCCAGAATCTTGGGTTTGCTCCCTCTCTTCATACGTAGGGATCTTCGAATACTGGAGAGTTGTAGACTTCTCTCTACCAGCAGTGTTGTGGGTCTCTTCAGCCTGACACACTACTTTTTCTTCCACTTGTCTCCTATCCCTTTTCAACTCAACAAGCTCCTCTTTGAGTTGCCTTATAACCCCATCACGAGGTTCTGGAGTTCTAACAGGTATCATCCTTCGTGAGCTCCCTACAGGGGACTCAAAGGCTAGGCGCCTCCCAACTTGATACTCCTGAGCAGTGACATCCTCCACGTGCCCCTCCTGAAAGTCCCTACCATCGCCTTCCATGATAAACTACTAACCTTCTGTGAAAAGTGAGAATAACTCTAACAGGTCCTACCAAGCGTGTCAATGAACTGGTCTGATCCAGGGTGCAAGATCCGGTATGGGACCAGCTACAAGAATCAACTACAAAGAGTATCTTTACACCGGTACAGTGGGTATCCAGTATTGGTATCTGATAGCTCAGTGGGAGATACTGGTCTTAAAGTCCTGGAGATCCTTAACACTAAGCTTTCACGTTGAAAGTGGGCGAAAGGTGGTGCCACCTACAAAGGTTCTCCGACGCTCAAGTCAGTAACGAGTATGAGGATACAAGTTAAGAGAGCTCGAGCGATGAAACAGTATATAGAGAATAAGAACAACCTAACCTTTCTTCGTATGAGAATGGACTATTTATAGGTGAGCATGGAGAATGAATCGTTAGGTGTAGGTGGGGCCAAGAGACAAATAGTACATTGTACAGTGTACGATTCTGATACACGACACGGGAGGAGCCGCGTCTCCTATGAACGTCTCCTGGCAGTTGTACCCTGTACTCTCTGTTGGGTGACGTGGATGCTTTTCGATGTGCGAGGTGTTAATCTGGACATATCGCTATAGGGAGATCGCCTGGTACGGGGTTTACAGTCTGGAGGTCTACCTGCAGCGTCGGTAGCATAGTGAGGACAGATGAAATTACGTCCTTGTCCCGGTACCGCTATCGAGACTTGATCATTTATTATTATTATTATTATTATTATTATTATTATTATTATTATTATTATTATTATTATTATTATTATTATTATTATTATTATTAGAATATTAATTTCAATTGATGAAATTCTTAATTTAAAATTTTACAATTAAAATTTGTATTTATAATATAATGAAATAAACACTTCAAGTTATATCATATCTATTTGTATAATTTCATTTACATGTAAATCTTACTTTAAATAAAAAACTCTATAAACTTAATTAGTTTAAAGGAATTAGTATATTTGAGGATAAAGGATAAAAAGTATCTCAAAATAAAATAACATTTTTTCATACAAATAATATAAATTAGATATAAAAAATAAAAAAAATAGAGTAAGATTAATATGAATAATTCAAAATATCAATTTTATAAAAAAAATGCCGGTACAACTCTAATATAGCGTAAAATGTCACTATCATATAGCCTCCAAACAAGAAGGATGTAGGACCAACAAAGGTACTAACTTGAGACACGGTAGTAGACGAATTTGAATGATATGCATTATTGGTGTAGGAACAAGAGCTTCTAATTATTGATTCAACTTCATATAAAAAACAATCTTAAAATACAGGGTTTGTGAGAATTAATATTATTGAATTTGAGGGCTAGAGTGTTCAATATTTTTACTAGGGATTTCTCCTTAACCTAGGAATTGAATCAAACGTTGATCCGCATGGGGGACAGTGAAACCCCAACTGTCTCAGGGGAGAGGGAAATATTGAAAGCAATGGAGGTTCTGGAGAGAGATTCCGTAGCCATCGCCCAGAGCTTCACATCCCTCTTCGCTTCTCTCCGATTCGCCCTCTCCGAATCCACCGCCACCTCACTCGATCACATGCACTGCTTCACCGATGCCACCGGTCGCCTTCAAGAATCTGGTATTCTGCTACTACTACACCTCCTTCTCACTCTAATTTCTGTATTAATCATAAATATTTGTTCTTGCAGTGCTTGATGCCGCAACCAAGGGGAATCGCTATATCAATTCTTGTCTTAGGTATTATTTTCCTTCAATCGCAATTAGGTTTCTTTCTGTCTCCATCTTTTCTAATTCCCAATTCATTACTGTTGTTATTCGTTCGGCTGCAGATTGAATGGCGAGATGAACAACATTCATGGACTTGCGGCCCAGCTGTATCCTATTCTCCTTTGCTATTTCCTACTAACTGCACTTCCTTAATTCATTGTACTGTTCTGTATGGGTTTTCTAAAGAAATTTACCCAATCTAGGTCTTAAGTCTTTCTACAAAAAGCTTAGTTTACTTATTTTAAATTTTGATACGTTTGTTTAAAATTTTAAGTGTTAGAAAATACTTAAAAAAGCGTCTTTTTGAAAAACACATAAAAATAAGCTTAAATAAACGGTCTAAACACTTCATTGAATAAGTGGTTAATTTAACCTTTTTCTTCATGAATGTTATCGAGTAAAGGCTAGTTTCACCATGTTTTGTTATTTTCTGGGGCTTTTTAACATATTGTCATAGCAATGCGCTTGCTCTCTAAGTCTGCTGATTGCTGAAAACTGTTAGGAATATTTTGGATTTTTACAATAATCTGTCTTTCTCTGCATTCTTTAATCCCATTTTCAATTGAATCCTTAGTGGTTTGAAGAAAATTTACACAAAAACATGTAGATGCTCTTTGACTTGTCTTGAGTTTCTTTTCTAATGAAGGGCTATTTCTGCTGTGCTGGGAGGTTCATATTTACTTCAAACTATACAGCATATATTATTAGCATAGCAACACATGTTCTCTATTTATACTGAAGACTTGATTAGGAACACTTTGGAATGCCAGAACTTTGATAATTTTTTTCCCTATTTGTTTGTATCTTTGTTCTTATTTTTCAATTGAATGTCCTTAATGGTTTGAAGAAAAATCCTACGAAAGCATGTTGATGCTCTGGACTCAGCTGTTAACAAGCTACTTAATGTCTCCTAACACTCAGGGATTCAGTCCTGTGTAAGATCTGCTTCTCTGTCCTATAACAAGACCTTAAAAGAAGTTGAAATGTATATCTATATATTTATCATTTTCATGGATTGTGCTAGATAGTGAAGTGCAAGCAAAGTAACATTTTCTTTTTCTTTTTCTTTTGGTGGTTACTATAGGGGGTTAGAAAACTGGTGAAGTTTGTTTTCCCCTTTCAGTGGACGACACACAGAGTTCCTTGTGTTACAAAAACAGTGTGTTTGTCACAAGATTTTTCTAGCGGATATTATGGTTGAAGTTTTGCAAGTTGATAATTTATGCCCTTGCCTTTGGCCATGATTGCTGGTGTTGTTAATAGTTATTTTGATACAGAGAATTCTAGGAATAAACGTATCAGATTAGCATATTTTGAATAATACGTACGCTTCTTGTGAAAGTCAGTGGCGTAGTTTGTATATGTAGTGTACAGTTGTTTTGAAATTTTCAATTGTTAAAGTAGACCTTTTCATTAGATTTTTTTTAATGTAAGGATGTGAAATGTCGAACTCTTCTAAATCCAAGTCTATAGGTGCTTATGTAAAACTAGATGGGGGAGCTTTTGAAAGAGTTGAGATGCCTGGATTGATTTAACTGTAGTAGAAATTTGATTCATTTTACCTCACTGATTATTTTATTGTGTTTGTTAATAAGTTTATCCGAATCTTTATTTTGAAAAAGTATGTGGTGAGACATCTTGCCTTTACCTTTGTCTTTTACCCTTTGCTTGGCTGAAAAGAAAATAAAAGGAAAGAAAACAGGGCGAAGAGAAAATAAAAATAATGATTTCTTTTTTTATTATTTAAAAAAAATAGAAGGAAAAGTTGACTTTTAGAAATAATATTTCAATATTTTATCTCTTACTTTCGCTTCAATTTAAATTTCAAATGGTTTTTTTCTTCTTATTTTCTCTCCATCTAAACATAGGCTTAGGGGTATGAGAGGTCTAGTAGTTTTTCACCAAAAAAACAGTGGTCTAGTAGCAAAAGATTTGGGAAAAAAGAAAAAAAAGTCATGGGTTTAACTTTTCTTTATTAACAAAACTAAAATACAAATTCAAACTCTAGTAATATCAAGAATACCATCATAAAATCAATAAGAAAGTGTAGTGTGTAGCAGTGGATCCTTCAAGTGGTACTCCACATATCACACGAGTTGAGAGCGGCTTGCTTCAAAGATGGTGCTTGCCGATCTTCAAGGTAAATCCTTAGAATTGAGAGTTCATTGTTAGCTAACCTGTGATTCATATTATGTAATTTACATTCTTTGGTGTCATTCACAGAACTATTGACTCGGTTCTTCATAAGCGTTGCCTATAATTGTGTGTGTAAATAATCATAGGGAAAATCTTTAATTTATTTATTATTTTAAAAATATAAAATACACTCCATTTGGTTGTTTAGAAAACTGTATGAAAGAGTTTAATAGAAAAATCGTAAAAAAAAAAATTAGTGGAAAGAAAATAGTATTACTATGTCTTTTTTGGTCCCGTGTTTATTATGTTTGTTTAAGCCTTTTTAAGGCTTGGGAAGTTAATCTAGGAAAAGGAGGTTCAGACATGACATTTAAATACAATAACATTCAAATACAATAACAACAAAGTTTTATCCTATTAAGTGAAGTCAGCTATATTATTAAACAATGTCATTATGTCCTATTGTGTATTAAATCCTTCAATATTTCATTCATCAAAATGTCTTTATGAATAAGCTCTTTAAATGTTCTTTTCAGTCTTTCCCTACCCCTCTTCTCAAGACTCCTACACATCTACTCAACTCTTTGTACTGATGTTTCCAAATGTCTCGTTCATACATGCCACATTATCTTAGACGATTTCTAACTATTTTCTCTTCAATAGGTGTCACGTCAACATGACTCTGGATAATGTTGTTACGGATTCGATCTTTTCTCAATCAACCTTAAACATCCTCATTTTTGCTAACTCCATTTGATTTTCATGTTGTCATTTCACCACCCAACATTCACTCTCATAAAACATTACTAGTCTTATACAGTTTGATAAAAGTTTCCTTCAAGTTTATCCAAAACTATTCGATCACACATGACCCTTGAAGTCTTTCTCTATTTCAACCACCTAAATTGTATCCTATGAGAAACATCTCTATGAATTTCATCGTCCTCTTGTTTTATCGAACCAAATACCTGAACCTTGACACTTTAGGTATGACTCGATCTATAATATTTACCTCTAACTTGTCATTAACTTGCATCCTATTAAGTTATAATGCATATACTTTATTTTTACTTCTACTTAACTAGAAACCTTTTGATTAAAAACATTGCCGCCACATTATTAGTTTGGAATTGATCTCTTTATTTGACTCCGCTAAAAGGACAACATCATCTACAAAAAGCATGCATCTAGAAACACCTTCCTCGATTGACTTTGTTAGAACGTCTAACACCTGATCAAATAAATATGAACTCAATTATAACCCTTGATGTGTACCAATCTTTATAGGAAAGTTATCTGTTTCTACTTCAGGCATTCTCACATTAATAGTTGCATCACTGTGCATATCCTTTATAACATTGGTGTACCCTATACAAACACCTTTCTTCTCCAAAGCATTCCATAACATTACTCTCGGAACTTAATCGTAGGCTTTTTCCAATTCAATGGAAACCATATACATTGCACACTTCGATGTTTTTCCATCAACCCTCTAAGAAGGTAAATGACTTCTATAATCGACTGTCCTAATGTAAAACCAAATTGGTTATTGATCCGGTCTGGATATCGGTCCCAAGGTTATCCGGTCTGGATACTGGTTCTAAGGACAAAAGGTCGTCTCAGCCTTCCTAGAAGTCAACCGGTATCCCAGAATAATGATCCAGTCGGCAGTATATTGAGCCAATCCGAACACCGGCTCCAAAGTAAAGAAGTCATCTAACTGTCCAAGAGGACGACCGATCTCACAAAGTAATGGTCCGGTCTGCAACTACATAAGGCAAGTGGTCTGAGGTGACATCCGAGACACCGATCGGCTTATCCGTTCTCCTACACCGGGTGGCTGATCCGTTCTCTAACCGACTGCTTCAGTATCATAATGGGGAAGGTATTCTGCACAGCGGAATATGTCCCTTTCATTCACTGACAGGAGTGGGTACCATCACCAGCGGAATTTACGGAAAAGGTGATTAGGATCGTACACTGATAATTCATCTACCCTTCTAACACATCTTGAATACTGGGCCACTCGGATTGTCTCTTTATACACGTTATCAGAATCTATGGGCCCACTTGCACCCAACGATTCATCTTCCACGTTCAACTATAAATAACATGTTCCAATACACATGCCAGGTTACGTTGTCCTTACTCTCATTCTCACTATTATACTGCTTAAGTATCACAAAGTTCATCTTATACTCTCCTAACTTGAGCGTCGAAGAATCTTCGCAGGTGACACCACCTGTCGCCCACACCAACGCGAGAGGTCGGTGTGAAGGACCTCCAGGACAACAAGACCGACCTCCACACACTAAGAGGTCGGATCATAGAGACCGGATACGCACAACCGGTCTTCAATTCTATTCAATCTTCAACTCTTGAGGTTGTCCCGACACCGGATCCTAGACCCCGGTCGGGGACAGATCATTGGCACGCCCAGTGGGACTCGGTAGAGTTATTCTCATTTTTTGCAGAAGTTAATAGCCAACCATGGAAGGAGATGGACGCGACTTCGTTGATGGTCATGTGGAAGATGTGACCCATCAACATGCTGATAAGGGATTCGTTTTTGAATCACCTGCAACCTACTCGAGGAGAATGGTACCAGTGGCAATCCCTGATCCTCGAGATGAAATTATCAGGCAACTCAGGGAGGAGTTGATGGAGTTGCAAAGGGAGAAAGGAAGAACTGGAGACAAAATGGTGTCTCAGGCAAAGGATACTCGCCAAGCATCTGCGAGAGAGAAGTCTACAACTCTCCAGTATTCTAAGATCCCTACTTATAAGAGGAGAGAACAAACTCAAGATTCTGGGGACAGAATCAGTGCAAGGAAGAGGGGGCAGACAGCGATGACCTCTGGGGCATACCGACTCAATGTCCCTTTCTCAAGGAGGCTCATGAACGTATTCATCCCCAAGCATCTGCAAACGACCCAACCACTTTCCATCGGAAATGGAGAAACTGATCCCGTTAAGCACCTTGATGCTTACACGTATGAGGCCATGTACTTGGGAGCCGATGAAGATGTGATGTGCAGAATGTTTCCACGAACCCTGTCGGAGGAGGCTCTTAGCTGGTTCAAAAGTTTGCCCTCGGGGTTAATAGACTCTTGGGAAGAAATGGCGACTTCGTTTGAAAGTCATTTCATTATCTCCAGAGACATTCCAAGGACCTCTTATACCTTGGCTTAGATAAGGCAGAGAGAAAGTGAAACTCTCAAGGAGTTTTTGAAGAGATTTTACAAGGAGGCTGCTTTAGTGCCTAACCTCACGGAGGCTATTCAGCTTCACATCGTTATTGAAGCCTTACAACCTGGATCCGCCTTTGCTTTGTCTTTGGCAAAGAGTCCTCCGACGACGTTGGAGGAGTTTCGAAGAAAAGCTTCGAAATACGTAGGTATTGAAATGCACTTGGAAGCAACAGCGTTCGCTACTATAGTTAGTCGGTAAGACAGTGTGCACTCTTTCCTTACTTGGGTTCTTCCGATCGGATTTTACCAAAAAAGGTTTAACGAGGCATAACCCCGACTCGGCTCTCTTTCTCTCTTTTGTATTGTAATTTATAATTAATGAAATATTCTCTCTGTTCACCTATTGCCTTTATGATTTTATTCGATGCACAACTGCGTTGTGACAAGATACTTTCAGGACGGATGATCCTAACAACGTCGTTAGTGATGAACCTCTTTGAAGGTACAACTGGGTGAACCATACTATGAAGGCCCAGATTGTAGGATTAAACCAAACTCTGGGTACGGTTAGTAAGTTTGGCTGAACACCGATTGAAGGCTCGGATTGTAGGATTAAATCGAACTCCGAGTACGACTAGTAGGTTTGGCCGAACGTCGGTGAAGAACGGTGAATGGGTAAAATCCAACACCGATTGAAGGCCCGGATTGTAGGATTAAACTGAACTCTGGGTACGGTTAGTAAGTTTGGCTGAACACCGGAGAAGGCTCGGATTGTAGGATTAAACCGAACTCCGAGTACGACTAGTAGGTTTGGCCGAACGTCGGTGAAGACCTGGGTTGTAGGATTGAACTGAACCTCAGGAAATGGGTTTTAGGATTGCACCGAACCCCATTTGAAGGCCGGTGAATGGGTAAAATCCAACACCGAGTGTGAAGGCCGGTGAATGGGTAAAATCCAACACCGAGTATGAAGAACGGTGAATGGGTAAAATCCAACACCGATTGAAGATACGGCTAGTAGGATCAAATCGAACGCCATTGAAGACCTGAGTTGCAGGATTAAACCGAACCTCAAGAAATGGGTTGTAGGATTGCACCGAACCCCATTCGAAGACCGGTGAATGGGTAAAATTCAACACTGACTGAAGAAAGATGGTGAATAGGTAAAATCCAACACCGATTGAAGGCTTGGATTGTAGGATTAAACCGAACTCTGAGTACGACCTGTAGGCTTGGTCGAACGTTGTAGAAGAATCAATCATCATACTCGTTATTGAATTCGCTCGGAAATACTTTCCCTTGGAATTCCTTACTCGAAAACATTTCAAATTCGATGCTAGACTCTTAAATTCTTCAGTAGGCAATATTTCACTGAAGTCCGACTCGTGAAGAATCAATCGGCATCCTCATTATTGATTTCGCTCGGAAATACTTTCCCTTAGAATTCCTTACTTGAAAACACTCCAAACTCAAGGTCAGGCTCGCAAATTCTTTAGTCGGTAAAGTCTCACTGAAGTCCGACTCGTGAATTCTTTAAGCTGAGAATATCACTTCGAGGTTGCAATCAGGAATTATTCACTCGGGAAAGTCTCCACCTGAAACATACTCATTTGAAGTCAAAGTCTATCTGTCCAGAAGTGTTTCACCCGAAAAATGCTCCACTCGGTGCCATACTACACGGGAATCAGAGATATCTCACTCGGTACTATCCCGCTTAGAAATGTCACATTCGGGGACACCCCACTCAGGAAAGTTGCACTCGGAAACTTCCAACCCGAATGAAGACTCAGATTGTAGGACTAAACCGAACTCCGAGTGTGGTTGGAACGATTAAACCGAGCGCCGTCGAAGCACCAGTCGGAAATCTTCCACACGGGAACGATCACTCAGAAATCCTCCTCCCGGAAGAATCAATCTGAGAGCTTCCACTCGGAAGTATCACTCAGAATTTTTTTAATCAGACGTACTTTTACCGAACAACACGAGGAGGTTAGATAATGGAACTTCCCAGGTAACACGGCCAGAACCAACTTCACTCGGAGTCGATCACTCAGAGTCAAATGCTCACTCTAAATCGGTCACTCAGAGTCAAATGTTCACTCGGAGTTGTTCATTCAAAGTCAAATCTCCACTCGGAATCACTCACTCAGAGCCGTTTAATTCATAACGCTTGGGGACAATATTTGACGATTAACGGGTATTACTAAGGTAAAAACATAACATGTATTCTTGCAGGGCACGCCGGCATACAGACCTCTCGTGAACTATATAGCTTATATGAGCAACTTACAGTCCCTAACACAAGCTAGGGGACAAATGATCCGGTTTGGATATCGGCCCCAAGGTTATCCGGTCTGGATACCGGTTCTAAGGACAAAAGGCCGTCTCAGCCTTCCTAGAAGTCAACCGGTATCCCAGGATAATGATCCAGTCGGCAGTATATTGAGCCAATCCGAACACCGGCTCCAAAGTAAAGAAGTCATCTAACTGTCCAAGAGGACGACCGATCTCACAAAGTAATGGTCCGGTCTGCAACTACATAAGGCAAGTGGTCTGAGGTGACATCCGAGACACCGATCGGGTTATCCGCTCTCCTACACCGGGTGGCTGATCCGTTCTCTAACCGACTGCTTCAGTATCATAATGGGGAAGGTATTCTGCACAGCAGAATATGTCCCTTTCATTCACTGACAGGAGTGGGTACCATCACCAGCGGAATTTACAGAAAAGGTGATTAGGATCGTACACTGATAATTCATCTACCCTCCTGACACATCTTGAATACTGGGCCACTCAGATTGTCTCTTTATACACGTTATCAGAATCTATGGGCCTACTTGCACCCAACGATTCATCTTCCACGCTCAACTATAAATAACATGTTCCAGTACACATGCCAGGTTACGTTGTCCTTACTCATTCTCACTATTATACTACTTAAGTATCACAGAGTTCATCTTATACTCTCCTAACTTGAGCGTCGGAGAATCTTCGCAGGTGACACCACCTGTCGCCCATACCAACGCGAGAGGTCGGTGTGAAGGACCTCCAGGACAACAAGACCGACCTCCACACACTGAAAGGCCGGATCATAGAGACCGGATACGCACAACCAGTCTTTAATTCCATTCAATCTTCAACTCCTGAGGTTGTCCCGACACCGGATCCTAGACCCCGTCGGGGACAGATCAGTTATATTTGATAGTCATTTCACTTCTTAACTTATATTCTATCACTTTTCCCCAAAGATTTATAGTATGACTTATCATCTTAGTCCCTTGGTAGTTTTCACAACACCGAATATTTCTTTTGTTCTCGTAAATGGGTACTAAAGTGCCTCCCTCCACTCATCGAGCATTTTCTTAGACCTTAAAATTTCATTAAAGAGCTTTATTAGTCAAAGAAGACCTTTTTCCTCTAGACTCTTTCATATTTCAATAAGTATACCATGTAACCTAACAACTTTTCCATTGCCCATTCTCTTGAGGGTTAGTTTTATGTCATCTACTTTGATCTGACATAAAGATTCCAATGTTGTTCCTTCAGACTAGTCACACCATCCAGGAAATTAGTTTGTTTAATTCCATTATTATAAATCTTATAGAAATAACATTCCCATTTATTTTTTACATCCACGTATGTAACTAGAACCTTTTCTTCTTGGTCCTTTACACATCTAACTCAGTCTAAATCTCTAGATTTTCATTCTCTATTCTTTGTAATTGATCCGGAGTGGATACTGGCCCTTTAAACTAGCTACATCGGATATTATTAAAAATACCAAGTATTTGTAAAAGGCGTAGACAAAACTAGACTGACCCCCAGGAATGTCGAAATTAAGATCTTTTAGTACGGAAAATATGACAGCAACCCCGACCAAATGTGGTAAGTAGGCAACTTGCGTCTGCCAAAAGCTGCAGACTCTGTCCCTTGACACAGGTCAAATCACCACTTGCGATTAAGGAAAGACTATATAAAGGACTCATTCATTAAGACATAACACACATTGAGTTAATCACAGAACCAACTTACCCTATCGCTTTAACCCTGTAATACAATTTTCTCCATTATTACCGTACTGACTTATGCATCGGAGTCCCTGTTGTAGGTACACCTCCGGTGTGGTCACAAGGACAGCGGCAGGAATTGACCCTTCATCCCCTTAACGTGAAGAGCTTAGTGTCCCACTAAACCTAAGTTTATAATACCGTACTCCCACTGAGACAGTGTAAAAAGTGAAAGAGAGTGAGACTTCAACACTGGTTTGGAAGTCAATTATTTTGACCTCGCACACCGGCCAAATCATTGGCACGTCCAGTGGGACCTGTAAATTAAGTCCCGCATCACGAAGAAGTTATGAAAGCAAACAGGCGGAATGGAACCCCTGAAGGACATGTCCAGAATGTCACCCAGAGGGTTGAACCTCCGATATTGGAGTACGGGGGCAGAATCGTGGAGACACCTAGAACGGAGCAACCCCAGGGGATGATGCAAGCTGTACCACAGCCAGATCCTCGAGACGAGCTTATTAGGCAACTCCGGATGGAGATACAGGAGTTAAGACAAAGCAAGGGGTTGAGAGATGATGCAGTAGGAGAACATAGGTAACATGAACCTTCCCATACTCATGAATATTCACAAGCACAAACGTACGATGAGCAGGAATCAACATATCGAACTACGGAGTTGAACAACCAGAGGAGAGGTCCACCACAAGGGCGAACTGGAGAATACCGGTTCAGCGTACCATTCACTAGAAGATTAATGGGTGTACCCATTCCAAGGCACCTACAGACCCCACAACCGCTGTCAATAGGAAAGTACAATAGGGAGTCCGACCAAGGATGACATTTAGATGCTTATGCTAATAAATCATTGTTTCTGGGATCAGAGGAGGATGTATTTTGTAGAATGTTCCCTAGGATGCTATCCGTTGAAGCTTTAGGGTGGTTCAAAAGCTTGCCACCGGGGTCGATTGATTGTTGGGAAGACTTGGCTCATGCTTTCATGCAACATTTCGTCGTGTCAAGGGATATTCCTAGGACGTTCCATACACTAGCCAAGATAAAATAAGGACCAGAGGAAAGTCTTAGAGATTTCTTAAAAAGATTTTACAAAGAAGCTGCACTAGTGCCTGAGTTGACTAAAAAGATTCAGTTACACATAGCGGCCGAAGCCCTACAACCGTAGTCACCATTTGCTTTATCTTTGGCAAAAGAGGCTCCCCAAACTTTTGAAGAATTTAGAAGAAAGGATGCTAAGTATGTGAGAAGAGAGGTGCACCTAGCTGCTGCAAAGGGAAAGACCCCGGTTGCAGAGGATAGGTAGCAAGTTCACAAACAAAGAGGGCCGAAGTTTGGAGAAAACAGAGAGCGGGATACTCCTCAAGGCAGAAGGAGCGCAGGAGTGTAAACCTGACTCAGTTCACACCTTTAGTAGTATGGCCCAATCAAATTCTAAGAGAAGTAGGGATGAGAGGTTTTATGGTGAATGGGATCAGAAAGCCCATGCCCATGAAGAGACCAGGAAATACAGGTAAATATTATGAGTTTCATGAGCAGACCGGCCATAATACAGATGAGTGCAGGCAGTTGAAGGAGGCTATCAAAAGTTTGATTAGAGAAGGAAAGTTAAAGCAGTACCTATTTTCGCAAAGGGTGTACGGAGAACAAGCGAAGGAGCCCCTCAGGAGAAGGGACACTGGTCCGGTTGAAGAAGAGGAAAACAAGGATTCTAAGAAACAAGCCCTGGACAAAGGTAAGGCGACTATTTACAATATTGAAGAAGATGATAAGTCGTGGATGAAACCCACAAGTTCGGGGAGAAAAGATGTAATCGATATGATCACAGGAGGATTTGCAGGAGGGAGAGTATCCAATTCAGCTCGGAAGAACCACTTGAGAATGATCATGTCTGTTCAAACAAAAGCAGACAATAAACCGTACCAAGGTGGAGTGCAGACCCCGTTGATCATATTTTCAGATGAAGACTACGAACCCACCGTACCTGGGGGAGATGACACAGTGGTTATCGAAGCGGTGATAACCAACAAGACAATCAGAAGATTCTTGGTTGATCAAGGAAGCTCTTGTGATGTAATCTTTTATGATTGCTTCAAAAAGATAGGGTTAACAGATAATGATTTGTAACCTTACACCCAGGATTTAATAACTTTCAATGGGGCTAAACAACCCACCAAAGGCTACTTAGACACAAGGTTGACATTTGAAGGAGAACCGGGGTTGAAAACTGTCCAGACTCGGGTGTTAGTGATAGATGTGAAGTCCCCTTTCAATGGAATCTTGGGCAGGCCGTCCTTGAATGCTCTTGAAGCCATAGTTTCGACACCGCACTTGTTGATCAAGTTCATAGACAAAGACAATCAGGTATCTTCGGTCAGGGGGGACCAACAGATGGCGAGGTATTGTTATAACCTCAGTGTTTTGATGACCAAAACAGAGGAGATGGTCAAGAGGAAGCATTTGAATGATGACAGATCGGTACCTGGGTCAGTGAATTTGATAGACCTAATTCCAAGAGAAGAAATGATAGCGGATCCAGTGAATCCTCAGAGGCTGACCCCGGAAGGTGGAATCAAAATGGTAATGTTGGACGACAAACCAAGCAAGACAACCAGAGTGAATGATTGTTTGGAGAAAGATATGGAAGAATGGTTAGTTAAGCTCTTAAGAGAATTCAAGCATCTCTTTGCATGGACAACAGCCACATGCCCGGGATAGATCCAAATTTCTGTTGTCACAAGTTCACAGTGTACCCGGAGTCAAGGGCGGTTGGGCAAAAGAAAAGGAGACTTGGACCTGAAAAACAACAGGCCACTTGTGAATAGACAGAGGAGTCCCGACCACTTTATCACCTACTTTAATTTTACGTTTTTGTAATATATATATATATATATATATATATATATATAATCGTTTCCGCATTCTAACTCGAACCCCCCTTTTTTTTTGTATCCATCGCACATCAATAACTCGACCCCTACCGCCTATAGGGAGTTTTAGACAAGTTTCCTTTGAGGTGGATACCTGTTGAATGCAGGTTTTATCAGGGAGGTCCAATATTCGACCTGGGTATCCAATGTTGTGATGGTGAAAAAAGCAAATGGAAAATGGCGGATGTGCACTGATTTCACCAATTTAAACAAGTGTTGTCCAAAGGATCCATATCCACTCCCAAGTATAGACCAAATGGTAGATGATTCTTCAGGATATCAATTCTTATCATTTATGGATGCATATTTTGGTTACAACCAAATCCCAATGTGGAAAGATGATGAAGAGAAAATCATTTTCGTGAATGACAAAGGAGTTTTTGGTTATACTATGATGTCGTTCGAACTTAAGAACGTCAGAGAAACGTATCAAAGAATGATGAACAAAATCTTTGACGAAATGAGGTCCAAGACAATTGAGGTGTACGTGGATGACATTATAGCAAAGACGCCGACAGGAAGAGATCATGTTGAGGATTTGAGGAAGATCTTTCAAAGAGTACAGATGTACAACATGCGACTAAATCCTTTGAAATGCACTTTTGTAGTCCCAGCAGGGCGGTTCCTGGGGTTCATGTTAACCCAGAAGGGAATAGAGGCTAATCCGGATAAATGCAAAGTTATTAAGGAGCTCTGGAGTCTCAAAAACGTGAGGGAAATCCATTCGTTAAATGGGAAAGTGGCTGCACTATCCCGGTTCATGCCTAAAATGGCACACTGGGCATTACTGCTATACAAAGTCCTAAAAAAGAACAAAAAGTTTGAATGGGGAGAAGTGCAGGAGGAAGCTTTCCGGAGTCTCAAAGAAGTACTAGCAAATCCTCTGGTATTGACAAAACCAGACTCAGGTAAGCATCTTTTTGTGTATTTAGCAGTATCAAACGAAGCGTTGGGGGTCGTTCTAGTAAAGGAAATTATGGACGGACAAAGACCGGTCTATTTTGTTGGGAAGGTCTTATAAGAATTTGAGAGACGGTATCAGAAGCTTGAAAAGGCTGCCCTAGCTTTGGTGTGGACGTCCAAACGGTTGAGGCAGTATTTCCACGCTCATCCCATTGTGGTACGGACTGACCTACCACTACGGGCCATTCTGCACAAACCGGACCTAGTAGGGAGGATGACGAAATGGGCCATAGAGCTTTCAGAGTTTGATATTTCCTTTGAGCCAAGAACGGTTATAAAGGCTCAGGTCTTAGCTGATTTTGTAACAAAATTGACTAGGGTATCCCCTTCACAAATACGGGAGCATTGGACCATCTTTATGGATGGGTCCTCACATTCAAAAGGATGTGGAGCAGGCGTAGTGATAGAAAGCTAAGACGGGGTCAGCATAGAAATTTCCCTCAGATTTGATTTCAAAACATCAAACAGCCAAGCGGAGTATGAAGCCTGTCTAGCCAGACTGAGAGCAGCTCTGGATGTAGGACCTAAAAGTGCCTACTTTGAAGTGATTCCCAGTTGGCAATCTCTCAAATTAATGGAAGTTATTAAGCAAAGGAGCTGCTCTCACAACAATACTTGGCGAAACTGAAGGAGTTGGAAGAAAAATTTACTCAAATCGAGTATAAGCACGTCCCAAGAGAAGATAATGTTAGAGTTAATGTCTTATCCCGCCTAGCCAGTACGAAGAAAGCAGGATTGACGGCTACGGTCGTTCAAAGCACCTTGGGAGAACCTAGCATAACGGAACCAGTTAGAGTTTGTGTTATTCAATCAAAGGCATTCCCAGATAACTCATGGGTTGTCCCCATCATCAGATATTTGGTGAACAGACAACTTCCAACGGATCCTTTAGAGAAAAAGAAGCTCAAGAACGAGTTGCCAAACTATGTTTTAGTAGACGGAAATTTGTTTCAGAGAGGGATATCGGCCCTATACTTAAAGTGTCTGAACGAGGCGGGGATAGGAGAAGTGTTGGTCGAGGTGCATGAGGGAAAGTGTGGACATCACTGCAGGGACAAAAGCTTAGCCAGGAAGATAGCTAGGGCTGGATATTGGTGGCCCACAATGACAAAGGACGCAATAGAGTACGTTTAGAGATAATACTTGCCAAAAGAATAGCAACGAGCACCACATCCTAGCAGAGGAACTATTTACCTCGGCAGTTCCATGGCTGTTAGTCCTCAAATTTTCAATAAAAGCTTTAATAAAAATTTCATAAAAATCATAAAAATTAATTTAATTTGTTAGAAAATTAGGTTTTAAATTCAATAAATGGATGTTGTTGGAAATAATCTGCCCTTAATCAATTTTCTCTAGTTTTGCAGTGACAAAGTAGAGAATTTAAAAGAAAATTAAAGATACTGGAGGAGCTGACGCGTAGCATCAACCTTACGCGTAGCGTGGCTACTTTTGATGCTGACGCTACGCGTCACAGCCACACGTAGCGTCAGAGCTACGTGGACTCCACAGCCAGCTTGGCCAAGCAGTCAACTTTGACCCAATAATGGCCACTCCACACAACACCAATAGCCACTCCACTCAGCACAAATGGCCAAAACACAATGGAGACACGTCCGAGTGGCCAAGCATGATCAAATTTAATAATTTGAAGAGGCCATTATCAGTTGTTTAATGGAAGCTGAGTCAGGGGTCTGACGCGTAGCGTCAGCACCCTTGCTCGGCCCTATAAATAGGGCCATTCAACACCATTCTAAGCATCCATATCATCCCATTCTCATTCTTTTCTCTCTTTGTACTCGACTTTGAGTACTTCTTTTGTGAGTTTTTAGTTCTAGAATAGTTTTCTAGATACTTGAGAGTGTTTTGTTGTATTGTGATCGTTGTATCGTGAAGTTCTCCATCACCTTCGTAATGTCAACCTCTGTAAGTGTTGTCTTTACTTTTACCATGTGTAGCTAATCTATTTATGTTGGAATTGGTGAACTAATCTATTGAGTATAATGTTGTGAATTCGACCTCTGCATGTTTATGATTCAAGTCCATGTTAGTATTTCAATCTTTTATTAATATGAACGTCAAACGGGAGAATGATTTTCATGTGTATTGAAACTTGTTTTATTAGTGTGAATGTCAAACGGGAGAATGATTATTCATGCCGTATTGAAACTTGTTTTGACGAAAGTAAAAGTTAGAATATCCTTGGTATCTCAATTCTATAGGGGTTGTTAACCATTGTTGCTATAAGGCCCGGACATAATGCAAGTTTTTACTGAGAAAGCTCACGAGGGATCGGACTTTACGGTGAATTTTTAGAATTTATATCACGAGGGATCGGTTATAATGATTTTAAGCTGCAATGATATGAAACTTGATGATTAAATATGCATGTCTTGAGTCCTCATTGTTATTCTAGATTAGGGATCCAATTTCCAACATAATTTGTGTATCTGTGTTTAATTCTCAAGTATCTTACCTATTCTAGATTTAAACTCAACTTTTTAGATAGATTTTTATTTTCTTTTTATTTCATGAACAATTCAACCATGCTATCCTGTGAATATTGTATAAATTGTATATAAATCATTCTTTTGTCTATAAGTTTATTTTCATTTACCATAGTGACTAGGAAATTACAGTTGTTATTGGACTTTCAATCCTAGTGGAACGATATCTAAATTTTGAAAACTACAAACGATTGGTGCGCTTACCAATTAATGACCCGGTAGTAAACACAAACAGTTAAAACATTATTACCGGGCCAACAAGTTTTCTGGCGCCGTCGTCGGGGATTGAATTGATTCAGTAAAACAGTAAATTTTTAATTACCGTGGTAAATATTTTTTTACCTTAGTTAAATTTTGTTATTTGTTTATTTACTTTTTCTTATCATTGTTACACTAACTTTCTTTTTCTAGTTTGTGTATGCAAACTCGATCTACTGGAGGAAAAATTTATTTTGATCCTGAGATAGAAAAGTTTGTAAAGAAAATCAAGTCTTTGAAACCTAAAACACAAACTAATTCTTCTTCTATTTCTAAAAATTTTGAAAATTCAAATATGGCTGCTGAAAGGAGAACATTGGGACAGTTTGCTGGTATTAATGGACCACCCCGAGTTCCGGGAATGTTTCAAGGACCTGTTGTGCCAGTGGAGATTAAACCTGCTACTTTAAATATTATTCAAAATAATCAATTTGCTGGTTTAAATCATGAAAAACCGTATGAATATTTAACTATTTTTTATGAGTTATGCAGCACAATTGGTTTTGAACCCAATCAAGAAGAATCTGTTTATATGAGATTGTTTCCTTTTTCATTGATTGGTAAAGCTAAAGAATGGTTTAAATCTTGTCCACCAGGTAGTTTTGCAAACTGGTCCGATGTTAAAAGAAAATTTTTGGAAAGATTTTACTCTCCTTCAAAATATTTTGAAGCCATGACAGCTATACACTTTTTTTCTCAAAACAATGATGAATCATTAGGAGAAACATGGGAACGATTCAAGGCACTCTTGAGAAAGTGTCCAAACCACAACCTGGATGATGTCGAAAAGGTAAGAATCGTTTATTATGGTTTATTACCTCAGTTCAAGATGATGTTAGATGCTTGTGCAGGTGGTTCTTTAATGAACAAGACCGTAGAAGAAGCTATTGAGATATTGGAATCAATGTCTATTAGTGACCGCCAAGCCAAACATGAAAGAGGTAATGCACCAAGGAAGCCAGGTATGCTCGAATTGGGAGTGAATGATGCAGTATTGGCTTAGCAAAAATTGTTGACCCAACAAATTGAAGCCATGAGCAAACAACTAGAGAAACTTCAAATTGCTCAAGTGACATCATCACCCCCCACTCAAATGAAATAATGTATGCATTGCATGGGTGAACAACCATGTGGTTACTGTGCCCCTGACAGAAATGAGCAAGAGCAAGCCAATTTTCTGAACCATCAAAGAATACCATTGGGTAACTTCCCTTTCAATTATGGTAATTCTTTTCCTAACAATTTTCAACAGGGATGGCAGAATCAGAATTCTGGCTGGAGACAAGATGCTGGACCTTCCAATAGACCTCCTAACAATCAATTTAAGCAACAACAATCACAAATTAACAATGCAAGACTGACAAGGATTGAGGAATCTATCCAACAGTTATTGTAATTTGTGGAGACAAATGAAGCTGCCCGAAAAGCATCAGACTTAAAAATGGGTCAGTTTGCAAAAGAAATAGCTGAATTGAAAAATTCTGGGTTTACTGCAAACACTCAAAACCCAAGGGAACAATGTAATGTTGTTTCTTCTGAAAATTGTAAAGTTGTGAAAATTGATTGTAAAGAAAAGAATGAGAAAAAGAAAGAAGAAGAAAAAGAAAGTGAAAAAATAGAAAAAAATGAAAAAAATGAAAAAGAAAAAAATGTAAAGATCCGGGGGGTTATGATGGTAGTACAAGAGCCTGTGAATGAAGAGCAAGAAACAAACTGTACTACCATCATAACCCCGAAAAAATGTAAAGATCCGGGGAGTTTCACCATTCCTGTAACTATTGGAAATATCAACATCAGGAATGCTTTGTTAGATTTAGGGGCTAACATCAATCTGATGCCCCTAGATTTAATAAAACGCATTGGTGAATTTGAGCTCAAGGAAGCCAAGACAAACTTACAGTTTGCTGACCGCTCTGTAAAAAATCCTATGGGGATTGTGGAAGATGTGTTGGTAGAAGTTGATGAGTACCACTTCAGGGTTGACTTTGTGGCACTGGATATGAAGGAGGATACTGAAATCCCAGTGATCCTTGGAAGACCTTTCATGAAGACTGCAAAAATAATGGTGGATGTTGATCAAAGTTTGGTTGCAGTCAGAATTCATGGAAAAGAGGTAAACTTCGATGCTCATGAACATCTGAGGACAAGTAATGAAGAAAAAGTTTACCCTTCAACCAAACCAGGTATACCTCTTCCCAATCAATTAAATTGTTTTAAATTAACCGATGGCTTGAATAATGAAAGACAGGTAATCAAGCATCGGAGAAGAAGAATGAGGAAGAAAAAGACAGGTGATTCCTCAATGAATATTGGGAAACCACCTGATTAATCAGAGGTAATGTCTGGCTGGAGACATTAAACCTAGCGCTCAATAGGAGGCAACCCATTATTTTTGTTTTATTTTTAAGTTATTTTTAAACATAAAAAAAACAACAAAAATATTTTTAGAATTGTGTTTTTAATAATAAAAAGGGGTTTTAAACTTAAAAGAGGCTTTTGGAAATTAAAATTTTGAAAAATGAAAAATAGAAGCCCCGCGTAACGCCACATGGACGCGTAGTGTGGACTCTAAATTTTGGACCTGACGCGTAGCGTCCATACTACGCGTAGTGTCAGAGCCCACGTTCAGCTTTTAAAACTGAAACAGAGGGAGGCCCAAGTCTATCACTTTTAAAACTGCCTCCCTCTCTCTCAGAAAACCTAATTTTCACAAACCTCTTTTTTTCTTAAACCTCCAAATCCTCTTCATTCCTATTCTGCATTCATCAAATCCAAGTAAGTTATCTCTTTTTTTCTCTTTTTTGGTTCGGTTTTGTTTTTCAAATTTTAGAATTGCATGTGGTTAGGATTAGGATTAGAAGACCATTGGGTTTGATTGCTGTTAGATTTAGGAATTGATTAGAATTGAATGGGTGTATTTTTTATTGAAAGGGGTTGCTGCTGTGCAACCCCTGTTTTTGTTCAAAACTGCGCAGCCCACGCGTAGCGTCTCACTGACGCGTAGCGTAAGGATGAATTGCAAGCCCACGCGTAGCGTCCCATTGACGCGTAGCGTGGGCAGAACAGGGCTGACGCGTAGCGTCCCACCCACGCGTAGCGTCAGCCTCTGTTTTTGATTTTTATTAATTCTTGTTTGTTATTTTATTTTAGTTATTTTTTTATTTTCTGTTTTTCATCTGTTTAACATGCTGTATGTTTGTTTGTTGTTTTCTTTTAAAATTAAATAATTTTCTTAGTTTGTATGTTTGTTATACTTTCTTGCATTAAATTTAAAAATTCATAAAAAAAATTTTCTTGAAAATTTATGTTATATGATGTATGTCGTATTTTGTGAAAATTTTGTTTTTAAAAATATGCTTGTTGTGTGTGAAATTTTTGTGTTAATAAGAATATGCATGTTTTGTGTGAATTTCTTCATGTTAAAAAATAAAAATAAAAATAAAAATATATGCTTGATTTGTGAACTTTTCCAAAAAGTTTTTTATGTTTGATTGATTTTAAAATAAAATGTGTTTAATTTTTAAATTTTTAATTTTCTTATTTCGCAGATGGCACCGAAGAAATCTATCCCTACTACTGGTCCTTCTAAAAGACAGAGAAGGGTCACTAACACCGACACTACCTCTGAAGACCCTGATCTTCAGGGAGAGGAGATCCTGGGACCGAGGGATCCCACTAGATTTCGCACTGACACAAAATGGGTCCGCTTCCATCAGATAAATGGGCAAAGGCTTATCTGGGAGAGGGTGTTGGATCCTAGTGCTGGAGACTATCCTGAGCTGCAGGATGGAGTTTAGAGGAGGAGATGGGGAGCCCTGTTTTCTCTACTGACTGAGGGGGATCCCATCTTGGTGATGGAATTCTACGCAAACGCTTATAGTACTCGCCAAGACTCACCTAACATAGGACAACAGAGGACGAGTTGGGTTAGGGGCCGACATATTACATATGACCGGGACACCATCAGTACCCTGTTGGGTAATCCTTGGGAGCCTACTCCCGAGGATGATACTTGTTTCTGGAAGGAAAACAGAAACAAGGTCACTGCTGAGGGAGAGTTAGGATACTCCCTCGAGGAGGTTGCTCATTTCTTGAGAAAGGATGGAATCTTTTTCAACCTGAGTAAGGTTGGAAGGAGTCCATCTAACCTCCTAAAGACCCAGCTGACCCCTCTAGCCCAGGCGTGGTCCCACCTTATGCTGCATAATATCACCCCTGTCACTCACCTCTCATCTATTCCAGTCGACCGATGTTGCCTTCTAATTTCTATCCTTCAGGGCCATACTATTGACATCGCTGAGCTTATTTCTGAGCAGATTCACTTTTATGCCCTTTGGTATAAAGTGAACCGCCCTATTCCATTCCCTCTCATCATATCTGCCTTACTGAGGAGGAAGGGAGTTGTTGTGCCATCACCAGAGTTCACGAGTTCTTCAGGGAGAGTCCCCAAGGTCTCGGTGAACAGGGACTACTTTGTTCAGCAGTGCGAGCTTCCACCTCAAGAGAAGGAAGCTCAGCCCAGACCCAGAGGAGGAGACCACCAGTGCAGCCACCATTTGTTGATGCTATCACAGATGGATTTGCCAAGATGACATTAGAGCATCAGCATATGATGCGGATGATGCCTGCCACACACAGAGCTTATATTCATCTTCATGATGAATTTTATCAGTACAGATTGCAGGGTGAGGGAGCACCATATGTCACACCGGCTGAGTTTGCAGCTCATGTAGCTTGGCCTGGTGATTTACCTACCTACCCTGAGACTGGTGGACCGTCTGGAGCATAGGCTGATTCTGATGGTGATGCTGATGAGGAGGGGAAGGACGATGATCAGATGGAGGACTGATGATGCCATTTCTGCACTTTTTTCATTTACTTTGAGTACATTTTATTTTTAGTTTACATTCACATTTATATTTACATTTTGGATTATATTATGATATTTCTTTATGTGTGGTGTGTTTACTTTTGCGTAATTATAGCATAATTATATGTTTTTGCGTGTTTCAAAAATAAGTTTTATCAAATAACTCAAAATTTTGTTAGAAAGAAAATTTATACACTCAAAGTTTTCACACAATAAAACCGATTCTGTAAAATCAATTATTGGTTCTTTTATAACTTAGGAATTTTAATAAATTTAATTACAATAAGTTTATTAACTATCAAGCAAATTTTAATAACCCGGTGATTTAAGAGATCTTTTTAAACACTTGAGGGTTTAATCGACATAACTTCATTCAAATTAATTTTGCTTTAATCTTTGATTTGTGTTGTTGTATAGAGAATTCAGGAAAAAGATCAAGGCATATTTATTGGTGAAAAGAAACCTTTGGCCAAACAGCTTACGTTGGTAAAAATTATTTTATCATTTGCAAGCCCATATTGAGCCTGAGAATAAATTCTTTGGTAACTTTAAACCTAAAACAGTTTTAACCATTCTTTATACTTGATTGATTAAAAGAGGAGTTGAAATAAATGAAAAATATTTTGAGAGTTCTTACAAAAATGGGGAGTGAAAAAGATAAGCAACTTGATTCTTTTCTAAATAAAGAAAAATAAAATATGAAAAAGAAAAATCAAAAATAGTGAAAAGAATCAAAGTTGAGGGTATTTATTTTTCATCAATAAAAGAAAATGAGAGTTTGGGACAAGAGAAAGCCTAAAAATTATAAAAAGCTCTTTTATGATTTCAGGATTTTGAATTCCAAGAAAAACCTTTGATTCTTGTAAGCCAAGCCTCATTATAACCCGTGAAAAGACCTTGTGATTTTTGAATTAACTCTGTATGACTAACCACTGATTAGATGACAATCAAAGTTAAATTCGTTTGATTTTATGATTGATTGAGTGAAACAGGTTACCCTTTACATAGAGATAAACACTTGTGAGGTAAGCCTGAAATTTTACTTGGTTTGTTAATAAAATATTGTAATTAATTTTATCATTAAACCTTTGATATATTAGATATCAATTTTTGATTATTACAAATTAGTTAAATTGTGAAATTACTTTTTGTGGTAAATTCTCGGACTAACTCAAAAATTTAATTTCAAATTTTTATTTTTATTTTTATTTTTCTCTCTTGCTCGAGGACGAGCAATGTCTCAAGTTGGGGGTATTTGTTAGTCCTCAAATTTTAAATAAAAGCTTTAATAAAAATTTCATAAAAATCATAAAAATTAATTTAATTTGTTAGAAATTAGGTTTTAAATTCAATAAATGAATGTTGTTGGAAATAATCTGCCCTTCATCAATTTTCTCTAGTTTTGTAGTGAAAAAGTAGAGAATTTAAGAGAAAATTAAAGATACTGGAGGAGCTGACGCGTAGCATCAACCCCACGTGTAGCATGGCTACTTTTGACGCGTAGCGTCAGAGCTGCATGGACTCCACAGCCAGCTTGGCCAAGCACTCAACTTTGACACAATAATGGCCACTCCACATAGCACCAATGGCCACTCCACTCAGCACAAATGGCCAAAACACAGTGGAGACACGTCCAAGTGGCCAAGCATGATCAAATTTAATAATTTGAAGAGGCCATTATCAGTTGTTTAATGGAAGCTGAGTCAGGGGTCTGACGCGTAGCGTCACACTGACGCGTAGCGTCACACTGACGCGTAGCGTCACACTGACGCGTAGCGTCACACTGACGCGTAGCGTCAGCACCCTTGCTCGGCCCTATAAATAGGGTCATCCAACACCATTCTAAGCATCCCATATCATCCCATTCTCATTCTTTTCTCTCTTTGTACTCGACTTTGAGTACTTCTTTTGTGAGTTTTTAGTTCTAGAATAGTTTTCTAGATACTTGAGAGTGTTTTGTTGTATTGTGATCATTGTATCGTGAAGTTCTCCATCACCTTCGTAATGTCAACCTCTGTAAGTGTTGTCTTTACTTTTACCATGTGTAGCTAATCTATTTATTTTGGAATTGGTGAACTAATCTATTGAGTATAATGTTGTGAATTTGACCTCTGCATGTTTATGATTCAAGTCCATGTTAGTATTTCAATCTTTTATTAATATGAACGTCAAACGGGAGAATGATTTTTATGTGTATTGAAACTTGTTTTATTAGTGTGAATGTCAAACGGGAGAATGATTATTCATGCCGTATTGAAACTTGTTTTGACGAAAGTAAAAGTTAGAATATCCTTGGTATCCCAATTCTATAGGGGTTGTTAACCATTGTTGCTATAAGGCCAGGACATAATGCAAGTTTTTACTGAGAAAGCTTGCGAGGGATCGGACTTTACGGTGAATTTTTAGAATTTATATCACGAGGGATCGACTATAATGATTTTAAGCTGCAATGATATGAAACTTGATGATTAAATATGCATGTCTTGAGTCCTCATTGTTATTCTAGATTAGGGATCCAATTTCCAACATAATTTGTGTATCTGTGTTTAATTCTCAAGTATCTTACCTATTCTAGATTTAAACTCAACTTTTTAGATAGATTTTTATTTTCTTTTTATCTCATGAACAATTCAACCATGCTATCCTGTGAATATTGTATAAATTGTATATAAATCATTCTTTTGTCTATAAGTTTATTTTCATTTACCGTAGTGACTAGGAAATTACTGTTGTTATTGGACTTTCAATCCCAGTGGAATGAGATCTAAATTTTGAAAACTACAAACGATTGGTGTGCTTGCCAATTAATGACCCGGTAGTAAACACAAATAGTTAAAACATTATTACCGAGCCAACAATGGCCCTTCCATCAATGAGGAATGGATATTTTGGGGCTATTTCCAAAAGCACCAAGCAGGGTCAAATACTTGATCATGAGAGTTGATTACTTCACTAAGTAGATAGAGGCTGAAGTAGTGGTACACATCACAGTAGCCCAGACTCAAAGATTCATGTATGAGAACATAATGACCAGGTTTGGCATCCTGGGCAGGGTCATTACGGACAAAGGAACATAATTCATGGACTCGAAGTTTATGAGTTTACTGGAAGGACTCCAAGTCCAATAGGTTTTCTTGTCAGTGAAGCATCCACAAACGAACAGACAAGTCAAAGTTACGAATAAAGAGATACTTAAGGGGTTGAAGAAGCGATTGGGAGATGCAAAAGGGGAGTGGGAAAATCAACTATGTCACGTCCTTTGGGCATACCAGACTATGCCCTATTCCTTGACAGGATAATCCCCATTCCGACTGGTCTATGGAGTCGACGTAGTTATACCGATAAAATTAACTATATCTTCCCCAGAGTCCAACAGTTCAATGAAGAAGAAAATGAACGACGGCTGAAAGACAAACTTGACTCCCTGTACGAGGTAAGAGAAATTGCTTTCATCTGAGATTAGGCCATCAAAGCTAAGATTGCACTACGGTACAACAAGAAAGTACAAAAGAGAAGATTTAATACTGGAGATCTAGTGTTGAGAAGAGCATCAATTGGTAACTGATTTACACATCGAGGAAAGCTCGCAACAACCTGGGAAGGCCTATACCGGGTGCACGATGTCACCATAAGAGGAGCTTATTTATTGGAGACTCTAGAAGGGGAAAGCTTTAAAAACAAGTGGAATATAAAGAATCTCCGCATGTATTTTAGCTAACCGGCATCATAAGCCATGTACTCTTTTTTCCCACCTAAGGTTTTTTCCACAGGGTTTACTTAGGAGGTTTTTAATGAGGCATGCAGCCGAGGTGCTCATTCAGAAATAAAATACAAGTTTTGAAATATTGGTTGATTGCTACTTGGCTTCATTTCAGTTCCAGAGCGGTTCATTTATTTTAAACCCCGGAGTGGTTGAAAAACCCCAGAGTGGTTAAGTTACAATTAAGCCCCAGAGTGGTTAAAAAACCCCAAGAGCGGTTCATTTATTTTAAACCCCAGAGTGGTTGAAAAATCCTAGAGTGGTTAAGTTATAATTAAGCCCTGGAGTGGTTGAAAAACCCCAAGAGCGGTTCATTTATTTTAAACTTCAGAGTGGTTGAAAAACCCCAGAGTGGTTAAGTTACAATCAAGCCCCGGAGTGGTTGAAAAACCCTTTGAGTGGTTTATTTATTTTAAACCCCAGAGTGGTTAAAAAACCCCAGAGTGGTTAAGTTACAATTAAGCCCCAGAGTGGTTGAAAAAGCCCAAGAGCGGTTCATTTATTTTAAACCCCGAAGTGGTTGAAAAACCCTAGTGATTAAGTTACAATTTAGCCCCGGAGTAGTTAAAAAACCCCAAGAGCGGTTCATTTTTCAAACCTTGGAGTGGTTGGAAAACCCCAGAGCGCCTTATTTATGTTAAAAATGATTAAGTATAGATTACTAAAGCGATACACATCGAGGTGATAATACCTAAAATGTTATCAAAGTCTGTTTTATGATATCGATTGATACAAGCAATTAAAAGGCATTAACATAAAGACGGTATTGGTAGAAAAATGTTAAGTTCATTCCAATATCAGTAATTACAAAAAAAGAGGGCACATCGGCCAGACAAAATCATGATATTATTAAAAAGAAAAGAGGGCGGAGCCCATCCCACCTACAGAGCAAAATATCAAAATAAATCTAAGGATTGGAGGGACCGTCTTCCACCTCCTTTCTCTCTGATCCGGCGTCGGCTTCATCATCATTTTGGTTCTCTTCTGGAAGGGTGTCATTTCCCCCGCTGCCAGAGGGGTGAACTTGAAGGGCTCGTTAGAAGGGACAAAAGATTGACCGCCCATTTTGGTCACCAGTTTACCATTGTGGAATCGGTTAAAGAAGCCAATCCCGTTCAAGTTGAGTGGGGTATCCCGGTTCCGGTAAACAACTTGGCAAACCGCGTGACTAAGAGAATCCATGGCAGCACGAGCAAATTTCATCATGTCTTCTTTATATTTGGCCTGCTCGTCCTTGACTGTCATGGACAAGTCTTCATTCTTCTTCTGGAGTTCGGTCACGAGGCTCTCCAGTTCGCCCACCTTGCCAAGGAGTATGTCCTTGTCCTTCTTCAAGCCCTCCTTAGACTGTTAAAGATCCTGATTCGCCTCATTGAGGGTCTTAATCCTATGGTGAGCCCGCCCGCAGTCTTTAGAAAGGTAAGAGTTCTTCTCCTTCAAACGGTCTATCTCTAATTGTGGGCCCTCTATGGCGACGGAGTAGATGGAGGAGAGAGTTTTGATGTTGTACCACATCGTTGTCTCTAAGGCAAATATGACATCATGTTTTTAAGTCCTCCCTAGAGCCGGAATGGTAGTTTGAAGCCGACGTTAGGAGGAGTAGTCCTGACAAAAAGCTCTTTAAGAGCCTCTATACCAAAAAGAAGAGAAGGAGGATTGTTATCTTCCGTAGGCCCTTTGGTGGCCAACCTCTTGCCCTTATCTAAAGCCTGTGGGGGCGGGGTCAATCCTTTGTTTCTTCAAAGCACACCCGGTCTACTTCTTCCTTTTCCTTCTGTTGTCAGGGGCGTCTTCGATGACAATGACCCCGCCCGGAGTAGGGAGACCCGAGGCCTTTTTCAGCTTTAGGGTGACGTTGTTTTTAGCAGTAACGCCGACCACCGAATCCACTATCAGTTTGCAGAGGTTCTCCAAAGCGTCAGCACTTATATTTTCTGAAAAGAAGACAAGTTATTAGTAAAATCGAGGTGTGAAAGTTAAATAAAAGAAAAGTAGAAGAGAAGATAGATACCCAAATGAGTGAGATACTCATTTCGTGCTTCCGTAGTGCCTAGAAGAGAAAAACATTTGAGGGGGGCACCTCGGGAAAGATTGTGGAGGGCGTCGACCACGGCCCTAGAGGATTCAGAGAGGGAGGAGTCCTTGATAGCGTAAGCCGTGCTCTCCAGAAGGAAATGTTTATGAGTCCAGCCGGTGTGGATCTTGAATCGGCCTTCCTCGTCTTTCCAGAAAGGGGGTCCGTCCCCTTAACAAAGATTTTCAAGAAAGAGTTCTTGAAGGAAGCTCTTGCAATCTTGCAGGACTCTACAAAGGCTTCAAAATTGACGATGTTGCTATGGCATCGTAGGTTTATAAATCCCATTCCAGTACCACCTTGGCGCATCACGCTGGCAAACCGGAAGAAAATGGCAATGATAAGGGTGAAGCCTAAGTGCTTGCCAAGGACCTCAAGGGCAAGGACTAGGGCCCAAAAGTTCGGATGGAGTTGAGTGGAGGCGATGTCCAAAAAATGCAACACCCTCATCTCTAATTTATTTAGGGGGAACTGGACTCACACCGTTGTTATTGTGTAGTCATGAAAAAGTAAGAAACCGTCCCTTGGAATATGGTAAATCCTCTCTGTGAGTGTAACGCCCTCTGTTACACCTTAATAAATTCTAGAAAAATTTGTAATTTTTTTAAAAAGATATGATTGTTAAAAAGAAACTATCAGAATAAATTACATACATCATTTCTGAAATACCTCATAATTATTATTAAAACTTTATAAAGTATTTTTTACATTCATCCGAAGAAAATAAATACTAAACAGTATAAGAAAGAGAGGAAACTCCATGGCCCAGAAGCAGTTACTTAATAACTTTATTCATTCATTGGACCACAGTATTCATATTGAGCTCCCTTTCTACAACGTGTTATATTTACTGCCGAGATTCTTCGATCCTTCCCTCTGAACCATCAATTTAAAATATATGAAACAAAAACACGGAAAAAGGAGTGAGAAACAGAATATAATATTCCCAATTGGGGCATAAGCAATAAAGGGTTTTCATAAACTAATATATAATTATATCAATCACAATCATAATCACACACACAATCAATTATGAATGCATGAATGTTATGCAATATCTTCATCATAACTTACCTATATATGTGGGCCCTTAAATTTTAATTTGTACTGGGCCAACCAGAAGTTTACACTGTTCCATAAGTCTAGATAATAATAATATGAACAGCTCAACTGGCATGGAAACACTTAGAGACTAGTTAGATTGAGAAAGTTTTTATTGTCAAAGTACCCGACACTAGGGAGCTACCCCAAGTCCCCTGAAGCACCCTTTCACACCCTCTCATCCCAAGGCTCGTAATTAAGCCTCCTCTAATGTATCCTCGGTTTCTATCATCCGTCCTTAGACAATATCATTTTGTTTCACTTTAATGATTTATGATGCATGAACTACTCGCGTATTTAATTGGTTAAGGCTTTTAGAAACTCAATTATTAAATACCTTGAAGGTTTACAACATCATTTCAATAAACTGTACATTTTCTCAATTCTCTAAATTTCTGTCCCACAGAAATAAATTTAGTACAGTTTTTGAATCTCACCGAAATTGAGTTTCTAAGCCTTAAATATCTCAAAACTTTCATATAAAACTTTACATAATTTTTCTCAAATTGAATCTTAACAAGATCGAATTTAGAAATTTTAATTATTTCCAAATATCTTTAGTTATTAAGTTGGAAAAAGAAAATAATTTTCTTTTGAAAATTTTATTTTATTAAAAGAGAATAATCTTTAAATCATTAACCAAAAATACTTAAAATTATAAATTTTTTCTTTAATTCAAAATTTAATTATCTCAAACTTTTTATAAATTAATTTTCATAAAATGACTTCTTCTAAAAAAATTTATTCTAAATATTAAAAGTAAATTTCTAAGAAGAAATAAAAATAAAAAATTTAAAGAGTAAAGTAAGAAAATTCTTACTGAGTTTTAACTTTTCATCATGCTTGCTATATGCTCAACTTTATATCATAAGATCATCAATCATAATCAAAAAATGTCAATCACAGTTAAACATCATCAATCACAAATATAATCAATCATAATCAAATCAATTAAATTATATATCATTAATACATATCATAATTCAAAATTTAAATGGTTATTAATATAGTTGATTTTGAGTTCTTTTGGTCAATTCCTTGTGACGTCCCGTGTAGTTTTCTAAATAAATTTTTCGCATTTTAAAAATCATTTTTGAAATTTGTAATAAGTCATGTAAAAGTTGATAAATGCGGATTATTATCATACATACTAGTCGTGGATAATCAAAGTCATGAAATATTTATATGGCGGAAACGATTTAGAAAAATACAGTACATGAAACATTATATTATTACAACCCATCAAGATTAAAATAAAGTCAAATTCCAAGCAATAATTCACGTAAACTCCATTCATGGCATCACTCTTCATTCTGTGTAGTATTCACTGTAAAAATGAATGTAAGAGTGAGACAGAATATAGAATAAATATAAAATAAATAAAATTGCACAAAACACAACCAACAAGGCATAATGATATCATGGATATGCCAAACAAGTTCATTTATAAATCTTTAATTAGTCACATGATGTCATGCTGGATCCATTTGGTTTGGTGGGAATACTGCAGTAAAAAGTCTCATAAAGACTCCAGTAGGAATTAGCATAACCATGAATCCCTACACCTTCATGGCTCCTGCGAACATAAGTGCACAAGTAGGAATTAGCATAACCATGAATCCCTACACCTTCATGGCTCCTGCAGAAATAGGGCTTAAACTCATCATAGAGTAACCCCCCACCAGGGTAGGCAATCATGGAACCCCTAAATTCCATGGTGCGTCCAAATGCTTATGATGCATGAATGCCTTTAATTTTCTTTATCATTTAACATACCATGATATCAACATTTCCGAACCCACTTGGAAAACCACAAGTCCTCAAAGGACACATCATATATAATAATTTTCAGAATCATGGATTTACTGTTTCAACCACATATATCAATAACCGTAAGGCATTCATGTATATATATTAATTTAGTCATTCATAATTATTCACCACCAAAATACACAAACTGAATGATGCTCATTAGACACTCATAAACATTCATAATACTTCATAATCACTCAAGAATTCAATAATAATTTGTTACCCATAGGGAAAATATCATTTTTATCCATAATAACCATTATAAGCAAATTTCAGCATTTCCAACAGCAACATACATTAGTAAAACAGTCATAACATGAGCAAATCAAATCCTTTTCATGTGATTCCACTTTCTATAGCTCAATAACATAAATATCTACAACTTTCATGAAGACTATAAATTCAAATTCTAAACAGAAACATCACTTATTCACAGAATACAAAACTGCCTCAAAGAGGATTTTTAAAACGTACACAGGTTAGTATTTTCAACGTTTCTGGAGCTACAAAAACAATTTTGGCATGAAACCAGTTCTAAATTATTCTTAACACAAATATCGACAACTTTCATGAAGGCACCAACCACTAATTCTCACCATAAAATTCCCAGTTTTAAAAATAAGATTCAGATTTCATAGTTAACAGATTTTCAGTTTGAGCATACTTTAGTATTTTAGGTATAACAAGAGCTAAAGACATCCTTTTAACTTGAAACCACTTTCTATAGATCCATAACATAAATATCTATAACTTTCATGAAGACATCATAGTCTAAAAATGTATGTATAATTCCCAGAATATTAATACATGCACAAAACATAAGACAAGTATTTCAATCGGACATGTTGTAGTATTTTGGCTATAACTCATGCTATACATATCATTTCATTGTTAACAGATTTTTAGTTTGAGCATACTTCAGTATTTTAGGCATAACTAGAGCTACAAACATCCTTTTAACTTGAAACCACTTTCTATAGATCCATAACATAAATATATACAACTTTCATGAAGACATCAAGGTCTAAAAACGTATGTATAATTCCCAGAATATTCATATATGCACAAAACACAAGATAAGTATTTCAATCGGACATGCTGTAGTATTTTGATCATAACGTATGCTATACATATCCAATTCAGTCGGTTAAGGTCTCAAAATTCCCATAACAAGAAGATCTACAACTTTGATGAAGACACCAATCACTAATTCTCACCACAAAGTTCCCAGTTTTAAAAAAAATACGTATCTCAAGTTAACAGATTTACAGCTTGGACATACTTCAGTAGTTTAGGCATAACTCGAGATACAAAAATCATTTTGACTTGAAACCACTTTCTACAGATCCATAACATAAATATCTACAACTTTCATGAAGACATCAAAGGATGATTATGCATGTATAAGTCCCAGAATTTTAATATATATACAAAACATAGGATAAATATTCCACTCGGACATGCTGTAGTATTTTGGCTATAACTTTTGTTATACATATTAAAATTAATTGATTCAGGTCTCAAAATTTAGATAACAAAAAGATCTACAACTTTTATGAAGAAGTCAGAATCAAAATCACACGTTTTCAATCTCAAAACCGAGTAATAAGATACAAAAATAAAACTGGAATCCTAGGACAGCATACAATTCTACCCATTTCATAGTTATTCACAACCCTGTCCCCTCTTACCTTAATGGAGGTTCCTAAAGTGGTTGAAAGTGTTGTATTATTGTCCTAACTTCAGATCAAGAGTGAAATTGATGGAGAAAGTGAAAGAAAATAAGAGAGAGACTTCACTAACTTTAGCTTGTTCTAAGAATTCAGACTTGGGAACAAGATGTAGTGTTGATTTAATGATGCAAATGACAAGCGGGGGACAAGATTTTCATAATGGGATTGTAGTGGGATGTTAGGTGCATGAATTATGGTGATAATGGAGGTTTTAGGTGAGAAAAATGAGCTGGATTGTTGACCATTTCCGCAGCCTACATAATGTAGTTTGTTTGATTGAAGTAAATATCAATTCTGACACTGTTTTGGTATTTTAGGTATATCTCTCTCATATCTTAATGGATTTTAACAAATTTGGTCTTGTTGGAAAGATAAGACAACTAGGAACAACCTTTTAGTTTACCACGTTTTCAAATTCGGACTCTAACAAGGTATTAAAATATGTACAAGATGATATGATTGAAGTAAAATATCAATTCTGACACTGTTTCGGTATTTTAGGCATATCTCTCTCATATCTTAATGGAATTTAACAAATTTGGTCTTGTTGGAAAGATAAGAAAAAGAAGAACAACTTTGTAGTTAACCAAATTTCCAAATTCGAACTCTAACTAACAATTAGAATATGTACAAGATGACGCATTTTGAGTAGAGTATGTGGCAATTTGATGAGAGTAATTGGAAAAGCCAAGGAAATTAATAACTAAGGAAATAGGTAATAAATTATTTGATTAACTTTTACCAAAGGTATAAAGTTAAAATTATTTACCATGGTAAAAGGTTAAATTGAAGATGTTGTCCTAACCAAAAATTTATGTAGAAAGTTGAGATAAAATGGATAATATCATTGATGGTCTAAATCAAAATGATTATACATGAGAATAAAATTTTTAGGATGTTACAATTCTCCCACCCTAATAAAAATTTCATCCTCGAAATTTAACATAACGCACTCCTCAGTGAAACAATTCTGGGTATTGCATCTTCATAGCATCCTCACGCTCCCAAGTCAAAGTTACATCATTCCCTTGTTTCCATGCAACCTTCACTAATGGTACATTCTTGTTTCTCAGGTGTTTAATCGACCTTTCTATGATCTGTGTGGGTTCTGTAGGGATGGTCAAATTTTCTCTAACTTCAACATTATCATTAGCAATCACATGAGTGGGGTCTTGTACATACTTCCTCAATTGTGATACATGAAACACATTGTGCAAATTTGCAAGATGAGGAGGAAGTGCAATCTGATACGCCACTGTACCAATCCTCTTTAGAATTTCATATGGTCCAATAAACCTTGGACTCAACTTCTTACTCTTCAATGCTCGGCCAATCCCCTTGTGAGGTGAAACCTTCAAAAACACATGATCACCAACTTGGAATTCAAGTGGTTTCCTCCTTTTATCATAATAGTGCTTCTGTCTATCTTGGGATGCCTTCATCTTCTCTCTGATTACTTCTATTTGTTCAGTAGTCTGCTGTACAATTTCAGGTCCTAACGCCAAACTTTCACCAGTTTCTAACCAACAAAGGGGCGTTCGACACTTTCTACCATACAATGCTTCAAATGGAGCCATACCAATACTGCTATGGTAACTGTTGTTATACGTGAATTCAATCAGTGGAAGAAATTGCTCCCAACTACCACCGTGCTCAAGTACACAAGATCGTAGTAAGTCTTCCAAACTTTGTATGGTACGCTCTGACTGTCCATCTGTTTGAGGATGATAAGCTGAACTTAATCGGAGTCTTGAACCCAACTCCTGATGCAAGCTTCCCCAGAATCGGGAAGTGAACCTCGGATCTCTATCTGACACAATACTGGATGGTACACCATGAAGTCTCACGATCTCTTTCACATATAATTGTGCCAACTTTTGTAGAGAATTCTTCATATTCATCGGAAGGAAGTGAGCAGACTTAGTCAATCTGTCTACAATAACCCAGATTGCATCATTTCCTGAACGTGTTCTTGGTAATCCTGACACAAAGTCCATTGAAATGTCATCCCATTTCCAGACAGGAATCTCTAATGGTTGTAGTTCACCAGATGGCTTCTGATGTTCCACTTTGGCTTTTTGACACACCAGACATGAAGACACATATTCAACTATTTCTTTCTTCATCCTTGGCCACCAAAAGCTTTTCTTCAGATCTTGATACATCTTAGTTGATCCAGGATGAATGCTCAACATACTTTTATGCGCTTCTTCTAGGATTGTCCTTCTCAGATCAACATCATCTGGTACACAAATTCTACTTCTGATTCTCCAAATTCCATCTGATCCTTCTTGTAATCCCATATCCTTTCCATTCGCCTGCAACTCTCTCAACTCCTGTAGTTGCAAGTCCTCTGTCTGTATTTCACCTATCAGCTTCAGAAAATCATTGGTTATTTTCAAAGTTCCCAAAGTCATACTTTTTGAAGATTTCATCTCCACACCCAAGTTCATGTCTCTGAATTGTTCTATCATCTCCATCTCTTTTATCATCAAAGATGCCATATGAATGGACTTTTGGCTAAGTGCATCTGCCACCACATTTGCTTTTCCTGGATGGTACTTCAAATCAAAATCATAATCTTTAAGAAACTCCATCCATCTTCGCTGCCTCATGTTCAATTCCTTTTGATCGAACAAATACTTCAAGCTCTTATGGTCACTGAACACTTCAAACTTGACTCCATACAAATGGTGTCTCTAGATTTTCAAAGCAAATACCACCGCTGCCAATTCTAGATCATGTGTCGGGTAGTTCATTTCATGTGGTCTCAACTGTCTAGAAGCATAGGCAACCACCTTCTGTTGCTGCATCAAAACACAACCTAAGCCCATTTTAGAAGCATCGCAATAAACCACAAAGTCTTCCTGTAGATTAGGCAAGGTTAAGACTGGAGCAGATGTAAGCTTCATTTTTAGTTCCTGGAAACTTCTCTCACATTCTGGCGTCCAATCAAAAGGTTGATTCTTCCGGGTTAGACGAGTCATTGGTAGGGCAATTTGAGAAAACCCTTTAATGAATCTCCGATAATAACCAGCTAATCCCAGGAAGCTTCGTATCTCAGTGACTGAAGTAGGTTTCTCCCAGTTCGTTACAGCTTCAACTTTAGAAGGGTCCACAGACACTCCTTCGCTTGAGATTACATGGCCTAGAAACTTTACCTCTTTCAACCAGAATTCACATTTAGACAACTTCGCATATAATTGCTTCTCTTTCAGAATTTGCAATACCACTCGAAGATGCTTTTCATGCTCCTTCCATGTCTTGGAATAAATCAGAATGTCATCAATGAAGATAATAACAAACTGATCTAAGTATGAATGAAACACTCGATTCATGTAATCCATGAATACAGCTGGGGCATTGGTTACTCCGAAGGGCATCACAAGATACTCGTAATGGCCATAGCGTGTTCTAAAAGCTGTCTTTGGAATATCCTCGGACTTGACACGAATTTGATGATAACCCGATCGCAGATCAATCTTGGAAAATACAGTAGCACCTCTCAATTGATCTATCAAATCATCAATTCTGGGCAAAGGATATCTATTCTTCACCGTCAATTTGTTCAACTGACGATAATCTACACATAATCTCATGCTTCCATCTTTCTTCTTGACTAGTAATACTGGCGCTCCCCATGGCGACACACTGGGCCTGATGAAATGCTTCTCCAATAACTCTTTAATTTGCTTCTTTAGTTCTGCCAGTTCAATAGGTGACATGCGATATGGAGCCTTAGGTTCTGCTCCTGGAATTAAATCAATTGAGAATTCTATCTCACGTTCTGGAGGTAAACTCGAGACATCCTCAGGAAATACTTCAGGGAATTCAGAAACAACTAGTATCTCGATCTCTTTAGATTCTCCATCTCCTTGTGGAAAAGTAAACAAGGCAAATAATTGGCTTTCACCTTGTAAGGCAAAGAGTTTGAGATTGTCGGAAGTAAGATTTTCTTCTGATGGAAATATCACAGTTTTGTTATGACAGTCCACCAAGACTCGATTTTCCGATAACCAGTCCATCCCTAGGATTACTTCCAGATCCTTCAAAGGTAAACAAACAAGATCTACTAGAAAGTTTTTACCTTCTATGAGCATAGAACATTCGTTACACACCTTAGTAGTCCTAAGTTGTGTACCGGTGGGAGTGGAAACAATCAGATCATATGTCATAGGCTTCACAGGTAATTGAAGGCGTCTAACACACTCATCAGAAATGAAAGAATGTGTAGCACCAGAATCAAATAACACAGATAAAATTGTACCATTGATCTCACACTTACTTTATATGAGGTCATCAGCTTGGTCTGCCTCTGAACCGCTAATGGCAAAGACTCTCCCAGTTGTTGGCTGTAACCTCTGGTCTGTTGACTCCCTTTTTAGTCTTTGAGGTTGAGCAGCTCGCGTATTTTCTCCATGACCTCCTTGATAGTTAGAGCCTCTTTGATTATTCATAGTGTTGCTGTCGTTTTGACGGTTCTGAGGGCAATTTGGACTGATGTGTCCTTTCTGATTACATCAAAAGCAAGTGACATCTTCAAGACGTCTGTTACAATCACGTACATGATGATTACCTCCGCACTTAAGACACCTCATATTGTTGTGTCTCTCTGAAGATGATGATGATGATCCTCCCTTGAAACGTCTTGGATAGAACGATCCTCTTCTTTTGAAATCAACTGAATGAGGTTTCAGTTGTCTATTGGCCTTTTCATGTGCCAGTCTGGCTTGGTGATTTTCTTCAAAAATTCTGCATTTGTTGATTAGAATAGGAAAACTCCGAATTTCTTGGTACCCTATCGCCTATTTGATTTCCAGATTCATCCCGTTCTCAAATTTAACACATTTTGATTCTTCGGCACCAGCCTGTTAAAAAGGAGGGTAAAAGAGAGATAGTTCTTCAAACTTTGCAGCATATTCTCTAACAGACATTGAGCCTTGTTTCAACTCCATAAATTCCAGCTCTTTACGGCTTTTCACACTTGCTGGAAAATATTTCTCTAGGAAACAGTCTTTGAAGTTGACCCAGTTCAAAGGTCTATCAGTTTCAATCATACGAGTTCTGGCATGTATCCACCAGTTTTCTGCTTCCTCAACCATCATGTAAGTGGCACACTCCACCTTTTCAAATTCTGTGCAGGGCAAGGCTCGAAAAATGTGCTCCATTTCCTTAACCTATAGGTACGCTACCTCTGGATTATAGCCTCCTTTGAATTGTGATGGCTTCCTTTTTAGGAAATGATCTAGCCCGTGAAGTCCACCAGCACTTCTCGGTTGATTTTGTCTTTCAATGGCTTCAGCCAAACGGTTGAAAGCAGCTGCCATATCGTTGTTCTTGTTGTTTCTTGCCATCCTACATTTGTAGTTTGGTTTATACTAATTCTAAGGGAAAATATGTCGTGTATATATATATATATATAATATTATAACGTAACTATAAGTATTCTACAATGTATCAGATAAGTAATAAGTCATATAATATACATTTATCATATTATCAAGCAAGTAATCAAACAAGTCATTTTGCAATTTATCAGTTAGGCACAAGTCATATAGTACACACTTAACATATTATCAAACAAGTAATCAAACAATTCACGTAATATATCAAGAACAATACATGTTACATCAATTGGTCCTGAATTTTTGAAAACGCTCTGATACCACCAATGTGACGTCCCGTGTAGTTTTCCGAATAAATTTTTCGCATTTTAAAAATCATTTTTGAAATTTGTAATAAGTCATGTAAAAGTTGATAAACGCGGATTATTATCATACATACTAGTCGTGGATAATCAAAGTCATGAAATATTTATATAGCGGAAACGATTTAGAAAAATACAGTACATGAAACATTATATTATTACAACCCATCAAGATTAAAATAAAGTCAAATTCCAAGCAATAATTCACGTAAACTCCATTCATGGCATCACTCTTCATTATGTGTAGTATTCACTGTAAAAATTAATGTAAGAGTGAGACAGAATATAGAATAAATATAAAATAAATAAAATTGCACAAAACACAACCAACAAGGCATAATGATATGATGAATATGCCAAACAAGTTCATTTATAAATCTTTAATTATTCACATGATGTCATGCTGGATCCATTTGGTTTGGTGGGAATACTGCAGTAAAAAGTCTCATAAAGACTCCAGTAGGAATTAGCATAACCATGAATCCCTACACCTTCATGGCTCCTGCAGAAATAGGGCTTAAACTCATCATAGAGTAACCCCCCACCAGGGTAGGCAATCATGGAACCCCTAAATTCCATGGTGCGTCCAAATGCTTATGATGCATGAATGCCTTTAATTTTCTTTATCATTTAACATACCATGATATCAACATTTCCGAACCCACTTGGAAAACCACAAGTCCTCAAAGGACACATCATATATAATAATTTTCAGAATCATGGATTTACTGTTTCAACCACATATATCAATAACCGTAAGGCATTCATGTATATATATTAATTTAGTCATTCATAATTATTCACCACCAAAATACACAAACTGAATGATGCTCATTAGACACTCATAAACATTCATAATACTTCATAATCACTCAAGAATTCAATAATAATTTGTTACCCATAGGGAAAATATCATTTTTATCCATAATAACCATTATAAGCAAATTTCAGCATTTCCAACAGCAACATACGTTAGTAAAACAGTCATAACATGAGCAAATCAAATCCTTTTCATGTGATTCCACTTTATATAGCTCAATAACATAAATATATACAACTTTCATGAAGACTATAAATTCAAATTCTAAACAGAAACATCACTTATTCACAGAATACAAAACTGCCTCAAAGAGGATTTTTAAAACATACACAGGTTAGTATTTTCAACGTTTCTGGAGCTACAAAAACAATTTTGGCATGAAACCAGTTCTAAATTATTCTTAACACAAATATCTACAACTTTCATGAAGGCACCAACCACTAATTCTCACCACAAAATTCCCAGTTTTAAAAATAAGATTTAGATTTCATAGTTAACAGATTTTCAGTTTGAGCATACTTTAGTATTTTAGGTATAACAAGAGCTAAAGACATCCTTTTAACTTGAAACCACTTTCTATAGATCCATAACATAAATATCTATAACTTTCATGAAGACATCATAGTCTAAAAATGTATGTATAATTCCCAGAATATTAATATATGCACAAAACATAAGACAAGTATTTCAATCGGACATGTTGTAGTATTTTGGCTATAACTCATGCTATACATATCATTTCATTGTTAACAGATTTTTAGTTTGAGCATACTTCAGTATTTTAGGCATAACTAGAGCTACAAACATCCTTTTAACTTGAAACCACTTTCTATAGATCCATAACATAAATATATACAACTTTCATGAAGACATCAAGGTCTAAAAACGTATGTATAATTCCCAGAATATTCATATATGCACAAAACACAAGATAAGTATTTCAATCGGACATGCTGTAGTATTTTGATCATAACGTATGCTATACATATCCAATTCAGTCGGTTCAGGTCTCAAAATTCCCATAACAAGAAGATATACAACTTTGATGAAGACACCAATCACTAATTCTCACCACAAAGTTCCCAGTTTTAAAAAAAAATACGTATCTCAAGTTAACAGATTTACAGCTTGGACATACTTTAGTAGTTTAGGCATAACTCGAGATACAAAAATCATTTTGACTTTAAACCACTTTCTACAGATCCATAACATAAATATCTACAACTTTCATGAGGACATCAAAGGCTGATTATGCATGTATAAGTCCCAGAATTTTAATATATATACAAAACATAGGATAAATATTCCACTCGGACATGCTGTAGTATTTTGGCTATAACTTTTGCTATACATATTAAAATTAATTGATTCAGGTCTCAAAATTTAGATAACAAAAAGATCTACAACTTTTATGAAGAAGTCAGAATCAAAATCACATGTTTTCAATCTCAAAACCGAGTAACAAGATACGAAAATAAAACTGGAATCCTAGGACAGCATACAATTCTACCCATTTCATAGTTATTCACAACCCTGTCCCCTCTTACCTTAATTGAGGTTCCTAAAGTGGTTGAAAGTGTTGTATTATTGTCCTAACTTCAGATCAAGAGTGAAATTGATGGAGAAAGTGAAAGAAAATAAGAGAGAGACTTCACTAACTTTAGCTTGTTCTAAGAATTCAGACTTGGGAACAAGATGTAGTGTTGATTTAATGATGCAAATGACAAGTGGGTGACAAGATTTTCATAATGGGATTGTAGTGGGATGTTAGGTACATGAATTATGGTGATAATGGAGGTTTTAGGTGAGAAAAATGAGCTGGATTGTTGACCATTTCCGCAGCCTACATAATGTAGTTTGTTTGATTGAAGTAAATATCAATTCTGACACTGTTTTGGTATTTTAGGTATATCTCTCTCATATCTTAATGGATTTTAACAAATTTGGTCTTGTTGGAAAGCTAAGACAACTAGGAACAACTTTTTAGTTTACCACTTTTTCAAATTCGGAATCTAACAAGGTATTAAAATATGTACAAGATGATATGATTGAAGTAAAATATCAATTCTGACACTGTTTCGGTATTTTAGGCATATCTCTCTCATATCTTAATGGAATTTAACAAATTTGGTCTTGTTGGAAAGATAAGAAAAAGAGGAACAACTTTGTAGTTAACCAAATTTCTAAATTCGGACTCTAACTAACAATTAGAATGTGTACAAGATGACGCATTTTGAGTAGAGTATGTGGCAATTTGATGAGAGTAATTGGAAAAGCCAAGGAAATTAATAACTAAGGAAATAGGTAATAAATTATTTGATTAACTTTTACCAAAGGTATAAAGTTAAAATTATTTACCATGATAAAAGGTTAAATTGAAGATGTTATCCTAACCAAAAATTTATGTAGAAAGTTGAGATAAAATGGATAATATCATTGATGGTCTAAATCAAAATGATTATACATGAGAATAAAATTTTTAGGATGTTACATTCCTCGTATAGGTCTATGTAAGTCCATATAATCCAGTCCTTACATAGGTATAGTTCAGTCCATATGGGTCATAATGGTCCAAGTCCTTGCATACGTATAGTCTAGTTCATATAGGTTATAAAAGTACAGGTCCTTGCATAGGTATGTTAGAGTTAGTTACATCAGATATTTAATTTAAAATTTATTATAAATTTTAAGTTAAAGGGTTAATATTTTAAAATAATAATATTATTTAATTTAAAAGGAGTAGGGGACTCCTCCTAATAATAATATTATATTCTTATCTCACTCCCCCTTACCTCTTGTATACTGATTCGTTATTGTAAATCCGTACACGCCTCGTCTCTAAGTTCTAAAACATACCAATTTCATTTTAATATAGTTACAAGATGAAAATTAAGATTAAAGCAGAAATGGTAAATTTTGAATAGTGAATAGTGAATAGTGGATAGTGAATAATAACAGTAAATAGTAAAACATGAATAGTAATAGTAAATAGTAAATCATGAATAGTAACGATAAATAGTAAAACGTGAATAGTAACAGTAAATAGTAAAACGTGAATAGTAAAGGTAAATAGTAACAGTAAATAGTAATTTACTATAGAAATAGTATTTTACTATTCAGAATAGTAACTTAAAATAATATTATTTCCAGTATAATAATAGATTTCTAAAAATGATATAAAAATAACCCTAAAAAATATAAAAGAGAGGTATTATTACCTTAGGATTTTAGCAGAACGTTCTTCCAAAAAAAATTATTTCTCTCTCTTACTTCCACTACTATCTTACTAGCACTACTATATTAAGAAAACTTAATCTGAAACTTTCTTTCGGTATTTATAGGAAGGAAAATTACTATGCATTTTATTATTTTAATATAAAAATACTGTGCATTTTTTGAAAATTCAATCCTGGTTACTGTGCATCTTTTGAAAATTTCATACATGCACAGTGTTTTACATAGTAAACGTCGGCTGAATTATTAAGCCAAATAGTAACCTTTCACTCGGTATATTTTAAATATTCAAAATCAGTCCTTTTTAAAATTTAGCGATATTATATCAGTCCTTAATAATTTTATAATAAGTAATATAAAGTTTAAATTTTAAAAATCTAAAATTTTCTGTTAATAAAAATTTATTGATACTTTCCAATTTTTTAACGATTGAAAAAAATCAAGATCTTTCTCAAACCGATCATTTTTAGATAAGTCTACTTGAAATAGATTTTAGAAAATTTTCTTATAATTTAACTTCACTTTCTTATAAATATTTTTAATTTTAAGTCACTTATATGAATTTAAAATATTTTAAAAATATTATTTTATTAAAATAATTCAAAAATTCCAAAAAATCATAAATAATACATAGATTAAAAAGTTCTGAAGAACCATAATTTAATTTCTTCAAAATTTTAATATAAAAATAAAAATAGGGGTGTTACAGTGAGTGTAGGTGCGAAAAGGGCAAATGAATTGGCGTACTTCTTCACGCGCTAGTGGATTTCAAGCTCTATGCCATCCGTAGGCTTGGCAAGGCGGCTATATACAACCAGAACGTCTTGTGAAACCCAGAAGTACGGATCCTCAGCTTTCTGGGCCAACCAATTCACTTTGTTAACGATCATAAATGTGTCATCAGGGTCATTCCTCAGTACGGATGAACCGCCAACAACCATGGTTACTACGTGCTTTAAAAATGGGACAGTGAAGTAAAAGTCAGTATTGTCAGCGTAGTAGTGCACTACGTTGGAATCCTCACCCCGGTCTGAGGACAAAAGAAGTAAAGGTGATTGTGGTTCTCGAACTCCAGAAGTGGAAGACTCTAGCTCTTGGGAATTTGGGTTACCCCGGTTGGCTGGAGTCATCCACCTGGGGATGTTTGTTTGTGTTAACTGAGGTCCTTGATGAAGGACCCCAGGTGGCCAAGAAATTGAAGGATTTGAAATGATTTCGCAAGCGCTATCTTGCTCTTGGCCGTGGTTAGTCGAAAAAGCAGACATGACAAATAAAAGAAGGGTTTGAGAGGTTACCTGTGTGTATGGTGTGGATTGTTCTTCTAGTACAGGCCAGGACGAGGTGGGAAGAATGATAGACTATGAACGGGCAGAGTGTTAGGAGGGGAACGGAAAAGTGGCGAAGCAGCTGGAGTTCACCAACTTTTATAGAAGGCAAAATGGTGTGGGCCGAAGTTGAAACGTCGTAGGCTCATAGACGAGATAGAATGCGAAGCATCGTGGCCCAATGAGGCAGCGTCGTTTGGGTTCTGAACGACACAACCGTTCTGACAGGAAGGCACGTAAAGGAAACGCACCAATGAAAAGTTGTCAAGTCAGCGATCCGCGTGCCAGGTCACTTTTTCAGTAAACAGACGTAATAAATGTAGTAGGTGGGACGATATCAAAAAAATCAAGCCAGTTCAGACAAACAGAAAATAAGATCGCCACAACGGTCAAGATCACGAAGATTCTAAAATCTTTCACCCCGGTCAATATCATCATCCTAGTAAGGTTAGAAACTTAGCTCATTGTTGTAACCAGGTTACAATAATAAGTTAGGGGGTAAATGATCCTGAGTGGAGACCGGCCCTTTAAACTAGCTACACCGGATATTATTAAAAATACCAAGTATTTACAAAAGGCGCAGGCAGAACTGGACTGACCCCCAAGAATGCCGGAATTAAGATCTTTCAATACAGAAAATATGACAGCGACCCTGACCAAAAGTGGATAGTGGGCAACTTGCGTCTGCCAAAAGTTGCAGACTTTGTTCCCTGACACATGTCAAATCACCACTTGCGATTAAAGGGAAGACTATATAAAGAACTCATTCATTAAGACATAACACACCTTGAGTTAATTACATAACCAACTTATCCTCTCGCTTTAACCCTGTAATACAATTTTCTCCGTTATTACTGTACTGACTTAAGCATTGGAGTCCCTTTTGCAGGTACACCTCCGGTGTGGTCACGAGGACAGCGGTGAGAATTGACCCTTCATCCCCTTAACGTGATAGGTTCGGAAGTCAATTATTATGACCCCGCACACCAGTCAGATCAGTAATGTTATAAATTCTCCTTTCACCTTGTTTCGTTTGTAACTTGAACATGACATCTAAATACTTATACAAATTTTGAAAACATATTCATGGATGGTTACTTCCACATAAATTTTAACCAATCATGCTTTTGAGTTTTTTTGCAAAACATTTGGAATATACTATATACTGAGTGTCACCCCTAAAAATATAATAATTCACTTTAAAATAAAGATGACGTTATAAGCTTTAAAGCAGCAAACCCGAAATCCTTCCAATTCTGAACACTGTGAATAAAGCCAAAGAAGCCAAACTGGACCTTTTTGTTTTTGGTCAAAACTTGACCCTTGTAAATGATATATGAAGCAAAGTCAATAAAACATGCTGAATTATATTGATAAACAGTCTAAACAAAAGTAAAATAGGCCAATAGAATAAATATTTTTGAGTTGGAATGCCGAAATAGCAAAGGTTGATGTTATAGGTGCTACATTTCCTAATACGGAAGTTATTGACTATTTCAAGTAAATACCTTTTGATCAACTATTTGCTGCTATCAATTTGTGTGGCACATAAAAAGTCCAATTTTCTTGTAAGTTCTGTATCAGAGAAAAATAAATAAAAGGAAAGCAACTTAAGATTAAAGAGTGGATCTCATATAAGTCCAACTCACTTTCTTAATTTTAATCTCAGTTTGTTTGAATTTAACTGTAATATAATGTGTAAACTGTCAGTATTTTTTATAATAATTATGTATAAAAATTGAACAGTAAGAACTTTTCAAACCTTTGTAACTAGAACTGGAATACTCTCACATGCTGTTTGTGTATCTCAATGGTTTTGTGTTTTAAGAACTTGCCAGCACGTAGACGTAACTTATTAACAAGTGTTTGAACTGTGCAATATGAAATTTAATAGCAATCATACATTTAGAGTATTTTTGGTAAACGTCTAATTCATACTTTTTATTTTAAGAAGTATTTATTTTAATAACTGAGTATTTTAATATTTGGATGTGGTTATGAAAAAAAATTATTTACTTTGATATTTTAAGAAGTACTTTTAAACTAACTTATTAAAATAAATATAAGAATTGTAAAATTGAGAATATGTAAAAGGTAAAATAAGAAAAAGAAAGTATATAATAGAAATAAATATTTTTTTATAATCAGAATCTAAAAAATCAGATTCTAATCATAATTATTTTCATTTAAAAAATAATCTAATTTTCCAAACATATATATAAGAATTTTTCTTAAAAATAAAAAATAAGTACTTAAAAAACCCACCAGAAAAACTTTATCAGTTTATAGTTACAAAGAATTAGGGCTCCATGTATGTTGCCGACACAAGCAATTCTAATTTTTCAAAATCTTATATCAAGATTTTTTATTGTTGGTAGTTATGAGGAAAAAACATGATCATACATTGATATAAAAACAATATATGTATTTTTCAATTCTAATACTTGAAAATTTATGTCAAATAAAAATTATTTTATTTCTAATATTTTATTATTTACTGCTTATCTTAAGTTTCGATGTCAATTATTTTATTTCATTTATATAAACACCAAACGTAGCAATCAAGAATATCATTCACCCTGGAAAGTGATCTCTTCAATCTTTATTATTATTATAAATTATAAATTACATGCTGATATGTCATTAAAATTGGGGAACGTAATAGATGTCATGGTCAATTGTCATATAATTAATTATTTTAATAATATTTTTTTGGTAGTAATCAGAAATTAAAGAAAACAAATAAAACTAAGAAAAAGAATTAACAGCTAAAGCAGACAAAATTGAGTTAGGAGGGTGAGACCAGATGATCAAGTCATTCGTGGGTGTTCCTCCTATGCGAGCTAGACTATCAGCTGCGCTATTCTGTTCTCTTGGAACGTGGCAAACCTTGACATTCCAGGGTCGACTAAGCATCTCTCTAACATCTTCCACTTCCTTTCTGAACCAGTGATGATTCAAGTCCATGTCCAGCTGAAGAGAAATATAAACATCATAAGAATCTACTTCATAGATTAGGAACTTTATATGGCACTCCCAAGCAATCTTAAGACCCACCCTCACTGCTCCCAGTTCAGCTAGGAAGACACTTCCTTGACCAAGATGACATGAGAATCCCATTACCCATCTTCCCAGATGATCACGGATGAGACCTCTACCACTCATTCGTCCGTTTGAGGGGTGCCAGCTTCCATCTACATTTAGTTTGAGTGTCTCCTCCGGTGGGCCTTCCCAACCTGATTCCGATGACAACATAGTGTTTGGGCGACCTTGAGCGGCAAAATCCATTGCTGATAGAACAACCTTCCAGGCAACCAAGTTAAGAGGCCATGGATGATTGTCAAAAACCTCTTGGTTCCGCATCTCCATATCCACCAAGCACAGTTGAAAATTAATGACGAATTTCAAAGTTTCGCTACTACCTGCACCCACTTCATGAGGTTACCATCATAGCTTTGGTGTACTGATGCTAGGCCAACCCTCCTCCATAGCCTGATCAAGTTGGGACAAACAAACAAAATATGCGCTGCAGATTTCGTGGGATCTGACACCGGGAGCAGGTTACTGTCTGAGCCAATCTACTCTGCATCCTTCTTTGATTAGTGGGAAGCACCTCCTTCATCACCTGCCAGATAAAGAAATGAAGTTTCTCAGGAATTTTAAGTCGCCAAATCAGTCTCCATATATCCTTGAACGGGTCCGTGATCTCCTGGCGAAGCCAAGCATAAGCACTCGAGGTGGAGTACACACCAGACACTATGTTGACCCATGCAAAAGTTTCAGGGTTAGAGGGGTTGGTTGGGATCCCATGCATAGTAATTAGTTAAGTGAGTTCAAGGGGCAACGGTGTGGCTAGCAACGTCAGGTCCTAGTTTCCATGATGCCAGAGATTATGAACCTTTAAATGAGTATCAGATATATGCACATAAGGAACTTTCTCACACAACCTACCTTGCCCAGTCCAGTCACTATACCAAATGCTTGAAGTCCCGGTACCAAGTTGCACCTTAAACCCCTCTTTGATTTGGTCTTTTGCCTTCGGTAAACTTCTCCATGAATAAGACCCCTGCCTAGTCATGCCCTGGGTCAAAAACGAATCTTGACGCATGTATTTAGCCTTTAGTAACTGTGTAACATCCTAAAATTTAGAATTTTAGAAAAATAATTCATTAAGGATCAGTGGATAATTTCCGAGTGAAATTCCGAGTGAATTATGTCTGAGGTAAGACATTCCGAGTGAAAAATGGATGTGATTTCGAGTGAAGGTAGGTTAACATGTTTCCGAGTGAAGCATGATTGAGAAAATCATTTCTGAGTTAAGAAAAATTGTGTCCGAATGAGACATTTTTGAGTGAGACAAATCCGAGTGAAACGTCTCCGACTGAAATGTTTCCGAGAGAAGTACTTTCGAGTGAAGAAAAGCTTTGATTTCGAATAAGTACTTCTCAGGCCGAGATAATTCTGAGTTGTGAATTCCGAGTGGGGAATTTCCCAGTTCAGTGTAACTTTTTGAGTGGGGTGTCTCCGAGTACGACACTTCCGAGTGGGATGTTACCGAGTGAGACGTTTCCAAGTGGAATACCGTCAAGTGAGATATTCCCGACTTCCGAGTGGTATGGCACCGATTGGGACATACCGAGTGAGTCTTTTCCAGGGAGGGTACTTCTGGAAAGAAAAAGACTTTAACTTCGAATGAGTATGTTCCGAGTAAATAGTTCCCAAGGGAAGTAAATATCCGAGTGGTGAATTCATTTAAATCGTGCTCGGGTGTTTTAAAGTTTCCGAGAGCTTGTGCTCGGGTTTGTATTCGAGATTGTCCTCAACCCCGAGTGATCCTTTCGAGTGGAAAGATTTCTGAGAGGATTGAACTTCGAACTATCGAGTGATCTTTCGGTTGTAAGACTTCCGAGTGACGCAAATGAAAGCTTTGACTCGGGCAGAGATATATCCAAGTAAGATATTTCTGAATGAAATGTCTTCGGGTGAGACATTCTGAGTGGATCACTTCCGAGGAAAGAAAAGCTGACTGTGTTTCATGTAGAAACTTTTCCGAGTGAATTTCCTCCGAGTGAAGTAATTCTGAGCGGAAAAAGGCTCTGATGAATCTTCTCTGAAAGATGTGCCCAGAATACCAAAACCGAGTCGGAATTAATAATTATTTCAATTATTGAGGCTTTCCACGTCATTCTGTTCTTCTAAATTCTAGCAGATTCTCTTTTCTGATATTTTTCTAAGTATGGGACCCTTTCTATTTTGTCCTATCTTCTTTTCTTTAAATATCTTGTTTCTTCCTTATCTTTTAATACATGTATCAGTACTTATTCATTTCGTTCACGTCTCTTTTGCATGAACGATATATATATATATATATATATATATATATATATCAACTTTTATTGTTGGATTAGCCTGGAACTTTGAAAGTGAAAAACATCATCTTTTATCCTTTTCTTTCCAATCTTTACTGGAAATTATCAAGCAAAGAAGAAATTAATCTTCACTTCTTCTCTTTCACGAAGAAGCTTTGGACTGGTTCGGAGCTGAAATTCCAGTCGAAATTTGTGAATCATGATTTGAATATAACTTGAAGAACTGCTGGAACTCTTTATTCCAAGTAGGGGGAGCGTTACATTTTAAATGTATAGTTTATGAACGGATTCGGGATAGTATTATATATTTGATGAGAAATCCCGAATATATGTTATATACTCGTGTTGTAATATTTTCCGTTCATATGTGAGTGTTATTGATTTTGGTATATGAGATATGATCTGTATATGTGATTGATGATGATGATATGAATGATATTCATGAAGTTTTCATGATATATAAATACATGTGATGCATATTGATAAAGCATGAGATGCTTATGTGATGATAACCGAGTGGTAGCCCCTGATGATGGTAATCAGGTGGTCTGTTGATGATTGATCATTATTTGGCATAGCATTTGCATTCAGACGCACACAGGACTGCAGGGGGCCTGTGATGCCGGCCCAGATAAGAGGGCGGCCTGATGATAAGGCACAGACCCTGTGGTGGTTTCTTCGGATTCCACAGATGCCTTCGAGTTGGACTCAAGGCCGGCCCGTAACACTGAGTTGAATTACCACTGTCACTGAGAGTGACTGGTGTTATATTATAGGCACGCGGTTTGGTACCTGTAAAACAGCCGAATCAGCTGGGAGCTGAGATATTATGTTGCATAAATCCCATCATTAGAGTCGGATTCGCATGCATATGCATTGATATATGTTATTGAGAAGAACATAATGATATGATCATTTGATGATATGAGAATGAATGATATATATATATAATAAAATTATGTTATATGATTTTGATTTATTTATGGTTATGAATTGGACACTTGATCCGATTCAGTAACTGTCATTTGACATGTATATGCTCACCCCTACTGTTGTTATTTTTTTTACAGTGGATATAGGACGCAGCGATGATATATGAAATCACTCAGCCTGCTCGGAGCATTATGTATTTATATGTACAGTACATAATGCACATAGTTATTTGTAGAAGCCTTGGCCGGCTCCTGTGCATACCAGTTTTTTTTTTATTATGTATATGTAAACATGAATGAGCCGGTTGATGTATTGTCGACTACGTTTTTATATTAATTCAAATTTTGTTTTATATCTGAACTTATTTGCGAAAAATTTATTTGGATTATTGAAATTTAATTTTAAAAATAAGGACGTTATAAACTGGACCCGCGGTTTAGGTTCATTCATAACCAAAAAGGCTACAGACTTCCCAAGGAGAGCCGTATTCACATCACGAGCCTTCCGAAATCCCAGCCCTCTATTCTTCTTTGTCTTTAGAAGGTCTTCCCAAGCAATCACATGCCAAGATCTCCTATTATTGTTTTTTGACCAGAAAAAAGTGTGAGAGATTTTGTTAATTTCATTGCATATATACTCAGGTAACCACTGTGTCTGCATGGCATAAACTAGTATCGATTGTAAGACTGAGCGGACAAGGCACATTATAACAACCTCGGTTAGATAAGACAAATCCTTCTGTAGGTTTATCCTATTTAACTGAGAGTGTTAACAGTTTTTTAGAAAAAGTGATTTTTTTTTAAAAATAAAATAATGGCATATCAGTGGAAGCAATATTATATAGATCACATAGTCATTCACAAACTGCAAGTAATTGTACTCTTAACAGAATGGGGCACGCAGGCACCCTTTAAATATTATACAGTCATCTGTCAATATTCAGCTACTTATATTCTATTTAAGGAGCGTTCTCATTTGGTTCAGCATATTGTTGTTCTTCATACTCAGGTTCTTGATTTCCTAATTCCTCTGAAAATTGTCAACAGTAAGGGTGAGTATAACCCAAGACCCTGATTGGTTAATCCGGTGCGGACATAATCCAGTTAACAAATAATATCACATAGTTCATACAATTAGCATATTTATAACAATCAAGCATGTCGTCATGAAAATGCATGAATTGAATTTATTATGATTTATCTTTGATTAAGTCTCATGATGCATGTGGGCCCAATAAATCGATTTTTCTTCATCTCATTCTTTGGAATATCTCCATTCCAATCATCTAGAGCTATCAGGGTCCGCCCAAGTTCCATATGGTACAAATGAACTCATTGGTTCTCATCATTGATTTAAATATTTTTGGAACTTGGATCCCTACGATCATAGTTACACTCCATCATTTAGTCAAAGTACACTAGAATTGCATCGTCTCACCCGGCTATCAGGCGCGACTCTGATGTCATTGGGTTGCCGTTCCAGTTGTAGTCCCAAGATTCTTCATGGAGATCGAACGTGAGTGTCCTCCACTGTACCAAGTGTATGCTCTAGAGGTTTTTCTTCTTCAAAAATATTTTCATGATGCGAAATGCATTTATTTTATTAATTGATTCCTTGGGTATCTTATGTGTTTCCAGTCTCATCATATCATTCCTAAGTTCTTTGAATTCCATCAATTATTTAAACATTGTAAGATATCCGTTTATTATTTTAGAAATATATCTATTATATCTTGGTTAAAATTATATTCTTCATAAAGAGTAAAATAATATATTCTTTATGTAATTACTCATAATTAAGACGTTAACAATGTTAATAACAATAAAACTAACAATAATAATAACAATATTAAGATTGATAATAATTAGAATAATAATAATAATAGAATAAGAATGATAATAATAATTATAACTTCCCAATAGTTTAAAAAAACGTTTAAGAATAGTTTCTAAATGAAAATCCAAGCGAAAAACACTAAAAACATAGTTTTTCGAGTGAAACAAGGGTAAATCCGAGTGAAATAAGTATAATTCTGAGTGGAATCATACTGAGAAGGGTTTTCCAAACGATCTGGTTAAAAATCTGAGTGAAATTACACTGGAAAGCTGTTTTCTGACTGAAACAGTTTGATTCCGAGTGAAAATGAGTTTTCCGCATGAATTAACTATGAATCCGAGTGAAATAAAACTGAGCAGAGTTTACTAAATGAAATTAATATGTTTTCCGAGTGAAACAAAAACTGAAAAGAGTTTTCTTAAAGAAATAACTTAAATTCTGAGTGAAATAAATTTCTGAGTGAATTAAAATATAATTTCTAAGTGGAATCAGTAAGAAAGAGTTTCATGAGTGAAAATGTTGGTGAAACCGAGTAAAAATGAATTTCTGAGTGTAACAAAATACGATTCCGAGTGACATCAGTCTCAATGAAGTTTTCTGAGTGAAATCAATATAAGTTCTGAGTGAAATGTGTTTAAGGAAGAGTTTTCCGAGTAAATTGAGCTTGGAAAGATGCTGTCCGAATGGAAATAGACTGGGAAAAGTTTTAAGGTTACTTCTTCCAAGTGAAATTACTGAAAAGGGTTCTAAGTAAAAGATAATTATATTTTCTGAGTGAAATAACTTAAACTCTGAGTAAAAAAATGAGTTTCTGAGTGAAATCAAGTATGATTTCGAGTGGAATCAATATGAAAAGAGTTTCCTGAGTAAAAGTGTTTACGAGTCCGAGTGAAAATAAGTCTCTGAGTGAAATAACTATGTTTTCCGAGTGATATCAACTGGGAAGATGCTGTCCGAGTGGAAATAAACTAGAAAAAGTTCTCTGAGTGAAATTAGGTTGTTTACCGAGTGAAGAATTGTTCTATCAGAATGAAATACATTCAGTTAAGGTTGAATCCGATTGAAACTAAGCAAACCGAGTTGTTATAGATGTAAAACCGGTCGGATTAACATAAAACAGAACCTGTTATCATTAAATCCATCTTCTATTCATAATTTTTCACTGGAAATCACACGGTACCCATGATGCTTAGTATTTTCAGTCCAATACAGTTCATATCATTTCACAATTCATCACTGATTATATGCATTTAATAACAAATATATATATATATATATATATATATATACAAATAATAACAATTAAGGCATTTAATTCACACAACACTGAATCTGTCCTGGAAAGGTGAGGAACAAGTTCCTTAACCCTTTCCTTCACTCGGTTTTCCCACAGAGCACCCAAGAATATACCCCCTTACCTTTATGGAGCTCCTGGAGGAGAAGAAGAGATTCCCTTTCACTGTCCTGCATGAATTCTGAGTGAAACAGAAGAGAAAAGAGAGAGAAAGTAACTTGTAGGAAGAAGAATGATGGAGGTGTGTTTCGTGTGTGTGTTCTCTAAGAGTCCTTGTGCTGGTTTAAATAAGGAGTGGGCTGCTAAGTGGAAAACTAAATGGGGAACAGCTTTTGTGAGTGGGCTGCTAGTGGAGTGTTAATGGAGTGGCAGTGGAGATTTAAATAAGGAGATATGCTGAGTCAGTGCCCATTTCTGGCCGCCCACTAGCTATAATGCACATGATTGAATTAAAATAATCATTAAAAGACAAATTTGAAGTCAATACGCACAATTGACACTGAATACCGAGTGAAAATTCCACTCGGTTAACCACTATGCCGACTGGAATTCTTCTTCCGAGCCAACAAATACAAGGCTCGCTTGAGCGTGGCTTGCTCGCTTGAGCGAAGTAGAGAAATATGCCTCAGGGGTCCTTCTCGCTCAAGCGAAATCCGACTCACTTGAGCGAGTCAGCCAATCCTCACTCGGCATTCCCATGAAACCGACTCATTTTTCCCATCATTCACTTGGTAATTCACCCCCACACCAACTCCTAATTTGCTTGGCCTTTCATTCGGTATTATATCCCAAATCTGAGTCATTTCTGATGGCTCTTACTCGGTTAAATCATTGCAAGCCTAGTCCTTTCTCACTCGGTAATGTACTTCAAAAACCGACTCCCTTTCATTTCTTTCATATCATTCTTCTACTCGAAATTTTCATTCCAAATCCGAATCTCTACATACACTGTTCCACTCGGTAAAACTCATCCACTTACTCGGTAAAACTCATCCACTTAACTTCAACACAATTGGGAATGTACTTCACATTCATCACTCAGCATAGACTTACATTTCTCACTCGGAGAATACACTTTCCTTCCCTTGGAAGTTTACTTCCACTCACACGTAAGATCCACTCGGAAATAAGGGTTTTCTCACTCGGAATTCATAAACCTTCTTCACTCGGGTTATCACTCAATCAAATACCACTCGATATGCATTTATTCACTCGGGTGAGTTAATTCCCACTCGGACTTGTTCTGAGTCTCATCCACTCATGATTTAGAATCTCATTCACTCGGTTTAGGTACATCATTCACTTAGAATATATTCCCAATCAAAAACCATTATTACAACCCTTCCCTCAGAAGAGATTCACTCGGATTTTACCACTCATGAGTATTTAAATTCTTCCCCACTCATTTTTCACTCGGATACTCATCTCTTAGGTACAAATACACTATCCTTCCTCAAAATGTGTTTCAATCGGAATCCTTTAAGGTCTTTATCACTCGAAAAAAGAGTCATAAACATAGCCTCACCCAATAATGGCTCTAAACCTTATATATTCTACTCGGATTGGGCTCCCATTTCTATATTCCACTCGGAATTCCATATTTTCAGAGAGGTTTTGCTCGGAAATGGAAGTACTTGGCAAAGTTTGACTCAGAAACAAAGAATCAAGGGTGTTTTGACTCGGAATTTTCACCTAGAAATGGTTTTCTTGTACACGCTTCACTCCAAATGTCCCCGAGGCCAAAATTCCACTCGGTAATATCCCTCTCAGTCATGTTTTACTCGGTCAACATAACTTTACACTCGGAACTTTATCCCTCACTCGGATTTTCTTTTCTGTCACTCGGATTTTCTCTTTGTCACTCGGAACAGAGCCCTTTTCACTCAGATTTTTGCATAATTTCTCTAATGGTCCATATAAATTCCATAATTACATATAAAAATGACATTACAGACCATCTACAGGGCATTTATTCACTTATTACTACTTACAGACCTTCTAAACTTCAATTTTTACTAAATAAGACTGCTACTAAAAATAGGGATGTTACACTCATCCTCCCAGCCTTGTTTAAAATCTTGCCCTTCCAGGTAGCGAGATGGCCTTGGATCTTCTCCATCAAAGGGTTAAAACGAGCTCTATCTGGTCTTTCTTGACTAGGAGTCACACCCAAGTATTTCCCTAACTCATTAGCATGCCTGAAGCCTGACAGGTGGGATAGTTGTGAAGCCTCATGATTTGTGACTCATTTCGAGAATTTCATTTGGGATTTATCCAGAATTACCTTTAGACCAGAGGCCTGGCAGAAGAGGTCCAGAGTGATAGCAACATTCCTCATTTGGTTTGTGGTGCCCTGTAGAAGAGGAGAATGTCATCCGTGAAGAATAAGTGATATATCATTCACCATAGCCTTTTTTATCAATAAAATGAAATAATATTAAGAAGGTACAAGGAACACTTTAACCCATATACAAATAATAATTAATTACAATCCAAATAAACATAACAGAGACTTTCTATACCATTATAATTTCTAAAGAAACCATTTAGTATAAACTAACCAAATTCAGGACTTATATTGAATCAGCTCCAACATATTCTTGACAGACACATTAGCTCTCTTAAAAATCATATCATTCCTTGTCATCCAAATAGTCCAAACAATAGCAAATCACACCACAACCAAACTGATTCTACTCCCATTATTAAATCCATTACCCATAGTACAGTCAAAATGCTCTTTTCCACGCTCATGTAACACCAAACAAAAGTCCATCCAAGAAAAACACATTTGTCGCAATACATAAGATAGAAGAACAGATGAGAACAACATTTTACACCTTCGTCACAAAAGACCACATAGAACAAATGAATTAGTAAACTCAACCCCACATGTAGATAAATTATGTTTAGTTTGAAATGGATCAAGAAAAAGCCTTCATCCGAAGCCTCCCACTTTAAAGGGCACAACGTTATTCCAGTCGCACAAAAGATGAATCTCACAATGTTGAATGATGTAACAAAAGACACTAAGCAGAATTCACAAAAAAAAACTTGACGGAGATCCCAACCAACTCCAAGCATCTAGTACAACCGCAAGTAAACCAACAAAACTTTCAAGATCATGAAGAAGGGATGACAATAACTCTTGTTCCCATACAAAAAACTCTTTGTGCTACTTGAAGTCCTAGACCCACACGTCGTCCACCTATTCACTCATTTCAGCTATAGATGCATGTTGTTAAGATAAAATTAAGAACAACCTGTCATGCTTGAATTATTAACCAGAACTTGTATAACTTATACAATTTTACATGTAATAAAAAGTGAAAAAGAAAAAAGTTCCTTTTTAAAAATAATACTAATCCAAAACCTTGTGGTTTTCTTGGTTATTCCAACACAATTTGCAGCATGCAAGGTTCTTAAAAAAAACAAAGTCCATTGTTCAATAATAACATAAACACACAACCTATCACCAAATGTGTAATATATTTTTAAGTCAAGTTAGCTTAATCTAACTTTTTTAATGATATACCCTATTTAGATTTAAGTGAAACAAAATTATTATATATGTTATTTTTTTAAAGTTTAATTAAGTTGAGTTCTAAAAATATTCAACTATTCCGAGTTAAAAGATGACACAAAATTTAAATGTTTACAAAGATAATCACTCACTAATTAGATTTTTACATAAATGAGATTTCAACATCTAACCTATGATCATGTATAAATTTACTTTAATAACATTTAATCCAACTAAACATAACTTAAAAAGGAGAATCATATACAACTTAAATCAAACATTATCGGTTACTTTCAATTTCTTAAAGAATATACTTAAAAGATATTCGTGAATTTTTTAAAAATAACCGCTTACATTTTAAAAAACCTTTTATTGCAACTCATTTATTCATGTTCAAAGACACAAGTGTTCTTAAAAAAAAGAAGAAAGATACACAAGTGTCAAGTATTCACCCCCCCCCCCCCCCCCCCCCCCCCAAAAAAAAAAAACACACGTGTAAGCCAAATCACTTCAATTAAAGGTGAATTATTACTTCAATAACTCTATAAACGTAAATACAACGAGACAAGTTCATGTAAGAAACTTGGACATTCACTTTAATATGTATTCTAATTTATTAGTAACATGGAATAATATATACTTGATGAAGACTCAATTTTGATTTTATAGAACAATTTTGTTGATGAGTCATACTTACGTGAGAGGAATAATTAGAGTGAGGTGTATGAACTAAAATCTCCAAGTTGATTCATCAATCCATGTGTTAAGGTCAAGAAAAATTTTGAGTTTATTTTCAATCTAAATTTTTTCCTAATCCATTTAATCCTTGTGCAAATGGGTTTTGGCCCCGTGGGGTTAATTAACCCCATTTAATTGTGATTTTTTTCCCTATGAATTACATGTTATCCAATTTTAATGTTTAAAATTGATATGCTTGGAAATTAAATTTTTAGAATTTGGACTACTTAAATATAAATATAATAATTTATTTTATAATAAATATAAACATAATTGATACATAATATTTTCTTTTAATATTTTTCATTGTCATGAATATTTTACTTTTAAATTAATTTAAATTTTTCATGTGAGCTGACCTTCATTTAAAATATATGGACCAACTTAACCTCATCTATTTGACGCGAATCTTAAATGAGTTAAACCTATATTAATGAGATAAATAAGCATAACCGTTAAGAAAATAAACTTTTCCTAATTAAAAGTTGAATCTTCAATGAGTTAAGTTGGATGTACGGTTGAATAGGATTAGTTGCCCCATTAATGTTTTAACTCTTCGTCAAGATAAATAAATGATGCAATAGATTGGACTAATGTGATTCACTTCCTATATACACGTTTATATAGAAGGCTAATCATCCAGTGAGAAATTAACAACAACATCACGAGTTTCAATTTAAGTTAGCGGTTAACTGAAGAAATAGGGTTATAAAAATAAAAAAATTTAAATATTAATATTTATTTTTCATACTATTTAACAGTGTCAAAACTCTATTTAATCATAAAATATTTTTAAAAAAATTAACTAAACTAAAATTTGACCAACCCCACAAATATCAAAACATCACTTAAATAAAAGCAATTAATGGAGTTTGTCGAAATTATGACATGGTAGCGTGCACAATATATAGAAGGAAACATGTCTCCGTCGTTGCCACTTGCCAAGGATTAGGCATCAGAGATTGACCCAAGTTCCAAGGTTTTAGTCCTCTTATAAATATAGTGAATTCTAATTATAGTATTTTATTTACTTTTTAAGGGATTTTCGTAAATTTTAAACTGTTGAAAATGATTTCTTTTACCACTTAAAGATGACATGAAATGAAGTACTCTTTTGGGTAATCTATTGGATTATAAAATATGATAATCAATTTCAGAACCAATCGCTTCCCAACTGCAAATTTATTACTGTTTTTTTAAAACTTTAGATATTGTCTTGCATCCATAAATCTCTGTCATGTACACACCCATGTTCATACTGTATAAACAAAAATCAATACTTTTAATAAAAACTACTAGTACACGTCCATAATGTAATTTTTTATAAAAATAGGTAGGTAGTATGAGAATAAAATAATGAAGGGTTGGTATGGATTTCTAATTCAGTGACAGGTCTCGATTCCTTGTTTTTATCTCTGAATCACACAAAGACAAGCTAACGTTATTGCCATCATCTATCCCAAGTCAACATCTACTGCTACCCTGCTCTTTGTGATTCCGAATCTTACAACATTTCAACTTTGAAAAAACAAAACCATGCCTTTGAGGAGCTACAACGGTTTTGGAACACACCCTTGTTGTTGTTGTTGTTTTGTTTTCTACAGTTAGTAACTATTACAAGCCTTCTATAACCTAGGAAACAAGAGAGTAAATAAAATCAAGAGGGAGAGAGAAAGTTTGGTTTTTTCTATGATAGGTTGTTGTTGTAGCTACCCTGCAAAGCTTCCAGAAAAATGGTGCCTGATAACATGAAGAAACAACTTGCTTTGGCATTGAGAAGCATCCAATGGAGCTATGGAATCTTCTGGACTGATTCAACTACTCAACCTGGGTACTACTAACTGTTTCATACACATTATTTGACTTTGTACTTTTCCCTTCTTGATTGTGTTTTTTCTTTCTTTTTCAATACTTTATGTGAGATGGGACACACACAATTTGGCATTTGTTTATACGAGGTTTGATTGAACATGAACAACTAGTCTACAGGATGCATGATCTTTTGTCTGTTTAGTTTTTAACATGTTAATGCAAGATAATAAATCAACAATTCTAAGTTCTAATCTAACCATGTTTTTCTCATCTTGGCAAATGATTAACTGAATAACTAATTGAAATTCTGAATCTACTGCTAGATTTTCTGGTATTTACTGGTTGTTGATAAGAATCTATTTGTTTTTTTTTTGTGCAGGGTGTTGAGCTGGGGGGAAGGATATTACAATGGAGACATTAAGACCAGGAAAACAAGTCAAGGTGTTGAACTTAATGCTGACCAAATTGGGTTGCAGAGGAGTGAGCAACTGAGGGAGCTATTCAAGTCCCTCAAAACTGCAGAAGTTAGTCCACAAACTAAAAAGCCTTCAACAGCACTGTCACCTGAAGATCTCACAGATGCAGAGTGGTATTACTTGGTTTGCATGTCCTTTGTATTCAACATTGGCCAAGGGTAAATAAATCTCCTCGCAATTTTTTTATTTTTTCATGAGTTTTGGATCATCGAATATGAGGGGTTGTGTGATCTAAAGTGTGAGTTGTTCTTGAATCTATATATATGCACTTAGGTTACCAGGAAGAACTCTGGCTAATGGCCAACCCATTTGGCTGAACAATGCTCATTCTACTGATTGTCGGGTTTTTACCCGTTCTCTATTGGCAAAGGTAAGAGTAGGATTCTGTTTATTGACTTGGCTTTTTTCTTTATTCTGCTTTCGTTTTATTATAATGACAAAAGGTCTGAAATATGTCCTCTTTGGTTTTTGTTCCATAAACACATTTGTGACACTTGTCTTCTCTCATTCTCAGAGTGCATCCATTCAGGTACAACCTGATTTTTCTTTACTTAATTGTCTTTGTTTTGTATTCTCCAATAGCTATCATTATCAGATTGCTTAGTGATATCAAATATGGTGCGAGGAAATTTAGATATGTTAGAACAGGTCTTCCTTTTGAAATTGAAACCACTCTATAGTGTTTGGTATATGCATTGCTGCAACAGTATGCATCCTAATTTGTAATTAGCATTTGTTCACTCAGGAAATAAGCACTAGGCCTGTAGTTTCTGCAAAGGTAGCTTATTATCCTCAAGATTCTTTAATTTCTTTTAATATGTTCCATCCATGTAGTTTTGTTTAACACGTGGGACTGAGGATTCAAATCTAAGACTATGATAAGCAGAAAAACTAATTTGTGTAAAATTTAGTTGGCAAAATCTAATCAATGCACCGTGTAATTTGTTTCTTTGCTCTCAATTTTCAGACAGTGGTGTGCTTTCCGTTTATGGATGGGGTGCTTGAGCTTGGTACTACTGATTATGTAAGTTTTCCCCTGGATTTAACTGTTAATTAATATTCTTGTTCTACTATTCCCCCTCATGATGATGCTGTGGACACCATTGTATCAGAATCAGACTGGCCGACTTGACCAGTTGAATCGTAAACCAGTTATCTAACTGGTTTAGATTAATTCTTTACTACAACAGTTCAAGCATGATTTAATCTCCGTTTTGACCATGGTTCACTTGAACCGGTACCTTCACCAACTCATATGGTTTTAAAAAAACATTGGTTAATACCTTTTTCTTTGTGTGAAGGTCTCAGAGGATCTTGGTCTTGTTGAACGGATCAGAACTTCTTTCTTGAATTGTCTGCATACCAATGTTCCTAACAAGTCTGGAGCGGCATTGGAATTTAGAAATGAAGATCTTGCTTGTGCAGAATATGATCATAATGGTTATAATGTGGAAGCAATTTCGAAAGTTGTGTATGACATGATCCACACAACCTCTCCTAATGGTAGTTCAAATACCTTACAAGTCAATCAACCACCAGATGAAACTTTCATAGTCGACAAGATAACCGGTGGCGCCTCTCAAGTCCAAAGCTGGCAAGTTATGGATGATGAATTGAGTAACTGTGCCCATACCTCCATGAATTCCAGTGACTGCATATCACAGACTTTTGCCAGCCCTGACAAGATTGCTTCTGCTCCAAATGGTGTTAACCCTTTTGATTCTTGTGCCCAAGATCATCAAAAGAGCAATAACACAAAAATGACCTTAGTGGATCCTCGAAGCGATGATTGGCATTATCAGAGAGTTCTTTCTGCTCTTATGAAAAGCCCTGACCAGTTACTTATGGGAGTGAATTCTCAAAAATTTCATCAGGAATCAAGCTTTGTCAGTTGGAAGAGAGGAGGGCCAATGGATTGCCAATGGCCAAGAGCAGGAACCTCACAAAGCTTGTTGAAGAAGGTATTGTTTGAAGTTCCAAGAATGCACTTAGATGGGCTGCTCGAGTCTCAAGAAGAGAATGATTTCAAAGACGGAGTGAGACTAGAGGCTGATGAAATTGGCATGAACCATGTTTTGTCAGAGAGAAGGAGAAGAGCAAAACTAAATGAAAGGTTTTTAACTCTTAGGTCAATGGTCCCTTCAATTAGTAAGGTAATGTATGTTTTATTCATTACATTTGTTTTCTTGATTGTCATTGCTAAAATCAATTAAATGAACCATTCCTGCAGGATGACAAAGTTTCAATACTAGATGATGCAATTGAATACCTTAAAAAGCTCGAGAAAAGGATTAAAGAGTTGGAAGCTCAAAGGGGGGTAACAGATATAGAGAGTGGAACTAGAAGAGCACCTCAAGATATGGTGGAAAGAACTTCTGATCATTATTTTAACAAAACTAACAATGGCAAGAAACAAATGGTAAAAAAGAGGAAAGCCAGTGGCATAGATGAGACAGGAAGAGAGATTAATTCAGATGGTTTAAAAGGCATTTATGCTGATGATATCGTTGTCCGTACAAAAGACAATGAAATTATGATTGAAATGAAGTGCCCTTCAAGAGCTGGAAGGCTGCTAGAAATTATGGAAGCAGTTACCAGTCTCAATATAGATTTTAAATCAGTTCAGTCAACAGAAGCTGATGGGAATCTTCATCTGACCATTAAATCTGTGGTGAGAATTTGGATATGTCTCATTGGTTTTATACATTTATGCATTCAGCAGGAGATGAACCAAAAGTGTGTTACACATGTTTCCTACTTCCAAATATGATAATTTTTGTGGCAACTAAATGCCCTCTTGCCCTTTATCTAAAATCGAGTTTCCTTCATTATTTGCAGTTCACAGGACCAACCATTGCATCAACAAAAAGTATCAAACAAACACTCCAAAAAGTGGCTTCAAAGTGTTGAAATTTTTTGTCTTTCCCTTAAAGACCATGGGGATGTTCTATTTAGTTCTTGACACTGCCGTGTGACATAGAGTTCATTAGATTGATGGAGTCAGAGTCACAACAAGTGCAGCACTTGTAGGAGATTCTTTTTTGGAGATTTGTTGTCATAAAAGGAACATATAGTCCTTCACTCCTTTGGCTATAGTGCTATTCCATAACTCTTGGTGATGTAAGATGGACTTTTAAGCACTTGTAAATGGGTAGATAGACTTAGTTGACTAGATTTTATTCAATCCTATTAGCTCCTATAGAAACCAACACAGCTTGACCAATGACTAAATGTTGATAGTGAGACACATTCTTGATGATTATAGTCTCAAAAACTGTATGTTGTATTGAAAATGAACCCACCGCCTAGAGTACTATACTAAAATGAACAACCATTTTGACCATGAATCTATAATTCTCAAATTGATTAAGGATATCTCTCCATCACCTTGTGATCTAAGAAATGTATGCACTGTCATATCGAGAATAAATGGAATCTATAGATGCTCAACATGTATCCTGTTAAGACTAAAATAAGTACAGCCGAGTGTAGAATTATAGGTATTTCGATGATTTTTTAATTTGTAAACATTATATAAATTGGTTATTTTTTTTTGAGTAGTACATGATTAATTGTCCTTAAATAAGATATTAGATTAAAATTTTATTAAAAAAATCTATTGAGAGAGTTAACCACATCAGAATATGAATATTTCCATTTTAAATAGTATTATTCCCACAAAAAATACCTTAGAATAAAAATATTTTTTTTACACATACATTACCTTTCAGATTATTTTTCTTCATTTTTCATCACATTTATCAGCATCACACTCTTCTTCCAAAGTTGTATACATTTGTTCAGGTGTCAAAACTAGAAACAATCTTCTTTTATAATCTTTCTTGTACTCCTCGTTACACACTAATCTTATTATCTTATTTAATATCCTTTTTCATCTTGTTACGGAAAAAAGAGAAAGCAAAAACTGTTGTAGATTGAGATGATAAAATAGTGAGAAGAATTCAAAGGATATAAATCCCTCCTCTTTACAATGAAATAGGGCAACACAATGCTAATAAGTTATTCAACTCTGATTTTCTTTCACCAACTTTTTCTTTCCTCTAATTATTGGTAATGCTTTATTTCTCCTTCAATTTCTTTATTTTTCCCCATCCATTTAATCTTATTCTTTTACCCACCAAATTAGATGAGCCTACAAAGTTTTTTGTAACTTTTTTTCATTAGTAAAGAACAATAACATTAAGAAGGGTACAAAGAATACTAAAATTCATATATAAATTAAATGATTACAAACTTGATATACAGAAATACTGTAACTTAATTTATAGCTTTGAGTTTGAATCCTAAAATATAGTTTTGATAAGGAAAACTTATAGTAATCCTGTCAGACTCAGATTTAAATAAGGTAAAATAAACAGAAGAAACCTCTTTTTTAAGTGTAAATTCTTGAACTATTTTCCATTTAATTTAATTTATTAATTCAAACATAATAATTTGTGTTGGTCAAATTGAGTTTGCTTTGCACTAATATAATATCATTTTCCGCTTTTTTATATTCAGAGATGAAAGTAGTATGTTGAACTTAGACGGATCCATGCATACTAAATCCAAATTAAGGGTCAAGTTGAGTTGGTATCAAGAGATACTATTTGGTCAAATTAATTTAATATATATAATCATGTAGTCAGTGAGCACTGTTTCCACCATCCAATAGCATTCAACATTCAATAATGCAGATAAAAATAACAAATAATAAATATTCCCACCCTTCTTTTTTTTATTTGTTTCCATTTTTAAAAAATTATTTCTTTTTATTTGTCTATTTAAAAACTTATTTATTATTTTTTTCTTATTATACTTTTATTTAGGGAATGACCAAACACTAATAACATTAATAAAGATTTAATTTAAAATAAAGGTAAAGTAAAAAAGTAAATGTAAAAATAGAATAGTGTAGTACATGATTAGCAGAGGACATTTCAATACCAGATTATAATTTAATATAGAATAGAATCGTGTACTTGTCATTCAAATATTATTATTAGATATATGAGATTTTAAATTAAGCTTATCTGTAAAATCTTATATAAACAATAGAGGGCGAAGAAAAAGTCAATGAACTTAGAGCCTCGAGATGCACTCTCTAGGATAATTTCTAGAGAACCATGTTGAGGCTTTTGAATACTAGACAGTTTCAATGTTTATTCATTCTTATACAGATTATTAATATAAAAGTCTGTATAATGCCAATCACAAAAAAATGCACAAAATATCAAATTAAATTACAAGTTTTGATATTATTTTAAAAAACTAATATTTTTTAATAATATCTTATATTTTTTAATTTTCATCTCTTGTTATATAAAGATGTTGTAAGGGTGTTGTATTAATAGAATTTCTTCTTATTAGTTATTCGGCTACCAGTCCAGAATTGTGCTCAAAATATTCTGTTTATGTTTGGTTTCATGGTGGCACAAATAAAATCAATTTCATGTGCTCAAAATTCTCAATTATGATTACAAGCTTTGTTATAATTGATCTTATTAGTCATTATAAATATTTTTAGGAGAAAAAATCAAGTGTATTTTTTTATTAAGATTAATCTTTTAAAACATAAAAATAATTAAAGTGAATACTAATGTCTCTTCCAATAAAATATTTTCTATATTCAATATGATTTGAACTTCTCAGCTTAATAAACTTTATTAGTTAGTTACTGTAAATATTCTCATTTTTTCTTTAGTCCCTACAAAATTATTTTGTTGATTTTAATCCTTATAGAATTTAAATATTTTAAAAATATTAGTTATTATTTATTAATAATATGTAATGTATTTACACATGTCATATCAATAATTATCATCAGATGATAAGTGATATGACATGTTTAGAAATGTTATATACATCAATAAATGATGGTGGAGATCAAATTTTTAAAATATTTTAAATGTATTATTGGAATTAATTATTTATATTATTTCAATTTCAAATATAAATAAAATAACTAATTTCACACATTAAAAACAATAATGGTGCTAAAAAAAGTTGGTCTAATTAGTTGAGGAATAAACTTATCACATAAAGTTACGAGTTTAAATTTTATTGAAATGAAGACTTATTGATAGATGATTTGTAACTATTTTTATAAACGCAACAAAATGTTTAAAACGTGAACTTAATTACCTAGCAAAGCTTTTGGTCTTTATATTTTAATGAATTGAAGTTGATAATTCCTTTCTAGGAGAATTGAATACTATTAGTTTGCGGCGGTTGACGGTGCTTTGCGACGACACTTTCAGGCTCATACATTTGCAAGATAATCGGGGAAGAATGATGTCCAATTTGAATTATTGATATCATACTATTAATACTGATATTTAATATTCTTGAAGTCTTAGGGTAATAATCTATGATAATAAGCATAATTACGAGATACGCATCTCTTAATTATAAATATTCATGTATTTGTTCCTCCTCTCAAACTTAAACTCTGATATTCCAGTTATTAAATTATCATTACAAGTGATTAGACTAAGAAAGGTACCTCTAATTTAATTTAATTTTTTTACATATCCGAGCCCTTTTCACACTTCTGTTACCAAAACGAAAAAAAGGCTTGCTCAAAGTCTTAATTAATACTGACACTAAGTCGAGAGGATTTGGTAGGGAATTGGGATTAAGTATAATATTTAACTTAATACTGGAATAAGTGGGTCCCATATGTATTATTAACTCAAAAAACGCACCAAGTGAAACTTAATTCAAGTACCATTCACGTGACTGCCAAAAGGGCAAACCGAGCTCATCATGTGGACCATGCTACCGTAACCGGTTGAACAAGTTGCTGGTTGAAATCCGAACCGTCCATGAAAATTGCTACGCATCCAATGGATATCTGTTCGTGAGTGTGAAGACTTCATTCTTAGTCTGGTGTGAGTTAAAATCACCATCGTTTGAGTCATGCTCTAATCCTATAATTCATCTAAATTTTTATTATTAATAATAATAAGTAATAGTTAGAAATAATTATTTACATTAGTGATATCAAATATTTAATATAATTTCTTAAAATATTTTAAATATCATTAATTGCAAAAGAACTTTTGTCTAAACAAAAGGAATTGTTATTTTAAGAATATATATAAAGATGACATATTTAATAAATAAATATTTAACAAAATTAAAAAGTATAACATCAAAAATTTTATTATAATTTGTTTATATTGAATATCGAATATAGTAAAATAAATGAAATTAGTTACTAAATGATATAGGTCTAATAAGGTACTCTAATGATAAACAATCGAAAAATTGAAAAAATGTATGATTTTGACTTTCTTCCAAAAAGAAACTAGCAAATGAATGATTAATTTTATCTAATTCAAAAAAATAAAATAACTGAATGAAATTAATTATTAATTATTTGTAAAATTGTATCTCGAGGAAGGTATATATATATATATATATATATATATATATATATACAATAGATATCTTTTTTTCCAATTTTAAAAAAATGATTTGTTTACTTAATCACTACATCCTTGAATACTCTCCGTTTTTTCAAGTCATTTTAGGATTTAATGCATGTTAATTTTTTTTTTAGTGGATTAACAAATTCAAGACACATTTCTTAGTAGGTTTTACTTTTTAGCATTCTTGAACATTCTGCACACTAGATGGGTTTGTGCTTAATTGATTATCGTCCCGGTAACGGTAAATTACAGTGCCTTTACAAGAAGTGGCTAAAACTTAAAGAGACCCCAGGACCAGGTTCTCATGCAGACTGCATCAAGAGGTGAACTAGGTACGTACATAGAATACTGCAATACCATGGGTTCCTGCCATAGAAAGTATTTTGGCTAAGATAAATCATCAAAAATAACATCTATTTTGCATAATGTTCCAGACCATATGTTACATGATCCAACAAGAACTCAAATCATGAGATACCAAGTGATTTTTCAATCTTTCAGGAACAAAATTCATCAATAAAATCGATCCATGAAAAAATCATTACAATGTTAACCAATTTGGTTATGGTCCTCTCGACTCTAGCTATTCCAATCCCAAGAATCATGTCAATCCCATTAGAAATTCCCGCTCCCATAACCATCCATGGCCATAAATAAGCAAGCAGGGAAGAAGACATGAAAATCAAATAAGTAAATAGGCAGTCCCTTAGACCATATACAACTTTATAGTGTCTCACTACTTTTGTAGAGTAGAAACCATTAAACGTAATATTATTCCCATTCAATAGTTGATGGAGGCTTTGATGTAATGTCTTGCACAACACGGTTTACACCACGGACACCATTACAGATCTTCCGTGCAACATCATCAAGGAATTTGTGCTCAAAGTAGTACCTGTATAAAATATGATAGGCAACAGATCAGCATGTTCTAGTGATTTAATAAGGAAAGAGCATTTGAAGCTAATAGAATAATTTAAAAGAACTTCCATCACATGTAAAACGTCAATACCCTGAGACTGATGCATTTTTAGCAAGGAGCTAGTATTTAATTAAGATGATAAGATCATGATATGAATTAAAAAGATGAAAAAGTGACACCACTTTCTCTAAAATATTTCAAAATTAATATGTATTTAGATGCTATTTGAAGTCTCAAGTCAAGCAGGGGTAGAAGTTGTTATGCTCTCGTACAAGCACCTGTACCAACACCTTCCCCTGTATCATGTATGCAACATCAACAATATTGAGAAGCAGAGTATCCAGTCATATAGTGGGAACCACATCACATACTACAGTACCAAACTTTATTTGCTCCATTCAATAGTTCACTAGAAGCATTTTTTGGTACCATTAAAAAGAAGGAAAACAAAATAAGGTCATGCATGCTTTTTACAATTATATTCTGCAAATGGAGCACATCCAACGGTAATAAGAAATAAAAATAATAATAATATCCAGCAGCATAGCCATATATTCTACATTTGAAATCTTACCAGTCTGCAGTCATTCCATCTTGACTTGTAACAGCTCTGAGAGCAACAACATGGGAGTGAGTTCTTTGATCACCTTGAACTCCAACAGATCGAACTGGCAAGAAAACTGCAAAGGCTTGCCATATTGAATCATAAAGCCCAGCATCCTTGATTGACTGAATAAAGATCTCATCAACCTGGAAAAGTATTGTTTGTACTTAAACACTAAAGGGAAATCCACATTCCAAACATACATAAACTCAAAATATCCATGTACCTGTCGGAGAATTTCTAATGCGTTTCCTTCAGTCACATCACCCAAAACTCTCACTGCAAGACCAGGTCCCGGGAAAGGGTGGCGTTTTAGAAAGGCCTCAGGAACATGCAAGATCTTCCCTAACTCTCGAACCTATACACATAGGAATAAGAAGAAAAATCAATGCATAACATAAACACATAGATAGATATAGACTGAGAATCCAAGCACATTCCAACAATGAACAAGCTAATAGATAAGAAGTAAAACCTCATCCTTGAATAGAAGTTTAAGCGGTTCGATCAGTTTCAATTTCATGTCCTTTGGAAGACCTCCAACATTATGATGGCTCTTGATGGTATGAGAATGGGTTCTACCACTTCCAGGTGGTGGGCAAGATTCAATCACATCTGGATACAAGGTTCCCTGAACCAAATAAGAAGGTTTCTTTCCTATCTTCTTCTCAAGCGCCAGAGCAAAATCATCAAAGATGCAGATAAACTCTTTCCCAATAATCTTCCTCTTCATCTCTGGATCTGTGACACCTTTCAGCTTGGTAAGAAACTGATTTGAAGCATCAACACATACCACGGGCAAATGAAGATCCTTCTCAAAGGTCTCCATCACACGCTCCCTTTCCTTATACCTCAGCAAGCCATTGTCAACAAACACACAATGAAGCCTATCCCCAATGGCTTTATGAACAAGAGTAGCAGCAACAGTGGAATCCACACCGCCAGACAAAGCACAAATAACATGCTCATCAGACCCCACTGTATCTCTAATCACCTTTATTTCTTCCTCCATTATATCCTCCATCTTCCACCCTGCTTCCACCCCACATACGTCAAACAAAAAACGCCGCAACATCTCCATTCCTTCCTGTGTATGAGTCACCTACACAAAAACCATAAACCAACATTAATCCTCACTCTATAAAACACTTCAAAACTTTCCACCACCATTCTACTCTTTTAACTTGAGTTCTAACTTCTAAGTATTTAAACACTATTCATTTTAATTCTTTTGCATTAATATTGTAGAACATTTTTTCAATATATTCAACTGTCAAGCTTTCCAGTTTAATAGCCAGTACTGCATTCTGTGGAACTCGGAATTATTCATTTTAATTTATTGAAAAAATATAATCTCCGGTTCGTGTTTATCGGAAAAACATTCTTCAATATATTTAACTATCATTTTAAGCATTAAAACGTTGCTCATTTTAATCATCTCTGAATATTAAAATAAAAAAGGTAATAACTGAAGATACCTCGGGATGATACTGAAGGCCGTAGAACTTGGCGGAGGGGTTTTCGATGACGGCGACGGCGCCTTGGTCGCTACGCGCGACGACGTGGAAGCCAGGGGGAAGCGTGGCGGCTTCGTCGCCGTGGCTCATCCAAACGACCTGTCGTTGGCCAACTTTATCGGAGCCAAAGAGCGCGGAGGATTTCTCGACGATGATTTCCATGCGGCCATACTCCTGCTTGTGACCGACGCGGACTTCGCCGCCGAGACGCTGGACGAGGAGCTGGAGGCCATAGCAAATGCCGAGGACGACGACGCCGTTAGACTGGGCCCAGGGGAGGAAGCCGTCGGGGAAGGAGGGGGAGTCGGGAGTGTGAACGGAGTGAGGTCCACCGGAGAGGATAACGACGGAGGGATTGAGGTCGGTGATGGCGGAGAGGGGAGAGGTGCCGGAGAGGCAGAGGGAGAAAACGGAGAGGCTGCGGATTCGGCGAGTGATGAGGTGAGTGTACTGGGAACCGTAATCGAGGATGAGAACCAACTCCGATTTCACGTTTTTTGGGTCCATTTTCCTTGTGGTGGCTGCGAACCTAAATTTCTAAGGTTTATGCTTTATAGGTCAGGGTTTAATGTTTATCACCCTCAGTAATCTTTTTTACTGAGGTTAATTAGGTTTGGCGGGAACTTCTCCATTCTTTCTCCGTTGCTTAATCTAAACAATAGTGAGAGTAAATAGGACTTTGATGTAGAAAACGTAATTAAGAATATATGAGATGGAATAAGATGTTTTTAAATGAGATCTTATATTGCAAATTTATTCCTAAAATTTGTTAAAATAATTTATTAAAATAAATAAGTAACTTATATGAAATATAAACTTAAGTTGATTATAAATTTTTTTGAAATTTTTTATTGAATAAAGAAATTTATAAACTCATCTCATGTATTATAGTAAAAACAAGAATATAAAATTTGTTAAATTAAATAATGATTCCATTTTTTATTATAATAAAATCATTTGCATTAAGAATTTTTAAAAAATTAATTAATGGCATTATTTTTATAAAAAATTAAAAAGAAGTTTAACCTTTCAAAGTTAATTTTTATTTATATAATCTATTTTAATTTTGTTGGAAAGATCATTCTAAGTAGCAAGTTTTCATTGTGAAAAATTAATTGGAATATATTACTGAACTGGTCTGGACCGGGGTCTATGATCCGGTGTGGGACCAGCCACAAGGGTGCAGGTGTTTCTAGGGTTTGCACACCGGAACTATGTATATCCGATGTATTAATCCGGTCTCTCAGTGGGAGAGGCCGGTCTTGCTGTCCTGGAGATCCTTCACACCAACGATTCGCGTTGTAGGAGGGCGAAAGGTGGTGCCACCTGCGAAGATTCTCCGACGCTCAAGTTAGAAGAGTATATGAACTGAATGAATACTCAAGCGTGATAACAGTAAAATGTGAGATAGAACAACGATACCATGCATGTGTGTTGATATGGCCTCTTATAGTTGAACGTAAGAGAAAAAATGAGACGTTGGATACAGGTGGGTCCCTTATCTCTGATTGCGTGTATATTATGTCAATCAAGGTGGCTCAACTTTTAGAGTATGTCAGGAGGGTAGGTCAATTATCAGAGTACAATCCTCTAGAGAGAGGAGAGGATAATCACCTTTTCCGCATAATCTGCTGACACGCCTCCTTACTTTCTGAAGCCATTGATGTGACGTATTTTGCTACAAACAGTGTCTTCGTTGATAAGTTATCAAAAGGATCTTCTCTTGCTATGAGGGAAAAGCTATCAATTATATAAATATCCTGTATCAATGAACATAGAACCGTTACAGCGAAAATGAATGATACTGTCATGGAGTGAGGGCGGATGACCAGACAACGGATATCCGGTGTGGTAACATTGAACCTGGACACCGGTTTTCCTTATATGAGATCAGTCTGACGTCACAAGTATGGGGGCCGGTATCTAGACCGGATCATCTGTCCCCTAGCTTGTATGAGGGACTGTTCAGTTGCTCATATGAGCTACACAATTCTCGAGAGAAGTCTAGATGCCGGTCATACATTCTTGTAAGTGTCTGGAAACTTAGTGGCGTCCGCTCTAGCAAACGAGTGACCGCCCTTCTCACGTTGCATACAACGGATTCAGACAATATAAAATAAGTAATGGAAATCCCAAGAGTCTTTGAAAATCGAAACCCTTGGTATTCGAAAAGTGGCTGGAAGGCATTAAATGCGCATGGCATGATTGGACATTAAATGCATTTTTTACGCACGAGACATCATTACCCAAGAGTGTAACCGTCGATTGGGCTTATTGGGCCTGGATTCAAACTGAAAGGGGGGCCCATTTTGCCAAAACGTTTACTGAAACGTTACCATTTTCGCGCTTATTTGTGACGAAACGACAGAGTCGTTTAGATTTGAAAGGTTGCGTTTTGGGGCGAGCATTGTGACCTTCGACGGAACACTTTGCCTCTTCGTTACCTATAAAAGGAACTCTTAGCAGATTTAAGAATCCATCCTTGCTCTCAAACTTAGTGAAACTCTGCTCAAATTTCCTTGGAATTTCCTTGTCGTCTTCAACCTCTCAAAGATTCTCTTCCTTTAGGTAACCTTCCTTCCCTTCAACTCCTTGCAATTTTAATCATTCTATTTCCATCATGCGCCCTAGAGCTGGACATGCTGGTCCTTCAAATAGAGGGAGGTTTGGCTCTCGTGCCCCCCTTAGCCACCGTGGTGGGAGGATTCCGGCGAATCCTCCTGTGGCTGGGCGCCATCGTTCAGAGAGAGCCGAAGCCTCTTCCTCACGAGCGTCTTCTTCATCTCGTCGCTCTGAGGTTCCCCTTGGTTCGAGGGCTACCAGCCGCTCTGATGAGGGGTCAAGTGCTGAGGGTTATCTCTCTGACGATGTTGCTTTTTATCACAGCACCTACGCATTCCACCGCGCCTGCACAACCATGGATCTTCCAGGACGTGGAAAAACGCTGTTTCTCCGCTCTGCTGAAGGGTGTGTCAATGTTGTGGCACACCGGCTTGATTGGGAGAAACTCAATAGGGAAAAACCTTATTGCTGGGTGGAAGAGGAGTTCTTAGAGATCCCTTCGCACCATGCAAGTGAGGAGGAGCGCACGGTTTCTTTCCGCTGTAAGATATACTCGGATAAGAAGTACAAAGCACGATACGCTGTGATGGCTCCGCATCCTTCTGAAAGAATATGCCACAACGTCCCTGACGCGAGGTCGGTCTACATGTACGACTTCGTTTTCTTAAAGCTGGGGGTGCGCTTTCCACTGACGGATTTCCAGATGGCCGTCCTGCGTTTCTTAGACTGTGCCCCCTCACAATTACATCCCAACGGTTGGAGTCTTGTCCGGGCTCTGGAAGTCTTGGGGGAGCATTTTGGCTTCTCCGCCACTGTGGCCAAGCTATTTTACTATTGCCAAGTGGTCCGCCGAGCTAATAAGAAGGGCGGCCTTGGGTTCATTACACTCCGTAGTGACTCAAGGGTTGTAAATTTCAAGTCTTATACGGAATCCGCAAAGGTAGATGGGCGCTCCTTCAAGCACTACTACACGCGGGTCCGGATTCAACCAAATAAGCCGGTCTTCTGGCGAAATAAAGAGGGGTTTACCAAGTTTCCCCTTAGCTGGACGCACGAGCATTTTCTCCTTATGAGCCGTGCTTATTATACAGATGAGAGTGAACTTTCCCCTCATTCTGTTGAGGTCTTGAGCGCCCTGCAGACGGCCTCAAAGACCCTCAAAGGGTTTTCCAGCCGTCTTCTCTTGGCCGAGGAAGACATCAAAAACACCTACCTCCGTAATATTCGCTCTTATTCTCCTTGTGTTGTATGGTTATACCGTTCTAGTTATTTTCCTTCTTGTATGCTTATTCAACTCTTTTTGTTTTGCAGAACAAATTGAAAAGGCCTGCCCAGAAATGTTGTCGCTAAGGTCCATGATGGCTGACGATGACTCCTCTTCTGAAGAAAATGAAATCCAGGCGAAGAGGAACGCCACCAAAACTCCCCTCATTCCTCTGACTTCTGCAGTAGGAGATGAGGTTCCTCTCTTCGAGGAGGAGGAGACCGAAGAAGCATCTGAGGCCGCTGGAGCGGGTGGCGAAGAGGCCGTCCCAGAGAAAAAGAGGAAGAAGAGGCATCTTGTAAAGAAGGCCAATCAAGAGAAGCCCTCCTCTGATGACCCTGCGAAGAAGCGTCAGAGGACGGTCGAAGACGCTGAATTGAAGAAGGACAAGGGAAAGAAACCCGTTCCTGAGTCTTCTGCCCCTTCTTCTCATAATGCTTCGGAACCGGACTCTGGGAATGGTCCTCCTCCAGCATTCGATCCTCCACGTGACTCCTTCCTTTCTCCTTATCTATGGTTTCAAGGATCTGTGCCTCCTACTCTCCCAAAGGCACGGTATTGCCTCCGCCCTTCCCTCGACGCTGCTGGGGTCCGAGGTGCTTGCAAGGCTGGGCGTTGGCAACTTGATGAACTGTCTGGTTTGCTTGAGTCCCTGAGCGAGAAAGCTGACTATATGGATCAGGTTGAAAAACTTGAGACCGAACTCGCAGTGAAGGAGAAATGGGCAGCCAAGCAAGCTGACGCTCGCAGGGGAGTGGAATCAGAACTGGAAAGAACTAAAGAAACACTCCAGAGGAAAACGGAAGAGGCAAGCAAAGTTCATTTTGCGAATAAGGCCCTAGAACGGGAAGTTGCCGACCTCCAAAATAAGAACAAATCCATACCCCTCCTTGAAGAAGAATTACAACTGGAGAAGAAGAGATCGGCTAAGCTTGCTGACGATCTCAAAGTTATGGAGGATGGTCGCAACAAGGATCTTAGGGAGTGGGAGTCTATTCGGAAGGAGATGCAAGCCCAAATTGATGAACTCAAAAAGGGTGGTGCGAGTGCTGGGCCTTCAGAAGAGGATTACGCCAAGGTTCAAAGAAGGCTAGCTGCTGCCAAGGCCAAGGCTGCCAAAGCCTTGGATATATGCAAGAATGTGGCGTATGAATCTTTTGGCCTGGCCCTTCGTCAAGTCTACTATCGGAACCCTGGAATAAAGCTGAATTTGTACGGATTAGATCCGTTCTTTGAGTTCCATGGGGGAAGACTTGTAGAAGTTCGCAAGGACGGATTGCACCACGAGCCCCGTGCATCTCTGTACGAATTGCCTCCCCTTCCAGAAGGCCAAAGTATGGAGCCTACAACGTCCACTGCTGCCTCTGGAGCCGATGCACAAGAAGGTGCCCCAACTGGAATGGAGGACAGAGCGGAAAAGGGAGGAGTGCCCACTGCGGAGGATCAAGAACCGGTCCCTTAATTTATGCTTTATTCATAGCTGTGTACTGGGATCAGCTCCAGTTTTAACTACCTTGTAACCTGAATAATTTCTTTATTCTTGGAAATAAAATTCACTGTTGCTTTTCTTCAATCTGCTTGCGTCGAGTGTATGATTGTTGGGTAACTTAGTGTTGTACCAAACACTTTATTGTTTTTAATGCTTCTGGTCCTTTCTCAAGGCCACAAACCGAACCCCATTCGAAGACTACATGGGTTGTAGGGCTGGTCCTTTTTCAAGGCCACAAACCGAACCCCATTCGAAGACTACATGGGTTGTAGGGCTGGTCCTTTTTCAAGGCCACAAACCGAACCCCATTCGAAGACTACATGGGTTGTAGGGCTGGTCCTTTCTCAAGGCCACAAACCGAACCCCATGCGAAGGCTTGGGCGCAGTAGGCCGGTTCACAGAGAAAACCGCGCTGAACCCCGAGTAACGGGCGCAGTAGGTTCAGGATTAGCCCTGATCCGAACCCCGTGTTGAAGGCTTGGATTGTAGGATTGCACCGAACTCCAAGTACGGTTAGTAGGATCGAACCGAACACCGTGTGAAGACTTGAGGTATAGGACCAAACCGAACCTCAAGAGAAAGGCATAAAGCTTACCCTTGCCAGAGCTATACAAAATTCAAAGGCAATATCCGTCCTCAATTGTGAAATATCCATCCCAGAGCGGTTGAAAGCTAATGTACCCGCTCTACATCTTCGAGGACAGATAAGCATTTCTACCTTGTGAGAATTTAAAAGGTAATCTTTGAGATAAACTCTCCCTTCCCAATGAACTTACACTTGGGGACAGGGCGTACTTTAACTTAGTGTTGTACCAAACACTTTATTGTTTTTAATGCTTTACGAATCCGTTCTGTGTGGTTACCTAGCTGCTTAACGCGTACTTATCACACCGGATTAAGACAACAAATAGTAATGAATAAATAACAATTAAGTTAAAGTACGCCCTGTCCCCAAGTGTAAGTTCATTGGGAAGGGAGAGTTTATCTCAAAGATTACCTTTTAAATTCTCACAAGGTAGAAATGCTTATCTGTCCTCGAAGATGTAGAGCGGGTACATTAGCTTTCAACCGCTCTGGGATGGATATTTCACAATTGAGGACGGATATTGCCTTTGAATTTTGTATAGCTCTGGCAAGGGTAAGCTTTATGCCTTTCTCTTGAGGTTCGGTTTGGTCCTATACCTCAAGTCTTCACACGGTGTTCGGTTCGATCCTACTAACCGTACTTGGAGTTCGGTGCAATCCTACAATCCAAGCCTTCAACACGGGGTTCGGATCAGGGCTAATCCTGAACCTACTGCGCCCGTTACTCGGGGTTCAGCGCGGTTTTCTCTGTGAACCGGCCTACTGCGCCCAAGCCTTCGCATGGGGTTCGGTTTGTGGCCTTGAGAAAGGACCAGCCCTACAACCCATGTAGTCTTCGAATGGGGTTCGGTTTGTGGCCTTGAAAAAGGACCAGCCCTACAACCCATGTAGTCTTCGAATGGGGTTCGGTTTGTGGCCTTGAAAAAGGACCAGCCCTACAACCCATGTAGTCTTCGAATGGGGTTCGGTTTGTGGCCTTGAGAAAGGACCAGCCCTACAACCCATGTAGTCTTCGAATGGGGTTCGGTTTGTGGCCTTGAGAAAGGACCAGCCCTACAACCCATGTAGTCTTCGAATGGGGTTCGGTTTGTGGCCTTGAGAAAGGACCAGCCCTACAACCCATTCCACCTCAAGGAATTACATCGTCTGACTTGGGGGGTCTCCCTCCGTTCTTCGAGGAATTATCACATCAACTACAACATAGGTAGTTGCGTTCATCCGTCCTGAGGTGTATGCGTATTAAACTACGGCTTTAAATCATAACACATAAGAAAAGTGAGAATGATAGGGCGGTGAAAGTGTATTCTTATTAAAACTGAATATAGATTACACAAAGAGCATCGTTGGGGCTATGCCTCGTTAAAACCTTCTTGAGAAAACCCAGTGGGAAAAAACTCAAGTAAGGAAAAAGAGTACACGCCGTCTTACCAACTAGCTGTAATACACTCGTAAATTCTGAGTGTTCCATTTGTTGCGGATTGGGGTTCCATCAAGTTCTTCCAATCGGTATGATCCCTTTCCAGTCACCTCCGAAACTCTATAAGGTCCTTCCCACGTTGGTGCTAGCTTTCCTTGGTGAGCGAACTTATTCCCCACACTGGCCTTTCTCAGAACAAGGTCTCCGGTGTTAAAAGCTCTGTACTGGACACGTTTATTGTACCGGAGTGCAGCCTTTGCTTTTATTGCCTGATCTCTAACGAAAGCCTTTTCCCTCAACTCTTGGAGGACATCCAGCTCTGATGCTAAGTTGGCGTTGTTATCTTCTGCTGAAAAATACTCAACACGGGCCGATCTTGTTTGTAACTCCACTGGGATCATCGCCTCAACCCCGTACATCAACCTGTATGGGGATTCGTTAGTTGAAGAATGAGGCGTAGTGCGGTATGCCCATAAAACATGACATAACTGGTCAGTCCATCCTCCCTTCGCTTCTCCCAGACGCTTCTTTAACCCCTTTAGCACCTCTCGATTAGCTACCTCTGCTTGCCCATTGGTCTGGGGGTGTTCAACAGATGAAAATATCTGGACTATCCCCAGTCCTTCAAGTAAGTCCGTGAACTTTTTGTCTGTAAACTGGGTGCCGTTGTCAGTCACAATCCGCCCTGGCACCCCGAACCGAGCAATGATATTTTCGTACATGAAACGTCTTGTACGTGCAGAAGTGATATGCACTACTGGTTCTGCCTCGATCCATTTGGTGAAGTAGTCTACCCCCACAATCAAGTATTTGATACCTCCTGGCGCAGTGGGAAACGGACCCAGAATATCAAGGCCCCATTGGTAGAACGGCCAAGGCACGGCAGATGAAGATAACTCTTGGGCCGGTGTATGGTGGAGATTGGAGAATTTTTGGCAAGCGTCGCACTTTCTCACGAACTCTGCGGAATCCTGCTTCACAGTGGGCCACCAGTATCCAGCCCTGAGGACTTTCCTCATTAGGCTTCGGCCTCCAGCGTGGTGCCCACATTGCCCCTCGTGTACCTCGGTCAAGACCGCTTGAACTTCGTCTTCTCTTAAACATGAAAGATATGGGACAGAGAATCCCCTTCTATAGAGAACACCATCGACCATAGTAAAATATGGCAACTCCCTTTTTACTCGTCTCCTTTCCTTCTCGTCAGTGGGAAGTTGACCATCAGCCAGATAACGAATATATGGGATGACCCAAGAATTCTCATATGGATAACTCACCATGACGGCATTCAGAGAAGGATACATAGGTATACTGGGTGATGTCAAAGTGCTCTGAACCACCGTTGTTGTGCTACCAGGCTGCTTTGTACTTGCCAATCTTGACAAGATATCTGCCCTGATATTTTCTTCCCTGGGCACATGCTTGAACTCTAAAACTTCAAATCTTCCCTTCAGCTCATTAACACAATTCAAGTACAATTGAAGTTGTGGTTCCTTCGCCTGGTACTCTCCCTGGATTTGCGAAATCACCAGCTGAGAATCACTGCAGAGGGTAACTGCTGATGCTCCGATATCAATTGCCGCACGGAGACCGGCCAAGCATGCTTCGTATTCAGCTTGATTGTTGGAGGTCTTGAAATTGAATCGGAGGGAAATTTCTAAGTGTACGCCGTCATCACTTTCTACCACCACACCTGCTCCACATCCTTTGCTGTTTGACGAACCGTCAACGTAGACGGTCCAATGCGTTCGAGGGGTAGCTGGGTCTGCCCCAGTCATTTCTACTACAAAATCGGCCAACACTTGTGCCTTGATGGCTCCTCGAGGCTCATATGAAATCTCAAATTCAGATAACTCAATGGACCATTTTATCATCCTTCCAGCGAGGTCTGGTTTGCTGAGCACTGAACGAAGTGGCAAATCCGTTCTCACCAATACTGGGTGCGCATGGAAATAAGGCCTCAGCCGTCGTGACGCCCACACAACTGCCAGGGCGGCTTTCTCAATCTTCTGATATCTTCCTTCAGCCCCCTGAAACGTTTTACTAGTAAAGTACACCGGTCTCTGTCCTTCAGGGGTTTCTTTCACCAAGGCCACGCCAAGAGCTTCATCGGATATTGCCAAGTATAAGATTAACGTTTCGCCTGGATCAGGCTTAACAAGAATTGGCGGGCTCGAGAGAACGGCTTTGAGCTGCTGGAAGGCTTGCTCTTGTTCCTCTCCCCATTCAAAGCTCTTGTGTTTTTTCAACGCCTTATACAAGGGGAGGGACCTGTGCGCCATCTTAGGCATGAAACGGGCTAAAGCGGCCACTTTCCCATTCAATGACTGGACCTCCCTCAAACATTTAGGACTCTGCATGTCCAAGATTGCTTGACATTTCCCGGGGTTAGCTTCAATGCCTCGTTGAGTCAACATAAATCCCAAGAATTTTCCTGCTGGAACGACGAAGGTGCACTTTAAAGGATTTAACCTCATGTTGTATTGCCGAAGCCTAGTGAAAACTTGGCGTAGATCTTCAATGTGATCTCCTCCAGCGGGCGTTTTGGCTATGATATCATCAATATAAACTTCAACCAGCCTTGTATGCATCCCTTCAAAGACTTTGTTAATCATGCGCTGATAGGTGGCGCCTGCGTTCTTCAGTCCAAAAGGCATGACGGTGTAGCAGAAAACACCTCGGTCGTTGATAAAAGCAGTCTTCTCCTGGTCTCCCTCCCACATCGGAATCTGGTTGTACCCCGAATAAGCATCCATGAAACTGAGATATTGGTAACCAGATGAATCATCCACCATGCGATCGATGTTGGGCAAGGGATATGGATCTTTAGGGCAGCAACGGTTAAGATCCACATAATCAGTACACATCCTCCATTTGCCGTTAGCCTTCTGCACCATGACCACATTAGAAAGCCAAGATGAATAGCGTATCTCCCTTATAAAACCTGCCTTCAACAACTCCTCTGTTTGTTCACAAGCCGCCCTCTGCTTCTCCGGTCCCAACCTCCTCTTCTTCTGAGCCACCGGTCTGGTTTCAGGATATACGGCAAGTTTGTGACAACAGAAATCAGGATCCATCCCCGGCATGTCTGCTGCTGTCCATGCGAAAAGGTCTTTGAATTCCTGCAAAAGGGCTAATAAGCGTTGCTCCATAGCAGACTCCAGCTTATCATTGATGTGCGTGACCTTCTCTGGGGAATCTCCCAATATGACATCCCTGGAGCCACCATCTGGTGTGGGCTTAGATGGATTGAGTGGATCAATCTTCAATTCCGCTCTGGGGTCTAGGTCAATAAGACTGACAGATCCTGCCGCTGTTCCTCCGTCGTTCAACTTCCTCTTCTTGTTTAATGCATCCAACTTAACCATGTTGAGGCTCAGATTATAACAATATCGAGCCATCTCCTGATCTCCGCGGAGTGAGGACACATCATTGTCCTTGTCGATAAATTTGATTAGGAGATGAGGGGTGGATACAATTGCTTCCATAGCGTTCAATGTTGGACGGCCTATGATACCGTTGTACGGGGATTCCACATCAATCACCAGAATTCTTGACTTGACTGTTCTTGCACCGGGCTCCCCTTCAAAAGAAATCAAAGTGTCGAGGTATCCCTTAGTAGGTTGCTTGGCTCCGTTAAATGCTGTGAGTTCTTGTGTGTATGGTTGTAAATCTGCATCACTGAAACCCATTCGTTTGAAACAATTATAAAAGATAACATCACAAGAACTTCCCTGATCGACGAGGATCCTCTTGACGTCCTTGTTGGCTATGACGGCCACAATCACTACTGCATCATCACCTCCTGGAATTGTTGGGCCGAAGTCATCATCTGTAAACGACACCGTCGGGGCTGTCACTCCGTCCCTGAAAGGGCGGTTATCCCTCGGTTTACCCTGGACTGACAGAATCATCCGATGGTGGTTCTTTCGTGCTGTGATTGATGTTCCTCCTCCCGCAAATCCTCCAGCTATCATCTCAATCACTTCTCTTCTGCCCTGTCTCTGCTGCTGGGGCATATTACTTTGTTGAGCACCTTCAGCAATCGCTACCCCTTTCTGCTTCTCAGCCGCAGTGAACTTTCTTGCTGGGTTGCGCGTATTATCATCTTCATCATCAGGATCTCTATTCCTTTTCTCCATCCTATGAGGCTCATCCATAGATTTCTCCTTAAACAAATACTGCTTCAACTTTCCTTCCCGAATGAGAGTTTCCACCGTATTCTTTAACGCCTTACACTCATCAGTGTTGTGCCCTGTCTGCTCATGGAAAGTGCAATATTTACGTGGGTTACCACCCCTTTTGGCTGAGGCTGGCTTCCTTATACCAAAGACGTTCAGAGTTGGCCAACCAACCTCCCTCATGATTTGTGAGTGCCTGGTGTTCAACGGAGCATAGTGATCGAACGATGATACGCGCCTGTCTCGTGGATGCTGACGAGCATTCACAAAGTCTTCTCTAAAGGCATGCTTCTCGGGCCTCGCTCTCTCTTTTTCTCTCCGTGGCTGTTGAGCGGGTGCAGAAGGCTTTACTCTTGTTGCAGTTGCCTCTAGATGCATCTCTATGCCCACATATTTGGAAGCTTTCCTTCGAAACTCCTCGAAGGTTGTAGGTGGGCTCTTTGCCAAAGATAGGGCAAAGGCTGAACCTGGCTGAAGAGCTTCCACTACAATATGGAGTTGTATGGCCTCCGTGAGGTTAGGGACCAACGCAGCCTCCTTGTAAAACCTTTTCAGGAACTCCTTAAGAGTCTCAGTCTCTCCCTGTCTTATCTGGGCCAGGGTGTGAGAGGTTCTTGGGATATCCCTGGAGATGACGAAATGGCTTTCGAATGCAGCAGCCATTTCCTCCCAAGAGTCTATAGATCCTGAAGGCAAACTTTTAAACCAGCTGAGAGCTTCCTCCGTCAACGTCCTTGGGAACATTCTGCACATGACATCTTCGTCTGCTCCCAGATACATAGCTTCATAAACATAAGCATCCAAATGCTTAGTGGGATCGGTCTCTCCATTATACTTTCCAATCGACAATGGCTGAGTTGTTTGTAAATGTTTTGGAATGACAATACTCATCAACCTCCTTGAGAAAGGAACATTGAGCTTGTATGTCCCTGAAGTTACCACCGCCTGCTCCCTTCTCCTGATACTGACTCTATCACCAGAGTCCTGCGTTTGCTCCCTCTCTTCATATGTGGGGATCTTCGAATACTGGAGGGTGGTGGATCTATCCCTCGCTGATGCATGGTGAGCATCCTCTGCATGGGACACTACTCTGTCCCCAGCTCCTCCTCTCTCTCGCCTCAGCTCCATCAACTCCTCCTTCAGTTGCCTGATAACCTCATCGCGAGGGTCAGGCGTCTGCACTTGCACCATCCTCCGGGTTTGAGTTGCAGGAGATTCGAAGACAAGTCTCCTCCCAGGCTGTTGATAGGTCACATCCTCCACGTGACCTTCCACGAAATCTCTCCCGTCACCTTCCATTGTGCCAACCTAACTTCTGCGAAAATGGGAATAACTCTATCGAGTCCCACCGGGCGTGCCAATGAACTGGTCTGGACCGGGGTCTATGATCCGGTGTGGGACCAGCCACAAGGGTGCAGGTGTTTCTAGGGTTTGCACACCGGAACTATGTATATCCGATGTATTAATCCGGTCTCTCAGTGGGAGAGGCCGGTCTTGCTGTCCTGGAGATCCTTCACACCAACGATTCGCGTTGTAGGAGGGCGAAAGGTGGTGCCACCTGCGAAGATTCTCCGACGCTCAAGTTAGAAGAGTATATGAACTGAATGAATACTCAAGCGTGATAACAGTAAAATGTGAGATAGAACAACGATACCATGCATGTGTGTTGATATGGCCTCTTATAGTTGAACGTAAGAGAAAAAATGAGACGTTGGATACAGGTGGGTCCCTTATCTCTGATTGCGTGTATATTATGTCAATCAAGGTGGCTCAACTTTTAGAGTATGTCAGGAGGGTAGGTCAATTATCAGAGTACAATCCTCTAGAGAGAGGAGAGGATAATCACCTTTTCCGCATAATCTGCTGACACGCCTCCTTACTTTCTGAAGCCATTGATGTGACGTATTTTGCTACAAACAGTGTCTTCGTTGATAAGTTATCAAAAGGATCTTCTCTTGCTATGAGGGAAAAGCTATCAATTATATAAATATCCTGTATCAATGAACATAGAACCGTTACAGCGAAAATGAATGATACTGTCATGGAGTGAGGGCGGATGACCAGACAACGGATATCCGGTGTGGTAACATTGAACCTGGACACCGGTTTTCCTTATATGAGATCAGTCTGACGTCACAAGTATGGGGGCCGGTATCTAGACCGGATCAATTACTTTGACGATGACGTGGTTCAATTGTATAATAATTGCATAAAAAATGGGTGGTGTGTTAACGAGAATAATATAAAGTATAATGTCAGTACATAAATTAAGAATTATTTGTACAAGGTCAAAAAAGAGAAAAATGAGTAAATTTTTGCTAAAAGAGTGTAAGTGTAATTTATCTTCATTTAAAAGGTAAAACCTAACCGAATCGGTTCGATCAATTGAATCATGAATCGGTTAGGTAACTGATTTAGGTCAATTCTTTAATATTATCGGTTCAACCATGATTGAACCTCAGTACGATTTGCTTGATCCGATGTTCACCGATTCTAAAAATATTACGTAAAATTACTTACAAAAATAAAACAAGATGTAATTAATGAATAACAATTCATTTAAAATATAGTTAAGAAATGAATAGAGTTACATCTTGATTGATTTCTAATGAATGTCTCCTAAGAAGATCAGTTAAAATTTATTATATTTTTAATCTTTCAAAAATATATATTGTAATACCCGTTAAAATGTCTACAAAATATTTTTTTATTGGATTTACAAAATATATTCATTGTTACCATTAACGTTTAAATTTTAATTTGACACCTTACATTTAATGTGACATCCCTCGTCCATTTTCTCATTTTCCAAAAATAATTTTTTGCATTTTAATATAAAAATCCACTCGGTCTTAATATAAGAATATTTACTTCTATTAAATATATTCAAAGTAGTAAAATCACACTTAAATTCGCAAATCCCGACTGAAACAGATCCGAAATACATCCATTAATAAATTAGTTATTTAGAAACAACAAAAGAAGGGAAACGGAGTCAGGGGTCAATCGCCTGAGCGAGCCCCTGATTCGCTTAAGCGAGTGCCGACTCGCTTGAGCGAGTGCTGCTCTTGAACTTGAGCGAACGACAACCTACAAGAAGAGCCGACCAATCGGGTTTCACTCGGAATTAGGTGCACTCGGGTATCTCTTACTCGGACATGGCTTAACTTTCACTCAACAAGAATTCCCTCGATTTGACATCACTCGGAAATCACCCCAATCCCTTCTTTACTCGGAAAAGTCTCTCTCGGCATAACTCCTTCAGAAACCTTCTCACCTTCACTCGGAGTTACTTTAGTCTTCACTCGGAAGTACTCTTATCTCTCTTTGCTCGAAGTCTTAGCCATTGCTCACTCGGAGACACTTTAATCTTCCACTCGGAAATGGGCCTCTCGGTTATTCTTCTCTCGGAAAGGATGAAAGATACTCAAATGGGCATCAATTTAATAGGCCCTCACTCGGATAAAGAATCCACTCGGCTAGATTCACTAGGAGATCCACTCTGCTACAACAATACGAATTCATTCATAAAATAAACACCGATCTCATAACATCAAAATTCATATCCTCGTTAATCAACATACCGATTCGAATTCTAACACACTTGTGTAGCATCACACAGAAAACTCAAAATATATATATATTACACTCGGAATTCATTTCAAAGCACTCGATTCCTTGGCATCAATCCTCCACTTGGCGCACCTCCATGGCTCCGACCTCTTCCCTGTCACTGGTTACTAAAATTGAAACAACAGCAAGGGTGAGTGTTTAGCATCATAATTAATCTAGAACGGAATTCAAATAAAACACGAGTAGAAACTTCGTCTGATTGCTTATTCCTCAAACTGCACATTTCTCTCAACAAGCAACTCACTCGGCAATATACTCTTTCGGCAAATTGTCTATTAACACTCGACATTATAGTAATTCACTTTCAGTAATATAACAGTCCTCATTCTACAATTTTAACAACATTCAGCAAATAGCTTCTGCTCGGCAAATATGACAACTTTTCACTCGGAAAACATAATAATCACCCGGTAATATCGTAAGTTGCACTCAGCAATACATCAAATCATTCTCAGCAAACATATCAAAATCTCATTTGGCAATTATAACAAGTTAACACTCGGTAATCATAACAATTCATGCTCAGCAATTATAATACTTCATACTCGGCAATTATATTCAACCTCATTCAGCAAACATAACAATTTCACTCGTCAAATACAACAGATTGGCCCTCGACAGATGCAACATCATACTCATCAATTTTCACTCGGATAATATGACATCCTACTCAGCAAGTACAATAATTCATACTCATCAAATACATCAAATTCTCATTCGGCAAAATCATCAATTGTCACAACTGACTCACATAAAATCGACGCCTGGTATCCGGATACTAAAGGATTGGCCTTCAGCTGGGAGTCTGACTTGACATCCCGTGAACCCGACTTGGTTCACCGAGCCCGACTTGGCTCCCCTTCAACCACTGGGTCATAGACCTCTGGGTAGCTCAACTGGGTCCTACTTGACCACTGAAGCCAAAAACGAGGGTAACATATACCGTCGACCATCCCATACCACATAATCACATTTCAATCATTTCATATCATCATCAATCAACAAATGCAACTACCGGAAACTGGCATGTGCTCTCATCACAGGGCGACCGACTTGTCAAGCCCATCCATCATATTATCACTCGGGCGACCTTTATAACACCCTCTGTTACACCTTAATAAATTCTAGAAAAATTCATAATAATTTTTTTTAAAAGATATGATTGTTAAAAAGAAACTATCGGAATAAATTATATACATTATTTCTGAAATACCTCACAAATATTATTAAAACTTTATAAAGTATTTGTACATTCATCCGAAGAAAATAAACATTAAGCATTATAAGAAAGAGAGGAAACACCATGGCCCAAAAGCAGTTACTTATTAACATTATTTATTCATTGGACCACGGTATTCATACCGAGCTCCCTTTCTAGAACGTGCTATATCTACTGCCGAAATTCTTTGATCCTTCCCTCTGAACCATCAATTTAGAATATATGAAACAAAGACACGGAGAAAGGAGTGAGAAACAGAATATAATATTTCCGAATAAGACATAAGCAACAAAGGGTTTTCACAAACCAATACATAATATCAATCACAATCACATACACAATCAATTATGAATGCATGAATGTTATGCAATATCTTTATCATAACTTACCTATATATGTGGGCCCTTAAATTTTAATTTGCACTGGGTCAACCAGGAGTTTACACTGTTCCATAAGTCCGGATAATAATAATATGAACAGCTCAACTGGCATGGAAACACTTAGAGACTAGTCAGATTGAGAAAGTTTTTATTGTGAAAGTACCCGACACTAGGGAGCTACCCCAGGTCCCCTGAAGCACCCTTTCACACCCTCTCATCCCAAGGCTCGTAATTAAGCCTCCTCTAATGTATCCTCGGTTTCTATAATCCGTCCCCAGACAATATCATTTCATTTAACTTTAATGATTCATGATGCATGAACTACTCGCATATTGAGTTGGTTAAGGCTTTTAGAAACTCAATTATTAAATACCTTAAAGGTTTACAATATCATTTCAATAAACTGTACATTTTTTCAATTTCCTGAATTTCTGTCCCACATAAATAAATTTGGTACAGTTTTCGAATCTCACTGAAAATTGAGTTTCTAAGCCTTAAATATCTAAAAACTTTCTCATATAAAACTTTACATAATCTTTCTCAAATTAAATGTTAACAAAATCAAATTTAGAAATCTCAATTATTTCCAAATATCTTTAGTTATTAAGTTGGAAAAATAAAATAATTTTCTTTTGAAAATTTTATTTTATTAAAAGAGAATAATCTTTAAGTTATTAACCAAAAATACTTAAAGTTACAAAATTTTTCTTTATCTCAAGATTTAATTATTTCAATTTGTTATAATTTAATTTTCATAAAATGTTTTCTTTCTAAAATAAATAATATATTTTTTTATTCTAAATATTGAAAATAAAAATAATTTCTAAGAAGAAATAAAAGATAATAAAATTTAAAGAGTAAGGTAAGAAATTCTTACTGAATTTTAGCTTTCCGTCATGCTCGCTATATGCTCAAACTCCACATTACAATATCATCAATCAAAATCAAGCAATATCAATCATAACTAAATATCATCAATCAAATCAATTAAATATCATTAATACATATCATAATACAAAATTTAATGATTATTAATATAGTCAATTTTAGTCCTTTTGGTCAATTCATCGCATATGTATATGTAACTCCATATAATTCAGTCCTTGCATAGGTATAGTTCAGTCCATATGGGTCATAATGGTCCAAGTCCTTGCATAGGTATAGTCCAGTCCATATAGGTCATAATGGTCCAAGTCCTTGCATAGGTATGTTAGAGTTAGTTAAACCGGATATTTAATTTAAAATTTATTAAAAATTTTAAGTTAAAAAGTTAATATTTTAAAATAATAATATTATCAGATTTAAAAGGAGTAGGGGACTCCTCCCATTATTCTTATGTCTTTTCATATTATACTCTTATCTCACTCCCCTTACCTTGAATTGTTACCCAAAATGGATTTGCTTTGCGCCTCCGATTTCTAGAAATATTAATACCAATCTTATTTCAGTATAAGCATAAGACGAAGATTAAGATTACTACTTAAAACAGAAATGGTAAATTTTGAATAGTGAATAATGAATAGTAACAGTAAATAGTAAAACGTGAATAGTAACGGTAAATAGTAAATCGTGAATAGTAACAGTAAATAGTAACAGTAAATAGTAATTTACTATTTGAATAGTAATTTACTATTGAAATAGTAATTTACTGTTGAAATAGTATTTTACTATGCAGAATAGTAACTTAAAATAATATTATTTCTAGTATAATAACAGATTTCTAAAAACGATGTGAAAATAACCCAAAAAATATAAAAGAGAAGTATTCTTACCTTAGGATTTTGGCAGAACCTTCTCTCCAAAAACTTTTCTTCTCTCTCTCACTTCCACCACTATCTCACTAGCACTACTATATTAAGAAAACTTAATCTGAAATTGTGAATTCTAAAGAAGAAATCTTTCGGTATTTATAGGAAAAAAATTTACTATGCATTCCATTATTTTAATATAAAAGTACTATGCATTTTTGAATTTTTTATTCCTGGTTACTGTGCATTTTTTGAAAATTTCATACATGCACAGTATTTTGCATAGTAATTGTCGGCAAAATTATTAAGTCAAATAGTAACCCTTCACTCGGTATATTTTAAATATTCAAAATGAGTCCTTTTTGAAATTTAGCGATATTATATCAGTCCTCACTAATTTTATAATAAGTAATATAAAGCTGAAAATTTAAAAATCTAAAATTTTCTGTTAATAAAAATTTATTGATACGTTTCCAATTTTTTAACGATTGGAAATAATCAAGATTTTTCTCAAACCGATAATTTTTAGATAAGTCTACTTGAAACGGATTTTAGAAAATTTTCTTATAATTTCAATTCACTTTCTTGTAAATATTTTTAATTTAAGTCACTTATATGAATTTAAAATTATTTAAAAAATATTATTTTATTAAAAAAATTCCAAAATTCCAAAAAATTTCAAAAAATCATAAATAATACTTAGATTAAAAAGTTCTAAAGAACCATAATTTAATTCCTTCAAAATTTTAATATAAAAATAAAAATAGGGGTGTTACAACTCTACTCCCCTTAGAAAATTTCATCCTCGAAATTTACATTAATCAGTAAAACAAATGAGGATGAGACTCTTTCATCTTAGTTTCTAGTTCCCATGTAGCATCTTCTCCTCTCGTTTCACTCCAAATGACCTTTACAAGCGGAATTGTCTTGTCTCTTAATTTTTTTATTCTTCTGTCACCTATTCTAACAGGTGGTGCATCATATGTAAGATTATCTTTAACTTGTATGACACCAGGTTCAATAACATGTGTAGGATCAGATATATACTTTTGTAAGTTTGACACATGAAAAACATTATGGATATTAGAAAGAAAAGTTGGTAATGCTATTTGGTAGGCAAGGGGACTAACTTTATGAATTATTTGATATGGACCAATAAATCTAGGAGTTAGTTTTCGAGATTTCATTGCCCGACCGATCCCAGTCATAGGTGTGACTTTCAAGAATACATGATCGCCTTCTTGAAATTCGAGCGACTTTCTTCTTTTGTCATAGTAACTTTTCTGCCTGCTCTGTGTTGCCTTCATCTTTTCCTGAACTATTTTGATTTTATCCGTGGTTTGTTGTACCAACTCTGGTCCTAGCATCAAGTTTTCACCAGTCTCAAACCAACATAGCGGGGTCCTACATTTTCTTCCATATAATGCTTCAAAAGGTGCCATGCCAATGCTAGCATGGAAACTGTTGTTGTAGGTAAACTCCACATATGGTAAGAATTGATTCCAACTTCCTTTATGCTCTAACACACAAGCTCGTAACAAGTCCTCTAGAGATTGGATTGTTCTTTCTAATTGTCCATCCGTCTGAGGATGATATGCTGAACTTAGACGCAGTCTTGTTCCCAAAGCCTTGTGCAAGCTCTTCCAGAATTGTGATGTAAAACGAGGGTCCCGATCAGAAATGATACTTGAAGGAATTCCATGCAATCTCACAATCTCCTCGATGTATAATTTTGCCAGCTTCTCCATAGAGTAACGAATATTAATGGGAATAAAGTAGGTAGACTTTGTTAGTCTATCAACTATTACCCATATTGAATCATGTCCTAATGGAGTTTTAGGTAGAGAAGTCACAAAATCCATGGTAATGCTATCCCATTTCCATTCTGGTATTTCCATTGATTGTAGCATTCCAGGGGGTTTTTGATGTTCCACTTTAACCTTCTGGCAAATTAGACATGCAGCCACGTACTCTGCCACTGCTTTCTTCATTCCAGGCCACCAAAATAACTTCTTCAAATCTTGATACATTTTAGTAGCTCCAGGATGAATGCTCATATAACTTTTATGGCCTTCTTCCAAAATTGCTTTCCTCAACTCCTCTTGATTAGGGATATACACTCGATCCTTATACCTCAGCAATTGGTCACTTCTTACATTGAACTCGACTTCTTTTCCTTGTTTCAAGAGTTCTTTCTTCTCTTGCAGGAATTCATCCTCTCGTTGAGCCTCTAAAACTTGTCTCAGGAATTCACTTGTCACTTGCAACGCTCCTAATCTGTAGCTGTTAGCATTAACCTTTACTGCTAGGTTAAGATCTTTGAAGTTCTCTATTAATTCCAGCTATTTAATCATCATTGTGGACGCATGTAGAGACTTTCGACTTAAAGCATCAGCTACTACGTTCGCTTTTCCAGGATGGTATTGCAACTCAAAGTCGTAGTCCTTTAAGAACTCCATCCATCTCCGTTGCCTCATGTTCAACTCCTTTTGGTCGAATAAATACTTAAGACTCTTATGATCACTAAACACATCGAATGTTGCACCGTATAGATAATGCCTCCAAATCTTTAAGGCAAAAACTACAACGGCTAATTCTAAATCATGGGTAGGGTAGTTAATCTCATGTTGCCTTAATTGGCGTGACGCATAGGCTACAACCTTCTTGTCTTGCATGAGTACACTTCCTAGTCCTTGTTTAGACGCATCACAGTAAACTTCAAAACTTCGATGTGGATCGGGGAGTACTAACACCAGCGCAGAAGTAAGTCGATCTTTCAGCTCTTGGAAACTATTCTCGCATTGTGTCGTCCACATAAAAGGTTGTCCTTTCCGTGTTAACTTGGTCAATGGGTATCCTAGCTTTGAAAATCCTTCAATGAATGTCCTATAGTATCCAGCCAAGCCCAAGAAACTTCTAATCTCAGTGATCGTGGTTGGTCTCTCCCATTTTAAAACCGCCTCCACCTTGGAAGGGTCTACAACTATTCCTCCTTGACTAATTACATGTCCTAAAAAGTTCACCTCTTCCAACCAGAATTCACACTTCGACAGCTTTGCATACAGTTGTTTCTTTTTCAGGATTTCCAACACGACCTTCAAATGTTCAACATGTTCTTCTCTGCTTTTAGAGTACACTAATATATCATCAATGAACACCACTACAAATTTATCTAGATATGGATGAAAAATCCTATTCATGTAATCCATGAATACGGTTGGTGCATTAGTTACACTAAAAGGCATTACTAGATATTTGTAATGGCCATAGCGTGTTCTAAAAGCAGTTTTTGATACATCTTCTTTCTTCACCCTTATTTGATGGTATCCAGACCTCAAATCAATTTTGGAGAACACTGTGGCACCACGCAGTTGATCCATCAAGTTGTCAATCCTTGGCAGAGGGTATCTGTTCTTGATCGTCACCTTGTTCAGTTGCCGATAATCTACACACAATCTCATGCTACCATCCTTTTTCTTAACCAACAACACTGGTGCACCCCAGGGGGATACACTGGGTCGTATAAACTGCTTCTCTATCATCTCTTCAAGTTGTTTCCTTAACTCTGCTAATTCTAGAGGTGACATTCGGTATGGTGCAATTGAAATAGGTCCAACTCCAGGTCTAGATCAACGGAAAATTCTACATCTCTTTCTGGGGGTAAACCAGGGATATCTTCAGGAAAAACGTCAGGAAATTCACACACAACTGACAGATTTTTTATTTTTGATTCTTGCTCTCCTTTCGTTGAAAGCAATAGCATGAATCCTTGAGCCCCTCCTTTTAAAGAGGCACTCACTTGGTTGGCGGTTAGAAATCTCGAATCCTCAGGATTCAAATTCGCTGGTTCTTTAAACATTATGGTTTTATTATGACAATCTATTAGAACATGATTGTCAGACAACCAATCTAGCCCAATAATAACTTCTAAGCCAGAAAGGGGTAAACAGAAAAGATTAGCTTTAAAGTCCCTACCATTTATGACAATAGGGCATTTCCAACAGGCTTTAGAAGTGACAATGGGATTGTTTCCAGGAGTATGTACAGATAAGTCAAATGGCAGTTCTATCATAGGTAATTTTAGTTTTTCTACACAGTCATTCACAATAAAGGAATGTGATGCACCTGAGTCATACATAACAGTTAAAGGAATCTTATTAATGATACACTTACCTTCCACCATGGAAACAGAATGAGATGCTTCTTCTCCAGTGATTGCAAAAACCTTTCCTTTTGCCTTCGGCCTTCCGACTGCACTGTGCACGCCTCCTTGAGTATTTATGTTTGTACTTGCGCCTTCAGGGTTTTCCCTCTTCATCTCTGGACAATCCTTGATGTGATGACCTGGTTTGTTACACTTAAAACAAACATAAGTGTTTTTAGGACAATCCCTTTTCAAATGGGGTCCTCCACAGATAAAACATTTAAAATTTGGTGCAGATGTCGGGTAATAGCTTCCAGTTAAAGCTTGGGGTCTGTTAGGAACAGATGCTGCTCCAAACCGGCAAAATGGCGCTTGGTAAGGCTTATTCCTTCTAAAGTCTCTTCTTTGGTGATGGTGAGGTCCTCCACTTCTCATTTCTCCTGCCTTGTGAATGGGCTCACGACTTTTGGTCATTCTATCCTTATGATCTTCTTCAAAGATCCTGCAGCGATTCACCAATACAGAAAATTCACGGATTTCCTGCATTCGTATAGCTTCCTTAATTTCTGGCCGCAATCCATTTACAAACTTTGCACACCGATCTCTTTCATTAGTAGCATCATTATAATGAGAATGAAAACGAGATAGCTCTTCAAACCTGGATGCGTACTCTCCAACGGTCATATTTCCTTGGGTCAGCGACAGGAATTCGAATTGTCTTTTCTCTTTAACATCAGCTGGAAAGTATTTCTCCAGAAACATATCCTTGAAATAATCCCAAGTGATCTCCACGTCGTTGACTTCGAATTGTCTACGTATGCTATCCCACCAATGTTCGGCATCCTCAGATAAAGCATAAGTAGCGAAGACTACCTTATCAGCTTCACTACATTGCAATGCTCGAAAGATCTTCTCTATCTCTCGAATCCAGATTTGTGCTCTATCAGGGTTATATCCTCCCTTGAAACGAGGTGGATTGCGCTTTTCAAATAGGTCCAGCCTTCTCAAGGCATCGTTACCTTGACCTTCACGTGCTCCCATTGCATTGATTAAGCGTTCTACAACTCCAGCAAGATCGTTTCCAGCCATTAGTTTCCTGTTTCACAGTAACTGAGATTTGTCACATCAATCACAGTTACTACCAAGTCAGATATTCTATTCTCTATCACCTATACAGAGTTTACAGACAAAGCAAGATAGACCTTTTCCCCATGCCTATTGGATTAACTGCTCTGATACCACTTTATAACACCCTCTGTTACACCTTAATAAATTCTAGAAAAATTCATAATAATTTTTTTTTAAAGATATGATTGTTAAAAAGAAACTATCAGAATAAATTATATACATTATTTCTGAAATACCTCACAAATATTATTAAAACTTTATAAAGTATTTGTACATTCATCCGAAGAAAATAAACATTAAACATTATAAGAAAGAGAGGAAACTCCATGGCCCAGAAGCAGTTACTTATTAACATTATTTATTCATTGGACCACGGTATTCATACCGAGCTCCCTTTTTAGAACGTGCTATATCTACTGCCGAAATTCTTCGACCCTTCCCTCTGAACCATCAATTTAGAATATATGAAACAAAGACACGGAGAAAGGAGTGAGAAACAGAATATAATATTTCTGAATAAGACATAAGCAACAAAGGGTTTTCACAAACCAATACATAATATCAATCACAATCACATACACAATCAATTATGAATGCATGAATGTTATGCAATATCTTTATCATAACTTACCTATATATGTGGGCCCTTAAATTTTAATTTGCATTGGGCCAACCAGGAGTTTACACTGTTTCATAAGTCCGGATAATAATAATATGAACAGCTCAACTGGCATGGAAACACTTAGAGACTAGTCAGATTGAGAAAGTTTTTATTGTGAAAGTACCCGACACTAGGGAGCTACCCCAGGTCCCCTGAAGCACCCTTTCACACCCTCTCATCCCAAGGCTCGTAATTAAGCCTCCTCTAATGTATCCTCGGTTTCTATAATCTGTCCCCAGACAATATCATTTCATTTAACTTTAATGATTCATGATGCATGAACTACTCGCATATTGAGTTGGTTAAGGCTTTTAGAAACTCAATTATTAAATACCTTAAAGGTTTACAATATCATTTCAATAAACTGTACATTTTTTCAATTTCCTGAATTTCTGTCCCACAGAAATAAATTTGGTACAGTTTTCGAATCTCACTGAAAATTGAGTTTCTAAGCCTTAAATGTCTAAAAACTTTCTCATATAAAACTTTACATAATCTTTCTCAAATTAAATCTTAACAAAATCAAATTTAGAAATCTCAATTATTTTCAAATATCTTTAGTTATTAAGTTGAAAAAATAAAATAATTTTCTTTTGAAAATTTTATTTTATTAAAAGAGACTAATCTTTAAGTTATTAACCAAAAATACTTAAAGTTACAAAATTTTTCTTTATCTCAAGATTTAATTATTTCAATTTGTTATAATTTAATTTTCATAAAATGTTTTCTTTCTAAAATAAATAATATATTTTTTTATTCTAAATATTGAAAATAAAAATAATTTCTAAGAAGAAATAAAAGATAATAAAATTTAAAGAGTAAGGTAAGAAATTCTTACTGAATTTTAGCTTTCCGTCATACTCGCTATATGCTCAAACTCCACATTACAATATCATCAATCAAAATCAAGCAATATCAATCATAACTAAATATCATCAATCAAATCAATTAAATATCATTAATACATATCATAATACAAAATTTAATGATTATTAATATAGTCAATTTTAGTCCTTTTGGTCAATTCATCGCATATGTATATGTAACTCCATATAATCCAGTCCTTGCATAGGTATAGTTCAGTCCATATGGGTCATAATGGTCCAAGTCCTTGCATAGGTATAGTCTAGTCCATATAGGTCATAATGGTCCAAGTCCTTGCATAGGTATGTTAGAGTTAGTTAAACCGAATATTTAATTTAAAATTTATTAAAAATTTTAAGTTAAAAAGTTAATATTTTAAAATAATAATATTATCAGATTTAAAAGGAGTAGGGGACTCCTCCCATTATTCTTATGTCTTTTCATATTATACTCTTATCTCACTCCCCTTACCTTGAATTGTTACCCAAAATGGATTTGCTTTGCGCCTCCGATTTCTAGAAATATTAATACCAATCTTATTTCAGTATAAGCATAAGACGAAGATTAAGATTACTACTTAAAACAGAAATGGTAAATTTTGAATAGTGAATAGTGAATAGTAACAGTAAATAGTAAAACGTGAATAGTAACGGTAAATAGTAAATCGTGAATAGTAATAGTAAATAGTAACAGTAAATAGTAATTTACTATTTGAATAGTAATTTACTATTGAAATAGTAATTTACTGTTGAAATAGTATTTTACTATGCAGAATAGTAACTTAAAATAATATTATTTCTAGTATAATAACAGATTTCTAAAAACGATGTGAAAATAACCCAAAAAATATAAAAGAGAAGTATTCTTACCTTAGGATTTTGGCAGAACCTTCTTTCCAAAAACTTTTCTTCTCTCTCTCACTTCCACCACTATCTCACTAGCACTACTATATTAAGAAAACTTAATCTGAAATTGTGAATTCTAAAGAAGAAATCTTTCGGTATTTATAGGAAAAAAATTTACTATGCATTCCATTATTTTAATATAAAAGTACTATGCATTTTTGAATTTTTTATTCCTGGTTACTGTGCATTTTTTGAAAATTTCATACATGCACAGTGTTTTGCATAGTAATTGTCGGCAAAATTATTAAGTCAAATAGTAACCCTTCACTCGGTATATTTTAAATATTCAAAATGAGTCCTTTTTGAAATTTAGCGATATTATATCAGTCCTCACTAATTTTATAATAAGTAATATAAAGCTGAAAATTTAAAAATCTAAAATTTTCTGTTAATAAAAATTTATTGATACGTTTCCAATTTTTTAACGATTGGAAAAAATCAAGATTTTTCTCAAACCGATAATTTTTAGATAAGTCTACTTGAAACGGATTTTAGAAAATTTTCTTATAATTTCAATTCACTTTCTTGTAAATATTTTTAATTTAAGTCACTTATATGAATTTAAAATTATTTAAAAAATATTATTTTATTAAAAAAATTCCAAAATTCCAAAAAATTTCAAAAAATCATAAATAATACGTAGATTAAAAAGTTCTAAAGAACTATAATTTAATTCCTTCAAAATTTCAATATAAAAATAAAAATAGGGGTGTTACAACCTGCTTGTCAAACCTGACTTCACATTGCCACAAAACACCAATTGCCACAGCATTAAATATTTCACTTTCAATCGGAATATACCACACACACGATCAGAAACTGATCGGTGTCCATACATATACATGCATTCTTCCACATTCATATACAATTCATTTGGCATCGTCACAATTATCACAACATCAAATATTCCTCTAGTCACATACACACGATCAGAAACTGATTGGTGCTCACACACATGCATACTCATTCATTCTCAAATTTCATTCAGCAAAGTCACACACACATACACGATCCTAAACCGATCGGTGTGTACATTCATACGTACATTCATATACATATTCACACAATTTCACTCAGCACCATCTCTTACCCGGTTTAATCTTTCCAACGACTCGGACAGTGTCCAATTCTAATTAATTATAACCCGAACACCCCCTTACCTGGGATAAAGCTTCCAGAAGATCCTCGAGCTCTCCACTCCGATCGGTTGCTCTCCGATCGCTTCTTCTCAATTGTGACTCTGCTTCCAGTCGTCCACCACAGCACTCTGCTTGGAGGAACTCCGAGCCATTCACCTTCTCGAACAGCTCTGCCCCCATGACACTCCACGCTCTGCATGCAAGACGGCGGAGGATTCCAAGCCTCCAAGACACAACGCTGTTCTCTCCCTTGAGCAGCTCCGTCTCACCATCAATGGGATATTTCTACAACTCTGAGGCACTTTAATGGTGCACACTTCCACTCGAGATTCCAACATCCTTCGAGTGGAAGAAGAAGGCGGAGTAGAAGAAGCTTGGGTTAATCTCAAACAGCGCCTCTGCATGCACGAAGAGAAGTGGCTCACTCTCTTCCACAGTCCGACCCTCACCAGCAGTGGAGGACTTCAAGCCTCCAAGACACCACAACCGTGGCTGATGAAGAGAAGAAGACTGGTTGCATGCACGAAGGGAAGAAATGCTCAATTCCCCCTTACCTCTGTTCCACGCCTCAACTGTTCCTAGGTTCACCGTTCCACCACCGATCCAGTAGCAGCCTTCTTACGCGCTTCACCACCTTGAAACCACAACCACACTACCTAATTATCTCAAGGTTTGGCGCAAAAAGAGACTTCCCTTCAAAGCTTTCGGCCCTCAACAATGGAGGAAGGAGAAGAAGGAAGGAAACAGCTGAAGGAGAAGAAGATTCTCGAGAGAAGATGAATAAATGAAGAAAGAGAAAGAAATCTTTCTTTAATTCCCATGGCAACCGGTCACCTGCACAATCGGTCATTTCTCCATTTCAATATAATACCTTTAATGATTTTAATTAAACTCCTCTTCTCCTAATCACCCTTTCATAATAAACCAATAATTCTTAAAAATATCCAATAAATTCCTAAAAACAATTTTTAATATTTTCCACTTCACAAAAAAAAATTTTCTATAAATATCCGGGATGTTACATTTAATGATAACTAAATGTAAAAATACGGGAAAAGAATATAAATATTAGCAAATAATAATCAAAGAAAGAAAAAGTATATTAAGACATAAGTTTTATTATCAATAATGATATAATTTTCAAGCTTTTTTAGTACCATAACATTCTAGCCCGTGTTTCTTTTCCATAAACTTCTGTTAAATGATTTGTTATTTTTAAATTATCACATTTATTTTCTAAACGTTTGCCTCTATCTCTTTTCTACTAATTTAAAAAGTCCCATTTTTTTTGGGTAAAAAATAGTTAATTTAAGCTTCCAATTCCAACCATGTTGGGATGCCCAGGGTTAACTTTTAAATGCTTTTCATTATTGATTGATTATTGATAATGACAGGTAAAAATAATACTAAAAAAGAGATGACAAGAAAATGTATCAAATATAAAAATGCAAATAATAATTTTTATGACATCAAAAGATTCCAAAATAAATACAATATTAACGCAAAAATGACAGTTGCTATATTGCATGTACAAAATGATGTTGCATCTAAATTTACTTATATATCCTAATCCTAGAAAGCATATTACCTGGTAACCAAATTTTTTGATTTATTCATGGCTTCCATATATCCATCTCACATGCAATTTCCAGTACCAGATTTTCAATAACATGTTTCTCCACCTCTATTGCAATATCTTGTGCATCAACCTGGATACTTAACCATGATCCACTTCTTGCAAAGTCTTTTTCAACAAGCTCATCTAAAGTTAATAGTGATGGATGAGTGTGAAAGTGCATGTTAACAAGTTCAGTAATCTTTTCAACCATACGTTTCTTTGCAACATATGCTTTTAAGTTTAGATTATTTGTTGAAATATGAGGAGGTGGGAAACCACAGTTCTGGTAAACCTCCATGAAAGTTTCCATGACACAATCAAGCAAGTTTGTACCACTGCCACTAGAAAGTTGACCAGTTAGTTCCTTCAGTTCATCAAAAGTGGATGGATTCAGCAATTGGTCAAATGATCTCTTCATAGTAAGTTCATCCCATTTCAAGCTGAAAACTTGCAGAATTTTTATTACATTGTCTAAGATGTCCTTGGAGAAAGTTAAATTGTTGATTGGATCAGAACAGAATCTTATAAGGTCCGCAAAATGGTTCTCTTCAAATTCATCATGCATTACTTGCGCTGGTGATTTATCTGTGGAAGTTCTTAACTGTCAACTTGGCCTGACAAAAAGAGCGAATAGGAAAACAAACTTGAAATCTACAGCTTTAGAACTGTACCTGGTTGAAAGATGGTGGTTGATGGGTTGGTAACAAGAGTAACATCATCCCTATTAAACTCCAGAACAACAGACACAGTACTGTGGTCTTGAGCTCCTTTACTCCAGTTTCCAGTATCTTCAATTGTGTGACAAAATGAAGGGCTTGGTGAAGGAGATAAAGTCTGGATTGCTGGATGTGAGTCCTAGTCAACTCCAAATTTCATTATTCACATCAAGGATAAAGAAAGAGGAAAAACATAGGAATATTTTTATGGATTTGGCTACTCTACAATGAAGGGTGTACCTTAGAGGGGTGTTTTTTGGTTATAAAATTAATGAGTGAGATTGTGATAGAATACATGTACACATATAATATACAATAAAGTGGTAAGAAACCACTACATTCATCTTACAATCAATAATTATAACTTTATATTTTACCATCTAAAGTGTCTATTTTAAAGTAGTGAAATCCATAATTGATAAATGTAAAGGGATAGGGCTTTGTATCACTGCAGAGTAAATGTCAAAAAACTATTTACCAGAAAAGACACACTTCCTTCGGTTGTATTATTTATGTTGATCTTCTGAATTGGACTGTCCTTATATCTGCCATCTGGTTCAGAAAATATACCATATATTCTCTCATGTATATTGTAACAAGTTTCTTAGACCATGCTAGAGAACTGATGAATTACATAGATGATATCTGAGAAATATCAATTAATGTCTACGTTCTGACTTCCAAGAAGGTTGAAAAACTAATTGTATGTAGCATACCTTTAGAAATATCATAATGTGTATGTATATTGTCGCCTGAAAGACTATTTCTGATGCTAGTATCTTCACCAAAAAGCTGCAACTTATCTCTTTGTGCACTAACAATGGCCACAGGTGGATCCTTGTGAGGACTATTATAGTGGTTCATCTCTTCAGTGCTGGAACTTTCCTCGCAATATCTCCCTAGGCTTGGCAAGGACAAAATGTCAGGAAGAGGAATTGTTCTCCCTAGAGAGCTACTGCACTGTTTACATTCCTCGACGCCACAGTTTAATATCTGAGAAGGACCTTTCCTACCTTTAACATGCATGTTCAATATATTTTGCTCAGAAGGGCTCATTGAAGTATTATATGTGTCCCTACTGCCACTTTCACCAAAGGAAGCTGCATTAGTATGAACATTAATTGGTAAATTTTTTGCAGCAATTTCCATTTCTTTTACATTTTTACCATCTTTCATGCCCTGAGAACCGCAGGGAAATTTATATGGCACTCCATCATCTGTCCTCCACTGCTGGCCTTTTCTCTTTACTCTCATGACATGCCTCAACTTTGTCTTTATACGACCAAGGGGAAAATGTAAAGGCTTAATGTTTTGTGTGTTAGAACTAAAGCTACTTGGAGAATGAGGCCAAGGACAACCAAAGCTAGTGTCAGCAATTTTTTTTACATCAACTGTACCAGGCTTTAAAACTACTATTCTGTTTGGGGACCGATGCTCACAGCTTGTAATTGAATCATATCTATCAAAGGACCTTAAAGGCTTTACACATTGTGTAGTATTACTTTTCTGAGATTTATTCATTTTGGTCATCCTTTTTTGCCTCCCCTGATATGGTTCTTTCACATGAGAACTCGGTAACTCGTGAATCTGTTTTACTAGCAGAGAGTTTGGATCTTGCAGAAGTTTTATGAAAAGTTCCTTGTTTGAATATAAAATCTGTAAAGCATCCATGAATTGGTTGGGCTGACAACCTGTCCCATCTTTGCCTTGATAATATTTATTGATAAATCTCTGATCAACAATCATCTTTGTTGCTTCATTTCCCCAATCTGCTGCATGATCATTCTCCACACAGCTGGTATTTTTACAACTAGAATATTTTCTTCTGGAACATGCCTGTAGTCAGAGTTCTTACATCAGTGAGTGCTACTGCTACCACTAAGTTATCCATTGTAATAAGGTCTTTTAAGTTTTAAAGAGCTATGTTACAAAAGAAAATAATGGTTTAATGGTAAGCCTCAACGCACACGGCACAAGAAAATGTCAAGACAAAACATGTTGGCTTGTGTCAAGAAAGATGCTTCCCTCTCCGTACATAAAAGAGATGGTTGTCAAAGTGGCAAACTACCTTGACCATAAAATCAAAATAAGATGAACACTTCACAAGTAATGACAGATGTAGAACATACTACTATATTTAACTAGTGAGTGGCTTATGAGCAGCTTAGTCATTCAAGCAAGTGAGGAACCAGAGATGATATATGTACTGGTTTCAGGAAGTAGAGGGGTCCTGTTACAATATCAACCAAAGAAATGGAATTATATTTGATCAGAACTTACACGAATGTGTTGGTACTTTTCATCAACTGTGCTAAGTACATCTAAGCTGCTTCTTGAGTTTCCAAATCCTGCAGCTTGGGAAAAGAAATTCAGCAGTTTCAAATTTTAGAGCGGCTAAAAACTGAACACATACAATTTCCTAACCTACAGGATATAAAAATTTGTTTTCATAAGAAAAATAACAGCTTGAAGTAACAAAAAATAGTTAATGGAGTACTAGCTTTCTTCATTTAAAACAATTTTAGACTTTGAGCAAACTCGGTTATGGATGATGTAATGAAAATTCTGATACCCAGTTTTTCTTAACTTAAAACACACACAAAAGAACTCATACCAGTAGCTTGTGCGTTGACATGCCTCCTACTTGGAACCGGAGTTCTTCTGTCAGAATGAGCTTCACGAAAACTGAAGATTCTAAACATTCGCCACGTGCAACCTGTCTCGCATGTTTGGTTCACCAGAGGGGGAGATCTTCTCGCCATGATTAAGAGGAAGAAAGCTGTTATCTGTGATCTTTTAGTTAACTAAGCAGTTAATGATAGGGAACTCGGAAGAGTCTTTGAAAGACGGCAAGCAGAAAGATAATGTACCCACACAATAATTATATTCAGAATCCTAAGTACTAATTCATACTCATTTTCAAACCCAACCCACATAAAAAAGTTCTACTATTGACCATTTAAAGGGAAAAAAATAGATGAAAAGAGTAGAATTCACAATGGATTGATCATAGTTTGTAAAGTTTCAGATTGAGAAATGTGAAAGTAAAAAGAGACACATGAAAACCGGGAATATATGTGTGTCTAATATTAATGTGATTAGGATATATAATAATATGCGACAATGACAGGAAAATTGTAAAATATACAGTGGTTGAGGGAAGCTTTCGGGTGAAGGAAGTTGCTGTCTCTACTGTCATGCACATCCAGTTGATATTCAGTGAGAGAAATATATTTATTAAAATAGAAAAATTTAATTGTCTGTAATTTAGTCAAAACTTTGTTTAACTAAAACGAATCTTTTTTTTTATTAATCAAATCTCAACTTGGTTTACAAACCAATATTATGTTTGGTCTACAGTTGATGACATAGAGTTGAAATAAAAAATTTAAACATTTTTAAATTAATATTTGGTTTGTAATTGGGGAGACGGAATTAAAAAAATAAAAAATTTAAAAATTAATATTGATAGGAGATGTATAATGAATTTTTCATTCTTCCGTTACTTTCAAAGTAACACGGCACCAACATCACCCAATGACCCCGCAATTACGGATGCAAACGCTGTCGTTTATGAGAAATCTTCCATCATGCTAATGGAAGGTTGTCTAGCGAGCCTTTTTGCTGGACATGACGTGTTTCTATCATTGTGGTTGCGCAGGGAACACCATATTTGCCTATCAATTTCAACCACTTTCACTACTCTTTTTCCCAATCGAATATATATCATACAAAAATTACATTATTACTATTTGTCGTGTAAGTGTAAATCAATTAATAACCTTATCGAGTTTGATATAAAAAACTTGAGTAAAACATCAAAGTCGTTTTAGCGTATGTGTAATTAATTAAGTGAGACAATACTATTCCGTTCTCATAGTATTCCACATTGTGGCTATCGTCACTAGTCACTACACATCTAACAACTGCTTTATTTTTTGCCACGTTTAATCAATTCCACCAATTCTCTTTCAATATTAATTGACATGAATACGAATCAACATACAAAGCTATGGTTGGTAATTGGTCAAGAGTGCATATCATTTTCGATACCAAATACACATTCATTATACTACAACTTTTCCAAGTGTTACTTTGCATAAGTTGAGGGCTATTTCTACGTTCACCTATTTTTTTTCCCTACACCCTTTCCTCTCCTATTTTCCTCGCCAAAATAACATTTCCCCCCTCTTTTGTAAATGTAAAAGAGTAAATAACTTCTTCCTATTTTAAAAATTCACATGGTCCCTCGTATATAATTTTTATTTATTTGACTTTAACTTCATTGCAAACTATTAACTTTTACATATTACGTCACGGATGTTTAGTACACATTTGAGTTCATGGAGTTTAAAAAACTGAGGTTTTGTAAATGTAGTTTAGAAAACTTGGATTTTGTAAACGAAGTTTTATTTGGTTGACAGTTGAGTTAAAATGAGTTAAGTTGTAGTGATTTTGTTTAGTTTGTAGTAGAATTGGGTTTAGAAAATGGTAATTGAGGGTAAAATTACTAAAAAGGGTATGAACTTAAATATATATAATTTGTGTGTATATTTGTTTATGTTAATATTAAATGTACAATATTAAACCAAAAAGGATATTAAACTTAATAATACATATTTAATAAATGAATTAATATATTAAACACTAATTAATCTAAATTTTTTTATATATAATAAAACTAATTAATTAATGTGATTAATTTTATATATTATGAAATAAGAATATAATTTATTGTTTTTATTATAGTAAAACTAATAAATTACAACCTTTTATTATTTTTTATATATTAAAGGTTATAAGGTACATTAATTAATTATTTAAAAATTAAATGTAATAAATTGGTTTTATTATTTTCTCTATATTAGAAACCCCCAACATATATTGAAATTAACAAAGTTACAATACAATAATAAACATTACTGATTATAGAATTATTCATAAACAAGTTGGTCCCTAATTGAATCACAAATTGGATTCATGGCCGGTGATGAGGTTGTGTCAACTTCATCATTCGGTACAAAGTGAGAATGATTTTGTTGGCTTATATAGCTATCTTTATTTATGTTGTCAAAATCAATATCCAGTAGACTGCATCTTCGAATGAAGTTGTGTATCGTCATCGTAGCACATACTAGTTTAACTTGAGTCTCATAGCTGAACTTTGGCATAAACCTAAGAATTGCAAACCTACTCTTCCACACACCGAAACTTCTCTCAATCGTGCACCTTAAGCTGGAGTAAAAATAATTAAAAACCTCATTGTGATTTCGAAAATCACGTGCACGCCTAAAATCTGGATGATGATATCTTTCATTTCTGTATGGACCCAAGTATCCCATTGGCATTGGATATCCGCTTTCGACCATATAGTATTTACCTAATAGAGAAATAAATGAAACATTTTAGCATAATGCCCTAAAAACCTTAGCATGCATACAACAAACAATATGCATTGACATGTATAAGTGAAATAATGTGAATTCTAACCTAAGATAGGGTGTGGAACATTATAAGTTGGGTTTGTAACTGCGTCCTTAAATACACGTGTATCGTGTGACATCCCGGCACTGTTGAGGGCGGGGAGTGATCGTCGGTGCATAGGTACGGACAAGGAACGACTCCTGGCAGGCTTCCAGTGGGAGGGACACATGAACGAACCGAATACATACCAGAATGAGAGGCATCCAAAGATTGTATAGGTATGGGACTATACAGTCGAGGAATGAATTCATACTACCTATACCAACAAATGCATTAGCCTTTTCGGTGGCCTATCACTTAAGGACTCTAAAGTTAAGCGTGCTTAACTTGGAGTAATTCTGGGATGCATGACCTTCTGGGAAGTTCTCGGGAAGTGTGTGAGTGAGGACAAAAAACACACTGGAAAGTTCTCGTGTTGGTCTGTGGGGAGAGTCGTTCATTCCTGAAAAGCGGCCAGGGTGTTACACATCATGGGTAGATCCTTCCCAACCTAACAAAACAAATGTGAAACACATGTCCCAATCACAGATGACCATGGCATTTTGTGAGGTAAAACCTTTTCTACCGATGAACCTGATATTATCAGTTGACGACACTACACATGGGACATGCGTTCCGCCAATTGCTCCAATACAATCTTTGAAATATGGCTAATATTTCTTATCTTCGTGAATTTTTTGGGGCACGTATTGGAAGGTTGGATCCAATGGCTTTAAAATATAATATTTTAAAACCTTACACATTACATCATTAAACATGCAAAACCTTACACATTACATCATTAAACAACATACAAAACTCAAAACAATACAAATTATATTTTAAAAAAACCAAAATAAAAAACTCTCAAAAATTTTATGGTGCACCAGCCAATAGAACCACACCCATGCACCACATTACAAGCACCATCCATCATCACCGTCGGCATCATCACTATCCATCCAAGCCACCATCACCACCACCCACATCCAACAGCCACCACCACCTGCAACATAACCCACCACCACCCCAACCCATCCCCCAACCCGACCCCGAGCCCATGCCCAACCCAACAGAACCCCAAACAACCCAACCCCAAACCCGACGTCCCCAATTCACCACCCACCCTACCATCTAACCACCACCATCACCTGCAACATAACCTACTACCACCCTAACCCACATAACCCATCCCCCAACCCGACCCCATGCCCAACCTAAACCCGACCCATCCCCAACCTAACAGAACCCCAAACCTGACGTCCCCAACCACCACCACCTACAACCCCCCTTCCCTTCCCGAACCCCAAAACCCAACAAACCCCCTTCCCGAAATAGAACCCCAAAACCCACAACCAAACCCACCCCCAACAGAACCCATAACCAAACCCAAGTCCTGATCCCACCCACATATAGAGAAAACCAGACAACCAGAGACTAGAGAAATAGAAAAGATAAACAGGATAGAGGGTTTTTACCTCAAGAAGCCGGTTGTGGGTTGCTGAAGCTTAAATCGGTCGCCGAAGAAAGAAGGTCGTCGGTGACTTCTTCGTGCATTGTGCCTTCATATATGAGGAAGAGAATATTGGGGCTCACAGGTTTCAGTGCTTTATGGCTGTTGGGAGGAGTAAGAACGACTTTCCACCCAACGAGGTTGAGTGGAGGCGGCTCGGGGACGCTTCTCTTCAATGCGGGTTCTGGCCAACGGAACAACGTTCACAGTGATAGAACGGAACAATGGACACAAGCCGAACGATGGGCCGTTGGAGACGACGGAGAGACGACCGTTAAAGTCGCCGGAACGGAGGGGAACAGAGGTTCAACTATCGAACCAAACAAGCCTGTTATATCATTTAATATGTAAGAGATCTATCACACATTTTCCCTTCAACCCGTAATCCCCACCACCTCTATCACTTTTTCCTTACCCACTCACACCTATCACCCCACCTACCCTAGATGACCACAGAGGTTTTAATTTTAATTATTTTATTTTTGGAAAGATGGTTTCTTACAAATTAGTTTTTTCTTATTGAGATAATGTGTAACAAATTGTGAAATTTTAGTTGAGTTATGGTTTTATATGGCATTCTTAACTCTAACATGTGCTTCTAAAGGCTTTATCTCACTACTTCAGGTCAAGTTGCTCTTGTTAGATTTAAGTCATTTTAACTACCTTTTCATTAAAGGTGGGTATGAAAACTTTTGCTGCCATTTAATACTTTCTCATATTATTTTTCCTCATAATGGTTTGTCTGTTATACATGTAGATTCATAATATACATGGTTTGGAAACAAAGAATCTATTAAACTTTTCAAGTTCAACTAGTGGATGACTTAAAAGGTTTTCAAATAGATTTAAGAACAACAAAAAGAGGATTAGACCATGCGAAAGTTGTAGGCCAAGACTAATGGATAGACGGTTAATCCAAGACCCTATTAAAGAGTTGAGAGATATTGGAGGGTGGCAGTGGTAGTGGTGGTTTGAAGGAATTTTAAGATGAGGTGCGTAGTCACTCTGAGGAACTACATAAATTGATGGATCTTCTGGAGCTTCGAGATAGTGAACAACAAGCTCATACACAAGTTCAAACAGAATCCCAAGCTTGTATAGATCAATTCTCGAAGGCGTTAGATCTTCTGATCCAATCTCAGCCACAATCTCAGTTCCATGGTGGATCACTACCAAACAATTCCTCCTATAGGGCGATTCGGTTGCAGACCGCGTTTCATGTTAAGGATGTGTCCTTGGGTTTCCTTATTTTGATGGTCAATCTTTGGTGTTGGAGTGGATTTTTAAAGTGGATAAATTCTTCAATTATCACCATACACCAGATGCTGACAGGGTTGACATTGCTGCCATACATTTTGAGAAGGATGTGGTGCCCTGGTTTCAAATGCTCCAACGACTATCTACCATTCAATCCTGGATTGAGCTCACACAAGCTCTGGAATCACAATTTGGCCCGTCTCATTTTGATTGTCTAATGGCAGAGCTGTTTAAACTTCAACAAACAAGTAAAATATCTGAATATTATTTAAATTTTATGTCTGTAGCAATTCAGTCTTTTGGGTTACAAGATGATGCTCTATTGAATTATTGTTTGAAGATAGGTATATTTTGGTGGCTAAATCCACCCTTACACCTATTCGTCCTTATGCACTTATTGCTTCTTCATCCATTATTGCTCCCTTGCTTCAGTCTAAAGTTGTTACCAAATTCACACTTCCATCACTGCTACCGACTCCTTCGGTTCCACCTTTGAAGGATGCAAATGTTCAAAAATAAGTCCAGTAGAGATGCAAATTCATTGAGAGAAAGATCTATGTTATTTCTATGATGATAAATTCACTTACAATCATAAGTGTCCTAATAGACACTATATATTTCTACATTTGGATGAAACTTTAATTGATCCAACTACTAATCTACCTGCTAATATTGATCACTCGAAGGCTAATGTGGAACCGGTTCTTAATGATCACCACTTATCACTCAATGCGTTGAAAGGTGGCCATGGTGTGGGTACCATTTGATTTTTGGCTTATGTGGATAAGTTACCTGTGACTGTGTTGATTGATAGTGGTAGTTTCGATAATTTTTTACAACCTCGTATTGCTAAATTCCTTAAACTTCTGGTGGAACCAGCTCCCACGTTTAAGGTGATGGTAGGCAATGGAAATTACATGGCAGCGGAGGGTTTGGTGTAAAATTCAGTTATTCAGGCTCAGGGTAACCTATTCCAACTGCCTGTGTATTTTCTGCTCATTTCAAGAGCTGATCTGATTTTGGGTGTGCATTGGTTGAAGACTCTTGGGCCTCATGTGGCGGATTATGCATCTTTAAACTTGAAATTTCTACACAATAGTACGTTTGTTACACTGCAAGGAGATGTTGATCAAGTTCCAGTGCAAGCTCACTTACATCACATTAGACGTATGGTTACTACTCACTCCATTATCGAAGTTTATAGTATACAAATGGTGGATTCCAATCTTTAGCAGCTCCCATTACTCAACTTACCACAAGATATGCCACTTGAGTTAGTTGTGTTACTACGTATGTATGCTTCTATTTTGCTACTCCCACTTCTTTACCTCCTCCTCAGGATCACTCTATTCCTTTGATGGTAGGCTCAGCTCCAGCCAAAGTAAAGCCCTATCGTTACCCACATAGTCAAAAGGAAGAAATTGAGAGGTTAGTGGCAGTTATATTGCATGAAGGGATTATCCAACCAAGCAAGAGTTCTTTTTCATCCCTGATTCTCCTTATGAAGAAGAAGGATGACTTTTGGTAGGTTTGCACTAATTATCGAGCTCTTAATGCTATAACTATCAAGGATAGTTTTCCCATACCAACCGTGGATGAATTAATCGATGAATTGTTTGGTGCTTCCTTTTGTCTAAATTGGATTTGAGATCTAGGTATCATCAAGTCTTGTTGACATTGGAAGACCATTACAAAACAATGTTTTGCATGTATCATGGACACTTTGAGTGGCTTGTCATGCCCTTTGGCTTGACTAATGCTCTAGCCACATTTCAAAGTTTATTGAATGATATCTTTAAAGACGTTTTGAGGAAGTTTGTTCTTGTTTTTTTTTTGACAACATCCTCATATACAGTTCTTCATAATGGACTGAGCATCTTTCTAATTTAGAGGTGATTTTGCAGATCCTTCACCAACATCAATTGTATGTAAGGTTTTCTAAGTGTTCCTTCGGGGTGAAAGAAATTGAATACGTTGGTCATACTCTTTCAGGCTTGGGTGTGACTATGGATGAAACAAAGCTGGATGTTGTTAAAGTTTGGCCTCAACCAACTACTTTGAAACAATTACGTGGATTTTTTGGGTTAATTCGGTATTATTGATGATTTGTGAAGGGATATACCCAACTAGCAGCCTATTTGATAGATTTATTGAAGAAGGATTCATTTAAGTGGACTGAAGCAGCAACTCACGCCTTTTCCAAGTTGAAGAAAGCCTTTATGTCAACCCTTATGTTGGCTATTCCCAATTTCTCCGAACCATTTGTTTTGGAGACTGACACATCAGGATCTAGTGTGGGTGTGATGTTGAGTCAAGGCAATCACCCCATTGTGTATTTCTCCAAGAAGTTGTCTACGAGAATGCAGAAGTAGTCTACCTATACTCATGAATTTTATGCTATTACGGAGGCATTGGCTAAGTTTTGACGTTACTTACTTGGTCATAAATTTGTGTTTAAAATTGATCAAAAGGGCCTCAAAGAACTACTAGAACAACGACTACAAACACCGAAACAACAACAATGGTTACCCAAGTTTTTGGGTTTTGATTTCATAATACAATACAAACCAGGCAAGGAAAATATTCCTATTGATGCTTTGTCTTGGAGCTTTATGGTGGCATGGTCTGTGGTAGGGAAAACTTTAAAAAAAAGAAAACCCTTAACCAAAGGAAATAACAGAGTTGGTTATAGAGAGAGAAAATATCACAGGAGGGGATTCTGAAAATTTAACTTCTTGCCCCCTAGGCATTCTAGAAAATTGAAATAAGTAACAGTAATATGGGCCAAAACATTATGGGCCAGAATTATAAAATCTAGACTTAAGTTGCATAGTCCTTCATCCACTGAGGGGTTTTTCTTTCTCTATTGGGCCTTCTGGGCCTAACAATACATTGCCCGTCGAAATTAACCTTGTCCTCAAGGTTTTTGTCCAAGGATGATTCTGGAATTGAAGGGATTTGAACTGCCGTGTGGGTCCACACGGTTTCAGAAACATCTGCTGAGGCACGTGGGTTACATAGGGAGAAGTGTGGGTTAGGTTCAGAAGTGTTGGAAAGAGTTAAAGTAGGAGTGGGATTCGAGGGAGAATCAGAAAGGCCTTGGGTTTGGGGTTTGGGAGAGACGAGCGAACTTGAAAGGGTTGGGGGGTTTTGAACAGAAGCAGTAGAGAGCTTCAGAGGGGATGTAGGGTCGGCTCTTGGGGAAACAAAAGAGATCAGGGGGCTCGGGTTTTGGGTGTAGGCTTCGGTGGGGGGAAGAGCATCATCCTCAGGCAGATCAATAGTTGGCAGGGGAAGGGATCTTTGGTGCGGGTCACCGTGACAAGGGCGCAATAAAGAAACATGGAACACGTTGTGGATACGGGAGGACGCCAGAAGGTCAAGCTCGTAGGCGACAGAGCCCACGCGTTTTTTCACTCGAAAGGGCCCATAGAAGCGTTTTGCAAGCTTCTGAGAGGAGCGTCGGGTAACTGAGTGCTGACGGTAAGGTCGCAGTCGCAAAAAGACCCAATCTTCAGGTTGAAAGGTAAGGTCTTGACGTTTCTTGTTTGCCTGTGCCACCATGCGTTGTCTGGTTTGTAACAGATTCTGTTTGAGCCTTAACAAAATTTTTTGCCTCTGTTGCAAGGAGGATTCTAGGGTGCTCAGAGAGGTACTACCAGGAATGAAGTCTGGTATAGCTGGAGGGGGACGACGGTATAATGCTTGGAAGGGAGTCATGCCAATGGAAGAGTGAATGGTAGTGTTGTACCAGTACTCCGAGAGGTGCAGAAACCGAAACCAGGACCTTGGGTAATCACTAGAGAAATATCTGTAAGCTTCAAGCCCTCTATTTAACACTTCTGTTTGGCCGTCAGACTCAGGATGGTAAGCTGAGCTGAAGTTTAGTTTGGTGCCTTGTAGCTTGAAGAGGGAAGTCCAGAAGTTGCTGAGGAAAATCTTGTCACGATCTGAGACAATAGATCGTGGTAAACCATGGAGTCTGTGGATTTCTGACATAAATCTCTCAGCTAACATCTCAGCAGAGAAGGAAGAAGGCAAGGCTACAAAGTGGGTAAACTTTATGAGGCGATCGACAACCACCCAAATCACGGTATGGCCGTGTGAAGAAGGGAGTCCAGTAATAAAATCCATGCTTATGTCCTCCCACACCTGAGAAGGAATTGGTAAAGGTTGCAAAAGGCCATATTTTTTTGCAGGTATATATTTATTTTGTTGACATGTAAAGCAGGATTTAACCATGTTTTTGACATCCTGTCGCAGGGAGGGCCAGTAAAAAGATGCGGCCAGGCGGGCTGTAGTTGGTTTGACACCAGAATGTCCCGAGAGTGGTGAGGAATGATATTCTGTGAGTAACCGCAATCGCCAATCAGTATTTTCAGGTATGAAAATTTGATCACCATAGTACAATAAACCATGTTTAAAAAAATATCCAGAGGTTGCAGAAATCAATTGCATTAAGAGTTGAATGCCTGCAGGTGATTGGTAGTAAAGTTGGAGCTCGGAGATGATTGTGGGGATAGGGGATGAGATTGAATGATACAGAGGAGTGTCACTGGGACTGTTTTCAGGAGCAGGATCTGAAGTGCAACGTGACAAAGCGTCTGCTACTCTGTTTTCTTTACCCAGACGATAAAGAATTGTGTAAGTAAATCCCTGTAATTTTAAAGCCCACTTTTGTTGTTCTGGAGTGGTGATATTCTATGTCATGAGTTCTTTTAGGCTCTTCTGATCAGTAATAATTTGAAATTTATTACAAATTAAATACTGTCTCCATTTTTTTACAGCTTCAGTGATGGCCAACATCTCCCTAGAGTAGGCTGAGAGCTGTTGTTGGCGAGGGGAGAGCTTCTTGCTGAAAAAGGCCAAGGGAAAACCTTGTTGGGAGAGGACAGCGCCTAGAGCAACAGCAGATGCATCTGTCTCCACATCAAAAGGGATAGAGAAATTAGGGAGTTTTAGAGTAGGAAGTTGACACATCTTTTCTTTTAATGTTGTAAAGGCCAGAGTTGCCTCAGAGGACCATTGAAATTTATTGGATTTGAGTAGCTCGGTGAGAGGAGCGGCGAGAGCGGCGTAGTGGCGAACAAAACGCCTGTAGAATCTGGTGAGACCTAAAAATCCCCTGAGTACCGTGAGAGAGCGTGGTTCGGGCCAATCTACCATTGCTTGAATCTTAGTAGGATCAGGTTGAACTCCATGAATGCTGATAACATGACCTAAATAATCCACTTTAGGAGTAGCAAAGACACACTTGGAAAATTTAGCAAAGTAAGAATTATGTGAAAGTAACTGCAAAACCAGTCTCAAATGTGTGACATGATCATTTAGGGTAGTGCTAAAGATAAGAATATCATCAAAAAACACCAACACAAACTGGCGTAAATAGGGACGTAATAAATGATTCATAGCTTCCTGAAAAGAGGAAGGGGCATTAGTAAGACCAAATGGCATAACTAAAAATTCATAGTGTCCATCAAAAGTGCGAAAGGCAGTTTTATGTGTATCTTCAGGTGCTACACGAATTTGGTTAAAACCAGAGCGCAGGTCAATCTTAGTAAAAATTGAGGCACCACCTAATTCATCAAAAAGTTCATCAATAGTGGGAATGGGAAACTTATCTTTGATAGTCACAGCATTTAGGGCACGGTAATCCACACAGAGTCGCCAAGAACCGTCTTTTTTTCGTACCAGTAAAACTGGAGACGAAAAGGGGCTTGTGCTAGGCTTAATCAACCCATCCTCAAGGAGTTTAGAGATTAGGGAAGTTAAGGCATCTTTTTGGGTGTGAGGATATCTATAAGGCTTGACAGTAACTGGGGGGGTGTTGGGAAGGAGTGGAATATGATGAACATGGTCACGAAATGGTGGCAGGCCTTGAGGCTTGGTAAAGATTTTGGAAAATTCGTTCAAAAGGTTAAGGATAGGTTGGGGTAGGTGTGAAGGAAATTTTGGGTTAAGGAATTCAGAGATAGGAGGTGGGGAATGGTTTTCTTGGGGTATGAGGGTAAGAATTTGAGCAATGGAGTGAGTGTGGGAGAGACGTAACAATTGGTTAAATGTAGCTGGTTGGGGAAGGGTTGAATCACCAGTAAGGGTAATAGGTTTTGAGTCAACTGAGAATGTCATGCAGGGAACAGAAAAATTTGAAGTGATAGGGCCTAAGGAGCTGAGCTAATCAATTCCTAAGACACAATCAGCTCCCTTAATAGGTAGTAAATAAAATAGAACATCGAAGGTGTGACCCTGAATAGCTAAGGGGGTGTTAGAGCAAAGGCCATTACAATGGATATAAGCTCCATTACCAACCATGACAGGGAATTGTGGGATGGGTGTAATGGGAAGGGATAGGAATTAAGCTAGTCTAGGTTGCAATACATTGTGAGAGCTACCTGTGTCCACCAGAATAGTGACCAAGTGTCCATTAATGTTACCTTGAAATCTGAGGGTTTTAGGTGAACCAGAACCAGTGAGGGCCAAGTGAGATAGTTGGAAATGGACGCTGGAAAGGTCAGGGGGGTCTGTATCAGAAAAATGGGAAGGACCCTCATCATTGGGAGTTGGGAAATCATCATCCAATAGCAACAAGAACAACTTAGGTTGGCATTTATGGCCAAAAGTATACTTAGAGTCACAATTATAGCATAACCCCTGGGCACGTCGTTCCTGCATCTGGGCTTGGGTGAGACGTTTAATGGGAAGAGGGTTTTTAGGGGTGGGTAGGAGGCCTGTAGAGTGGGAGGTAGGATTTTGTTGAGTGCTTCTAGGTAAGGATGGGGAGGAGGTAAAAAGGTTTTGTGGTTTGGGACGGGAAAATTGGTGTTGGGAGGGGGTATCTATATACTTGCTCTCAACCAGCTTAGCCAAGCTAATAGCATAGGAAATAGAATAGGGCTTCAGGATACTCAGTTCACATTGGATTTCAGGCTTTAACCCAGAAATGAAGCAGTTAAGAATGATTTCAGGAGTAAGGCCCACAATTTGATTGCAAATCTTTTCAAATACCTGCTGGTAAGCTGTAACTGTAGAGGTCTGTTTGAGCTTAAATAGAGCAGCCTGGTGATTTTCATAAGAGGAGGGGCCAAATCTAACTTCCAAGGCATGGACAAAGGCCTCCCAAGTGGAAAGTTGATGGTTGTTGTACATCCACTTGAACCAGCTAAGGGCATCGCCCTTCATATAAAAGGAAATAAGCTCTAAACGCTAGGGAGGAGGAACATGGTGAAGTGTGAAGAATTGATCGGCTTGGAAGAGCCAATCTAATGGGTCAGATCCATCAAATGGAAGAAGTTGAAGTTTGGGTGGGCGTATGGGAGAAGGAGGAGGCTGGTGAATTTGATCTGGATTTTGGGATGTGGTAAACAGGGGCTGTGTGAATAAGGGTTGAGGAATGGGGATTTGGGTAGTAGCACGGGAAGTGGAAGTGAAAGGTGGGTCGGTTTGGGAATGGGGGTTTGGAATAACCGTGCCATCTGGGCCAATATGGAAATGAGGAGAATGGGTGTAGGATGGGTTGGGTGGGGAAAGGGTAGCTAATCTGGTGAGGACAGTGGCTAGCACCCCAGAAACGGTTTCAAAGCGAGCATCTATGGAAGCCACAAACCTGTCATGCTGAGCATCATGAGAAGTTTGGAGGGACTGAATTTTCTCAGTAATAGAATGAAGAGTCTCTTCCAGGGAAGGTTTAGGAGGCATGGAGAAAGCAATGAAAGCACCAATTTGGTAGGGAAAACCTTAAAAAAAAGAAAACCCTTAACCAAAGGAAATAACAGAGTTGGTTATAGAGAGAGAAAATATCACAGGAGGGGATTCTGAAAATTTAACTTCTTGCCCCCCTAGGCATTCTAGAAAATTGAAATAAGTAACAGTAATATGGGCCAAAACATTATGGGCCAGAATTATAAAATCTAGACTTAAGTTGCATAGTCCTTCATCCACTGAGGGGTTTTTCTTTCTCTATTGGGCCTTCTGGGCCTAACAATCTGCACCTATTAATTAGTGGCATACGTATTTGGTAGCGTTGCTTCCATCGGATGCCACATTGAAGGACCTTTACGACAAATGTTTGGCTAACACTCTACCATATAAAGACTATGTCGTTAAAGATGGTTTCTTGTTTTGGAAAGGTCGTGTTATGTTACCATCAGATGAAGGTCTCATTAATCAAGTTTTACAGGAGTTTCATTCCTCGAAACTTGTTGGTCATGCGGGTATGTCAAAGACTATGACTCGTATTTCTTCCCAATTTTTTTGGCCCAAGATGCGACAATGTCTTAGAAAATTTGTTCGGGAATGTCAGATTTGTCAGCAGGCCAAGGTTAACCATATTTTACTAGTAGAGGATGCTCCAACCCTTGCCGATTCCTCAATATGTGTGGGATGACATCTCTATGGATTTCATCACAAGTTTACCTCTTTCGCATGGATTTTCTACTATCATGGTGGTGGTAGATAGACTATCCAAATTTGGTCATTTCATTCCATTGAAAGTTGCCTATACTAGTAGGATTGTTATTGATGCATTTGTTGTTATACCTAGGTCCATTGTTTCATATCGGGATAGGATTTTTATTAGTTCTTTTTGGCAACATTTGTTCAAAACTCAAGGGACTACGTTGGCTATGAGTTCCTCTTATCATCCATAATCCGATGGACAAACAGAGGTCTTGAACAAAACTTTGGAAATGCATCTTCACTATTTTGTGTTTGACAATCCCAAGAGTTGGCCTTCCATTAGTATAACTTCTCCCTTCATTAAAGCATTGGTATGTCACCATTCAAAACATTGTATGGTAAAGACCCCCTTTTTGTGCTGCGTTATGAAATTAATGTCATCGATCCTGTGTCAGCTCAGGATACTCTTAGACATCGTGATGCTCTTTTACAACAACTTAAGTTAAACTTGTTAAAGGTACAACAATATATGAAATCACAAGCAGATAAAGGACGAAAAGACTTGTATTTTGCAGCTGGGGACTTTGTGCTGATCAAACTTCAACCTTATAGGCAACATTCTGTTGCTTTAAGGAAGACGCAAAAATTAAGCATGCGTTATTTTGGACCTTTTGAGGTTATCCAGAGAATTAGGGAAGTTGCTTACAAGCTCAGGCTTCCAAATGCAGTCCGGATTCACCCCCGTCTTTCACATTTCTTTGCTCAAGAAATTCATTGGTAGTCCTTCTCGGTAGTATCTATCATTTCCCCTCACCACTACAGAGTTTGGTCCATTGGTTCAACCATTGCAGGTCCTAGATGGTTGTATCATCATGCGCAATTCAACACTAGTTCCTCAAGTATTAAATCAATGGAGTTCATTGGATTCTTCTGGCGCTACCTGGGAGGATGTTCAAGAGATTCAAGACACTTTTCCTGGGTTCAACCTTGGGGACAAAGTTGTAACGTGCACGACAAACGAAGCTGAGTTGGATGAGGAGGGAAAGTTAATTAGGCAACAAAGCCACGTGGAGCGTGAGCTGCAAGATGGAGACTGAAGGAAATGCATAAGGCAAAGGAAAAAAAATTGTTTATTGAAGGACTGGGTGTTGTGAGAGATTTATGCGAGTGGTATGATTTACCTTTGATCTCTCTCTGTTCTCTCTAATCCTTCCTGATTCCTATTCTATTTATTCTTTCCTAACAGGTTCTACAATTGTGGCAATCAAGGACAATTCCTATATTAGTTCTTGATCATTGTCTCTTTTTTTTTTTTTTCTATTTCCATACTAAGACAAGATTCCTAATTCATATCCTAGAGATATTATATTCTTCCACAATCAATATGTATTGTTAGAGACACTTATCCACAATTCTGGGCTGAACCCAAAGAAGACTTAAAAAGTGTAGTTGTTGGGCTGGAGTGCAGCCCAAATGAATTAATCTAAAGTTCTAAAACCCAAACCCCTAGATTTGGTTTCAGCAATGGCGTTATCATTTGTTTCTCTTCCACACTTGTTGTGTCTCACATCCAACTCCATAACCGTAAAATCCCAACACTTTCGCAAACCTTCAACTTCTTCTTCTATTCCCTTCTTTCGTTCCCTTTCTTATCCATTCAATCGACCTCTACGGGCCATTGGGCCCGATGGGAAGTTCTACCCAAACCCAGTGGACGACGACCCACCGGAAGCCGAGGAAGATTCCTCCCACGGCTTCTCCACGTTCCAGCAAATTCAGCGCCAAGCCGAACGCGCGCGCCAAATCCAAGAAGACGATTTCAAGAACAACCAATCGACGTACCTCGCCGCCATTGCCGACGTCCAAGACGCCCCCGAAAACTCCGCCTTTGATTCCTCCGAGGACGATTTGTTCGGCGAAATCGACAAAGCCATCGCCCTCAAGCGCAAAGAGTTCGTCAGCCAAGGCCTCCTCGATCCCAATCCTCCCAAAGACGAGCTCCCTCCCACTGTCGATGACCTTCAGCCCGAAGAGGTCGTCGATTTGGAGGAAATCGAACGCCTCCAGGGACTCACCGTTCTCTCCGACGACGTTCTCGGCGATTTCGATGGCAACGGAAACCGAGGTTCGTCCATGTTGAAACCTGAATCTGCATTTGATTTCGATTTCGACGGTTATGGTAAAAGTAAGGCTAGAATTGTGGAGGCTAGGTTTAGGATGAGTTTGGCTGAGCTTTTAGATGAGAGTAAGGTTGTGCCTGTGTCTGTGTACGGTGATTTGGAAGTTGAGATTACTGGAATTCAGCATGATTCCAGGATTGTGAGTTCTGGTGATTTGTTTGTGTGTTGCGTCGGGCGGAAAACCGATGGCCATTTATTCTTGTCTGAGGCTGATAAGAGAGGGGCTGTCGCTGTTGTGGCTAGCAAAGAGATTGACATTGAGGATACTTTGGCTTGTAAGGCTTTGGTCATTGTGGAAGATACCAATGCTGTTCTTCCTGCGTTGGCCGCTTCATTTTATAGGTATCCCTCCAAGAATATGGCTGTTATTGGGATAACTGGGACTTATGGGAAGACTACCACCACCTATTTGATCAAAAGCATGTATGAAGCCATGGGATTGCGCACCGGAATGCTTAACTCGGTTGCTTCTTATGTCCACGCGGATAATAAGTTGGAGTTGCCGGACACTGTGCCGGATGCTGTTTTGGTTCAGAATTTGATGGCCAAGATGCTTCACAATGGAACTGAAGCTGTGGTCACGGAGACTCCTTCTCATGGGTTGGGACAAGCGAAGTTTGATGAGGTGGATTTTGATATTGCGGTTTTCACTAATTTGAGTCAGGAGGAGGATAGAGATGCGCAAGCTAAGCTGTTCTCGAGGATGGTTGATCCTGAGCGGCATAGGAAGGTTGTTAACATTGATGATCCCAGTGCGGCTTTTTTCTTGTCACAGGGGAATCCAGAGGTTCCTGTTGTGACATTTGCGTTGGAAAATAAGAATGCGGATGTTCATCCCTTGAAGTTTGAACTATCACTGTTTGAGACACAGGTGCTGGTTAATACGCCGACTGGGATACTGGAAATTTCGTCGGGTTTACTTGGAAAGCATAATATTTACAACATTCTTGCTGCTGTGGCAGTTGGCATTGCTGTTGGGGCACCCCTAGAGGACATTGTTAGAGGGATTGAAGAGGTTGATGCGGTTCCTGGAAGGTGTGAGTTGATTGATGAGGAACAAGCTTTTGGGGTAATAGTGGACTATGCTAGTACTCCTGATGCATTGTCTAGATTGCTTGATTCTGTAAGAGAGCTTGGACCTCGCAGGATTATAACTGGTATGTTTGTTTATCTTAATTGCCATGGAGTATTTCCTTTTTAATTTTGTCTCAGACATGAAGATATTAGAACAAAGCATTTTCCTTTAAAGCATAAAACTGCCTTGTTATTAACTTGCTTGAAGTTTGAAGACTTAGATTATTTGATGGAAATATGCTCTCATTAATGTGCATGTCACGATTTCTTTTTCATTTTGAAGTCATTGGGTGCTGTGGTGAGGATGACAGGGGTAAGAGACCCGTGATGACCAAGATAGCAACAGATAAAAGTGAAGTGACCATGCTGACATCAGATAATCCCAAGAATGAAGACCCATGTATGTATTTTGGCCATAGAATATAGGCAATATATGATTGTTTGTGCATGCTTTAACTAGCTGGTGAATGACTGCAGAATCCTAATTTTGACATGCTTTTTTACTTTTTGTCTAGTGGATATATTGGATGATATGTTAGCCGGAGTAGGATGGTCAATGCAGGACTACCTGAAATATGGAGAGAATGACTACTATCCACCTCTTCCAAACGGTCATAGACTTTTTCTCCATGACGTAAGGAGGGTAGCTGTGCGAGCTGCAGTTGCAATGGGAGAGGAGGGTGATGTGGTTGTAAGTATTGAAGCTCCATTCCACATTTCACCTTCTAATATAGAATTCTGCTAACTCGTGAGTGTGCAGATGCAGAATTCACTTAATTGAAAGCATTTTGGTAATTGGAATTCCAAATGTCAAAAGGAATTGATAGTTTAGGGTTTTCTTAATTGTATAATATTAAGATTAAGATGGATGTCAAAGTTCACTAAGAGGAAAATTGGGAGAAGATTAAATTTGAACAGTATGAAGAACATAGAATAACTATTTGCCATCATCCATGATGATAAATCTTATTGCATGCGGATGAATCATCCACTAACTTTCAGTTTCAAGCACGGAATTTTAGCGATCCAATAAAGCAAAATAACGCACCAAAAAATTTATATACACAAGATGAAATTGTTAATTGTACTAGGATTGTGATTTGTGAAACAAGGTTATATTTTTATACGCTTGTTGCAGGTTGTTACTGGCAAAGGCCATGAAACATATCAAATTGAAGGTGATAAGAAAGATTTCTTTGATGATCGAGAAGAGTGCCGAGAGGCATTACAGTATGTTGATGAGCTTCACCAAGCTGGAATAGATACAAGTGAATTTCCATGGCGGTAATGTCAAATTCAATGTCTTTTTGTAACTTGGCTATACGGGTTAGTGGCAATATCAGTCTAAGACCACACCTGTAACAATAAATAAAAGAATAAGAAAAGCACAAAATAATGAGCACTGTCACCTGTTACTCTGTAAAAGAGTCACATACTTATATTTCATTTTTGTTTCCTGTTACTGCTGCAGGTTACCTGAGAGCCATTGATACTAAAGGATGTTGTCATAAACAATGGGTACTGCATTGCTTGTTCTGAGTACAAATTGAACAAGTTGGAAGAAAAGGCAGCTGTCTGTGATTATAGGGCTCTTTCTTTGCAGGAGCTTGGGAAGCAAACAGACAAAATATGCCCTTTCAGTTTGAGCGGCAATAGCCTTACGGTTCCAGCCGAAAATTGCTTGTTAGGCACAGTACAGTTTTATCCAACCTTCTATTTTTGTGTATACAGATGTAGTTTAGTTTTTTTCTTTCTTCTTGAGTTCTTCCCTTCCTCCGTTGCCCTTTCCACTGTAATTCTACGTTTGAAGAGTAATGCAATAGTCAGCTTCCTCGTTCTTTGCCTTATGTAACAAATTCAAGTTTTTATTCTTAGAATAGGATAATTATAGAATGTTTTCCCCGTGGATCAGGAATCTCTTATGTTAAGAATGAACATTACCAAAATGGCATTGTTATGTTAGGAAGAGAAAGACACAAACAATTATATAATAGGACTCATTATTTATGTAAGATCTACCAAATGCCATCTAACATATGACGATGTCATTGGGTAATGATTTTGTGGTAAATAAGCGATTAATATTACTATTCAATGCGGCCATTTCATGAAGCATTTTGATTTTTACTAGGTGTTTTGACAATTATTTGATACATCTCTTGAAAGACAGAATCTAACTAGCACTGGGTTTTCGTTCGTTTCGTGTTTCTGGTGTTTATTCTTGTTTATTCTTATCCAATGGTTCTAAACAGATGCATGGGGTTCAAGATGAATAGCACATGATAATAGATGTCCCCTCTAGCCAACTCAACTGAAATCCAAACATCATGTATGTGTGTTTGAATCACTATTTCTCTAACACAGCTACTGTATGTTCCATGTAAAAAAATTATGTTCCCAATACCTGTTGACAGGATTATTATGAATTGTAATACTCTTCGTAATAAATTTTTAAACTCAGTTGTATTTTTAGGTCATGAATTTGATACCACCAGTTAAATAACATCTATACTGCTAATTTATCTATGATTGAATCTGTTGTAAAAGCTTTATTGACTAATGTTTGTCCATTCTCGAAGGTATGATTGGATTGGCAAACAAGAACCTTTGGAGATTTCTTGTTGGCAATGATTGCATATGGCAAATAAGTATACATTGTCCCATACAATAATTGAGGGAAATAATTTGAAAGAAATCATTTTCTTAACTTTAATGGAGAAAAGGAAAATGGTATTAACGGCGTTAAAATTGCAATACAAGTTATAGTAATAATTAGCTAGAGGAGTGAGAATTTCATGCACGAGGTGAAAATGAGATGATGTGTTTTTGTAGAGAAGAGGAATTAGCAGAAAGACCATGTCCACATATCAGATTATGAAGGAAACTGTAGAGTGTAATAATTGGTTGTATGTAATGTTTTGGTGTCAAAAGACTTTAGCAGTTAGCAGTTAGTAGCAGACTAATGTCGTTATGAAACCAATCCTGCCATGCCAGCCTGCCCCACCTACACACTATCATTTATTTTCTTTCTGCCAGACTATATATAATCTTTAAATAAATCTATTCTCTTTTTAGTCCGAATGTTAAAAATATACCATATCGATACAAGTATCATTATGTAATCTGTTGTATGGTATCACTAATTAGCCACTCCCATATAGTCGCAAACAGGACTCAAAATGTAGAGTTACTCGCACATGGGGCACATATGGGATGATTTCTATAAATGTATCTAGAATTGTTACATCAATAATAGGTTTTTTTTTTTTGTGAAATACGAAAATTTACTAACACTCTCATCATTAAATATAACTTATTCATTGTTACTACATGTTTGAGCTCCTGTATATTTATTATTGAAATCTTTTGCATGTGAGTTGTGACATATATTTCACCTCCATATTGAAAAGGATAATGAATTGTTAAATCCTCATTGAATTAGAGGAAAATTTATCAGATTCCTACTGGCTAACATCATACAAGATATATTGTATATAGACCGTAACATGTTATTCTATACCAGTTAGATCAGTTTATCATAATTATACAAGAAAAATGAAACATTGTTATATTTTAGAGCTAGACTTGACTTTTTTATTTTGTAAAAATAAACTTCTAAAGTAGTGGCTAGATATTAAGATAAATAATGATTTAGCATTAAAGAGTGATAAACATAAAAGAAAAATAAATTATAGATGTAATAGATTGTGGTTTTAAAAATTAGAAAATTGCCGAGTGTTGAATGGGGGCAAAATTTTGCCCGTGTTACACGTATTGTCTTATGTTTTTTTGGCCGTTTAATATTCTCGATTTGAATTTGAATTGGATGTTATTATTATATGATAAAAATGTCTTTATTGAGATTCGATAAAATTATATTTTTAAATATGTAAATTGTAGAACATGAATTTAATTACAATAATTTTTCAATCTACGCATTCGCATTCGCATGTTTGGATCCTCTCTCGTTTGTCAATGAACAAGGCCTTTCCCGCATAATTTATAAATGTGGGATTTATTAGGGGAAATATAAATTTATAATTAATGAAGTCAAACAATTGAGCTAACAAACATGATGAGGGTTGTTTTGGGTTATAGCTTCATCAAGTATGGTCGAGTGTTATGGGGAACATCTCTACAATTAAAAGTTAATATTGATAGGTTTCTCTGTATTGTTTAGAGTTGGTAGCTCATTAACTTTTTTTGATTAATTTAGACCATTAACTTTAATCCTTCATTTTCATTTTTGACACATAAATGTGATGACAAAATTTAATCCAAGGAACCAATTTTCATATAGTAATTTTCAAAATTAATGTAACGTGAATTTAAACTTTTTTAGGACTAACCCTGTTATTTTTTATATAATTAAATAACTTTGAAGGATCAAATTGAATATATATTTACTTTTTAAATTTTACAAAAGAAAAAGTATAACAATGGTTTTTAATTTATAAAATATATAATATAGTATCACAATTTGTACATATATTAAACTGTTTTATGTTAAACTAAAAACTTGATCTTTGTAGAATATTTTATACAAAAAATTATTTTATAAAAATATCATATACTTAGACAAGTTACTAGATTTGAATATTGTTCGAATTTTAATTCCATTAATTAAATGCCCGGTCAATTTAGAGCAGGACATATTTATCTGCTCAATTATCCAATTGTTATGGCTTTAACTTGGGATTTCCCATAAACTTTGTTAAGAACATGTGATCTTTATATAATTTAGTTAGAACTAACAACAATTAACATGTGATGAATTTTTTTAATACGTTACTTTGCTTCTGTTATTATGCACCTCATTCAATAAACATTCTTATTCTTAATTGTAAATATTCATATTTGTAATTTTACTACATGCATCACACACACAGGTAAACATGCAAACAGTTTAACAATTTATATATTGCTTAAGGAAAATACGTATTGGAAAATCGTAACGATAATGTGTAGCCAACTTAATTATTTGATTAGTTGAAGGCCATGCCTATATGGACAGGTTATTGTATTATTCAACATGACAAATTGTATTCATTGTTGAAGGTTTCCTGAAGGAACCATGCCATGCCACAAGAAATAACATGCAAGGGAGGTTTGCATTTGCATGGCGATCTAGCTTCAAAGTTGTTATTTAACTTATTTGTTTGTTTATTATTATTTGATCATATTTGAAAAAAAAAATCCAGTTGTATGATTTTATATAGTGATTATATTTAGGTCTTATTGACCTCAATCTCGTGAAAGTCGCAACGGTTTGAGTACGAATTTAAAAGAGATGAGTTTGAAATAATGCGATTCAAACTCATCTTCGTAGGTTCCCGTCATATTTAAAGAAACCCGTATGTTTTATTATTTACTATATTTTTATTAATTTTAATATCATATATATTGATAAAAAAGTCATATATAATTAATACAATTAATATCTAACAAGTATTTGAAAATAGTTGTAAAAAGTTAAATAATAATAGTTGATCCGGTCTTGATACTGGCCTATGGGCAATACGATAATTTGATCGCTATCCCGCATAATTTAGTGTAACAACACCGGTACACTAGTATACATATAAGGTCCCAAAACTGACTCCGGTATGAGTCATTTCTTCAATACCGAAAAATCAAAGTGACCTGTGTATCAGCGTATTGAACAAGTAATCTGCAAAGTGACAATTTGGTAGATAGAGCCATTTGGGAACGTCTTTTTCATGTGTCAGCCTTTCTGCAAGGGATCAGAATACGAGAAATTTAGTGAGCAAGAAGACTGTTTCACTACTTCTAGGTATACATACCCATGCATCAACGTAACAAGGTCTCGAACTTACACTTAAACTCTGATATTCTTTTGAATACTCATTGACTTGAACGTCAAAATGTCCTTACAGATGATACTCCGTTTCGCCCCCACAACAAGTAAGGCTGATGATTTAATACGAGGAATCACTTAAGATCTTTATCTCCCACTGAAATAGTGAATATAATACGGATCCTCACTGGACCGGCATAAAACACACATAAAATAAAGTATCAAGGATTATCCTGAGACCGATCCTTATACCTCAATTCACACTAGTTTAATAATAAAGTTAGAGGATTTTAAATAAAAATGCAAAAATAATTTCGTATTGTTAACATTTGCATGTGAGAGAGACGCAGACAGAACCAACGGAGCATCCTTTGAGTATGAGCTGTCCAGCATAACTTATAAAGCCACTCTCAGTCCTACTTCTTTTCCCTTTTCATAATTCACAATAAAGACACCAAACATTAGGCCCGCTATAATGATCATAATCCATTTGGTGGAGGAATATTTGAGACAGCTAAAACCACCTTTATTATTATTCATCATTTCAACTTCATCAAAGTAAAATCATATACAACATTCCCTAAAATCATTCAAAATCTATAATAATAATAATAATAATAATAATAATAATAATAATAATAATAATGTAAAACTTTTTCAATCAAATTTTAACACAATTACACTTTTAATATAGCTCGAATTTGAAAGTCTAGATTAAGTTAGAATGGTATCTCACCAATGCACTGGTAGGTTATAACCATCGTTTGATATAAATTGTTTTTAAGGTTTAGTTTTCTTTTTTATGTTATGGTTCATCAACGAAATCGAACATACTTAATAACTAATTGAATTATTTAAATATGTTGTTAGAAATTTAAATTCTACCAAAATAATTTATTAAAAAAGATAAAACTTATCTTCTATACGTCCATGGGATTGAATTATTTTCAGTTTTCGACTCAAAATTTCGCTTAAAAAAATCCCAATTATGATTGGTAAACATAATGCAAATCAATTTATTGACGTGACAAAGCTGTATTCAATTATGATGGTATTTGATACGCTAATGCTGTCTTTTAATACAAAGGGGAGATCCTAAACCACAAGGCTAAAAGTAATTTAATTGATTTATAACGAAACAATCAGGGCAAAAGAGAGTAGTGAGTGACCCTGGTTACTCTTTGTTTAATATAAAGGATGAGAAAAAAATTATAAAAATAAAAAAATTTAAATATTAATATTAACTCTCAGTTAAAATTTCCTTTTAACTAAGAGATTTTTTTAGGGTGGATTAATGGAGTTACAAAATATGATATTTGGTGCAAAAGGGTGTGTAACAGTAACACTTACAGTTTGATTAGGACTACAGAAGAGAAAAACAAACTCCATGTGCCTGTCACTTTCCCAACGGTCATTTCTTCTCCTCCATTCGATTTCTTTCTTAATCTTGTGGCTCTGATTTTCCTACCGTTAATATAATAATGACTTTTTGTAATTCTACTTCAACTTTTACACCTAAATTAAATTCAATGACAGCACAGGTGTACCTTTTTCCTCAGCTGAACACACTAGTATTCAATTATTCATATATCATCTCTAATTCTCTACACATAACACATGTCTTATTTTATTTACTGACGTGAATTAGTTTCTATACAATTTTAAATATTTCCTTTCAAATTAATTAATTTTAAACATCTTATAATAGCAATCATTGTAATTAAATGTTGATTATATCCAATTAACCTGAAGTTTCTTATTTTGGTAGGGTATGCAAAATCTTGTTACAAACACATTCATTTACATGTTAAATGGTGACAATGAGGTTTCAGCATAGCTGCAATAACCTATGTATCTATGCAATAAAGAAGCATTAGAGCATAGAGGATGACAATATAAAGTCTGCGGCTGATAATAACAAGACAAAGGAACCAACATGTACCTGCTCACATCCTTCCACACTTTTCAGAAATTAATCACACTCATCATTTTTAACACCTTTCTTATTAGTTTTTTAATCCTAAAAGCACTGTGATAATAATAATCAAAACCAAACAGTAGAATTTTGCTAAAAACAAAAAAACAGTCACACTTGACCTTTTCTGTTTACAGCATATTATATTATAGAGTGATTATGATAATACTAGCCAGTATAATGCAACAAATAATGGCCTTGTTTTGCAGTTCTTAGTTTCCTTTTTCTACTATATAAAGAGCCTATTCTCATTCTAGCTTTATTACATTTCTTCTGAGGCTAAGAAATAAGCAAAGAAAAAAGAGTCTGTAGGTGAGAGCAAGAAAGTGAGAATGAGTGTGGAGAAAGAGGAAGATGTTAAGGTTGGAGCAAACAAATTCTCAGAAAGGCAACCCTTAGGGACAGCAGCACAAGGGGACAAGGACTACAAGGAGACACCACCAGCTCCATTGTTTGAGCCTGGTGAGCTAAAATCATGGTCTTTCTACAGAGCTGGGATTGCTGAGTTTGTGGCCACATTCTTGTTCCTCTACATTACCATCTTAACTGTCATGGGAGTCAACAGGTCACCAACCAAGTGTTCCTCTGTTGGCATTCAAGGCATTGCCTGGTCTTTTGGTGGCATGATCTTTGCACTTGTCTACTGCACTGCTGGAATCTCAGGTACCCTTCAAATTCCACCTTTATTTTTTGTTTTGGGCTTTCCTAGGTTCACAGGTTTAGGACCAAGTGTCGGTTGCTTAGAATTAATTAGAAGTAAATTTTTGATTTGTTATTCAAACCAAGTTAAATAGCAACCCCTGCAACACCGCGTGTAAATCAACACTAACTATTGAATAGTATTTTTTTTTTCTCTAACTTGGGTTACCAAACATGTTCTAATTCAGATCTGTGTTTTTTGGTGTAGGAGGACACATCAACCCAGCTGTGACATTTGGCCTGTTTTTGGCTAGGAAGCTGTCACTCACAAGAGCATTGTTCTACATTGTGATGCAGTGTCTTGGAGCTATTTGCGGTGCTGGAGTGGTGAAGGGGTTTGAGGGTAATGCTAGGTATGAGCTGTTCAAAGGTGGAGCTAACTTTGTGAGCCCTGGATACACCAAGGGTGATGGACTTGGAGCTGAGATCGTTGGCACTTTTATTCTTGTTTACACCGTTTTCTCTGCCACTGATGCCAAGAGAAACGCCAGAGACTCTCATGTTCCTGTATGTATCATACTCTCTCCATTTTCCCACACTGAAATTCATTCCATTAATTTGGCATTTGTGCTGCTGCATATATCCTTAATCTTAAGTAGTAGAGCTAATGTTCCTTTCCTAAAGGAACATGACATCACTAAAAAGTGGTGAGTTTTTTGTATTAATAGCATGACATTACTGACATGAGACTTAATGTAGTAATTGGTTTACTAAGGAGAAAAAATAAATGAAAAATGTATGATATGATTATGAACCCTGTAACAAAAATTGAGAAATTTTTTGTGTAGTAGTCAATGTTTTGGTAAAAATGGGGTATTTCCAATTATAATATAATGTGCTCAATTTGTGGTATGATGTGATTGTAGATTTTGGCTCCTCTTCCCATTGGATTTGCGGTGTTCTTGGTCCACTTGGCTACCATTCCCATCACAGGAACTGGCATTAACCCGGCAAGGAGTCTTGGAGCTGCCATAATCTTCAACAGGGACCTTGCATGGGATGACCATGTATGTTTCTTCACTTCCTTATGAAGAATTTTGAACTTGAAATTTTTGCTTTCTTCTATTTTGTCTGGAAAATAGTTATGCCTTAATTAATTCTTATACAAATTTAATTGTTTTTTAATTTTGGGGTTTACAGTGGATTTTCTGGGTTGGACCTTTCATTGGAGCTGCACTTGCTGCTGTGTATCACCAGATAGTCATCCGAGCCATTCCTTTCAAGACAAGGACTTAAAAAGCCCCTTTCTTTTCTTCTGTCCTTGCTTGTTATGTTACTATGTATCTGATCATTTGGAAATTCATGTGAAATCTTTTTATGTTAATCCATCATATATGGATGTAAATTATGACATAATTATTTCTTTGATTGTATTTGTGACACTTTGAATGGATTGTTTTCATTTTTATGGGCTACTTTACTTTTAAGGTCTGCAGTTAGAGTAATTTAATAACATTTATTTAAAATAAACTATGAGATTTTTCTCCATTTTTCCCCCTCTTTATTTTTTTAACATTTCTCAATAACAAGTTTAACACACACATCTTTCTTTTCATCAACCAAATTGGATCTCTATTCCCAATTTAGGGTTTGTCAAGACGGAATATAAATCAAAGGGACCAAAAATGTTATTTTGCTCCTGCCCAAACTTAGTTCTTAGTTTAATTCAAATTCATTAACTCAAATTGCATATTAGATAATAGATATTATAGATTTTACAAAATTTCAATAATCAGTAACTTTTAGTTAAGTTATATACTGAGTATTACTAAATTAAAGAAAACTACAACGGTATGTTTAGTTTTAGTTCTTTTTTTCATTTTTATTATAAGATATCATGTTTTATATTTTAAAAATTTGTCCAAAAAATATGAAAAGAAGAATCAGAAAAAAAGTTGTTTTTAACATTTTCTATATAAATTAAAAATAAAAACAAAAAATGAAAATAGAAACCAAATATGTTATTATATTTTTTATTTTATAAAATATATACTTTATGGATACAATGAAAGTAATTAGTTGGAATCATCCACACGCCACCTAAAAAATATATAGAAATGCAAATCACAATATTTTTATACGATGAAAGTAATTAATGGTGTTATATGCAATAATTTAAAATATCATGCAAATTATCCAAACTTTAAAATTTACTCCTATTTAGAAAAACAATTTAATTTTCTCCTAAAAAAGAAAAATAATTCAATCATAAAATTTATAAAATATCAATTTAGTTTTAAAATTGCGGTGTATAACTTAATTTTTAAAAATAAATTTCAATAAATCAAATAATATTTTGTAAATAATTCAAATTTTCAAAACAGAATTTGAATTAAACAATTACAATATCGATTTTTACAAAAGCCGACCGGCTCTTTTTAAAATATACAAATAAATAATTTCACTCGGTATTCTCAGGAGCCGACCAAGGCTTCTACCAAAATACGCTCCAAGCAGCAGAGTGACTTCTCATATTATAGTTGGGCCTTCATCCACTGAAAAATGACAACAGTAAGGGGTGAGCATAAACATATCAAATAACAGTTATTGAATTGGATTAAAATTCCAATTAATAACTATATTCAAAAACAAACCGATCACAAATATCATCACATAATTATTCACACTAATTATATATTCATGTTGTTCACAATAACAACACCGAGTCATATATACTCATCATAAACAGCATGTCATTCTCAATAACACATAAATCAGTGTATACACATACTTAATCAATGATCAACCAAAATGGGATCATTATTAAGTCTTTCAAATTTTGTGTTGTAACACTGGCTCCCCGAGCCATAATTCAGCTCCTCGCTGATCCGGCCGTTTTACAGGTACCAAACCGCTCTGCGCCCATAATGTAACACCGAGTACCACTCCCAGAGTGATAGCGGTCCTCTACTCAGTGCTACGGGCTGGCCTTGAGTCACACTCAAAGGCATCCGTGGTATATAGGAACCACCACAGGGTCTATGCCTTTATCAGGTCGTCCACAACTGGACCGGCATCACAGGCCCCCTGCAGTCCTGTGTGCGTCTGAATACAGTTGATATATCAAACAAATATCAATCATTAAATCACATATCCACATCATCAACTCATATCATTCCACTCGGCATAATAACCAACATAGCATGCAATTATATATCATGAAAATTCATGAATATAATTCATATCATAATCATAAATCTCATACCAACATCCTCAATATCATGAACGACAACATCACATATAAACTCAATATGAATGGAAAGTAATTAACATAAAGTATGTTATTTAATTGGGGTCTCAATAACATTTCATACATATATCACATATATCATATCAATAATACCCAAATCCATTCATAAACCATCTATTTGAGATGTACGCTATAACATCCTTAATTTTTAAATTAATTTTCAGTAAATCAAGTAAATTTTTCGCAAATAATTTAAATTTTCCAATAGAGATTGGGTTCAGTCATTAAAATTTCCGATTCCTCATCAAACTGATTGACCCATTAGAATGCAATTTAAACATAAATAAAATTTTCATAAACTATTTCATGATTAAAACAAAATTTGTATTAATAATATTATTGTCACAGTACAAAAGCCGACCGACCATTTCATAATACAAAAATTTATATCACTCGGTAAATAATAAATCCCTCGGTAAACACAAGAGCCGGCCAAGGCTTCTACCCAGTTTACTATGTACATTATGCATATTACATACTAATACATAATGCTCCACTCGGTCGAGTGACTTCAAATGCCTTCACCGTGTCCTCTATCCACTGCAAAAATAATAAGTAGGGGGTGAGCACAAACATATCAAATAATAGTTATTGAATTGGATTTAAGGCTCAATCCATAACTATACACTTACCACAAACCGAGTCATACAACATAAATAGCATTTTCTATCGGTAATCAAGCATATACACTAAAAATTGTGCATATCAATGCTCAACAAATGGATCCATAAGATTGTTAGTTTTGTGTTGCAACACTGGCTCCCAGAGCCATAATTCAGCACTCGGCTGATTCGGCCGTTTTACAGGTACCAAACCGCTCTACGCCCCCAATGTAACACCGAGTACCACTCCTAGAGTGATAGCGGTCCTCTACTCGATATTACGGGCCAAAACCCGAGCCCTGCTCAAGAGGTTGCCTTGAGTCCCACCCAAGGTCTTTTATGAATATCACGACATATCTCATACTCATGCATTTTAAGCATATACAATGATATTATGAAAAATTCCCATACTCATCATCAATCTCATATCACTGTCAATATCAACATCAGAAATATAAATGGAACACACACACACATATATATATATATGTAAAAACGTAAAGCATTATACAAGTGGGGTATCAAACACACGACACATATATAACATAATAGTATCACCCCACATCCATTCATAAACTATGTATTTGAAATGGATTGCTCCCCCTACCTGGAATTAAGAGCTCTTACAACACTTAAAGCTTTATCCAATTCACAGCTTGCGAATTCCGACTGGAATCTCAGCTTTGTGCTAATTCAGTGTTTTCTTTATAAAAGAAGAAATGAAGACTGATTCCTTCTTCGTTAATGGCTTTTTCAACAGTATTTAGGAGAGGACAATTACAAACGATATCTTCTCTTTCAAAGGTTTTTCTAAACTCCTTTAACAGTGGAAATTGGTATTTATATCATTCATGCAAAGAGACATGAATGACTAAAAGATATATGTTGTACTTTTCTTCAGATGCTGAATAAGGAGTAAGCATTTAATGAAAAGGGACAACACATTAGAGAGGGTCTCATACTTAGGAAAATATCAGAAAAGACTTTACTAGAAGGTAGAAGAACAGGTTGACGTGGAAAGCATCAGACCTGATTCTCGCTTGAGCGAACCGCTCTCGCTTGAGCGAGAACTGCTGTAACATCCTAAATTTTTATTAGAGTTAAACCCGGGTCAGGGGAAATTTTTCCTAAAAATAAATCATGAAGAACCGGGCCAATTATTTAGAAAACACCTGGATCTATAATAAGCCACTCTCATATATGAAGATATGAGAGCCAGGTCCAATGACCATTAATAAAAGGAAAGGAAGGCAAGAAGAAGGAAAAACCGACCAAAAGCAGCCCAGGGGAAGAAGCAGCCAGCGCTCAAGCGAAGGCTACACCAGTGCCCACTCGCTCAAGCGAGACACAGGTCCGCTTGGGCGAGACGCCCAACTCGCTCGGGCGAGCACACATTCGCTTAAGCGAAATCACCTAGAAACCTTCCCAGCATACTCACTCGCTGGAGTGAATACCTCATTCGCTGAAGCGAGAAGTCACACTCACCCGGTATTCCTTCACTCGGGATTCAGAGTTCACATTCACTCGGGATTGCTCCATCATATTATACTTAGTCATTTCTTTTCTGTCCTCAAAGATCTCATATATAATCCACTCGGGAATGAAGGCTATCCCACTCGGGATCCCAAAACCTTCCTCACTCGGAATATTTCCCAATCAACACCACTCGGTGTAACACGGCCATAAGTCACTTGGAAAACGTCAACCATTAGGCACTCGGCATATTTGAACTCCATCACTAGGTTAAAACTTACAATTCTCTTCACTCAGAGAAATCACAACATCAAGTCCCACTCGGCTATATCTCATCTTACTAACTCGGATTATATATCCTATACTTAGAATATATTTCAAGCTAAACCATTACGACCGCTCTTCACTCGGAAGAGGCCACATATTTAGCCTCACTCGGCTCAGCTCCCACAATAATGTTTCTCTCGGAGCATAAGACCTTAACACAATCGGGAATGTACCCTTCACTCTTCTCTCAGTATATTCTCAATTCTCCCACTCGGGAAAGAAGGTCTATACACTAGAGCCTCACTCGGAAATGGATCTAGACTTCTTACACTTCTCACGGAATTCATTAACTTAGGATCATTCATGCAACATCATTTCCCAGTCGGTGAGAAGCATCAAATCAACATAAATCACTCATATATATATATTCTCTAATTCTAAGTCCGACTACCGATACAGCAATACACTTCCACTGATTCATAACCATGTTATCAACATAACATATATATATATATATACACATACGCATACACTCGGATAATTTCAACTTAACTTTACTTATTCACCAATACTCAGCCAATTTCAATACATGTTATCAATATTCATTATCAACATTTATAATCCGATACCAGTGTCTGACATCACTGTAAATCATATATATATAAATTGGCACTCGGATTCCTATACATACATAATTGTATTCATTACACATTATTGTTATGAGCCGGCCAAGGCTTTAATACAACAAGATGTACTCGGTACACTACATTATATACACAGTCATTATCATAAACACCCACCACTCGGGTTAAAGGCCCTCACATCAGCTAATCCACCTGCACATACTGAAAAATGGTGTAGGGGTGAGCTTTACATATTAAATGACAGATATTGGCTCGGATTAACCACATAATCCACAACATGCAATAATATATATCTTCAATCAGCACATCAAATACTGCCATTCAATATGAACAATCACAATCATCTTCCGATCGGTAAATCACCTAGTTCACTCGGTCATAAGCTCAATTCACTCAGTCACAAGTATACTGATCCACTCGGATTTCACTCAACTCTGAGCCTTACTCAAAGAGTCTGCCTTAGCCCAGCTCAAGGACTTAATCACGTTCTCACACGTTTTATCATCTGATTGTCGATCGGTATATATACATGCTCCAAACATTCCAGTGGCGAATCGGATGCATATGGTCACACTCACTCGGAGTTCAACTCCAATGCACTCGGCATCTGCCTTGGGTCCAACCCAAGGACTTCATCAAGCGTCTTATTTCACGCTTAATGCTTTAGGCACTGCCCGAGTCCAACCCGGGTCTCATATCACATCAACACATTCAATTTCATTAAACGCATATTCATCCGATTGCCCACTCAGTATTTAGCATTCAGCATTATACGCACTCGGTCTGCACAGCAAATCAGATGACTCGGTAACCCATCACATTCACTCGGCAATCCTATGCCATCCACTCGGATTATCCTCTATCACTCGGATTTATCCTTTACAGCAATCATCCCATAGTTTCTCTTACACAGTCCACTCGGAATTATCATGCCAGTCCCCATCCTATGCACTCAGCATACGCATAATCAATATCAAGCATCACATGCATACAATCATACCATTACTCACGTAGGGACCAGTAACAAATTACGCAATGCACTCAGCATTATCATAACATACATCTCAAGCATCTCAACATAGTCATCACCATAAACATCAACACATATATGGATGGAATTCAACAACATCAAGCAATATATAATCATCATACGTGTCCGGGCTACTACTCACTCGGAAATCAATCAAACAAACACATATTGAATACCACACATCACAATACAAGAATTTCACCCGGAAAACCCGTCCATGAACTATGCACTTAAGATGCAATAGCTCCCCTTACCTGGAATGGAGCTTCCAGGAGCTACATTGGCCACTCGGCCCAGCCACAGCAGCACTCTGCTCGGCTTCCAAACGTGGGAAGAGCCAACATGGCTTCCCTCGAAGCAGATCAGCTACCAAGCACACCATGCCAAGCTTCCAAGGCACCACAGTCCTCACTCGAACAACACCATCCTCCCTACCATGGAGGACAACCAAGCTTCCATGCATGCACCATCCATCTCTGCCTTCTTCACACAAACAGCACAGCCTCACACAGTGGATCATCTTTCCACAACCGAGGCACACCAATACGCTGTTGGCTCCCAACCCAGCCACAGACAGCTCACCACATGGAGGAAGAAGGAGAAGAAGAAGGATCACCAGGGAACAGGGAAGAAACCTGAACCCAGCCTCCACACACAGCCATACGCTGATTCCCACCATGCTCCACTCGGTTCTACACCATGTATGTGTGGAAGAAGAAGAAAAGATCACCAGCTCCAATCGTCCAACGTTGCTTCAGAGGAGAACTCAGCCTCCATGACACACAATACCATGCAGTCTTTTCAACCACCACACAGGTCTCTTTCAATCATCAAGCAACAATCCCACGCTGTTCCTCTTCACAACCACTCTGCTCAACCCACACATATTCCACTCAAGTGCTACTCAGTCTTTGAGTAGAATGAAAAGATAAAGAAGAACAGTAAGAAGAAGGAGACGAAGCAGAGAGTGAAGAAGAGTCTCTAGAGAGTCTAGAGAAAATGGAAGAATGGTTCTCATTCACAATGTACCCCAAAGTATATAAGCAGGGGTACGCATATAAAGTGGAAGCATTCATCATCCCAATGCTCTATGACAACAGCTCCCCACTCCTATCGTATTTTAATTTAATGTCCATCACCTCACCATTAGGACTTGCCTCATCAGCCATTACTATTCCCATTGCAGCGTGATTAAAGAGAGAGAAAGACCAAAGTTCACACACTCACCTCAATGCACATGTGTGGTCATTTGGCCTTATTATCATAACCATTAAAATCATTATTATTATTTCCCTCTCTCTTCCTCTCGCTCGAGCGCGGTCATACCCGCTTGAGCGAGAACCGACCAGAATCTCCCCTAATTACACATCACACGTCACGCTTCACAGGGGCATTCTCGCTTGAGCGAGTAGCCCACTCGCCTGGGCGAGATCGGGCCAGAGGCCCTGTAACCAACACAAAGGATTCTCGCTTGAGCGGGAGTCCCTCTCGCTTGGGCGAGAATGTCAAAACCTGGGCAGAAACATGAGTCCTCAACAACCACACATATCAAAATCCATCCAAAGCTAATTAACTCAATTCCATACTTCATATACCCTATAATAGTTGTTTAAAACTTGTCTCCAATGTTCATACACAACAATTTCCATTCTAAGTCATTTACCACATTGTTCACTTCCATAAAAATTTGGGATGTTACAACTGCCCAGTTACCACTTTCCATGCTTTCGCTCGAGCGAGACTCCCTTCTAAAAGCCACTCGCTCGGGCGAGAAATATCCAGTAACGAATTTCATACTTACTCGCTTGAGCGAGGTATCCTCTTGCTTAAGCGAAACTTGACCCAACACTCGGTTTTGCACTTGGGAAAGTCATTCCAGAACCGATTCCTCTTATTCGGTCCTTCACTTAGCAACTTTACATTAAAGTCGACTTATCGCTCGGTCGGTTATTCACTCGGTAATTCACCCTCACACCAACTCAACATCTAATCGATCTTCACTCGGCGAATTATTTCAAAACCGACTCTTCTCTCGTGTGGTTTTTCATTCGGTAATTAATTCCAAGACTGATCATCATTACTCGGGTTTCTACTCAGCAAAATAATCCAAACCGAGTCTTTTCTCACTCGGTATCATTCCACTCGGAAATGTCGTACTTGGAAACATTTTACTTAAAAAGTTTCACTTCAGAGATACTCCATCCAGAACTGTTTCACTCGGTTTTCCTTATTCGAAAGTGTCTCATTCGGACACTATTTCCTTAACTTAGAAATAATTTGCTTAATGATGTTTCACTCGGAAACATCTTAATTCCATTCGGAGATAAGTTCCTCGGTCTTACCTCACTCGGTATCATGCTATATTCACTCGGAATATCACATTTCAAATAACATTCACTCGGAATTTCATTCAGAATTTCTTTATTAATCCTTCATAAATGGATTTGCTAAATATTACAAAACTTGGGATGTTACATTTCCCCCCTCCTACAAAAATTTCGTCCTTGAAATTTAAATACAAAAATTATACATCAACGAAATAACTCAGGATATTGTTCCCTCATAGCATCTTCTCGTTCCCAAGTATGCATGATACTCTGATCTTGCTGCCATGTAACTTTGACTAATTGAACATTCTTGTTTCTCAATCGTTTTACCGATCGATCCACTATACTAGTGGGCTCGGCTATAGTGGTCAGGTTTTCTTGAATTTCAACATCATCATCCGGCATTTCTTGAGTAGGATCTGGCAAGTACTTCTTTAATTGAGAAACGTGAAACACGCTATGTAGATTTGCTAGATGAGAAGGCAATGCAATTTGATAGGCTACAGGTCCGACTCTTTTCAATATTTCATACGGACCGATATATTTTGGACTCAATTTCTTGCTTTTCAATGCCCTTCCAACGCCTTTGCTTGGAGAGACTTTTAAAAAGACTTTATCACCGATCTGAAATTCAATCGGCTTCGTCCGGTTATCATAATATCTCTTTTGACGGTCTTGGGATGCTTTCATTTTGTCCTTGATCATTTGGATTTGCTCAGAGGTCTGTTGTACAATCTCTGGTCCTAGCATTAGATTTTCACCCGATTCCGACCAGCAAAGAGGAGTTCGGCATTTTCTTCCATATAAAGCTTCATACGGAGTCATACCTATGCTACTATGATAGCTATTATTGTAAGTGAATTCAACTAGTGGAAGGTATTGTTCCCAGCTCCCACCATGCTCTAGCACACAGGACCTCAACAAGTCTTCTAAACTCTGGATAGTCCGCTCGGATTGCCCATCTGTTTGAGGATGATAGGCCGAACTCAATCGGAGCTTCGATCCTAACTCCTGATGTAGACTTCCCCAAAATCGGGAAGTAAATCTCGGATCTCTATCCGACACAATCGAAGATGGAACACCATGTAATTGGACTATTTCGCTAATGTACAATTGTGCTAACCTTGGCAAGGAATAACTCATGTTAATCGGCAAAAAGTGTGCAGATTTTGTCAATCGGTCCACGATAACCCAAATAGCATCATGACCATTCCGAGTCTTTGGTAATCCCATTACGAAATCCATGGCTATAGCATCCCACTTCCACACGGGAATTTCCAAAGGTTGTAAACCACCGGTCGGTTTTTGATGCTCAACCTTTGCTTTTTGACAAATTATGCAATGAAGTCGACTACATCTTTCTTCATTCCGGGCCACCAAAAGTGCAATTTTAAATCATGATACATCTTAGTAATACCCGGATGAATACTTAACATGCTTTTATGTGCCTCATTAAGCACCGATTGTCGTAAGTTTTCCGAGTCAGGTACATAAATCCGCCCCTTCACTCGGTAAATACCGTCTGAGCCCTCAGTCAAAAATAAATCTTTACCTTTAGCCTGAGTTTCTTTCATCTCGGCTAAATAAGAATCAGTCATTTGCTGTACATAAACAGTCTTCAAAAATTCATTAGCTATCTTTAATGTTCCAAGAGTCACTTTCTGAGACGAAGACATATCCACTTGCAAATTCATGTCTCGGAATTGTTCAAGCAACTCCATCTCTTTAACCATCATTGTCGCCATGTGAATGGATTTCCGACTTAATGCGTCGGCTACCACATTGGCTTTTCCTGGGTGGTATTTTAAATCGAACTCATAATCTTTCAAGAATTCAATCCATCTTCTCTGCCTCATATTTAATTCCTTTTGATCGAACAAATATTTCAGAGTCTTGTGGTCACTATATACTTCAAACTTAGAGCCATAAAGATAGTGCCTCTAAATTTTTAGTGCAAAGACCACTGCTGCCAATTCCAAATCATGAGTTGGGTAGTTTTGCTCGTGTGGTCATAACTGTCGTGAAGCGTAAGCAATCACTCGGCCATTTTGCATTAGTACAGTTCCTAGGCCACGTCTAGATGCGTCACAGAAAACTACAAAACTTTCCTGCAAATTTGGCAAAGCCAATACAGGAGTAGATGTCAATCAGATTTTCAATTCTTGAAAACTCTGCTCTCACTCGGATGACCACACAAAAGGAACATCTTTCCGGGTTAGCTTAGTCAATGGTAAAGCAATTTTGGAGAACCCCTCAATGAATCTCCGATAGTAACCGGCTAAACCCAGAAAACTTCTGACTTCAGTGATTGACTTAGGCTTCTCCCAAATCATTACAGCTTCGACCTTTGAAGGATCTACCGAGACACCTTCTCTGGAAATAACGTGACCCAGGAATTGAATTCTATCCACCCAGAATTCACACTTAGACAATTTGGCAAATAATTTCTTCTCCTATAACACTTGGAGTACCAATCGGAGATGCTCTTTATGTTCTTCATAAGACTTTGAATAAATTAATATATCATTAATAAATACCACCACAAACCTATCCAAGTAAGAATGAAAGATATTGTTCATATAATTCATGAACACAGCCGGAGTATTTGTCACTCCGAATGGCATTACCACGTATTCATAGTGTCTATACCGGGTCCTGAATGCCGTTTTAGGTATATCGGTAGCTTTCACTCGGATCTGGTGGTATCCCGACCGTAAGTCAATTTTTGAAAAGACCGACGCACCCCGTAGCTGATCAATTAAATCGTCGATCCTAGGCAATGGGTATTTATTTTTGATGGTCAGCTTATTCAGTTGGCGGTAATCAATACATAACCGCATGCTACCATCCTTTTTCTTGACGAGTAACACCAGAGCACCCCACGGTGATACACTCGGTCGGATATATTGTTTTTCGAGTAGTTCATCAACTTGCTTCTTTAGTTCCGCTAGCTCAATCGGGGACATTCTATAAAGAGCTCTAGAAACTGGCTCAGCTCCAGGGATTAAATCAATAGAGAATTCAATCTCTCTATCGGGAGGAACACCAGGCACATCCTCCGGGAATAACTCGGGAAAATCACAAACAATAGGAATGTCTTGGATTCGAGACTCACTCTTCCCATCAGCCATACAAAACAGCATAAGCAGTTGAGATATACCTTTGATTTCATATTCATCGACTTTTTGTTTAGGAAAGATTACTTGCCGATTCCGACAGTCAACCAGGACTTTATTGGATGATAGCCAATCCATACCGAGAACGATGTCAAGACCTCTCAAAGGTAGACATATTAAATTAGCAGTAAAATCCCTATCACCGAGAGTGAAATATACGTTCTCACACATCATGGAAGTCCACAATTTTGTACCAGTTGGATTAGAAACATTTAATGGCTGATTCATAATAACAACAGGTAATCTCATTTGCATAACACAATCATTAGAAATAAACGAGTGAGTTGCACCTGAGTCAAACACCACGTCAAGAGTAGTATTTCCAAATAAACACTTACTTTGAACTAAGTCATGGGCTTGAGCAGCTTCTTCTACAGTAGTAGTATACACTCGGCCTGCCGTCGGTGTACTAGAACTCCCAGCCCGATCGTTCCTTGGCACCATAGAATTATTGTTGCGTTCCCCATTGCCTCTTCCTCCTCTGTTACCGTTTCCACGGCCTCGTCCTCTGAAGCCTCCACGGTTTACACTGGTATGTGATTCATTTGTTTGGAGAAGAGGACAGTTAGGACGAACATGTCCTTTCTCATTGCAGTGGTAACAAATAACGTCCTCATCTTTGTCACAGTTTCGAGCATAGTGACTACCCCCGCATCTATAGCATTTGATGTCTCTCGGTTTATTCACCAGTCGGCCACCAGCATTCCCCCGACCTCTAGATTTAGAGGAAGACTCTCCTCTCACAGACTTTCCTTGCTTTTTAAAGCTGATTGGTGGTAACCTTGAAGAACTATCCGACTTGCTACTTGATCCGGTTGAAGTTTTATCATCCTTCTCATATATTCTACATTTATTAACAAGGATCGAAAAGCTTCTAATCTCCTGGTGTCGAAAAGCTTTCTTAATCTTTGGGTTCAAACAGCTCTCAAATTTGATGCATTTCGAACCTTTTGTACCCGGCATTTGGAAATGAGGATAGAACAGACACAGCTCCTCAAACTTTGCTGCATATTCCTCAACGCTCATATTGCCTTGTCGGAGTTCCATGAATTCCAACTCCTTTTGACTCCTAACAGTATTTGGGAAATACTTTTCAAGGAAGCATTCCTTGAAATTTTCCCAATTCAGTTCAGTCTCCATGGTAACCAACTGGCTTTTTGCCATTCTCCACCAGTTTTCAGCTTCTTTTCGAAGCATGAAAACAGCATACTCCACCTTCTGTGTTTCAGAGCACTGCAAACTGCCAAAGATTCGTTCTAGGTTCTGAATCCAAGCATAGGCTTGATCAGGATGAAATCCTCCATGGAATTCAGTCGGCTTTCTTTTTAAGAAACAATCAATATTTTGATTGTTACTCAGCTGAGGCTGATTCTGTCTTTCTAAAATATCAGCCACACGCTGAAAGGCAGCAGCCATTGCGTCCATACCATGAGGGTCCATTCTTATCCTGAAATAATCATCATACTTTAGTATCACTCATGGATATGAAAGCAATTTATTTATAGTTGATTCCCTTAACTACATTACACAACAACAGTGATATGGCTTCACTCGATCATAGCATCTAGTAGCTTAACCTTGGCCTTGGACTTTTCAAGTCTTGCTCTGATACCAAATATAACATCCTTAATTTTTAAATTAATTTTCAGTAAATCAAGTAAATTTTTCACAAATAATTTAAATTTTCCAATAGAGATCGGGTTCAGTCATTAAAATTTTTGATTCCTCATCAAACCGATTGACCCATTGGAATGCAATTTAAACATATATAAACTTGTCATAAACTATTTCATGATTAAAATAAAATTTGTATTAATAATATTATTGTCACAATACAAAAGCCGACCGGCAATTTCATAATACACAAATTTATATCACTCGGTAAATAATAAATCCCTCGGTAAACACAAGAGCCGGCCAAGGCTTCTACCCAGTTTACTATGTACATTATGCATATTACATACTAATACATAATGCTCCAATCGGTCGAGTAACTTCAAATGGCTTCACCGTGTCCTCTATCCACTGCAAAAATAATAAGTAGGGGGTGAGCACAAACATATCAAATAATAGTTATTGAATTGGATTTAAGGCCCAATCCATAACTATACACTTACCACAAACCGAGTCATACAACATAAACAACATTTTCTATCGGTAATCAAGCATATACACTAAAAATTGTGCATATTAATGCTCAACAAATGGATCCATAAGATTGTTAGTTTTGTGTTGCAACACTGGCTCCCAGAGCCATAATTCAGCACTCGGCTGATTCGACCATTTTACAGGTACCAAACCGCTCTACGCCCCCAATGTAACACCGAGTACCACTCCCAGAGTGATAGCGGTCCTCTACTCGGTATTATGGGCCAAACCCCGAGCCGTGCTCAAGAGGTTGCCTTGAGTCCCACCCAAGGTCTTTTATGAATATCACGACATGTCTCATACTCATGCATTTCAAGCATATACAATGATATTATGAAAAATTCCCATACTCATCATCAATCTTATATCACTGTCAATATCAACATCAGAAATATAAATGGACCACATATATATATATGTAAAAACGTAAAGCATTATACAAGTGGGGTATCAAACACACGACACATATATAACATAATAATATCACCCCACATCCATTCATAAACTATGTATTTGAAATGGATTGCTCCCCCTACCTGGAATTAAGAGCTCTTACAACACTTAAAGCTTTATCCAATTCACAGCTTACAATTTCCGACTGGAATCTCAGCTTTGTGCTAATTCAGTGTTTTCTTTATAAAAGAAGAAATGAAGACTGATTCCTTCTTCGTTAATGGCTTTTTCAGCAGTATTTAGGAGAGGACAATTACAAACGATATCTTCTCTTTCAAAGGTTTTTCTAAACTCCTTTAACAGTGGAAATTGGTATTTATATCATTCATGCAAAGAGACGTGAATGACTAAAAGATATCTGTTGTACTTTTCTTCAGATGCTGAATAAGGAGTAAGCATTTAATGAAAAGGGACAACACATTAGAGAGGGTCTCATACTTAGGAAAATATCAGAAAAGACTTTACTAGAAGGTAGAAGAACAGGTTGACGTGGAAAGCATCAGACCTGATTCTCGCTTGAGCGAACCGCTCTCGCTTGAGCGAGAACTGCCCAGTAACCACTTTCCATGCTTTCGCTCGAGCGAGACTCCCTTCTAAAAGCCACTCGCTCGGGCGAGAAATATCCAGTAACGAATTTCATACTTACTCACTTGAGCGAGGTATCCTCTTGCTTAAGCGAAACTTGACCCAACACTCGGTTTCGCACTTGGGAAAGTCATTCCAGAACCGATTCCTCTTATTCGGTCCTTCACTTAGCAACTTTTCATTAAAGTCGACTTATCGCTCGGTCGGTTATTCACTCGGTAATTCACCCTCACACCGACTCAGCATCTAATCGATCTTCACTCGGTGAATTATTTCAAAATCGACTCTTCTCTCGTTTGGTCTTTCATTCGGTAATTAATTCCAAGACCGATCATCATTACTCGGGTTTCTACTCGGCAAAATAATCCAAACCGAGTCTTTTCTCACTCGGTATCATTCCATTCGGAAATGTCGTACTTGGAAACATTTTACTTAAAAAGTTTCACTTCAGAGATACTCCATCCAGAACTGTTTCACTCGGTTTTCCTTATTCGAAAGTGTCTCATTCGGACACTATTTCCTTAACTTAGAAATAATTTGCTTAATGATGTTTCACTCGGAAACATCTTAATTCCATTCGGAGATAAGTTCCTCGGTCTTACCTCACTCGGTATCATGCTATATTCACTCGGAATATCACATTTCAAACAGCATTCACTCGGAATTTCATTCAGAATTTCTTTATTAATCCTTCATAAATGGATTTGCTAAATATTACAAAACTTGGGATGTTACATACGCTCCCCCTACCTGGAATAAAGAAGTTCCAGCAACTCGTTAAGTATTATCCTAGTCGCTGCTCAAGAATTCCGACTGGAATTGCACTTCTGCACCAGTCCCAACTTTCCTTGTAAAGAGAAGGAAATGAAGACTTAACTTTCTTCTTGTTCATTGATTTCCAGTAAAGTTTGGAAATAAGAGGATTTTGGATGATAATTTCACTTTTAAAAGTTCTTCTATTAATCCAACAATGGAAGTCTTTATATATGTGATTCATGCAGAAGAGACGTGAATGAATTGAAGTATTCTGACACACGTCTCTTTAAATGATAAGAAAGGATTAAGATATTTAATGAAAAGGGGACAGCATATTAAAAAGGGTCCCATTCTTAGAAAATATCTGAGAAGGATTTCGCTAGAAGATGGAAGAACGGAATGACGTGGAAAGAATCCATAATAAAATATTTATTAATTTCCGACTCGGTTTCAGCATATTCCGACTCGGAGAAAGCTTCTGTTCGTTCAGAACTCCTTCATTCGAAAATCAATCAGACATCTCACTCGGTTATACCTCTTTCCGAGTCAGAGTCTTACTCTTTCGTCATTCGGAAGTTTCTCCACTGAAAGGTCACTCGGAGTTCGGAGTCCACTTCCTTTCTCGGAAATCATTCCATTTGAAAGGATTACTCGGATATTTACTCTCCTTGGTATTATTCACTTAGAGAACATAATCGGAGTTGAAGTCTCTGTCCAGAAGCACTCTTCCTGGAAAGACTCACTCGTAATGTCTCACTCGGAAGTGTCACAGAGACACTTCACTCGGCAAACCATCCACCCAGATATACTTCACTCGAGAGTTTACCACTCAGAATTACCCTTCCGAGAAGTACGTCCACTTCTCTCGGAAACAACCCATTCGGAATCATTCTACTTGCAGATGTTTCCGTTTCACTCGGATTTACTCCACTTAAACGTGTTTCAATCAGACACAGCGTTACTTTTTAAAAAATGATTCTCTTAATGATGTTTCACTCGGAAACATCTTAAATTTACTTGGAATTAGTCTTCTGTCTTATCTCACTCGGAGTCAGATTCATTTCACTCGGAATCAAATTCGTTTCACTCGAAAAATCTTGTTTTTGACATTTTTTCCACTCGGAATTTCACTCAAAAATTCTTCTTTAATCTTTTTTAAATTATTTTTCTAAAAATCATAAAAATCGGGATGTTACACGGTGATCGTTAATTAATTATAAATATTTCATGTAGTTCCAAGTCTTTCATTATCTAAAATGTCATTTTAACTAAAATAATAGTATTTGAATGATTAACATTTTTTAAACACTATTTCAACTAGGATTTTAACTTTTTGTTAAAAATTGTTTTTCCATTAGTATCCTTCAATAATTATGTTTTTGATCTCTTTATATTTTTGTATAAATTTTATTGAAACCATTTTTTATTTATAATAGATAAATATTTATTTAATTAAATTTTAGCCATTGGTCGATGTTGACTTTTTTAAATAAGCATTCCAAAAAACATAGAAAATAAATAAACGTATTATAACCTATCAAAAATTATTTCATTATAATATAAAATTAAAAATTTTCTATCATAATTTGTAAAATAAAATAATTTGAGAAATGAAAATGCAGAAATTATAACTACATGAAAATATTGACAAATTTTTATGTTAGTTTATGTATTTTTTTTTTTATTTTTATCAAATAAATTCGTGTATTTAGAAGAATTTATAAGTAATTTATTGCTTCCATAAGTTGTTTTAAGATATATTTTAATAAGTTTTTTTATATGATTTATCTTAATAAGTGATTTTCAACTTAATCCAATAAGTTTAATGTTTAAATTTATAGTATAAATTCTCAAATAAAAATAATTTATTGTATAAGTTTTTAATTAAATTACATATTTAAAAATTCATAATTTTCATCTTTATTGTCATTCAATATTAAATTTATTTATTTTTTTATCGACGAGTTTTCAGCTTTAAACCATCTTATTAATTAATTTTACCCAACACAACATAGTAATAGATTATCTACATGTTTATGTTTGATATAGATTAAATTTTAAGTTATTCTATAATCAGATTCTTAAGCATTAAGATTATAATCTAATAAAATATTTTCTACTCAACTTTTATTGTTTTTCTTTTGTTTAATTAATTTAAATACACATCGATCTACCGTAAATAATTTTATATTATTGCAGTTTAACATAAAATAATCAATTATTTTAAACAACCCAAATAAAATAAATTATTTTAAAATCATTTTTTACCTGACACATCTAAATATATGCAATAAGTTATTATAATTATAATCAATTATAAATATCTCTTGTCATGAAAATTAAAGATTAAATTAATATATTAAAACCGAAGTGCAATTAGGTGATTATGAGACGCCACTAGATTTTAACATTGTTTACCGACGTTGATTTGAGTATTGACTTTGTTTGGTGTGTAAAGGAAAAATGTGGTTTATCGGTTGGAAAGGAGAATCGGGATTCTCCGCCGCATCCACAGCCGAACAAGTCACTCAAGGAATCGATGCAACCTCTCTCACCGCCGTCGTTACAGGTTTTTGGATTTCTTTTCTTTGTCATGTGTTTTTTGGGTTAGTGTCTCTCTGATTGTCCCAAAACGCGATTGTCTTCTTGGAAGTTAAGAACACTTCCGTGGGTAGAAACAAAACCTTAACAAATTTTTAACATGGTCACTTGAGTTATCATCAGAGCTTTTGTAAGAGAATAGACTCATACAAGGAACAACAACACTTTTGATCTCCTTAAGAAATTGATTTAATTTAATTAATAACCTTAAATTTGCCAACCATATTTTGACTTACACAATAAAAGAGGGAAATGAAATTTTTCTACTCCATTGATCTCCTAATTAATTAGGATATGTATGTTAAAATGGTTTTTTCTAACGTGTTTCAAGACCCGTGTTAAAAAATTTCATTTTTAATATTTAAAATTAATATCAGTGTAATTTTTGTGATTTTCAAAACAAACCCAATAATAAAAAAATTTACTTTTTAGATTTTTTAACATGGGTACTCGGGCGCACACATAAAAAAAACGTTGTATAAAAAATAAATGTCGTTGCAAGTTGAAGAGGATCTTATAAAAAGGACTGAAAGGATTGGATTATACTACACAATGGCACAGGTTGTTTTTCTTCCTTAATTTGATTCTGATGCTCACCAGTTTGTCTTAATTAATGAGTAAGATCCATGTAACTTGTTATTTAACTTACCTGCTATTTAAATTTTCAATTCGTTTCAACTGTCATCATTTGGTTACTTATTTAGTCCATTTTCAGGAGCATCAAGTGGTCTTGGTCTGGAGACCACTCGGGTTCTTGCATTGCGTGGTGTCCATGTTGTTATGGCAGTAAGGAATGTGACCTCGGGTATGAATGTCAAACAAACAATACTTAAGGAAATTCCTGCTGCTAAAATTGATGTTATGGAGTTGGATCTTTGCTCTATGGCATCAGTGAGGAAATTTGCAGCAGATTATATTTCATCTGGTCGTCCACTCAATATCCTAATGTAAGAGCTGTTTACTGGACCTGATTTAGATATCTTAGACACTGTTTTTATCTTTTTGTCTCCACTCTCTATGAGGTTGAATGTGACTCATTGACGTCTTCCGATTATGCTCTTGTCTTTCTTGAAAGATGGTTGTCAATTTTGATAATTTGTTGTATGACATTGTGCTTAATAAACTCTTCCTGCAATGCTTTGCTGAACGAATATCCTGCTATTTCTGATCCTTTTCAGCCTCTTCACTCTAGTTGGGATATTTCCTGGAAAGAAACTCGTTTGTTTTTATGAATAGATTGCTCATTTGAATGTTGAAAGAAATAACATTTTTTTGATCATGTGAAGTTGAAAGAAACAATATTCTTTCTCTCCTTTGAAGTAATAATGCAGGGGTGATGGCAACTCCATTCATGCTTTCCCAAGATAATATTGAACAGCAGTTTGCAACCAATCATTTAGGTATTAAATTACAGGTCTTTTCACATGTTCTGTGAGATTTCTCCAACCTCATGTTTCAGCAACATGTCTTTCAAAATGATACATATCGGAAATTGTTATTCTCTATTAATATGCAAAAATTAAGTTGAAGATTAATAGCTAACAATTTTTTGTAGGCCATTTTCTCTTGACAAACCTTTTATTAGAAACTATGAAGAAAACTGTGCGAGAATGCAACCGAGAAGGAAGGATAGTTATTCTATCATCAGAGGCACACAGATTTACATATAGTGAAGGGATTCGTTTTGACAAGATCAATGATGAATCAGGGTAACAGTTTGGTTGGAATGATAAATCAATGATATGTTTCATTTGCTACTAAATTCTTACTATATAAATTTGTTATACATGTTTATTTTTCACGTAAATGTCAAGTTCTGGAAATTGGATAATTTTCGCTATTGATATTTTACAGATACAACAGTTATTATGCTTATGGACAATCGAAGCTTGCTAATATTTTACATGCAAAAGAGCTTACAAGGCGCTTTAAGGTATTTATACTCTCAAAAAGTAGTCCTTGGTTTATGGAATTTCATATGATTCTACGTTATTTACTGCATCATATGAGCTTCAGTAGCAGATTTTTCAATCCCTCTGGTCTTTTGAATGGTGGATTAATAGGTTTATGAGAAGCTTTGCATACTCTTTTGTTTGACAGGAAGAAGGAGTGGAAATAACTGTTAACTCTCTTCATCCTGGATCAATTATTACCAATATTCTGCGATACCATGGTTATGTTAATGGTTAGTTTCAAAACTAAATCGACATCAATATGTTGTCATGCCATGATCTTTCCAAAGGACTAAAAGAAAAGCAAAATGGAGACGTACTAGCTAGTGTTTCTTATTTGCAGTTCCTTGCTTAATCGTTTGGATTTATATTCATGTATCTACTTCTTGGTTTGTGCAGCCATTGCTAATATGGTGGGCAAGTATTTCCTTAAAAATGTGCAACAGGTATTCTGACAGACACATACATAATATTAATATATCTACTGTGTCTGTGTGAGGTTTGCTTGGGATGCATGCTGTTAATAATCTAGAAGTTAGATCTGATTTTCAGTAATTGTATTGTTGTGACATGGTTATAGGGGGCTGCAACTCAATGCTACGTTGCATTGCATCCACAAGTTAAGGGAATATCTGGTGAATACTTTATGGATAGCAATAAGGCAAACCCTTCCTCTCTGGCTAAAGATTCAGAGCTGGCAAAAAAACTATGGGAATTCAGCTTAAGCTTGACTAATCCAAAATAGCTCGAGGTTTGTTTGACTGGACTGAACTAGCGGAAACTTCATACGTGCAAAAATAATTGAATTGACAAGAAGTTTCGCGTAAATATATAGATGGTGGTGTAGGCTTAGTAACTGCAGCTCAGACGTTTTGAGATCAATATTGAAAATTAAACTCTGTACGATTAAATTCATCACAATACTCCCTTGCATTGATATCGAAATCATTACATGGGAGTAATGTGTTTGACAAATCTTCAATTCACAAGTGTGTAAACAAGTAGCATTTTTTGAAGAAAAAAATAATAACTTCTTCAAAGTTGTGTAAACAAGTGTGCTAGTTCTTACAAGTGTATTTGCTGCAAAAAGTTCGGCATTTATGCCAATAGATGCAGATAAATTCAACCACTACATAACATAAATTAAGTTGAACAATTCCGGGTTACTGGAGGAAAATCTTGCTAAAATCACAACTATGACTAGTTTTCTACCATTCTACCATATTTACAATGAACGTTTGTTGTTTTACGCTTTGGCACCGCCACCATGGAGCTCAAAACAGTGACAGGACTTAACTTGGTAATGTACATTTCCTTAAGCTGCAAAAAAAATTTCTACTCATGCCTGGGATTGAATGTTGCGTCTAGGAAGGTAGCACAAACTCCAGAAATCGGAACATCTTCTGAAACTGGCTCCGCAACAAAACTGACATTTTGGTAGTATAAACATGGAGGTATATATTCCATGATCATGCTTTTACACTTCCGAATGTGGCACCTTTAAAACTTTATAGGTAGTTCTTTCTTTTTTTTTGGTCAAAATGCGTGATCCATTTGCCTGGTACTACCATCTGGTCACTGACATGCAGATCATAAGTTACTAATGCCACCTCTTTGGGGCACTGGGATTGAGATCTAGGGATGCATTTAGCCGTACATAATCCCTCAACAGCTGTTGTGACACACAATCAGACAAGTATGACTTCACATCACGAAATTCACTTGGTTCCCCCTGGACAGCCCTACTAGTATTGTTTGGAAGATCATCATTATCAGATGAAACAAAATCTCGGCAAGTATGTATACTTTGTGATGTTATCCAAAACTGCTCATGCTTTGACCCCTGATAAGCAGTGCTTCCATTTGAATGAAAACCATTTTGAGCCTTTTGGATCATACCCACAGCTTCGTACGAGAACATTGGCTGCTTTGTATGATGAAATGGAATCGCACCACCACCACTAGTTAGTGGCGTAGATGAGCCTGATGCAGTATGAGGGCTAGATATAGGAGATGGAGACATCCTTCCACTCGTATGCAGTGATTTTAAAGGCAAGAGTAAGCTTCCAGAGGGAGAAACTGGACAAGAGACGTTCCTTTGTGGATATGCATTACTGAAAACAAAAGGGCCCCATAAAATCTAGTACCTTTTGATATCAAAAAATGTTAAATAAAATAAAAATAGCATCGAACAATTTGACTAGTTTTTCAACACAGCCACATCAGTGCCTTGTTCATCACCTTTTATAATATCAGATATTAAGCTTAATAATAAAGCGACTTACCTATAATGAGTGCTAAAGGCATGCAGGTTTCTAGCTTCTAAATATTCAAAAGCATTGCAAAATGCAAATACACATGCACAAGTATACCGTTGTTTGTTTATTGTTATCATTCTCATGCTTAAGTGTGTGTATTTGAGTTTGAGAGAGAGAGAGACCTTGATCCAGAACCGGTTCTCAAGCTCCGAGGTGGATAGATACCAGCCGCTTCTGAGTCTAAGCATAAATTATGTTTTGCAGGTCCAATAGCCTAAAAAGAAATACAGTGTGATGAATAGTGAATTCATACCATTTTTTAAAGGCTTCCTGTTCTTTAAAACAGCATAGATATGCACAAACTCAGAAAAATAATGCATCTGTGTAAAGGATAAACTATGAACAGTGGCACACCAGAGATTTCACTGCATTTATAACAGCAGATGGTCCCTCTAAAGGATCGGCAACTAAAATGGATCTCTCCAGCATAGCATTTTTAACAAATGGATGCTCTAGAAGTTGAGCAGCTGAGGGACGATTTAGAGGATTCCTTTGCAAACAAAGCTTAACAAAATCTTTTCCATCCTCTGATAGATGATCCGGAATTGTTGGAAGTTCCTTACTGTTTCCAATCTTAAACATAGCAGCAACCTTGAAGCATAAACAGAAAAAACAAGTTAAGCAATCAATGTTCTAGAGAAGCATGTGCTCCAATCTCCAACCCAGATTCATAAATGTGTCAGAAAAATTTCAAATGTACATAAACAGTATTCAAAATGCTTAGTCTGCCTATAAATTCACTTACCCCTTCATACTGGCTCCAAGGAGGTTTTGCTGTTGCCATCTCCAAAACAGTGCATCCCAGACTCCATATGTCAACCGCAAGATTACAGCCATTTGAATTTTTTATAACCTATGTAATCGAGGCAGCGACACAAATAAGAAGACTGCATTCAAATCATCGGTGACAGTATTTAATGGACACAGAAATCATCCTGACCTCAGGTGCCATCCAGTAAGGACTTCCTTTGAAAGAAAATGGACAAGACTGCCCACTTATCTGCAATTTATTCCAGATAGGCACATTAAGAGTCAGTTAAGTGTTCGTTTGATTCCCATTTGGGATTGTTCAACTAGGGTGAACCGAAACAAGTTTTAATCCGTTGACTAAACGGAGATAAAAAAAGTGTCTCAAATGACATGTAAGATTAATACTAATCTTCATATGGTATTATTAGTCAAACTCTATTTATATAATTGGGTTACCAATCAGGCACTAAAGATGGCACGGCAGGTTGGCCCACCCTACCCCAGAAAAAATGAGGCAAGTTGGCTCTTTCCTTACAATGGGTTGAGAAAGCCAACCCATCTCGTTTTAAGGGCAGGCCAACTCACCTAAATAATAATAATAATAATAATAATAATAATAATAATAATAATAATAATAATAATAATAATAATGAACAAATTTATTTTTTATTTCAAAATAGTGAGTGAGCTGAGAGGCAAGGGTGAGAATATGAGGTTGGGGTTAGGAAAATTTCTTCAAATTCAGAAAAGGAAAATAGCTTGACGGGTCAACCACCTCTCACAAGCCATGTGGTTGATGGATTAACCGGACCCATAAACAAGGTGGGTTAAGTCAGTTGACCAACAGTCCAAACCAATTGTGTTTGTATTTTATTCAAGTCCGATTATCCAATGCCAAGTTGCACGATATAAACATTGAAACATATAATCATATAAATGCTCTTACATGTTTTGCCATCCCAAAATCTGCCAATTTTATCCGCCCACTAGGGTCAACCAATATGTTTGCTCCTTTAATGTCCCTGATCAGAAGCAAGGATCAGGCCAGGAAAAATTGTTTCACTAATCACAACACAATTAGAATTACAGATGCAAATTGAAACATTTGTAATCAGAAGACTTTGATATGACATGTATCAAACTCACCTGTGAACGGTGTTCTTAGCATGCAAATATGCAAGCCCTGATAGAATTTGCCTAGTATAATTACGAATAGCAAATTCACCTAACTGGCCATATTCTCGAACCAGTTTAAATATTGACCCCCCAGAGACATACTCCAAGTATATATAAAGTTTGTCATCTACCTGTTATGCATAAATCATTCATAAAGCAGTTAATAGTAACTCAATCTGTACTTGACAGTGTCTGAAGTACTAAAACTTATCTCCTAAAATAAGACAAGGCAAAAAAGACTTAAATATGCTTTGTCCAGTTGAACATAGCAAATTCTGGGTTTATTCCTCCAAAAGATATTTGTTGATTTGAATTCTCATAAATTTTAATTTTCTTAAAAAGTCTATGTTACTACTTAATGGCGACATGACATGCATCTAGACATGTCACCTCAATGACTGCTGAAGTCGTGTGTACCAAAATCACCAAAAATATTAGCTATATTTATATGGACTAAACACATTTTACCCAACAAAAAATTGAAGAAACTGTATATATTATGCTGCAGTGGGAGTTACAAACAAATAGACTAGCGTGTTATCAAGGCACAAAACCAATAACAATGACTGATTAATGAAAAATAACATATTTGGAAGTCTTGATTTAAGTTAGCAGATTCAAAAAAATGAAATCATTTACTGAATTAAGGCAATAATTCAAAAATTACCGTCTCGGATCCATAATACTGAACAATATTTGGATGCTGCAATTGACTTAGCAGCGCAATTTCCTGCAAATACCATCACATGCATATGAATATTCATCATTATGTTTATAGTAATAATTATTTTCCAAAATTATCCTTAGTTATTTGTTGTTTAAGAGAAAAATTAAGGGCAACTGCGAAAACTTTAAAAGATTCTTTTCCTACTTTCTAAATGGGACATAATTTGGACTTTCCCAAAGAAAAGTGAGAGTGACGCGTGTAGCATATTTTTGTGGAAGTGTACTTGCTTACCTGAGCAAGTTGCTGTGCACATTCCCTTGATTTAGCATCATCTGAAAAAAGGGTGACCTCCTTCATTGCACACATCTCACCACTTTCTCTATAGATCATAAGTTGAAGTCAATATTAAAAAGCTGAAAAAACATAATGCAGATAAAAGAATATAGATTCATAACCCACACCACTGAGCGTGAAGAATAAACATTGATTTTGAATCAGGGGGAAAGTATTGACGTTCACATATAGAGGTGAAGCAAATTGTGGACATACACATTCAAATACAATCTGCTTGGTTATGGATTCCAAATCATGCATACATAAATCCTAATATCAATAACATAGTGATCATAATTCATAGCTGGGTCCAAGTCCAACAGCATAATATATATAAATATGTGTCTGGCAGGCTGGTACTCACTTAGTACCTACTCCTTTTATCACCTTTAATTTAACAATTTTCTTTCATCATTTATTTTAAGAAAAACTAATTTGGGAAAAAATGATCAAACATGCCTGATGTCAGAATAAATTAAAGAAAAGAAACACATACTACAGGGGGGGCAAAAATTTTCCACTCACTTGATACAGACCTGTTAAAACCAAGATATACATGTCCAAATGTTCCCCTTCCAAGCAACTGCCCCTTTTTCCAGCATGGACCTGGGCTTGTTGGATTTTCTGCTCTGGCAGGACTACGAGGGGCTGAAGGAGTTGTGGACGCAGAGTAGGTTGGAGAAAATGGATACGATTTAGTGACTATTATTGGAGGAAGTGGTAATTGGTGAGTTTGTTGTCTCACATCATCAGGGTGCAGAGGGGTGACAGTACCACTCTGTATCCTGGAACTGGGACCAGGGCTTTTCAATCTAGGACTGGGTATTGGAGAACACTCAGGGCTGCACCTATTCTTTTGCCAAAACATCTGTCTTGACAGATCCCCACCAACTGAAAATGAATCATGACCAGAATTATGGCCTGAACCCGGACTGCAGCAGTGCCCAGAAGCTGTATCTGGATATGCCTTTCCCGTATGTAATCCAGAGTTCAATATATGCTCAGGACCAAATGCTCTTATTGGACTTCTAGAAGGACTTGACATTGAACTATCTGGAGCACTGCACAAACCACCCGGACGAGCTATTTGCAGACTTTGTAGACGTAATGGAAACCCTTTTGGAGAAGTAGACAACAGCTTATTATTGCAAAATTGAGAAGCTGGTTTGGAGGATGCCCTTGAGTTTCTTTGGATAGTAATAAGTGATTGATTCTTGTGCACCACACTTTAGGAGCATAGAAATAAATTTAGCTGTAGGATAAACAGAAAAAAATACATATGGACAGAATTCAAAGAAACCTACCTGAAAGAACTATTAACGGTGGCTCTGTTTCCATTTTCACAGTCAGATGCCAGAGGACTAACAAGATGCGAATCAAATGGATCGCCACTATCAATTGAGCTGTCACTAGAGACAGATGCGGTGGCTATATCCCCATCTGCATCTGTAGGATCTTCCTTGTTAGATACATAACCAGGTTTTGGAAGAGGAAAATATGGAGATGGATTGGAGCCCATGGATCTTTCTAGTTTTGATGTTAAAATAATTCCAGAATTTGTTTCACCAGCAGCAGGAGGGTGTGAGCCTGGCAATGGCAGTGGCTGAGAATGATGCCTTACTGCAAAACTTTGAGAACGGGAGACATGTGTAGAGGGTGAGTGTGACCTTGAAGGTGCAGTGGATCTAGATCCCTTCTTGGAGATATGTCTCCATGATCTTCCAGATTTAACACTGCACTTCACTTCAGAAGCATTCTTTAATTTCCTTGTTATTGTATCAATAACACTTTCCTTGTTTGTCTTCCTCTTCCCCTCATTGGATGAAGACTTTCCCCACCAAAATGGCATGTCTTGGGAAAAGATTGCCAAAAACACGCACAGAGAGGGAGAGAGAAAGAACAGGAATTATCTGCAAATTATGGGTGCAAATGCAAATTCACATTTAGCATTACAGCAAAGTCTATGACACATGTTTGCATAATAATGATTTCAGTAAGCAGCATCATCTAATTCCCTCTGCGTGCACTGTTCTATTCTTATAAATCATAGATGAGCTGTGTGTCATCACACCATAATAACCTGTACAGAGAGTTCCAGTATTAGTTTGTTTTTTCCAAAAAATAAACATTTAACAAACCAGTCGTAGGGAAAATTCAGATTCTGATCTATGTTGTTATCTATGGAACTTATTAGATCCTAGTACATGACAATGTATGTTACAGATGCCTACACCTCCTAAACAGAAATCCAAGGAACCAGGAAAATTCTCTGGTTAAAAATTAGGCAGCATGCTGATAACATGATGGTTCTAGAAAGTTAAAGACAACTTAAGTACACCATCAAGTTTTACTGAGTTATAAATTTTCCAGAAACAATTAATACCAATGTGCCTCTTAAATACCAATGCGCCTCTTAACAATTAGGCAGTATATTGACAACATGATGGTTCTAAAAAGTTAAAGACAAATTAAGTACACCATCAAGCTTTACTGAGTTATAAATTTGTCACGATGCAAACAATTAATACCAATGTGCCTCTTAAAAGCCTGGAAGCCACGGCTTTAACTTTTATAAACAGTTTAAAGGTTACTCCTCTTATATTCCCAATCACAAAGATCGAATGAAGATAGTTTAGAACTGAGTTATATATTTAGCGAGTCAAAATGCACCTATGCATGAATTTCATTCCAACACTGAAGAAGCACACATTAAGTTGGACAATTCAGAAGATAACTTGTCATTTCATACACAAGAGCTTGACAATCAAGCTGCAATAAACATTTTCCAAAATTCTTCCAGCCTCTATCTTAACATACATTAACTCCAAAAAATACTACTAATGAAAAATCCATCTATCTCTTGAGAACAAACTTGCTAGCACAAAAAAGGAATGTCATTAGTCCTTTCTTCCATTTTCTCCTTCAATTTCACCTCTAACCTAGAGACAGTGTAATTTCGCTCTGAACATGAACAATTAGCACACAAAATCACATAATAACACAAAATCATCACACGAAGCATAAATAACCAAACGCAGAGCCGAAAGGCATTCAACTCAGATCTACTTGATCAATCAACTCTCGGAAACTAAAATGATAACATATACAACAAGATTCATGAAGCGATTGACTCAAAATCACACACAAACCTCGAATGCTAGCAGTACAACAAAATAACAAACAGCAAACGAGAATGCGAACACACGAGCTCCGATTCCTGTACAGAAAACAGTAACGGTAACTTCACAAGTTCAAATTACAGAATGAAGCATGCAAATGATCCTTGACAATGACAGGTACAAAAAAAATCAAACTAGAAAAGTTTTAAAAAAAAAGGCACCGTAACCCTACGTTTACTTGTTACTGCGTTCTTCAGCTCGAAACATGACACGTTGCTGAAGAAAAGAAGCTCAATGTGTCATCGCAGAGTGAGTAACGAGAAGCTAAAAAGACACAATGAAGGGAACGGAAAACGGAACTAGGAAGAAGAAGAAAGAAAAAACAAAGGCCCAAAACAAAAGATTAACACAACACTTGGCTTTAGTGTCATTGTTTAAGCGTTAAGTGTAGTGACAAATTATTAATTAAATGTATTTAATATAATTTCTAATTAAAAAAGTAAAAGGGATCTGGTGCAACGTGGGAACTATGAGAACGAAGAGAAAGAGGAAATCTAGCCGTTAGATGGACATAGAGGTGTATATCCGTAGATATGATATAGATCGATTGGTGTTAGGTGCGAGCACGGTATTGTAGTGGATCCTTAAAGAGGGAGCGTCGATCTTATCATTGGTACTTTAAAGGGCAACTCACCCCATAATCAATATATCCCATTATTGTCCTGATGATTTACCAATTAGGAGACTTTTTTTTCTTTCCTTTTCTTTATTTTTTAATTTCCATTTCCATTATTTATGTTTTAATGAAATTAAGAATTCCCAAAAAAATAATATAATTGATTTTTTAAAAATATTTTAAAATTTTAAATAATTAAATATGATATTTGTAAATATTTAATTTCTAATGTAATTTAATATTCCTTTAGCTAGTCCTAAATATAAGAGACAATGGGCAAAAACATAGATATCAATGTTTATAATAATTTTACGAACGTTTTCAATTCGTAATAAATAAGACATGTGAAAGAAAATTTATCATTATTTTTTTTAACAAATGCTAAAACAAAACAAGAAATAATATTATTAATTAATACAAATGCTAAAATGATAATATTTCTTTGACTTAGCATTTATTTCACATTCTTCCGTAACCGATGCCACTTGCCTTAGGGGCCGGTATGCACACTAGATCATTTGCCCCCTAGTTTGTTATTGTGACAGTGTCGCGGTAATGAGCTTCTTTAGAATTTTGACACTTAGTCCCTTTTGGTGTTTAAAAGAACACTTTGACCGTGGTGATGTAAACGTAAATTAATTAAGACCTTAATCATTTAATTAAAGTTAATAAGCACAATTCAAAACTTCATTTAATGAGCGTCATTTTACATTCTTCAGAAAAGTGACATGCATGTAAATTGCTGACATGGCTGAGTGTGGTTGGTGTGTTTCCTACACGCACCATCATGTCAAACCGGTTGTATCGTTGGGAGTTGAAGCGACGTTGGCCTTATGGGCCGCGTCATTTTATTTTCCACATCGTCGATGGGCCACGACGATTGAACTTTGGCCCGTTGCAACTTCATCAACTATAAAAGGAGAGAGGTCACAATTGCTTCTTCACTTTGCTATTCTATATCCCGAGACTCTGCCTCTCCGGTGTCCCAGCTTTTTTCGTACTCCGTCCTGGCCCGTACTAGAAGAATCACCAGATTCATCTACACAGGTAGCCATCTTCATCCCAACCTTTTTACCTTTTTTAAGATGTCTGACTTAACTGCTAACATTAGCTAGGAAAGAGATGACTCTGTGGAAATTATCTCCAACCCTTCTACTTCTTGGCCACTTGGGGTTAGAGATGGCAAAACGGACTGGCATGTCGGGCCAAGGCCCGCCCCATCGAGTTAAATGGGCTATGAATTTTGGCCCACCCTACTTAATGTTAGGCCCACAGGCTGGCCCACCAATAGTTGGGAAAATATTTTTTGGGAAAAATACAATTTAGTATCTTATTGGAATTTGGATCCGTTAGCTAAAAAAAATTAAAAATTAGGTCATTCCACTACTATGTAAATTTATATATGTCATAAAAATATTTTATATAAATTTAGCAAATTTTACATTATAAAAATTAACTCTATAATGCATCCACACATATTAATGCTTTACAATTATTAACAAATACCAAACCAAATAGTATCTAGTTAGTAGCACACTACACATAGTACAAGTAACAAGTCTATAATATTGTGCATACATTACATAATACATATCATATAAATAGTAAAATCCAAAAAAATCCATCAAAGATTATTGCGCATCAATGACATCCATAAAAAAATCCATCCAAAAAAAGTTCTACAATATTGTATGTACTTTGAAAGTATTCAAACCATAAAACAATAATGCCAACAATATAAATAGTAAAATCCACAAAACATCCATCAGAGAGTCCATTAATCATTTAATGCACATATCAAGCCGCCAGAATAAGATTTAAAGCACATGCACTCTTAGAGCTCTTGGATATTAATCCCAACCCATCATCATCATCATCATCACTATCATCATCAGAAACAAATTCATCTACAATAGATTATCTTAATCAATTAATCTTATATAAGAAATAATTAAAATAAATTATGCATAAGAATATATAATAAATAAATTACCATCTTCAAAGTCACGCATCTAATCACAAGTACACATCAATGCTTCCACATTTTTAAATTTGAGACAATTTCTATACTTGGTAATGATTCGAGTTCCAATGCTAAAAGCAAATTCAAATGCTACTGTAGTTGTGGGGATGCTTAGCAAGTCACAACCATTACAGAAAGTTCTGGAAATCGTTTTTTATTATCTCTCCACCACACTAACACATCCATATTTTCTAATTTATCAAACTCCAATGATGGCTCACCTAGATAAACATCTAGTTGAGATTTTCCAGCTCTAGTAGCAATTTCATTTCGATGCATCTTCAATTCCTAATACAACAAGAAGTAAAAATGTAAGACAATTCATTAATAAATAAATCTAGTAAACTGAAAAGATAAAATAAAATTTATTTATATCAAACAAGCTAGAACTGAAGTCAAATATAGAATGACCCTTAGAATATGAAGATGAGCTAGAATCGGAGCCATGCACAACCACTTCTTGTAGGGTATCACCAATGGATGAATATTGTGAAAACAGAACTTCCAACTTTTGCCTTATTTTTTCCAACTTCCTTTCAGAAGTAGATGAATCAATTCTTTTATAGCAAAATCTTAATGTTTCTAACTTCATTTATGGATCAAACATTGCTCCAAAAGCAAGCACAACACTAAATTCATCCCAATATTTTTTAAATTTGACAATCATCTTTTCCATCATACTTCTAATAGCATCATCTTCATCTCTAATGACATTAAGCAACACAGATTGGACTTTCCAAATTTGTAAAAAATACATATTGGAAGTCGTATAAGACGTACCAAAAATTAGGGTGGCAATATCATAAAATGGTTGTAAGAACTTACATATCTTTTTAGACTTTTTCCATTCATCTTGTGAAAGGCTAGATGTATAAGTCTCATCATCCCAGTGTAAGTTGGCAAACACAGGTTGATACATTAAGAGCATTTCGAAGCATCAAAAAGCTTGAGTTCCATATTGTAACATAATCCAAACTCAATCCACAACTTTCAACAATACCAACCTTTTACATACATGCCTTGAACTTCAACATCCTACTATCTGAACCCTTAACATGTTTGATGTTCTCCCTAATCTTATGTAGTGCAGTGTGTGCTACTTTCGTTCTATCTTGCACAATTAAATCTAAAATATGTGCACAACATCGCATATGAAAAAACTCTCCATCACATAACAATGACTTACGAAGCACGCGCTGCGTTTTCAAAGTTTGCACTATAACATCATTTGCGTATGCATTATCTAAAGTAATAAAAAAAAACTTGTCTTGTATTCCCCAGTCATTCAAAAATTGATTGATTTTCTTAGACAAATCAAAACTAGTGTGAGGATCAGGCATGTGACAAAAATTAATAATTTTGCTATTTAACTTCCAATTTTTGTCAACATGAGCAGTCAAATAAATATAACCTTCAGTTTTAATCGATGTCCACAAATTAGATGTCAATGGTATCCTACTAGGAATCATTCTTAAGTCCACTTTCAGGTTTTCTTTCATTCTCAAATACGTCTTCTCATTATCACTCTTTGTGGTATTTCTAGTTACACATACAATATCAAAATTAGCATACTTTAACAAATCCCAAAGCTCATGATAGTCAGGAAAATTATATGGAAAATCATGTCTTACCATAAAATAAGCCAACTTATCACAGATTATCAAATTATCTATCTTTCTAGACTTTAATTTCCCCCCATGTCAACCATCATTTGACCAACATCTTCAAATTTAATCTTTTTACACTTCTCAATATGACAATTTAAATATGAAGTTTCATATCTTTTTCCACCAATAACAAACTCAACAAAACACCAATTACAACGTGTTTTCTCTTTCCCACTTGCATCCTTTCCAACCTTAATAAAAAATTTCCAACAATTAGAAGTTAGCTTTCTAGGCCTTTTAGTAGCAACAGGTTTAATTTCTCTAGATTCTTCCTCTTTAGTTTCCAAACTAATTTTTTATTGAATCTCATCATCAGACAATAATGGTTTACTTATTATGGAATCCATATTTTAATTTTGTAGAAATAAAACAATTATAATAATAATATTTAATATTAATATCTAATCATGATTGACAATTATAGTAGGTTAATATTTAATATTAATCTATAACCATCAGGTTCTATTGCTATATACTAGTATATTGCTATATTTACTTTTGGTTTGGAACAAATTCAATTTCACACAGTGTTACGGGTAAAAAAATTATGAAGTTTGCACCATCAGGTTTTGTTGCTATATACCAGTATATATTTACTTTTGGTTTAGAACAAGTTCAATTGTGCACATAGTTACAAGTAAAAAATAATGAAGTTTGCACCATTAGGTTCTGTTGCTATATACCTTTTCTCATGTTGTGTTGTTAAAGAAGCTACAATCTCGAAATCTAAGATTTTGTCAACTACAGGAAATATGTTAAGCAAAATTGTACATGTTTAGCATTAATTTTTAGAAATATTTAATATTAATATTAGCACATGGAGATTGAGTAAAACAAAATTGTACATGTGTAGCATTAATTTTTAGAAATATTATGAAAATCTGTTTTGTGTAGTTGGATTTTAAAATCCAAATAATTGGGAAATCGTAACAATATAAACCTATTCAAGTCTTCAAATAGTTGGGAACAATTTGGGAACATCCATTTAACTACTCAAACAATATGAAAATGAATTATTAATAAGGACCAAAATGCAAAATATTGTTCAATTCAAGTCTTTAAACATGGCAAAATGTGTGGACAAGGATAACACAAATACCTCATAAGCGGTTCTATTTTGGTTCCAAACTTCCAGGTGCGCATGATGTTTTGGTTCCACACACAATAACGTGCACACTATGTAGAGACACAATAGCTGGAATGGAAGGCTTTAAGTGATTCCCTTTTGTGCAAAGCAAACGCAGTAACACACAACTTCAAGGGGTTCATGAATTGTGTTTGCGCCATACAAAGAAGAGAAAACAACAAGAGGAAAACTTGTGAAGCCTCTCAATCTCACTCAAACCCTACCTGATCTAAAATGGACCCAAAACAAAACAAGCCCAATTCCAACCCCTTTTTTATAATTTGATTTTAAAAAATATACATATATATAGGTGGAGGGCCGACGGGCTGGCCTGCCTCATTTACTCATTGCCCATCAGGCTGGCCGGCCAGGCGGGCTGGGCTGTGGCGGGATAACGTGCTTAAAATAACATTCCCCTACCAATTTTGGTGGGACAGGCCCATTTTTTATCCCTACTTGGGGTACCTCGGCATGGGCCACGATTTACTCAAGCGAACATATGTAAACTAGTTAGGACGGGATACTGGGGTAGTCCCATTAGGGACTTTAACTTAGCAAATCAAATAATTTTGCCCCCTAACCCGGAGTCCTCTTATTCCTTTCAATTTCCTTCACCCCAATTGATCCAGTCTCGATATCGGTACATAGGCAAGGTGGTAATTTCATTCGTCCTCGCACTTGCTACCGGTGTCAGGGGTAAATCTCCAGACTCTAACCCCGTATCAGATTCATATATATACCAGAAGTCTAGGTCAACACCTAAAACACCGAAAAACTTTCATGTTACCTGACAAATAGTACAAGGTACAGGTACGGGGGAATGTTCGTAAGAGACACAGAGGCGCTCGCGTCGTGTGTCGGAATTGTATAGACACAGTGTATGATTGGTCCTCTAACCCTAAAAGAACTCTTCATTCTCTGCATGCACATATATAAATATAAATGTTCTAATGACTCTGGTATGTTAGACTCATTCTCAAACTTACGCTTTAGAAACCTTGAATTCCTTTTCTGGTTACTGACTTGAGCTTTGGAGAATCTTCGCAGGTGACACCACTTTTCATCTTTATCAATGAGAAAGCTTGGTATGAAGGATCTCCAGGACTACAAGACCTTTATTCTCCCATAGAGATAAAGGGCACAATACTGGATACCCACTGTACCGGTGTACAAGTCATTCAATATTGTTAACATTTATGGCTGGTCCCACACCGGATCCCTAACCTTAGTTTAGACCAGTTCATTAGCACGCTTAGTTGGACTTGTTAGATTTATTCCCAATTTTCATAGAAGTCTCGTGACTTTATTATGGAAGGCAACATAAGAGGTTTTCAGAAGGGGCACGTGGAGGATGTAGCACCCCAAGTGAACAAGCGTCTAGCCTTTGATTCTCCAGCAGGAAGTTCTAGGAGGATGATGCCCATGGGGATGCCTGATCCTCGTGATGAGATCATCAAGCAACTCATAGAGGAGTTGGTTGAGCTAAAAAGGGACCAAAGGCAGTTAGAGGAGAAAATGGTTTTGCAGGCTGAGGAGACCCATAAAGCTTCAGGGAGAGAGAAATTAATCACTCTTCAATATTCTAAGATTCCCACGTATGAAGAGAGGGAGCAGACCCAAGACTCGAGTGAGAGGTTTACTGGTAGGAGAAGAGAGCCAGTGGTGGCAACCATAGGGACGTATAAGCTCAACCTCCCATTCTCTAGGAGGTTAATGAGTGTGTCTATTCCTAGGCACTTGCAGATAACCTAACCCCTCTCCATTGGGAAGTACACGGGCGAGACAGACCCAAGTAAGCAGTTAGATGCTTATGCTTATGAGGCCATGTTTTAAGGAGTAGAGGAAGGCATCATGTGTTGGATGTTTCCTCACACCCTTGTTGGAGAGGCCCTCAGCTGGTTCAAGGGACTACCAACAGGGTCGATAGACTCTTGGGAGGATATGACAACGACGTTCAATGATCATTTTGTTATTTCCAGGGATGTTCCCAGGACGTCACACACTCTCGTCCAAATCAAGCAGGGGGAGAACGAAATTCTGAAGGATTTCCTGAAGAGATTTTACAAGGAGGTGGTCATGGTCCCCAATCTAACAGAGGCTATATAGTTGTACATTGTTACTGAGGCTTTACAGCCTAAATCCGCCTTTGTTTTATCTTTAGCAAAGAGTCCTCTGGCGTCTTTTGAAGAGTTTTGGAGGAAGGCCTCAAAGTATATTCGAACTGAGATACACTTAGAGGCCACAAAGCGAGATCAAAACTGCCTGTTCTGGTGTCACTACCACCTAGGGAGAACGAGAGGGCTAGGCCGGAGAGGCCTTTTCAGAGGGACAGATTTAGGAACCCTTAGCCCCAACAGCAGGAGAGGCACATAACTACCTTTAGCAACTATGCCACGCTAAATACCAGGCCGACACAGATCCTGAAAGAAGTAAGGTGGCCAACTTTTAGTGTATATGGTATTAGGAGGTCGGCTCCTTTAAAAAGGCCTGAAAATCCGTATAAGTTCTGCGGTTTCCATGAACAGGCGGGGCAATCCACCGAGGAATGTAGATCTTTGAAGGATGCAGTGGAGACCCTCATCCATGAGGGAAAATTGAAGTAATACCTCTTTAAGGAGAGCTTCCTGGATGAGCCAGACCGGATGAAGAAGTGGAGTCATGACCGTGATAAAAATGGTGATTACAGCCGGGTCCCTTAAAAAGATTAACTACGGTAAAAAAGCAAAAGGGGATTGTTATCATCGAGATGGTTCAGGAAGAGAAAGCTCCCTAGCAACAATAGCGAGGCCGACGTAAGGTGATCGATATGATCGCTGGAGGATTTACTGGAGGAGGAGCGTCGATCACCATGAGGAAAAACCACCATCACATGATCATCTCATTTCAGGGCAAGCCAAGGGATAATCGCCCATTTTGTGACGGTGTGGTGATGCCAACAATTGCTTTTTCTGACAAAGATTTTGGCCCGACTATTCCTAGAGGAGATGACGCAGTAGTTATCATAGCGGTGATTGCAAACAAGGATGTCAAACGAATCCTTGTGGATTAGGGGAGTTCCTGCAACGTTATTTTAATTGTTTTAAAAGAATGGGCTTTAATGATTCTGATCCTTAACCCTATATACAGGAATTAACAGCTTTTAATAGAGCCAGGCAGTCTACCAAGAGGTATCTAGACACTCTGGTGTCGTTTGAAGGCGAGCCCGGTGTGAGAAATGTCAAGTCTAGAGTACTGGTGATAGACGTGGAGTCACTATACAATGGCATAATAGGCCAACCTACACTGAATGCCATGGAAGCGATCGTGTCAATGGCCCATCTCCTTATCAAGTTCATCGATAAGGACAATAATGTTCTATCTATTCGGGGTGACCAAGAGATGGCCAGGTACTGCTACAACCTGAGCCTCAATATGGTAAAGCTGGAGGCAATCAATAAGAAGAGAAAGTTGAATGATGAAGGAACCGCGGATGGATCTATCAGCTTGATTGACCTTGATCCTAAGGCAGAGCTTAAGATTAATCTGCTCAATCCATCAAAGCCCAGGCCAGAGGGAGGTTCCAAGGAAGTCATACTTGGAGATACCCTAGAAAAGATCACGTATATTAATGACAAGTTAGAGGTTGCTATGTAGAAATGCTTACTTGCGCTTCTTGAGGAGTTTAAAGATCTTTTTGCATGGACTGCTGCTGACATGCCGAGGATGGACCCTAATTTCTATTGTCATAAGTTATCTGTCTACCCAAAGATAAGGCCGGTCACCTAAAAGAAGCAGAGATAGGGCCTAGAGAAGCATAAGGCAGCTTGTGAGCAAATCGAAGAGCTTTTAAAGGCCGAATTCATTAGAGAGATCTGGTATTCCTCTTGGCTTTCCAATATGGTGATGGTGCAGAAGGCCAACGACAAGTGGAGAATGTGTAAATATTACGTTGATCTGAACGGTTGCTACCCAAAGGATCCATATCCTCTCCCAAATATCGATAGAATGGTTGATGATTCATCTAGTTATCAGTACTTATCCTTTATGGACGCCTATTTAGGGTACAACCAGATTCCAATATGGGAAGAAGATCAGGAGAAGACGGCCTTCGTCAATGACTACGGTGTGTTCTGTTACACCTTCATGCCTTTTGTTTGAAGAACATTGGAGCCATATACCAGCGGATGATCAATAAAGTTTTTGAAGGCATGCACACCAAACTGGTGGAGGTGTACATTGATGATATTATTGTCAAGACACCAGCTGGGGTGATCATATTGAGGACTTACGCCAAGTTTTCATGCGCTTACGGCAATACAACATGCGCTTGAACCCGTTAAAGTACACCTTTGTTGTGTCTGCTGGAAAAATTTTAGGTTTTATGTTGACTCAGCGTGGCATAGAGGTGAACCCGGGCAAGTGTCAAGCAATTCAGGACCTCTAGAGCCCAAAGAACTTGAGGGAGGTTCAGTCCTTGAACGAAAAGGTGGCAGTTTTGGCATGATTCATACCCAAAATGGCACACAGATCCTTCCCCTTCTACAAGATTTTGAAGAAGTCAAAGAAGTTTGAGTGGGGGCAGGAGTAAGAGCAAGTATTTCAGGAGCTCAATGGGGTGTTGTCCAAACCTCCTATTTTAGTGAGACCAGATCCCAAGGAACTGCTTATTTTATACTTGGCAGTATCAGATGAGGCTCTTGGGGTGGCCTTGGTAAAAGAAACTCCAGAGGGATAAAGGCCAGTATACTTCACTAGCAAAACATTACAAGGAGCTAAGGGCCGATATCAAAAGATAGAGAAAGCCACCATCGTAGTCGTTTGGGCCTCTCGATGTTTAAGGCTGTATTTTCATGCATACCCCATTGTGGTGAGGACGGATCTCCCGTTTCGCTTAGTTCTGAGTAAGCTGGACCTGACTAGAAGGATAATCAAATGGTCAATTGAGTTGTCTGAGTTCGATGTGACTTATGAGCCTTGTGATACAATTAAGGCTCAGGTTTTGGTAGATTTTATGGTGGAGATGACTGGAGCAGATCCGACCCTCCCCGCTCTCATTGGATGGTATATGTTGATGGTTCCTCCAAGAGTAAGGGGAGCAGTGCAGGTGTGGTGGTTGAGAGTGATGATGGGGTGCACTTGGAGATATCCCTATGCTTCAACTTCAAGACCTTTAACAACCAAGCTGAGTACAAAACTTGTCTCGCCGGACTAAAGGCAACATTGGATAACGAAGCTTCTGAGGTGACCCTCTATAGCGATTCATAGCTGGTGATTTCACAAATACGAGGAGAGTATCAGGTGAGAGAGCCCCAACTCTAGTTGTACTTAAACTGCGTCAACGAGTTAAAGGAACGTTTTACGATGTTGGAATTTAAGCATGTGCCAAGAAAGGAGAATACCAGGGCAGATATTCTTTCAAGATTAGCCCGCACGGAGCAGCCTAGGAGTACTACCACTATAGTCCAGAGCTTTGACTACTTCCAGCATTCCCCTGACCCCGTCGCATATGGCCATAACTTCTCACGCGTTCAATGATGACTCATGGGAAGTCCCTTTCGTCCGATACCTGGTTAATGGACAACTACCCACTGATGAGGTTAAGAAAAAGGGAGTCTATAAAGAATTACCCTATTTCACTATAGTAGATATGATGCTGTTTAAAAGAGGGTTCTTTGTACCCTACCTCCATTGTCTAAACAAGAAGGAGGTGTAGGAGGTGATGGAAAAAGTCTACGAAGGCCAGTGTGGGCACCATTATGGGGGACAGAGTTTAATGAGAAAGATCTTAAGACTTGGCTATTGGTGGCCCACAATAAAAAAGGATTCCATGGAGTTTGTGATTAAGTGTGATTCATGTCAGAGGTTTGCTAACCTCCACTATACACCGGCTGAGGAGTTATCCACTTTCGCGGTGCCATGGCCCTTTCATCAATAGGGATTAGACATCTTAGGTCCATTCCCTACTGCTCCATCGGGCATTAAGTACCTCATTGTGGGGGTAGATTATTGTCGCGACCGGGATCGCAGCGGCACGACCGACCCTTGAAAAATAATAAAACGGGTTTCGAAATCCTTTCGAAAAAACAGGGCGTAACCTTAAAACAAAGAAAATAAGGAGTCGTCACCAATATTTTTTCATAGGTAAAATACTAGGAAAACCTCTTTTAAAAAAACACTGGTCATAAAAGTGAAATTCTAAGTTCGGGAGTCGAATTACAAGTGAGGAAGGTATTAGCACCTCACAACTGTCCGTTATAAAACAATTACCTCAAATTGATAGCGCACATTATAAGTAGCCCAAAAATTATTTTAACTTCTTCACAAAAAGAATAGATAAAATAAACGAAGAAGTTTTAAAATAAGGTTAACAAGACGTCTCATCCAAATTAATCTTAAACCGAACAACTTGACTAAATACTGACAGTAAGAGACTTGACTAAACAGTGACAGTAAGAAATAACAAAACAGTGATAGTAACCCAGGACCCCAAAAACAGTCTCATCCAATTCATTGATATTTTTTTGATTCTTTTGAACTTTTTGATTTTTTTTTTATGATTTGGAAAAATCTGTAACCCAGGACCCCAAAAACTTGAGTAAAAGCACACAAAAGGAGAGGACTGCTTGCCCGTTAAAGAATCACCAATTAAAAAAATTGTCATTTTTGGGAAGAAGTAATCCGTTGAATGGGCAAGTGGTCTACCAATTTGGATTAAAAAGGAAAGTGAAAATGAGAGAAGGTAGAGGGAAAGTCTGCCCCTTTATGCCCTAAGTTGGGTTTTTTCTGAAGGCCCCCTAGCGGTTCTAATGTTCACCTAATACTAATATCTCATATTAGGTAGCTTGCACTAAATTTCTAAAGGTCACTAGAGCCAAGATCCTACTCATGAAGTTGACCACAACAGTAGGAAGTCTACTAGGTGTGGGACATCATGAATAAGTCAAACTCTAGCTGAGGTTTTCACGATAGCCAGACAAGACGTACATCCCAAATGACACCGCTATCAACCTCCCCTAATCTTAAGCTTCATTTGAGCCCGGGTATAGGGCTCCACTCAAAAGTGTGTGCAAATTGTGAGTGTAGTGTGTGAAAGAGGCATTCAATACATGTACCTTACCCATCCTACACAGAGAATAAACACAGAATAACAAAATAAAGTCGTCTACCTTAGGGTTCAACAACACACAAACAATGACAAAAAAAATAAATGACAAAATATAAACAAGGTAAAAATTACACATAAACATTGGCAAAAATGAAATAAAATGAAGAAGTTAAATAATTAACAGGTTATTTCAAAACACGCGCTATCAACTTGGTTGGCTTGACTCTCTAAGTCCTTAGTGGAGTCGCCATTTATCGTGACTGGGATCGCGGCCAACCCTAGAAAAATAATAAAATGGGTTTTGAAATCCTTTGGAAAAAATAGGGCGTAACCATAAAACAGAGAAAACAGGGAGTCGTCACCAATATTTTTTCATAGGTAAAATACTGGGAAAACCTATTTTAAAAAAACACTGGTCATAAAAGTGAAATTCTATGTTTTTTTGTGGCTTTTTATTGTTGTTGGTTTTCTTTAGATCTTTGAGTTAGTGAAGGTGAAGAGGATGAAGATGAGATAAAGAAATTGTTCTGATTCTTATTGCTGCTATTTTTTTTGCCCTGTTATTGGGTGATGATGGAAGATGAATATCATGTAGATGATCTCCCCGTGAGCCAAAAATCGTCCTCTATTTAAGATCTTTGGAGGGAACAAAAAAATCAAGATTTGGGGTGGATTTTAGGGTGTGTTTTCTGGATGGTGGCATTGGAGAGTGTGATATTTTTATTTTTATTTTTATTTTTATTTTTAATAATAATAATAATAATAATATAAAAGAAAACAGAAAGAGGTGTTCACAATTATTTTACGAAATGGATTGAGGCAGAGTCGGTGGTACATATCACTTCAGCCCGGACCAGGCGTTTTGTCTACGAGAACATCATAGCACATTTCAGGGTACCAGTGTGGATTATAACTGACAACGACACCCAGTTTACTGATAAGAAGTTCTCAAAGTTATTGGAAGGACTGAGAATGAGGTGGTTGGAGGAGAACAAGCAACCCTTGGATGGGAGACGCCAGTTGTTGGTTTTAGCTTGATCTTAGGCTTAAAGTCAGCAGAGGCTTCAAGGGCGATGATAAGCTTCTTCCCCCTTTGAATACTGGTCATTTCGGCTTCCTCTAAAGTCTTTTATTTTTTGGCCGACGTGGGAGAAGGCAGTTTCGGTGCTTTAGTGTCCCGGTGGTTCTTCCTCTTCTTTTTCTTCTCTTTCTCTTTTGTATTTTTAGGCTGTGTGGTACCAGCCTGTTCAGTGTTCTCCAGCAACAGTACCTCATCGGTCACGATAGATGTTAGGGCGATAGTCTCAACGCGTGCTCTAGCAACATTTCTCTTTGGCTGGATGTTGTTTTCATTAGAGGATGAGTCCTCATCAGCAAGCATACCCTTCAATTTATCTATAGCAGGGCACAACTCGATTTGTTCTGCACGAGCAAGCAAAGATATGTTACTTTCAAGCACAAAACATACCGGTATGCAAACAGTAAAGAAGATAAAAGCAAGAAATTACTCAAGTATTTGTTTCGGATAAAATTAGACCCCAACAGACGCTTGCAGGAGAATTTTTCACATACTAAAGAGTATGTTTAGATGGCACTTAAGACCTCAATAGAGTAGGAGGAAAGCTCACTCTCTTCAATAAAATAGGCCTGAGAGGTGAGCAAGAAATGCTTATGAGTCCATTCGATGGGGAACTTAAGAAGACCTTCCCTGTTCCTCTAAAAGACTGGTTTATTGGGCTAGATCCAGATCTTTGTGTAAAAGTGTTTGAATGACCTCCCATCCATCTTAGCAGATTCAGTGAAGGCTTCAAAGTTGATGACCTTTGCATTACAGCGAAGAGGCACGAGGCTCATACCGCCCTTCTTGTTTGTCTGACGTATCACTTGGCAATAGTAAAAAAGCATTGCCATAGTGGGTTTGAAGTTGAAGTGTTCACCCAGTACTTCCAGGGTATGGATCAAGCCCCATCCATTGGGGTGCACTTGGGAGGGAGCGCGGTCCAAAAATCTAAGCACTCCCATTTGGAACTCTATGAGGGGAAACAGACCCCAAGTTGAAGAAACACAAAATCATACATGTACACGGACCTTTCGTCTGACATGCGGTGGCAGAATCTGTCAGTTGCCCGGGGTGCTAGCACCAGGAATCGCTCTTTGAGCCTCTCCTTAGCGTAGACAGGGAACCTCAAGGATAGCCTTCCCCCATCTTCTCTAGCATATCGAGATTCTATTTGGTGGATCTCCTCTTCTACCCAACAATAAGGGTACTTTTCGTTGACTTTTACCCAATCTAACCAGTGTGCCACCACGTTGACAAACCCCTCAACGATCCTGAGGGTGGTGGTATTGTTAAAAGTGCCTTCGGTGGCCATTCTACTTATGGCGAGATTGAAAGAGTCTGTGTTACTGTAAAAAGCTATATCGTCAGAGAGGTAACAATCAGCACTTACATCGCTCCCAAAAGAGCGGCTAGCCCCTGAGCTAGAGGAGGAGTCAAATGGGGGAAGTACCACCCTCCATCTTGAGTGAGATACTTCGCCCTTTTCTGAACGGTGAGGCCCGGCCCTTGGAGGATTCACGAGGATCCTTCCTCCTCGATAGCCAGAGGGCCTGGCAGGGATTCTTCCCCTCTATACGCGGGACCAACATGACCTTGCCTAGAGCTCATGGTGAAAAGTCTATAGCAGAGAAAATGAACCAAAGAGGGGAAAGACATGATTATCTAAGGAAGTTTTAAAAAGCAGCAAACAGAGGAGAACTTCACAGAGAATATTGAAGCAACGACTTCTTCACTTCTCTAAGAGAAAATTTGAGTAGAGTTTTTCTTAGGTTGAAAGCAAGGTGGTTTCTGGAAAATGCTTAAGTCTCTTTTTTATAGTTATGGAGGGGGCACAACCACCGGTCAGAGGGCATGTCGTTTATCAAAAAATGCATTATTTTGAAGGCCAACAACGACATCGTTTCAACCTAGAGTGCACGAAAACAGTGTCATTTTGCATAAAGCTGAAATCGAATGGGCCATAACATTGAAATTTTAGGCCCAATACTCACTCCCCGTGACATTTGAGAATCCTCACATACACAATCATTAATGCTCACGTGTTTTTAGCAATAACTGCTCATCATTGGTGGCATCTTAAGGTTTTAGAGTTACAAATCTTAAATGCGAGGAGTTACGAAATTCAAAAACTCTTAAGTTTCACACGCAAAAACAAGACGTTGTCTGAAGCCGGTGTCTATAACAACAAAAGGGGACTCCGGAAAGAAATCATTTGAGTCGGTATCCATATCCGTAAGATCGACCTCGGTAGAGCAGTATAGCTTATATGAGCATTTTATTCAGTCCCTCAAATAAGTTAGGGAGAAAATGATCCGGTCTCGATATCGGTATGTGGGCAAGGTGGTCATTTCATATGTCCTCGCACTTGCTACCGGTGTCACAGGTAAACCTCGAGACTCTAACCCCATTTCAGATTCATATCTATACCGGAAGTCCAAGTTAGCACCTAGAACACTGGAAAACTTTCATGTCACCTGAAAAATAGTACAAGGTACAGGTACGAGGGACCGTTCGCAAGAGACACAGAGGTGCCCGTGTCGTGTGTCAAAATTATACAGACACAGTATACGATTGGTCTCCTAACCCTAAAAGGACTCTTCATTCTCCGCATACACGTATATAAATACAAACATTCTCATGACTCTAGTACGTTAGACTCATTCTCAAACTTATGCTTTAGAAATCTTGAATTCCTTTTCTGGTTACTGACTTGAGCGTCGGAGAATCTTCATAGGTGACACCACTTTTCACCCCTCATCAATGTAGAAGCTTGGTGTGAAGGATCTCTAAGACTACAAGACCTTTATTCTCCCACAAATATAAAAGGCACAATACCAGAGACCCACTGTACCAGTGTACAAATCATTCAATATTGTTAACATGTGTGGCCGGTCCCACATCGGATCCTTGACCCTGGTTCAGACAAGTTCACTAATCTTCATTATCGCTCTCATCTCTAAACCGAGATCTCCACTCCAACGTAGTCTATTACTACACTGATGATACTGATTTTTATTTGACTGTACCCTTTCTAGAACACACTGTCGTCATGGATGTCGTCGGATTTTTTGTTGTGAAAACTAAGCTTGAGGACACGCATATGATTGTAAACTGTGTAGATTCGATGCCTCACAAAGCTGCCGATCCATACTTCTGGGTCGTCAGGGACATCGTCTCAACCATCAACCAGCATGTGAATGCCAACGAAAATGTAGAACTTGAGGCTGACTCATTTTAGCACTCAAGGAAGTATGAAGATTCTTTTACTTTGTATGCACTGGCGTTTGCGGATTGGGTTTGCCACATCCTCCACGAAAGATTCATATTTTTTCATGAATTTACCCTGAGCAAAGTGAGAGTCTGGTTCCTATTTACAAAGTTTGAGATGTAGGTGTTCAAATTTTTGGACATCACCCTAGTCAACTGTACCCCAACTGTTAGGGTTTAATGCTTTCCTTGGAGGTCTTTGCCAAGCACCTGGGCTTCACTTCGATAATTGCCATATTTTTCTGATATGCTCGGGTGATGCACCACGATAGCGCTGGAATGGGCTTCGTTAACTTACGGTGTCAAAGTGACATCATCAACTTTGAGGCGTTAGTGGAGTCTGCTAAGACCGCAGGAGCCTCCTTCAAAAAGTCTTTTTTAAAAGTCTTCGCCAAAGGGACCGGACCCTCTTCTGGAAGGACGAGGAAGGCTGGTTTTTTATCCACACTAGTTGGACTCACCAACACTTCCTTCTTGAGAGTTTGACATATGGTGTTGAGGACCGCCAGCTTAGTAAGGGTTCCAGCGTCGTGGTAGATACCCTTCATACCATATCTCGTGGAGCTCCATTAAAATGTCAGTCCTTACTCAGCACTATGGAGACGAGGAACAGCTACCTTGCCTATTTAGGTATTTACCCCTCCTTTTTCTTTTTAACTTTGATTCTTGTTATACCAGTTTTTAATTTTCTGTTTAACTTGACACTTTTTCAAGAGACATGAGCGGAGATGCCTTAGACGCTCTTTGTCAATTGCTGGCTGGCATGAATGTCGATGCCTCACATAAGAACAGGGTCACCCCCACCTTGAAAAGGCTTCCACCCTTCAAATCTCTAGGGGCTTCGTTCCAACTGGAGTTGGGTCTAAGAGGGAGAAAAAGAAGACCTCATAGGGCCAGAGGAACAAGCAAAAAATTGCTGAAGTGCAAGGGGACTTTGGCAAGGGAAAAACTGTTACCATTTAGGAAGAGCCGGTGAAGGAGGTCCCCCATCGTGACTTCAAGCCTGGACACCCTGAAGGAGTTGATGGAGAGAGTCACTACTCCTCTGGGAAAAATTATCCTTCCATACCGCCTCAAGGAGGGGCTGAACTCTAACGATATTTGTTTTGCCCTGGCGACAGCGGTGTGGGGCCATATGAAGACTCTTTCTATCATTCACTCTGCCGCCACTAAAGGACCGCTTCGAGAGATAGAGCAATTGAAAGAAAAGAATGCCTGCCTGTTGGATGACCAATGTCAGGTCCACCAGAGGCTCAAAACATTGAATGAAAACAACTAAGATTTATGAAAATCTAAAGTTGCTTAAAGAAGCAAAATGATAGGCTCCACCAAGAGGTAAACGATCCTTAGAAGCAAGTGGCCGATCTCCAAAAGGTCAATGAGGGCCTCTCCACTACGATTAAGGATGGATAAGCGAAATATCGTAAAGATATAGAGCTTTTTGCCTGTCCCACTATGGATGCCTTCAGTCATGCGGTTGGACAGGTTTCCTTCTGTAACTGAGGTACCAATCTCAACCTTAATGGAATTAGATTTTTCAACAGATTTCATGATGGGAAGCTAGTCATCGAGGTTAATGGTGAGTCTTTCATTCCTCCTGAAAATCCTTTCAACTTTTTTGCTTTGGCGGCGGGAAAAGATGACACCCCCTAAAACTTATTGCAAAATATTAACAATGAGGATCAAGAGGACGAACACAAGGAGGAAGAGGAATAAGACCATGGTGATGAGGAGAACAACGGTGACAACCGTGGCGAAAACATTGACCTTTGAATCTTTAATGCTTTTTTTTTATTAGCTCTGTAGACAGGATGAACTCCGTCTATTTTGATAGTTTTACTTGACTTGGCTTTCACGCCCCTTTAATTTTACTGGGGTATACCCATCCATTTTTTTTATGAATGCTTGTGAATGATATTTGCACGTCAGTTTTGTGAACTTGTTTCTTTTTCAATTGCTGACATCATCTTTAATTGAACTTCGTAACTGAGAAATAATTCTTTTGTAATAACTTCTGTTATCGAAATTAAAAATCCATTCTTCATGTAGCTGTAAAACATCAGATCGATTCACCATAGTCCACTATAGGGCTTCACGCCACTCTTGGGGACTTAGTTTTTACGACCTCTTTGGGGTTTTCTAACCGCTCCGGAGTTTAATTTAGATAAACGCTCTTGGGGCTCATTAGCAGCTTTGAGGTTTAATTTAGATAACTACTCTTAGGGCTCATTAGCCACTCCGGGGTTTAATATAGATAACTGCACTTGGGGCTTATTAGATGCTCCGGGGTTTAATTTAGATAACCATTCTTGGGGCTTATTAACCACTCCAGGTTTTAATTTATATAAGAATATACTAAGTCTTTTATGAGACCGTAACTTAAAGAATAAAGCAATGAAAGAATCATATTCTTTTGAACTGATTTTCTTTCTGAAAGAGCACCCCAGCTGCATGCCTCGTTAAAAACCTTCTAGGAAAAACCCTGTAGGAAAAAACCTAGGCAGGAAAAAAGAGTGCATGGCTTATAATGTCAGTTAGCTATAGTACACGTGTAAATTCTTTACATTCCACTTATTTTTAAATACTTTACCTTGTAAAGTTTCTAAGAGGTAAGCTCCTCCCGAAGTAACATCATTCACCTGATACGAGCCTTCCTAAGTAGGTGCTAGCTTTCCTGATGGGTGAATTAATTTCCCAATGGTGCTTTCCTTAGGACCAGATCACCACTGTTGGACCTCTGCTTTTACACTTTGATATTATAATGTAGGGCACCCTTAGCCTTGATAGTTTGATCCCAGATGCACACTGCTTCCCTAACTTCGTGTAGCGATTCTAGTTTATTTTTTTAATCTGGACCTATTATCTTCTTCATCGAACCACTAAACCCTTAGGGAGATCTAGTTTATTTCAACCAGTATTACTGCATCAACACCGTACACTAACCAGAATAGAGCTTCACCCATAGAAGAATGAGGCATAGTGCGATAAGCTCACAGAAAATGACATAGCTGGTTCACTCATTCCCCCTTTGCATCTTCGATCTGTTTCTTCAATCCTTTTAGAATTTCCCTATTTACTACCTCAACCTACCCATTCGACTGCAAGTATTCTACTGATGAAAATACTTGTTGAATTTGAAGCACCTTGAAGAGACTTATGAACTTTGCGTCAGTAAATTCCATTATCAGTGATAACTTACCTCTAAATTCCAAACCGAGTGATAATTTTTCATACAGAAATCGTCGAGTCTGTGCAGACATTATGTGCACTATCATTTCTGCTTCAATCCATTTAGTAAAAGAATCCACTCCAACAATCAACTACTTGACCCCGCCTGGGGCCTTTAGAAATGGTCCTAGGATATCCATACCCCACTGGTGGAAAGGCCAAGGGACAACCGACGTAAAAAGCTTATTTGCTGGAACATGTTGTTTGTTGCTGTTCTTTTGGCAGGAATCATATTTCTTAACATGCTCAATGGTGTCTTTCATCATTATAGGCCACCAATATCCTACCCATAGTATTTTCCTTGCCAAACTCTTTCCACTATTGTGATGACCACAGGCTCTTTCATGCACCTCGGTCATGACTTCGCCTATCTTTGCTTTTTTTAAAAATTTCAAATTAGGGGCTAACATTCCCTTCCAAAATAGATATCCATAAACCATCACAAAATTTGGAAGCTCTTTCTTCAATATTTTATTTTCAATTGGGTCGGTTGGGAGTTGTTTGTTCACCATGTATCGGATAATGGGAATGACCTAAGAATCATCAGGGTAAGCTCTTGATTGAATGGCACAAACTCTGATCAGAGCCGATATGCTTGGTGCTGCTAGGGTACTTTGAATGACCGTAGTAGTGGAGCCTACTTTCTTGGTATTTGCTAGCTGGGATAAGACATTGGCTCTTACATTATCCTCTCTTGGGACATGTTTATACTCAATCTCTCTAAAATTTTCTCCAAAGTCTTTTACCTTAGCTAGGTATTGCTGTAATAACAACTCTTTGGCTTGATAACTTTTATTAATTTGCAAAATCACCAACTGTGAATCACTACAAAGCATTACGGTCCAAGCCTCAACATCTAGAGCGGCTCTTAATCCTGCCAGGCATGCTTTGTACTCCACTTGATTATTCGATGATATGAAATCGAATCTGAGAGAGATCTCCACGTTAACTCCGTCTTCATTCTCAATAACTACACCGACTCCACATCCTTTTGAATTTGAAGATTTATCCAAGTAAGTAACTCAGTGCTCCCGTAAGGGCATGCGTGTTTCTCTAGTTGATTCTGTTATGGAATCCATTAAAACTCGGGCTTTTATGGCCGTTCTTGGCTTATAAGAAATGTTGAATTCTGAAAGCTTAATAGCCTATTTTATCATTCTTCCTACTAAGTCTGACTTATGAAACACCACTCGTAGTAGGAGATTAGTTTTTACCACAATAGGATGGGTGTGAAAGTACTGCCTCAATCGCCAGGATGTCCATACTAAAGCCAATGTGGTTTTCTCAAGCTTTTGATACCGACTTTCTGAGGCTTGTAACATCTTCCCAACAAAGTATATTGGTCATTGGTCCTTTATTGTCTCATTTACAAGAACCGCTCTTATGGCCTCATCTGAAATTGATAGATAAAGGAACAATTGCTCCTTATGGTCCGGTCTTGTCAACACCGGAGGGTTTGCTAGCATTTCCTTTAGACTTTGAAAAGCACTTTCCTGCTCCTTCCCCTATTCAAATTTCTTATTTTCTTCAAGACTTTATATAATGAGAGTGACCGGTGTGCCATTTTAGGCATGAATCAGAATAGCACAACAACTTTCCCAATCAAAGATTGAACTTCTCTCATGCTTGTTAGACTTTGGAGCTCTTTAATCACCTTGCACTTATCAGGATTCGCCTCGATTTCAGTATATTTCAACATGTTCAATTGTATATCATACATCTGAATTCTTTGAAAAGTTTTTCTCAAGTCTTCAACATGATCCCCCGAACCGGGGTCTTAGCTATATATCGTCAATATACACTTCTACCATTTTGGATTGCATCCCTTCAAAAATTCTATTCATCATTATTTGATAAGTAGCACCAATATTTTTGAGTCTGAATGACACAACTGCATAACAAAAAACTCCTTTATCATTAACAAATGCCGTTTTCTCCTCATCGTTCTTCCATATAGGAATTTGGTTGTAACTGGAGTACGCGTCCATGAAAGATAAGCATTGGTATCCTGAAGAATCATCCGTCATCTGGTTAATACTAGGCAGCGGGTATGGGTCCTTTGGACAACACTTATTCAAATTAGTGAAGTCCGTACGTGTCTGCCATTTTTCATTTGCTTTCTTCACCATGACAACGTTCGAGACCCATGATGAGTACTGAACCTCTCTGATAAATCTGGCTTTTAGCAACTCTTTAATTTGCTCGCATGCCACCTGTTGCTTTTCTAGACCCAACTTCTCTTCTTTTGGGCCACTGCCCTCGACTCTAGGTAAACCACCAACTTGTGGCAATAGAAATTTAGATTTATATCAGGCATGTCCACCATAGTCCAAGCAAATAAATGCTTATACTCCCTTAATAACTTTACTAACTGCTCCTCTATAGTAGGCTCCAAGTAATCATTGATTCCTGTAGTTTTGGCAGGGTCTTTATCCAATGGAATTGCCTTGATTTCCCCCTCCGGTGTGGGTCTTTATGGATTCACAGAATCGGCTACTAAGTCCTCCCTAGGATCCAAGTCAATTAGATTCACAGACCTTGGCATGACTCATCCGTCATTCAATCGCTTCCTCTTAATTGACTCCTTCACCTTGGTCATGCTATAATGTTACCATGTCATTTTTTAGTCTTTCTTTATGGAAGAGACTTGATTATCCTTATCAATGAATGTAATCACAAGATGCAGTGTTGATACCATAACTTCCAGAGCATTAAGGGAAGGTCTTCCAAGAATCCTTAAACAGAGACTTAACATCAATTACTAGAACCCTGGTCTGAACCGTCCTCGATCCCAGTTATTCTTCAAACTTCAGTCTTGTATCCAAATACCCTTTAGTTGACTACTTTTCCCTATTAAACGTAGTTAGGACCAGGGTGTAGGGTTGCAAGTCTAAGTCAGACAAACTTATCTTTTTGAAGCATTCATAAAATATTACGTCACATGAAGTACCTTGGTCAACCAAAATCCTCCAGATTATCTTATTTGCAATCACGACTTCAATCACTACTACGTTGTCTCTTCTTGGGATGATAGGACCATAATTATCATCAGAGAAAATAATAGGTGGGGTCTAAATTCCACTCCGGTATGATCGATTATCAGTCTTAGTTTGAACAGACAAGATCATCCTTAAATGATTTTTTGAGCCGTGTTGGATACTCTGCCTCCTGTAAATCATGTAGCAATCATATCAATCACGTCCTTTCTCCCTTATCCTGGGGGCCTCATCCATGCATCATTATCCTCTTCGATGTTATCAATAATGGCCTTGCCCTTATCTAGGGTTGGCTTTTTTGAATTTCTAGCCTCCTCTCCTTCTACCGGATTCTCCAGGGTGCCTCCTTCTTCGGTTCTCCATATATTCGTTGGTTGAAGAGGTACTGCTTCAATTTTCCTTCTCTTATCAAAGTTTCAATGGCTTTCTTCAGCTGCCGGCATTCATCGGTACTATGGCTGGTTTACTCATGAACTTCACAATATTTGCTAGTATAGCCTGGTCTCTTCATTGGTATAGGCTTCTTTATTCCATAAACCATCAATCCTCATAATCCAACCTCTCTTAGAATTTACCCTGGCCAGACTGCTAAAGAGGTATACTGAGTGAAATTAACACCCCAACACTCCCTCTGTCTTGGAGGTACATCCTAATTATGACTTTTATGTTCAAACTTCAAGCCTTTCTTCTCATAGATCGGAGTCCCTTCTTTAACAATCAGGGTTTTTCCTTTAGCAATGGTGAGGTGCATCTACCTTCCTACATATTTGGCTGCTTTCCTCCTAAATTCCTCAAAGGTTTGAAAAGACCCCTTTGCTAGAGACAAGGCAAAATATGACTGCGGTTGAAGGACCTCGACCGTAATATACAGCTGAATCAACTCCGTCAACCCTGGTGGAAGAGCTACCTCCTTATAAAATTCTTTCAAAAAGTCTCTAAGACTTTCATCTACTTCCTGCTTAATCTGAGATAAGTAATGTGATGTCCTTGGAACATGCCTTGAAACCACAAAATATTGTAAGAAAGCATGTGCCATATCGTCCTAGGAATCAATGGACCCTGATGGCAGGCTTTTAAACCACCCTAAAGCTTCAGTAAACAATGTTTTGGGAAACATCTTACACATTACATCCTCCTCAACTCCCAAAAACAATGCTTTATTTGCATAAGCGTCTAAATGATGACTGAGATTAGTTTCTCCAACGTATTCCCAATTGGCAGTTGTTGAAGGATTTGCAGGTTCCTGAGGATTGGGATATTCATCAAGCTCCTTGTGAAGGGTATATTGAAAAATATTCTCCTCCTTACCTGCCTTGTTGCAAGGGTTTCTTTTGGCTATTTATAGCCTCAGTCCTATAAGTTTACTCCTGTTCATCATAAGTTCGAGCTCATGAATACTCCTGAGTATAAGAGAGCTCATGTTACTGCCTCTGGTTCCCAGCCATTGTTTCTCTTACTTCCTTGCTCCTTTTTAGCTCCTGAATTTCCATATGGAGTTGTCTAATTATTTTATCCCAAGGATCAGGGTGCACTACCTTGCCATCTTTCCCTAGTTCTGGTCTGTACCTGGAGTCTCAACGATTCTGGCACCGTACTCCAAGATTCAAGGTTCCATTCTTTGGGCTAGATTTTGCACATGGCCCTTTGGAGTTCCATTCCTCCTATTTTACTTCATGACTTGCTAATTTTCTCCAATGGGGAACTTAATTTATGTGGTCCCACCGAACGTGCCAATGATTTAACTAGTGTCTAGGGTATAAAATATGCCTTGACCAATTGGTGTCAAATATACCTGACACTCTCTCATTTTTACACTGTCTTAGTGGGAGTCCAGTATTGTAAACATATGTTTGTTGGGAACTCTGAGCCCTTCATATTTAGGTAAACTTTTGAGCCTATTCCGACCGAAGTAACTTAGACCCACTGAGAGTGTACCTGCAAAAGGGACCTCGATGCTTAAGTCAGTATGGTTATTATGGGAAATAATGAGATTACGAAGGTAGTTACAGGTAGTAAATATTCTCCCTTATGAATTAATGAATAAATTGTATTTATAGAACTTCCTTGAGTGCAAGTGGTGATTTGACCCTCCTGACAGTGAATAGTGGTTATAGTATTTGCACAAGAGCAAGTTGCCCACTTGCATCTCACTTTGATTTAGGTGTCAGCTTTTCTGACCGAGGTTAGGTTCACATATCTATACTGAGGTTGATTGATCACTTCAGTTTTAATGCACCTTGTCTAATACTTGATTTGACTTAGCGTTTATTACAAATTCTGTCATAACTGATGTCACTTGTCTTAGAGCTCGGTATGCACACCAGATCACAATTAATAAGACAATTCATAAGACCTTAATTTATATTTGATTGATTAACATATTTCAAGATTTGATTGGTTGATATATGTACTTATTTTTTTATATTAAGTGGGTTTCTTATACATAAGTGACACGAACTTTACTCTATTGTTATATTATAAAGTATACTTTCGTTAAAGATTTGTTTGTCTCAATTTAGCCTCGTATTTATAAATGTTATCAAAGTTTCATCTCTGTTAACTCCATTAAAAAATAGAATAGTTGGCATGTCATCTAATATGCATGTGTCTATATTTGATTGACTAACACACGTAATGATTTAATTAATTAACATTTAAACTTGAAAGTTATAAAGTATTTGCATCAACCACGTTCTAGTTATAGAAACTTGATTTGCCGCTAGATCAAAGCACATTTTCAATATGTAAGAAAATTATATATATATATATATATATATATATATATATATAGAGAGAGAGAGAGAGAGAGATGTATCATATGAGAAAAGCCCTCTTATGTGAGAGTGAGAGGAGCGAATCTGGGCCGTATAATCACACAATGAATGGTTGAAATTAAACGTTTTTCAAAGTCACATGATCACTTAAAAGGTCACATGACTTTCTTTAAAAACTTACATGATTAATCTCAACCATCCATTGTATGGTTATACGGCCCAAATTCGCTTCTTTCACTCTCACATAAGAGAGTTTTTCTCATATGATACATCCCCCCTCTCTCTCTATATATATAATATTATTAGGTATAACAAAAATATTATCAATAGTATATTTATAGATAACATTATCATATATTATTAAAAATATATTTAATGAATTCATTATTAATTATATATTTTGATATGTCCAATATGAGGCACAGAACGTACCTATACTAGATAAGTCTCACATTATCTGTTACACTAGTCTATTGAACACCTGCTATTATGTTTTTCAATCCAGCCAACACACTGATATCTTACGTCGAAGGGTGAAACATGGTAACAACTACAAGGACACTTTGACGCTCTAGTTAATACTAGATAAATTAATATCAGAGCTTAAGTGGGGTTGGTGAAAGATGGTGAGGGCATTCTACGTGATATATGTTAGTATGAAATTCGTAAATAATGGATAAAACTAGTATGACCCCAATGAATTTAAGTGGGGTTGGTGAAAGATGGTGAGGGCATTCTACATGACATATGTTAGTATGAAATTCGTAAATAATGGATAAAACTAGTATGCCCCCAATGAATTTATTGCTCTCTCCCTAACTCTGGTCCTTACAAACTCTAGTTAAGAAGTTGGTATTTGTAGGGCTTATTCGGTGTCATTACTCAAAAGAAGCGTCTCATGTTGAGGTCATTCCAGGGTCGATATTGTTTGTATTGGTATCAAACTTAAATCATATTTAATAAATATATTATTGATAAACTGGTCTGAACCGGGATCAATGATCCGGTATGTGACCAGCCACGAAAGTCAATGGGTGACTAAGGTTTTATACCGGTGCTGTGGGTTTCTGGTATGATTATCCGGTATCTTAGTAAGAGAAGACCGGTCTTGACGTCCTGGAGATCCTTCACACTGGCCTTGCGCGTTGATGTGGGCGAAAGGTGGTGTCACCTACGAAGATTCTCCGACGCTCAAGTCAGTAATTGTATTCCCAGAGAAAAAGAATAACTCAGGGTATGATGCCTTAAGTATAAGTATATACTAAATATGTAAAAAGTGTAACCTGGATTAAGTATAAGATTAACATATTTATAGATGAGTGTGGAGGATGATGGATATACCTTGACTAGAGGACAAACTTGAATTTCCTCAAGCCACGTAAATTGAAAATGGACTAACCACCTTATTCTGTCGGAGCATGGAAAATATATATAATATGCAAGTGGGAGACAAGTGTGGCTTAAAAGGTGGAGAATGCTTCTTTCGAGGACATATCCCCGTCACCAATAATGGGAATGAGCTCTATTACCTAAACCACTTATAGTTGTCTTTTACATGTCTGATATAGAGGATGAGCTCAATCTGATATTCGTAGTGTCAACATTGACATACCGGTATAGAAAAAATGCCTATATGGCCTTATCAATCTGATGTTCTAGGTATTATCGCGGACAAACCGTCTAAGGGAGAACGCCTAGCACGGTATTTCACAGTCTGGATGTTAACCTGTGATATCGGTTTACCTTCTAAAATGGATAATATGACTTCATAGTCTGGATACCAGTATATAGACCAGATCAATTGATAATAATTATTCCAACTAATAATATTATACATGTAATTAAGTGTATGTTATATATATTATTCTCCTGCATGTATTGATAGTGTGCTTTAGCCTAGTGATAGAGTAAATTTACTCTTACTTAAGTGGTTAATTTAAACCCTAGCAAATGTAAAAAAAATAATTCAAATTTAAATATCAATTAATCAACTTGTGACATGTATTAATCAAACATAAATACATGTCTTATCATATGTCACATCAATCATTTCAACTGTTTCTTTTTTAACAGATAATAAAATTTTGATACCATTTTTAATTAAATACATATTTTAACACAATGTTATATGCACAATTCCCTTCAATGCCTATTTTATTTTAATTTATAAAAACAAGTTAGTTTGTTGTTTTATCCATTTAGTTTTTGATATATGTAATTAGACAAGGGATTTTTTTTATCTTTTTTTAAGACAACTTACATATAACAAGGGATATTATTTAATATTAACAATAAAAGTTTATATGTAACAAACAAGTTATAATTCTAATAAAAAATATAAACTTTATCTAATTACATATCATTTCGGGTCAACATAGTTAGTATTACTTAAAACTAAAACTTTGTTATCCTTAGTCTCTCCCATATAATGTCCTGCGTGGTGATGACGATGACAACTATGACGATGCTAAGTTGCCTTAGAAGTTTAACGACTTACCTTTGTAGTAATAAGATGAAGGTGATGGTGCTGATTATTGTTACTCTCATCTCAACCATTTTAATGTTTAGACTAATTATGTTTAGTAGGTTAATTGATAACTTGAAGCCTTTGGTTTTTAGTGTCCCGACGTTGCTAATGTTGTTTCTAACAACTAGGTCGGGTTTGTAGCGATAAGGAAAAAAATAATGATGAATAATGTATATTGTTATCTAAATTTATTTTAAATCATTTATGTCACCGGTAAGATTAAAATTTTTTATTTCAACAATATCTAAATCAGATTAATTATTATTAAATTCGTTGCTGGTATTTATTTTATTTTTAATTTTCATCATCACTGACATTATTAATTAAACTTAAAATTTTAAAATTAAACCCAAAATAATTACAATCCTTTTAAAGTTTTATAAAAAAGAAAATGTTACAATATAAAATATAAAAATAATCAAAAGATAGAAAATTAATATTAGTTATTTGAAAATTACATTTTTTACAACGAAAATCACATTATAGGTAGTAATATACAATATATAATTAAATAACATAAAATATTTATAAAGTAAAAAATAAAAAATAAAAAAATAAAAAGAAGAAAAAGTAACGATATTGAAAAATTACATTATAGATTTTAATATAAAAGATATAATAAATAGTTTTTTAAAAAATAAAAGAAAAAATTAAAATATAAAAAATAAAAATTATAATAAAGTAGAAAGTAACGTGATAATAAATTAATAAAAGTAAGTACGGGATGTTATCTTTAAAATTAATGGTAATAACATAACAGATAATATTAATGTTAATGGCATAAAAAAGATAAACTAATAACAGGAATTATTTTTTATCTAAATAACTATCTTTAAAAAATATATTATTTTATCGATATAACTATAATTTATATTATCTTTTCAAAATCTGATTCATCTAACGATAGATTTAAAAACTTTAATTATTCAATCTCATTATCTGGAGCAACATCCCACATTTTATGCCTTAGAATATTAGATGAGATGCCCTCTTGATCTATTAATATATCAGATAAGAGAAAACACAAATTAAGAAATTTGTTATTTTATGATTTATTCGTAAAATTTTAGTTTGTTAACAAAATGGGTTCGGCTTATTAAAAAATATAAAAATAGAATTGTTTCGGTTATTATATATAAACTCCATCTAAACCCTAAACCTTGAATCTTTTAAAAAAATGGATTATGGAAACGTGGCTTCCCACCAAAAAGAAGATGGAGAGTGCATTAATCCTTGTGGAGTTAGTTTCTTTCTCTCCTTTTCTCTTTACTCTCTAATCTCTTCTGCACCAACATATGAATGGACAGGATGGATGCGGCAGATGAGTTCCAATCGCTTCAACTGGATAACCCGTTTACGGAGGATGATGCCGTTGTCTTTATTACACAACTAATACGGTACACTGAATGTAGGGGTTTTTTTGATGAATATGTCAAGCTTTACATCGTTCAAGGTACTGTTGAAGAGTGGGTTACAAGAGATGAAGTGAGAAGCCTCATGGCCAGCACGTTCAAGGATATTTTGCTAAACAAGGACTATGTGCGCGTGATAAATGAGATGGTGTCGGGTAATATATTCTCTACGATTTTCGTGAATGTGGGTAGAATCTTCTCTGTATTAACTTGCTTATTCTGTCTATTAATTGTAGCCAATAAGTGCAGTTTGGAGATAGATCTGAAATTCCTCAATAACGTGAATCCCTTCATTGTCGATTGGTTGCCAAAAGTGTTGTCTTTCAGAAAGTATATGTGCTCCTAGCCAACTTTCCAAGCAGTTATTATTCATTGATTGGTGATTTGATGTAACGTAACTAGAAACCCAACTGATGTTTTGTCCATCCAATGAAATGAAAACTAACATGTTGCCTTTTTTGGAGCAGCAAAGACAAGTCGAATAGTATTGTCCGATTTTGGGGAGTAGTAACTAAGTGCTCTGGAGTTTTGTCCCAGTTACAACAGGTCAAGTACGACTGCAGCAAATGTGGAGCAATTCTGGGTCTTTTTTCTCCAAATTTGTCTGTGGAGTGGAAGTTGGATCGTGTCCTGAGTGTCAAGCAAAAGGGCCATTTGCTCTCAATATTGAACAGGTAAGCTGAGATGTTGTTGATTCAAAAATTATCGAAGTTGTTGGGTTTTCTGTGGCAAATTACTTTACAGGAATTTTCAAAAGCTTACTCTCCAAGAGAGTCCTGAAATGGTTTCCGCTGGTCGACTTCCAAGATCGCAGAAAGTGATATTATTTCATGATCTGATTGGCTGTGCTCATCCTGGTGAAGAGATTGTCTCTTCCTCATTCCTACATTTTTTATTATTATTTTTTGTTTACGAAGGATTAAGCTATCCTTTTATCTTGTAAACTTGAACGTGAAAGAATTGAAAGCCTTTTATCTGAAGAAGAATTGAAAGACACCTTTGTTTTTTAGCTTTCTTTAATGTTTTAAGAGTTAGAGATTTTACAGTACAATTAAGCGTTGTTTTCTTTGATGTTTTACAAGTTACATTTTATAGTACAATTATAATTTATTCTTTTTGTTAAATGATACCATAAAATTTACATCTCGCATATTGTTATTGTTGTCTTAGTTTTTAGGCCGGCCAGTCTGATTTTTTGGTGCATGTATTTCTATTCTACTTTTGTATTATGATCACGTCATGTAAAGTCGGTGCATGCATTGTATTATTCTCGAGAACTTATCAAATTTTCATTAATTAATGACTATGAGTATCAATTAGTCAAACCGTTTGTCAAGAGTCTTGATATAATTCATCTAAAATCTATAAGTTATTAAGAATATTTTTATTATGTGAATGTTTCACTAAAATGTTATAAATGGGACTAATTCCCTCTCCATAATACACATCTCTCATTCTTCATTTCTACTATCTCTTTCTAATTCTCTCTTAAGTCTCTGCCTCCTTTTACTTCATTTTATTTCCCTTTTATTTTATAATACATTATCAGCACGAGGTTCTGAACAATTGAATTCTAATCAAGATTACGAGAGGTAATACATGATTATTATTATGTTATTATTATTGATAATTTCAATTTATATACCTTATATTATTTATGAATATATTATAAAAGTTTCTGAAGAACTTATTCATAAATATCATTGTAGGATGTATAAAATTAATAGTCAAATAATTTAGAATTCTTGAAGAATTCTTGAAAATATTTATTAAAAGTTCCTGAAGAACCGTAACAATTAAAAAATAAAATAAAATTATAAATCATACATTTATTAAATTAATTTTACATGATTATTGCTATAATAGTTTTGCTTTGCCTCATTGCACTAGAGCTTCACGGAAGCTAATACTTTGCTTTTGCCTATCTTAGATATTAATTTCTCATAATTAGTATTTATAAATAATATAATATATTTTATATAAATAAAGATGTTAAATAAATAAATATGCATTAATAAGGATTTGAACCCAGGATTTATAACATGATAAGTTATCACTCTACCGCTAGACCACTAATATTACTTTTAAAATTAAATAAAAATAAGTATAATATAAATATTTATAGTCATTGTTAACTTGTTTTATTACGATTGTTATTACCATTATTATAATGATAATTATAGCTAATATATTTATTGAAGTATTATCTAACTTATTATTTGTAATTTCTTGCATAGAAATAACTATGTCGAATATTACTAACCTTGAGTTCGTGGCTTTTGACAAATCTAGAAAAAATTATCTATCATGGATACTAAATGCTGAGATCCATTTAGATGCAAAAGGTCTTGGAGACACGATTAAAAATGGAAATAATGCATCTAGCCAAAATAAAGCTAAAGCCATGATATTTTTAAGTCACCATATCCATGAGGGGTTAAAGAATGAGTATTTAACAGTTAAAGACCCTATTGTTTTGTGAAATAATTTAAAAGAGAGATACGACCATCAGAAGGATATAATTCTTCCAAAAGCCCGATATGAATAGATGTATTTACGCTTTCAAGATTTTAAATCTGTAAATGAATATAATTCTGCGCTGTTTAGAATTACTTCAAGATTGAAGTTATATGGAGAAAACATCACTGAAAGTGATATGTTAGAGAAAACATTCTCTACTTTTCATGCATCCGATATGCTCCTGCAGTAGCAATATCACCAAAAGGGTTTTATAAAATATTCTAAATTGATTACTTGTCTCCTTGTTGCTAAACAAAATAATGAAATTCTTATGCAAAATCATGAGTCTCGTCTAATCAGAACTGCTCCATTCCCAGAAGTAAATGTAGCGACACATGATCATTATACTCATGGTCATGGTCGTGGCCGTAATCGCGGTCGTGGACGAGGTAATGTTCGGGGACATGGTATTGGGCGTAGTCGTCGATATGGTTATGGTCATAGTCATGGTTATGGTCGAGGTCGAAATGATAACAAATCATCATTTGTATGGAAGAATAAAGATTGTATGGAAGAATAAAGATTGTATGGAAAAGGGAAAAGATGGTCGGAGTAGCGAACAAACTAAAAATATTTGCTACCGTTGTGGTAGCCAAGGTCACTGGTCTCGGGTTTGTCGCACACCAAAACATCTGATTGATCTATACCAAAAATCCCTTAAGAATAAAGGGAAAACAATAGAAACAAATTTTGCTGGTATAGATAATGTTTATACTCCCTTTGATGTTAATGATTTCCTCATTCTTCCTAAAGAAGAGATTGACCACTCGGTTGGAGAGGGGAATTCCCCAAAATAAATTATTTTATATTTTATGTAATTTATTATGAATTTAGTCTTTATCAATAAAATTTTATGTTAAATATTTATTATTGTTAATTATATTTTTCACTCATTTTTCATGAAGAATGAATGCTCATATGAATGACGAAGATATATGTCTCGCAGACAGTGCAACAACTCATACTATTCTTAAGAATGAGAAATATTTTTACCATATAGTAAAACAAGAAGCCAGTGTTAATACTATATTTGGTAGTACAAATATAATTAAAGGCTCCGACAGAGCCAGTATTTTGTTACCTGGAGGAACAAAATTGCACATTGAAACTATATTATATTCTATGAAGTCTCAAAGAAATTTATTGAGTTTTAAAGATATCCGAAGAAATGGATACCATATTGAGACCATAAATGAAGGAAAAGATGAATATTTTTACATTACAAAGTTAATTTCTAGTAAGAAATATATATTGGAAAAATTGCCTTCATTTTCCTCTGGTTTGTACTATACCTATATTAGTACAGTTGAAACAAATGTTATTGTAAACCAGAAGTTTACAAATAAGAATGACTTCGTTATTTGGCATGAATGACTAGGCCATCCTGGAATAATAATGATGCAAAAAATAGTTCAGAATTCAAATGGTCATTGCTTGTCCAACAGACAAATTCTCTAAACTAAGAATTTTTCATGTGTTGCTTGTTCTCAAGGAAAATTGATCATTCGACCATCACCAATAAAAATTAGGAGTGAATCACTCACATTTTTAAAGCGTATACATAGTGATATTTGTGGACCAATACACCCTTCATGTGGACCATTTAGATATTTTATGGTTTTAATTGATGCAACAACTAGATGGTCACATTTTTACTTATTGTCAACTCACAACCAGGCGTTTGTGAGATTACTAGCTCAATTAATTTGTTTAAGAGCTTATTTTCCGGGTTATCTAATTAAGAAAATACGCCTTGATAACGTGGTGAATTCATATCTCAATCTTTTAATGATTATTGTATGTCCATTGTAATTGATGTTGAATATCCTGTAGCACATGTTCATACACAAAATGGACTTGCTGAATCATTGATTAAACGTTTGAAATTGATAGCAAGACCATTGTTAATAAGATCAAAACTCCCAATTTCAACTTGAGGACATGCAATCTTGCATGCAGCAGCATTTATTCGCATTAGGCCTACAAGTTATCATGAGTATTCCCTTTTACAATTGATTCATGGTAAAGAACTAAATATTTCCTATCAAAGAATCTTTGGAAGTGCGATATATGTTCGTATTCCTCCTCCATAACGCACTAAGATGGGACCTTAAAGAAGGTTGAGAATATATGTTGGATATGAAAGTCCATCTATAGTAAAATATCTTGAACCCTTAACAGGAGATTTGTTTACAGCTTGTTTTATTGATTGTCATTTTGATGAATTTGTTTTTCCACCATTAGGGGGAGAAAACAAACAGTTGGATAAAAGGATCAGTTGGAATGAGATATCTCTCTCACATCTTGATCCTCGAACAAAGCAATATGAACTAGAAGTTCAGAAAATAATTAGTTTGTAAAATTTAGCAAACCAATTACCGAATGCATTTATTGATCCAAAAAGAGTGAATAAGTCACACATACCAGCTGTTAATACTCCAATAAAGATTGATATCCTTGAAGGATAATCTAAAATTGTAAATGAGTCTGAAGCCAAAATAAAATGTGGCAGACCTGTTAGTTCTAAAGATAAAAATCCTCGAAAAAGAAAAGTAAATAAAGAAGATGGTCGAATCGAGGAAATAAAGACTCCAGTAGAGTCTCCTGACGTAATCAAGGTTCCAAATCTAGAAGAAACCAATGTACCTAAAATTGATAAAATGAAAGAGATCTTTATAAATTATGTCATGGATAGAATACAATGGAATCAACATAAAGTCAATGTTGATAAAATTTTTGCATTCAAAGTAGCTCTTGATATTATAAATGATGATAAGAATCATGAGCAAAATCTGTTAAGGAATGTGCACAAAGAAATGATTGGCCAAAGTGGAAAGATGCAATGCAAAAAGAGTTAAACAAACTTATAAAACGGAAAGTTTTTAGGCCTGTAGTCCAAACACCTGAAGGTGTAAAACCAGTTAGGTACAAATGGGTCTTTACGAGAAAAGAAAATGAAAATGGTGAAATTATACGATATAAAGCAAGACTCTTTGCGCAAGGTTTCTCATAAAGACCTGGTATTGATTTTGAAGAAACATATTCACTTGTGATGGATGCAACTACTTTTCGATACTTAATAAGCTTGACAATTCATGAAAAGCTTGATTTATGCCTTATGGATGTTGTTACAGTATATTTATATGGCTCACTTAAAGAGAGAGATATATATGAAACTCCCTGAAGGATTCAATTTGCCTGAAACAGATAAGAGAAATCCTCGAGAAAATTATTCAATTAAATTGAATAAATCTCTTTATGGACTAAAGCAATCGGGATGAATATGGTACAACCTCAAGAGAAAAATGAAGAAATACTTGGTCTTAAAATACCATATCTCAGTGCAATTGATGCACTAATACATCTTGCTAATCATACACGACCTGATATATCTTTTGTAATACAAAGTTTATTGTAAATTTTGTAGCATTTACCTTCTTCCGGTGTGTATTGGTAAGTTTGGGGTTACATTTGGGAATAAACAAGTTTCATATCCTAATTATCAAATTCGAAAAGGATACAGAGGCTAATGCTTTCGCACTGCTACCGAATCTACCGGTTACTCAAAATTAATATTCCCTCTTATTTTGAAAATAATTCGATAATTCAGATTAAGAAAATATGTTAGCAATTAAATTTTATAAAAAAACATTGGAACTTCACTTTAATATTAATTTTTATATTTTTTAACAAAAGGATAAATATTACAAAATACATTAAATACTTCTAAATCAATATACTTTATCTTTTAAAAAACCATTAAAATATTATTTTTTTTGCTTTATGAATGTACGAATTACTAACCATTTGTTTGAATCCAAATTTAATAATTATAATCCTTTCACACCAATGGTGTGTGTAGTAAAATTTACCAAGTCTATTATCCTATTCATCCCCTTTCATTATGTTCAAGTCCTCTTTCGATGATTTTACTGCGTATAAGCTGGGGTTATGTTTTTCTGGTTTCATATATATGCTGAACTACTATGAACTAGGGTTATATTTAAGAATAATTTATATTTTAATGGATACATTTTTAAAAGGACCACATTGCTAAGTTAATGCATGTCTACCGCATCTATTGATTATCTAAATTAACAAAAATAGTTACTACAAATTCAACAAATATAATATTTAAAATATGATTTGAATTGTTAGTTAAAAGTGAATTTGTGTCTTTTAAAGATGTGAATTTAAAAGTCATTATATGAGTATTTAGTAGGTGATTCTAAGCACTCATTAAGTGTCACATCTTAAGACATGTCATGATTTTAGTGATCATCTAAGAATTCATTATACGAGTTGTTAATAATGATCTTGTACACTATTTAAGGCCCCATCCAATTACGTTTGCCTAACAAATTATAACTTGTTTCTGGTCAACCACATTTTAGTTATCCGAATTGGGAATCAAACTCGTACTATATCACCGAAAGAATCTTACAAATGCTATTCTCCTACCACCTTTATTTTAAAATTTAAGTAACTTTTCACAACTAAAAAAACCCTAAACAGCTACCTCAAATTAGCGACCACCCTCTCCCGTCGCTAATTAGCGACCACTTTAGCGACCGCTCTATACAAAAAGGGACCAAAAAGATGTTAACGACTCATTTAGTTACCGATAGAGGACGCGGTCGCTACCAATTATAAACACCGTCGCTAGTAGCGTCGCTATTTTGTAGCTCCACCTTGTTTTGGTTTCCCGCCAGGGTTTTCTGTTGGCGCCAAATAGTAGCAACGGTATTTACCATCGCTAACGTTCCCTCCAACTATAGCGACGGCCTATCTGCGTCGCTATGGTTTGTACTAGTGACGGAAGTGCTCTGCCGTCGCTATGATTTTCGCCTTCCCTCCATATTTTCTTTTAATAATGGAAGGTAGTGACGGTGGGCTGACACCGTCGCTACTATTCAGGAGATTAGTGACGGTAGTGTGTCACCCTCGCTAAGCCTTTTAATTGTAGTGACGTTGTTAGCGACGGCGTGGAAGCCGTCGCTATGGTTTTAATCTAACTCGACAGCAACCCCTTTCCCTCTCACTTGCCCTAACTTTCTCCTTCTTCTTCCTTGCCGCCGTCTCCTTCTCCTCCCTCCTTCCCTCCCTTCGTCGGACCTCCCTCCCTCCCTCCGTTCGTCTGCCTTCCACTCTCAGCCGCCGCCGTCCCTCCCTTCGTTCGTCTGCCTTCCCTTCGTCGGACCTCCCTCCTCTCCTCCCTCCAAACCTTACCCCTTTCCCTCTCACTTTTCCTCTCTCACGTCTGCTCACTTTCTTCCTCCCTCGAACCCCCGTGTGCCATTGCTTCAGGCGACCATTTCCGGCCAGGCAGAGCTACGACAACGGCCAAGGAGTCTCCGGCGACCACCCCTACAGCTTTTTCGGCGAGTTTTCAAGTTTCCGACCAGGTTTTTCACGCCTCCGGTTTTCTGTTTTTCATCTCTGTTTTGATGTTATCTATTTTTTAGCTCTCTGTATTTCCAACCACTTGTCCTCCCATATCCTCACTGATTGATCATTATAAGACACTCAAGAATTTACATTTGATCATAAAAATAAGTCCAACATGAAGAAACATATACCAGCACGTTTAGAGCTGCTAGTGTGGCCATTCCCTCACGGGTCCACTGCAAGTACATGATATACATGAATTTGAGTTTATTTGACACTAATATAATATAAGCTAGTTGTACTAAAACAAAAGTAGTTTTTCTAATGTGTATAAGGTTACATATCCATGAAGTTATTGGCCATTTGATTGCTTTTGAAAAGTTAACCATAAAAGACTATTTTGATACTGAAAACTATCTAGCATAATGTACAGGTTTGAATTTAGAATTACCTTGGAAGCTGAAGCAATGTGAGGTACCATAATGGCATTCTTCAACTCTGAAAGCCCAGGTTTCATGTGTTAGCCAAGGCCTCGATACTCAAGAGGGGGGGTGAATTGAGTATTTCAAATTTTCGCGCGGAATCCCTTTCAAAACGGTTAGTAGTACACAAATGATGCAAGATAAAAGATATGATAATTATGAAGCACATTTCATAGTAAAATACTTTAAGTTAAAAGTACAATATTCAAGAATTGATTTTGATAAATAAGGCAAGTTATTAGCTTAGGCAATTCTTGAAACACTTAACATGCTATAATTAATTTCAACATAGGTATAACTTGAACAACTTCTAACAAATTAATTAAGCATGATAGTTTTACCAATTTGTTAACACCAATATTTTTCTTCCTCAATAATTAATTCCAACAATGTTTAAGTCAATTGATTCAAGGATTTAATATTACCAAACCATCAAATATTCTAGGCATGCAAATCAAGTTCACAATAATAAAGAGTTTAAGGGAAGAAAGAATTTGCAAACCGATATAACGAGTTCCACCACCCCGGTGTACGTCTCGCCTTCAAGCAACCCACTTGAAGGATTTCCACTATTGAGAATTTGAGATTACAAGCTTTGAGCAATTGTCTCCTAGTGTCCCACACTCAAGAACCCAATCCTCACAAGCAAAGGGCAACCCACCCAATCTCACAATCTCTCAATACCCAAAGGTTGAACCCCAACCTTTGTGACCACTCAACCTAGAGTGAATACCTTGGTGTATATAGTGTTTGGTTTACAATCAAATAACTCTCGAAGAGAGGATATACAAATTTAGCTCACAAATTACTTTCTCTCTAACTCTTAAATAACTCACTAAGAGAATATGCCAATATAGAACAAGAGAGAATGAGTAGAAGAGAATGAAGCAAGGAGGAAGAAGTAAGCAAATGGAAATGCTTCAATTGCTTGGTGTAAGTTTTGCCTTCAACTCCTTCTCTATTTATAGGCTCCATGAGGCATGACAAATTGCAATATTAAATTCCTTGGGAGCTTGAACTTGGAACATGTGTGTCTCCATTCAAAATGGCATTGCAATTCCAATGAGCTTTTAATATCTCCAAGAAGAACATGGCATGTGCATGTTTGATTTAATTCAAATTAATTCCATTTCCAATAAAACACATGCATGTGGAGAGGGACAAAGTGTGAAGCCTTGCTTTGAATTTTCCAACAATGTCTCACTTTGAATTCTGAATATTTCTCTTCAATTTTTATATGATTCCAGCGTGCATTTTGGCCCCTGACAGCTACAAGAATCGATTCAAGCAATTAAACTAATGTTACTGGGCAAATCACAACGTGTGAATCGATTCAAGTAAGGAGTGAATCGATTCATTCAATGAAAAACACATCCTGGGCACTTTGAACACGCATGAATCGATTCTTAACAAGGATGAATCGATTCAATCATTTGTTTTGCACATCCTGGGCCTGTTACCACGCATGAATCGATTCAATGATGGGCATGAATCGATTCATCATGCTGATTCTCCATTTTCTTGTGCATTTTTCATCCTTTTGACATGTACTTGCATATGGCTTTGTTCTTTTGATCCTTAGGCACATTTGTTGATCATTTTCACCTAATTTAAGCTTCTTTAAATGCCTTGAACCATTTCATCAATTTTCCATCATCAAACATAATTAATTCATCCATAAATATATATGTTTGATCTTGATCCTTCATTTGTTGTGTCATTATCAAAACCTACATCAACATAAAAATACATCATGTGGGGTTCATCCTAATAAAAGTTTTAGATATTAACTTCTAAAAGTGGTTTTGTAATATTAAATCCAATGATTCAAAGACTAAAGATGATTCAGTTACCTCAAACACATCAAGTCCTACTCGAAACATTGGGTTGTGTTTTAAGTGCTCCACAAGTGCAACTTCATCAATAACAGGTCCTCTACTGCAATTTATAAGAATTGCTTCCTGTAATAGACACATCAACATTATGCATCACTTGGATTTTATAAATAATTTAGAGCAAAACCATGTTCCTTAAACTTTACTTACCTTCTTCATCTTGGCTAGTCTTTCCTTGTTGACTAGATGATAAGTGGTTTTATCCAAGACAGGATGAAGACTAATCTACAAAAATAACCATGATAAACCATATTATTTGAAATAATCAAATGTAATTTGTTACAATTGGTACATTAAAATTCTCAGCATCAAATCCTTACCATATCTGCCTCCTGGAGGACCTCATCCATGCTTGATGCCCTTTTCCAAGTCACAGGCGTTTCATATGAATTTTGTTAGTCAATTTTGAATACAATAAGAATATTAGAAGCAGTATATCATATAAAATTTGTTTTTCGTCTCTGTTTTGATGTTATATGTTTTTTAGCTCTCTGTTTTGTATATCAATTTTGTTAGTCAATTTTGAATACAATAAGAATATTAGATACATAGCAGTCGGGCAGTCAATCTGGTATGATACATAGCTTCCACCAACCACTTGTCCTCCCATATCCTCACTGATTGACCATTAAAAATCTTCCAAATTACTCCTTGCTCAATTAGCCATCTGGCATTCATCATACCAGTCCATACAGGATTAGGTCTATACCTCTTACATGCTTGCATCCAATGGGACCGAGGAAAATAACGCGTCTTCATAGTTTTGGCCAACAAAGAAGACGAATTAGACTCCACTCTCCACCACTGTTTGTCTACTAAGGCTTAGTTAAAGGCTTTAAATTTCTTAAAACCCATACCACCCTTAAACTTCGATCTTGCTAACTTGATATATTTATTCTCTCTCTAATAAAAATGAGCTATAAATCCCTCAATTTGTTCACACACTGAATTTGGTAGCTAAAAACATGTCATGATATAGTTTGGAATGACTTGAACCACCCTTTTGGTGAGGACTTTTCAGCTAGACCTTGATAGAACCTTCTCATTCTAACCTTTTAGCTTTCTCCAAACTCTATTTTCAATAAGATAAAATACTTGATAAAATCAATTAATACTTGGTAACATTGAAAATGTATGATTAGCAAAGGCCAATAATACATTTTTGTATGTGAGATTTATAATTTAACTAATATTACCAAAGTATTTTTTATATAATATTTATATATTTATGTCACTAGTATTATAACTAACTAATTTAATATTCTAAAACTTATATTAAATAAATAAAATAGAAACAAAAATTAACCAATCCGAATTGAATTGTAAAAGATTGGATTGTGCTAACTTGGTTTCATTTTAAATTTTAATCAAATCTAAGTTGCAGGGACTAATCAGTCATGGTTCAATGGCAAAACAAATTGAAATTGTAGGAAGAAGCTTACTACTATATCAAATATCAAGAATCTTGTTCATAAATATAATCCATTAAAGGATCATAGCATACCTTTGACTCCCATAATTATAAGTAATAATAAATGATCCATAGTATAACGTAGATGAAAATAATTAGTCAACTTACAAAGAGAGCAATTATGTCATTTTAATAATGATTTATATCCAAGGACTAGTAATTTCAGATCATAAGTTTCTATAATGACAAAATCTTGGGATTTTACCGATTTTGGGATCTTAATCCCGATTTTACTCTGATTTTGCCCATTCACGATTTTCTATGGGATCTTGATCGGAATCCTTAGCCAAAATCACAAAATAGTAAGTTTTTCGGATTCCACTCCCGATTTTGACTACCATGATAGATAGCTCATACGCTTCTGAGGCACTTGCCTTGTTCTGAACAGTATCAATCTCGTGCTCCACCAAGCTCCAATACTCCTTAGAGCGTAAGAAATTTTCCATTAATTTAGCCCAATGGTCATAGTGACGATCAAAGCACACATGACAACAAAGACAAATGTAAAATAATCATTACAATGAATAAAAATCACAATACCATGTCGCCGATGTTACCTTGTCTCGGGAACGATAGATAGGAAGAGAAAATAAGTAAGTATGTATCAAAGAAAGTAGAGAATAAAGGAATAAATAAGTGAAAGGGCCAATAAAGCTATGCATCAAATGCTTGTTTAGTTCCTAACATCCCTTTAGTAATCAATTATAAAAATAGTCATGAAAACTTTCGTTTAAGATAGTTAAACCTGTCTCAAATAATGAAACTTTTTCTTTTAATTACTCAATTTCCATTCCAACCAAACAAATAAGCCACTATTTGGTTTGCTCGGCTACAGTTAACTAAAGTAATTTTTTGATGGTTAATTAATTACATTGTTAACAATCAACTTTGTCATGCAGACCAAGACACCTTACGCGTGGTTCGTGTTCGGCCCTCATCAGCTTTGTCTTCATCGCTATCTCTCTTTCCCAGGTAATCCCCTAACGCTAACTTTCTGGCTATATGTGTTGTATCTTTTGAAGTGTATGTATGTTGATTGTTATTTGTTAGTGGAGAGCAGAGCTCATTAGGCGATGATTTTGTGTGCTGGTAACATGATTTTTTATGCATGTGTAATGTTGTTTGTTAATGGAGAGCAGAGCTCATTAGGCGTTGGTTTTGTGTACTGATAACATGATTTATGATGCATGTGTAATGTTGTTTGTTAGTGGAGAGCAGAGCTTATTAGGCATTGATTTTATGTATTGATGACATGATTTGGTGTTCATATCTCTGAATATCATATACAATGCGTATGATATGTTTAGTTATCTATACTGGGAAGTTTTCTGTATGTAACAGGGCATTTGTAAATTTGGGAAATGTCTAGTTTACAGGGGAGACTCTGCCAAAATTTTGACAGGCTCCCTTTCTTAGGGAACTTATAAAATGAAACTCAACTTTAATAATGTAGGGTTTAGTCATGTGTGTAGCCATTAGATTCTCGTTCAAGTTTCAAAACAACCGGTTGACGTACCGTGTTGTGTTGGATCTTGAATTGTCTCGGTTGGACAGTTTGGTATGAATTTGTAACCAGTAGGGCGTAACCCATCAATGTTGTATATGGTCAATCTTGAGAAGTTGAATGTTCATTTAAACTTTTGGTTATGGTGTTTCGTATTGTCCCCAGGGTGCATGTGTGTGTGTGGTGTTTCATACCGTACGTATCTCTGTGTACTCGGGGACCAATGCGAAATGCTGCCGAAATTTCAAATGAACATCAACGACACAAGATAGACCATATACAACATCGATGGGTTGCGGATGGTTGCATATTCATCCCGAATGGGATAGGGCCCCACTAATTTGCAACATCAAAGAGATAGAGAGTGATTCACAACCGATAGTCAAATAAAATTAGAGCAATTTAAAGTAACAGAAATCGTGCCTGTTAGATATTGTAAATGGAGGTACCGGCAAATCGCCGATGGATGTACATCCGACTAGATCGCAGTCGACGAGTGACTGAGGAGTTTATGATGGGGCTATTGGAGTTCATTTCGTTTGCTACGGCAAACATGCCTGGATTTGAAGCGACTCAGAAGATTCATTGTCCGTGCTCAAGGTGCAAATGCATGAGTTTTGAATACGCGGATGATGTCATGTGCCACCTAACTAAGAAAGGGTTCATGGAAACATACCACTGCTGGTACAACCATGGTGAGCAGTTACCGCCTAGACCATCAGATGTAACCGTGCAACAGTCTTACTATGAGGTTGGAGGAAACAGGGATACGTACAACAACATAGAACAAATGGTGATGGATCATGTTGGACCCTCCACCGGGCGTTTGCTGGAACATAATGACCAAGCAAGTCATGAAGACTCTAACAATGTAGAGGAGGATCCTAATCCGGAGGTGAAGAGATTTTATGATTTGTTAGCGGCGGCTCAGACTCCATTGTGGGACGGGTGCAACAGTCACACTGAGTTATCCGCCTCCCTAGCTGCTTTAAGCCTAAAGGCAGATTATAATCTTTCTGAAGGTTTGTCGCGACCAGGGTCCCAGCGCGCGACGCGGACTGGTTAAAGACAAATAAAAGAAAATTGAAACGGTATTGAAATGAGGCTCTTGAGAAGCCTAAAGAAAATAAAAGGTTCAAGGAGTCACCACTAATATTTATTAAGGAAAATATTAGGAAAACCTTTAAACAGCACTGGTTTTTTTTAAAAAAAATGAGATTCTGTTTTGTCCGGGAGTCGAATTACAGGAGGGGAAGGTATAAGCACCCCACACTATCCGTAAAAAGAACGGTTACCCAAATTGATCATGCATAATTTCAAAAATGATTATCAAATATTTCATCCTTCATAAAACAATCATAAATAATATACACAATAAAAAAATATATATAAATATGAATAAAACAAAGATAATAATAAAATACATCTCCTAAGTTTGTTGTTTTTCGTTCTAAAAAAAATAAATAAGCAAATGATTAAAAGACCATAAAAATAAAAAAGATTAAAAAAAACAATAAGACGTCTCGTCTTACTTATTTTCTAATAAAAAATTGATTTTATTGAGAAATATAAAGTTTAAAACAAATAAATAAATAAATAAATAAAGATAAAAGGAAAAAATAGAAATAAACACATCAACATGAAGATAAAGAAATATAATACACTTCATTAATCAAAACTGACAAGGAATATTATTTAATTATCTTTTAGAAAAATAAGATTAATAAGATATCTCATCTAAATTAATCTCATCTTAAATTTAAAAAAAAATGAATGAATAAATAACACACTACTTATTAGTCTTGATTTTTTAGTTTTTTTTATTTTTTTATGAAAGTGATTTTTTTCTTAATTATCAAAAAGTTACTAAGAGAAAATAATAGGAAATCATGACCATAACAAAAATAGATAATTATGTATATATATACATATTTATAAACTATTAAAATGGTCAAACGTAAATAAATAAATAGAAAGTGTAGAAAAATAAATAAATAAATAAAAAGGCAAAAAGATAAATAACCAAAAATAGAAGTACAGAGAATAAATAATAATAATAAAATAAAGATACAGAAAAATAAATAAAAGTTCAAAAAAAACATAATAAAAATAAATAGACATAACAATAAATACATAAAAATAAAAGAGTAGAAAAATAAATACATAAAATAAAGGGCAGAAAAATAAATAATAAAAAATAAAGGAGCAGAAATGTAAATAACAAAAATAAAGGGATAGGAAAGTAAATACATGAAAATAAAGGGGTAGAAATGTAAATAACAAAAATAAAGGGGCAGAAAAGTAAATACATGAAACTAAAGGGACAGAAAAGTAAATAGCAAAAATAAAGGGGCAGGAAAGTAAATACATGAAAATAAAGGGGTAGAAATGTAAATAACAAAAATAAAAGGGCAAAAAAGTAAATACATGAAAATAAAGGGGCAGAAAAGTAAATGACAAAAATAAAGGGGCAGAAAAGTAAATACATGAAAATAAAGGAGAAGAAAAGTAAATGACAAAAATAAAGGGGCAGGAAAGTAAATAAATAAAATAAAAGGGCATAAAAATAAAAAAAATATAAAAAAAATAAAAAATAAAAAAAAATAAACTAATAACTACAGAATATAAAGTACGGATAAATAAAGTGCAGAAAAATAAACTAACAATAATAAAAGTGCAGAAAAGTAAATAAAGAGAAATAAAGGTGTAAAAAAAATAAATAAAGAAAAATAAAGGTACAAATAAATAAATAAAGATGGAGATGCATAAAAATAAATAAACATATAAATAACTGTAGAAAATTAAAGTGCGGGAAAATAAAGTGCTTGAATATAAATAAAGAAAAATAAAAGTGCAGAAAAATAAATAACAATTAAATAAAGACGAATAAATAAATGTAAATAAACAACCTTGTATTAATAAAAAAATACCTTGGTACAAGATCAATTACAGAGAAACTAGAACGGAAGTCGGGAAATCAATTTTGTGTAGATTTTCTTTGTTTTTGGCTTTGTTTGGACTCGATTTGAAGGTATTTGGACACCGGTTACAACACTTGGACGGTATTTTGACTCATAAAAACTCACATACTAAGACAAACAAGAGTGATGCACTCATTTTCCTAACTAGGATTACACAACATAACTTTTGAAAACCAAAACTTCTAAAAATTCTCACAAAAATTTAACACTCTTTCCCCTTTTTTTCTTCTTCTTCCTCCAAAATGCCTCAATATCACCTTTTATTTATAGAAGAAATTTGACATTGGATCCTCCATAAATGACATCACTTTTCTACTTTTTCAATTTGTCCAAATTTGATGTCAATTTCCCCAATTTTCTCCAATTATCCAACCAAACCGGGGCCTACCACTAATAAACCACCGATCTTTCCTTTTTCTTTTCTTTAAACTTTTTCTTTGAATTTCATTTTTTTTTCATATTTTTTTTTGGAACTTTTTTTTTGGGCCCATATTTATTTTGGGCCTCTTTTTTTTAGATTTTTTTGTTTTTTTTGTTTTTTTTGTTTGGGCCCATTTTTGGCCCCTTTTTTATTTGATTTTTTTTATTTTCGTTATTTATTTATTTTTTTTGGTTTTTTTGGCCCATTTATTATTTTATTTTTTTCTTTTTTTTCTTTTTTTAATTATTTTTTTGATTTTTTTGGGCCTTTTATTTAAAAATACAAATGGAAGCATAAATTATTTATTACATATATGGAAATAAATAAAATATTCAATAAATATAAATTACTACCCACACTATAAGGAGTAAAAAGGTAGTCACAAAACATCGTCTTCCCTCCCTTATTCTTTCCTCTTGGCTTCGGCATCCATCAGCCATTACTTGAGAAAAATGAAGAGAATTGATGAAATGAGAGGTGTGGTAGGAAATGAAGAGGGATTGGGTATTTATAGAAATGGGGAAGAGTTACTATTCCAACGGTCACTATGCAATTTTTAATATTTTTTTAAAATATGATCCGGGGTGGCAATCTGGACTGGACGAGGTTCTAAGCACTGTACCGCTTCACCAATAAGAACTGGTAAGTCATAACCGGGGTCTGAAATCATTGGTCAACTATGGACATTTCTCTTAACCTCGGTTAAATATTAAGCATTGAGGAATCTTCTGCAGGTTTACCTCCGGTGTGTCTTGAAGTTTAAGTACGAATTAAGACATCAGTTTTAACTTGAAGAACCTCAGATTTTCACCGAACTGAGGTGTAAAATACCGTACTCCACTGAGGCTGTACGAGCTTAGAATTAGTGAAGTAACACCGGTCATGAGACCGTGCTAGGACCCCGATTAATGCAGTCAACATTGATTCCGGACTCTAGGACAAATAAACTTTTTTTTTCTTTTTTTTTTGGTTCTACTTTTTTTTCCATATATCTTAATATATATTTTGCCGGACAAAAATAGGTGTTCACAGATGCCCCTCTTTACTTCTTTTCATGAAAGAATATGAGACATATTCATATTATTGATGTGAAAAGAAAGTAAAGACGTGAACACCACTAAGACAACTTTTAACAAGAAGTAAATAGCCGAATGGTGTTGTCCCAATGCTAGACAGTTTAAGGAGAGGCACCTGGAACATGACTGGAAAATAAACGACATAACCTAGGGGTTAATACCTGAAGCTTTGGAAAAAAAATGAAGTTGTCTTGACATTTCAAGGAGCCTAAGAATGGGTATTTGAGGCTTCGACACAAAATAGATGACAGGGGGATGCCCCTGAATGATTTTGATTGAGATAGCCTAGAGAAGGATACCTGAGGCTTTGACATAAAAATAAATGACTAGGGGGATGCCCCTGATTTGATTTTAATTAAGATAGCCTAGGAAAGAATACCTGAGGCTTTGACATGAAACTAAATGACTGGGGGGATGCCCCTGATTTGATTTTGATTGAGATAGCCTAGGGAAGAATACCTGAGGCTTTGGCATGAAACTAAATGACTGGGGGATGCCCCTGATTTTATTTTGATTGAGATAGCCTAGGGAAGAATACCTAAGGCTTTGACATGAAACTAAATGACTAGGGGGATGCCCCTGATTTGATTTTGATTGAGATAGCCTAGGGAAGAATACCTGAGGCTTTGACATGAAAATAAATGACTGGGGAAATGTCCCTGATTTGATTTGAGTAGCCTAGGAATGGATACCTGAGGCTTGGACATGAAGTAAGACTTAAGGAAAATACCTCTACCATAATGACTTATGGTGGAAAATTATATGAGATTTATGCTTAAGAAGAATGTGTCTGAGATTGACTTTTCTGACTTAGTGTGGGTTCCGAGTGAATACAAGGATTGCATTTTCACATCTTAGTAAACCATCTCGACTGGAGTTAGGTGATAGGCTGAAACTATTGATCTCGACTCTTCATGGGGAATATTTGTCCTTGTTGTAACCTCAACCCTGCATAGAAGAAATAATCAAGTGGAAAACCAAAGGTTAAAGATCTTGTTTCCTCCAGGTGACTACCACAATCCTTATGGGACTTGTTATTACTCATGGTAGAGCGGAATATCCTGATTACCAAGGTTTGTGTAATTGGGAAGTATCAAGCTTGTTTGAGATTAAAAATACGCCTTTCATGATTTTTTTAATATTTTTCACAAAATGCATGCAAATGAAACCTGACAAGACAAGGATTGGAACTGAAATTTAGAATTCCATATATTTACTTGAGAAAATTACAAGTTTACATCATAATTTTTAATCCAAACTTTTAGAGGACATAAAGACTACCCTATCCCTTTAGAGTATGCTCAAGCATAATACTTCTTGACTGCATCTGAATTGACCGGGAAAGATAACTCCTCACCATCCATGTTCGTCAAAATCAAAGCTCCCCCAGAAAAGGCTCTCTTTACGACGAATGGTCCTTCATAATTTGGCCTCCATTTCCCTCGGTGATCATTTTGATTCTGCAAGATTTTCTTCAGTACCAAATCACCTTCATGAAATTGACGAGGTCGCACTTTCTTTTTGTATGCCTTCTTCATACGCTTTTGGTATAACTGCCCATGACAGAGAGCGATTAACCTTTTCCCGTCAATTAAATTTAATTGATCATACTGGGACTGAACCCACTCAGCTTCTTCTAATTTGGCATCCATGATTACTTTTAAAGACGGAATTTTCACTTCTATTGGTAAAACAGCTTCCATACCATACACCAATGAGAAGGGTGTTGCCCCTGTCAAAGTTCATATAGAGGTACGATACCCATGTAAAGCAAAAGGAAGCAACTCACTCCAGTCTTTGTAGGTTTCAACCATCTTTTGTATGATTTTCTTTATATTTTTGTTAGCAGCTTCCACTGCTCCATTCATCTTAGGTCTGTATGGAGATGAATTGAGGTGTTTAATTTTGAATTCCTCGTAAAGTTCATCCATCATTTTATTATTCAAGTTTGTACCATTATCAGTGATGATCTGATTTGGTAAACCATATCTACAAATCAATTCTCTCTTGATGAATTTGACCATAACATTTTTAGTCACGTTGGTGTAGGAAGCTGCTTTAACCCACTTAGTGAAGTAATCAATGACCACCAAAATAAAGCGATGCCCATTCGATGCTTTTGGTTCAATGGGACCAATAACATCTATGCCCCACATAGCAAAGGGCCAAGGCACTGTTAGAACGTGCAAAGAAGATGGTGGTGCATGAATGTTGTCTGCATAGGTTTAACACTTGTGACATTTCTTGGCATAGTTATGACAATTATTTTCCATCGTCATCCAATAATATCCAGATCTGAGAATTTTTCTTGCCATCGAGTGCCCATTTGCATGTGTTCCGAAAGGCCCTTCGTGAACATCCTTCATGATTTTGTTAGCTTCCGTCACGTCTACGCAACAAAGGAAAAAAGAATCATAATTTCTTTTATAAAGTGTATTCCCAGTCATAAAGAAATTCATGGCTAGGCGCGTGAGGGTTCTTTTATCATTTTCTGAGATACCAGGGGGATATTCTTGATTTTGAATATAATTTTTGATGTCATGAAACCATGGTTTCCCATCGGGCTCTTCTTCTATCTCATGACAATATGCAGGTTCGAGACGCCTTTCAATCTCGATGAAGGGCATGTCACACTCCCTACTTACGCTGAACATGGAGGCCAACGTGGCCAAAGCATCAGCTAATTGGTTATCATCCCGAGAAATATGATGGAAAGAGACTTCATCAAACCCTTTGATTAGTTCCATGATGTGAGCTTGATAAGGAATCAATTTGCCATCTCTAGTACCCCATTCTTCTTTCAGTTGATGAATCACCAAGGCAAAATCTCCATATATTTGTAGAGATTTCACCTTTGCTTCAAGTGCCGCCTGAATCCCCAAAGCACAAGCTTCATATTCTGCAATATTATTGGTACAATCAAAACAAAGTCTAGCAGTGAATGGGAAAAACTTGTTATCTGGTGAGATTAGGATGGCTCCAATCCCATGCCCCAGTGTATTTGACGCCCCATCGAACATCAAAATCCAAGTTCTATTAGGACAATCTTTCTCTTCTGACAACATCATAATATTTTCGTCAGGAAATTCGAATGACATTGGTTGGTATTCTTTTAGGGGATGGTGGGCCAAATGATCAGCCAAAGCACTCCCTCTTACAGCTTTTTGGGTGACATGAATGATATCATACTCAGTCAAAAGAACCTGCCAACGAGCTATTCTTCCCGTCAGAGCCAGTTTTTCAAAGATGTACTTAATTGGGTCCATCTTAGATATCAACCAAGTAGTATAAGATAACATGTATTGCCTTAGGCGACGAGCAGCCCATGCTAATGCACAACAAGTTCGTTCCACAGTGGAATATCGTGCTTCGCACTCAGTGAACTTCTTGCTCAAATAGTAAATAACATGCTCTTTTCTCCCAGACTCATCATGCTGCCCCAGTACAGAGCCCATAGACTCATCTATCACTGTTAAATACAACAGGAGTGGTCTTCCCGGGGTTGGGGGAACCAAGATCGGTAGGGATTGCAAGTATTGCTTTATTTGGTCAAAGGCCTCCTGAAAATCATCATTCCATTGTGATGGTTGATTTTTACGAAGCAACTTAAAGATTGGATTACATACAGCTGTTAGTTGAGAAATGAAACGAACTATGTAATTCAACCTTCCAAGGAATCCTCGTACTTCTTTTTCAGTGCTAGGAGCAGGCATTTTCATGACTGCCTTTACTTTATCAGGATCCACTTTGAAACCTTTCTCACTGACAATGAAACCAAGCAACCTTCCAGAACTAGCCCCAAAAGTGCCTTTAGCCGGATTTAATCTGAGTTTGAATTTTCTCAGGCGTTCAAAGAGCTTTCGTAAGTCAATCAAGTGACCTTCAACGGATTTGGATTTGGCAATAATATCATCCACATAAACCTCTATCTCTTTATGCATCATGTCATGAAATAGAGTTACCATCGCTCTTTGGTAAGTGGCACCGGCATTTTTCAATCCAAAAGACATCACCTTGTAGCAGAAGGTTCCCCACAAAGTAATGAAAGTGGTTTTTTCCATGTCTTCGGGTGCCATCTTGATTTGGTTGTACCCAGAAAATCCATCCATGAATGAAAAATAGAATGTTGGGCCGTGTTATCAACAAGAACATCAATATGTGGTAATGGAAAGTCATCTTTTAGGCTTGCTCTATTCAAATCTCGGTAATCAACACACATTCGTACCTTCCCATCCTTCTTCGGGACCGAAACAATGTTGGCCACCCATTCAGGGTATTTGGAGACAGCCAAGAACCCAGCATCCAACTGTTTGGTTATCTCTTCTTTAATTTTTAAGAGCATTTCTGGCTTTATCCTTCTCAACTTCTACTTTATGGGGATGCAACCGGGTTTCAATGGCAACTTGTGTTCAACGATGCAGTTATCCAATCCCGGCATATCCTGATACGACCAAGTAAACACATCGCTGAACTCGACCAACAATTCTATTAATTCCCTCTTATGTTCTCTACTCAAAGAGGTGTCGATCTTGACTTCTTGTTTGTTTTCTTCACTCCCCAAATTTATGACTTCAACAATTTCTAGATAGGGAGAAATTTCTTTATCTTCCTGATCTAGCAGCCTTAGTAATTCAGGGGAAGGTTCATCGGACTCTTCGTCCTCTTTGCTTGTTGGATTAAAATCATGATGGGAGAAAGCAATCTTATTATTTTGGAATTCAATTTCAGATCTGCAATTTATTTAATATAAAAAAGGCAAAATAAGGAAAATGATAATTGAACTTAACTTTTATTTATTTGAAATGATAAAGGAAACATGTTTTTCCCTTATTAAAACTCATCCTAAGGCTTTAGGCATAGCCAAAGGATTTAAACAAAAACCTACAAAGTGAACAATTACTTTGAAATGATCTCTGGAAGCTCAACGGCTTCCCAATTACATAGTTCAGTATCTGAAGGACAAGGGTAAATCAAGTCTTCTCCTCTCTTGGACTTATCATCGACGACCGCCACTTGGCCTGGACATGTCAAGCCTGTACTCCTGAAGCTTTGGTAAAGGTCACAGATAGGGATTTTCGTAGTTAGGGGTTCTCGGTTTTCTAACCGTGCAAGTCATTTTTCTCTTTTATCTACGAAAACCTTCGCTCTTTCCATTGGAAATGGATGATATCCTATTCCAAAGCCGTTCTAATTCTCCTTAACCAATAATGGTCTTACTTCTCCATCAAGCATCTTCCCAAGCCCTTTCCCTGGCTGGAATCCAAATTTCATGATTACTTTAGCCACCATCATAGAAGCTTTGGAAGGACGAGCTAGTTGTAACCCTTCGCTCACATAAGTGGTGTGAGCAATTTCCAATGATTGGAAAGAAGTGTCAAGACTTTCTTCAGCCGCTTCTATATATGGAGTTGATATGGGCTTGCTGATAAGGAAATCTCCCTCACCAGAAACAATGACTAGCTTGTTGTTTACCACAAATTTAAGCTTTTGATGAAGGGTAGATGGCACCACACTGGCAGAATGTATCCAAGGCCTCCCCAATAGACAGCTATAAGCAGGATTAATATCCATCACTTGAAATAATACGTTGAAGGTGCATAGGCCCACTTGGATGGGGATCTCAATATCTCCAATGACCTCTCTCCGAGTACCGTCAAAAGCTCTTACCACCATTGTGCTTGGCTTCATATGTGACCTATCAAAAGGTAGTTGATTTAAAGTGGACTTTGGCATGATATTCAGAGAGGATCCATTGTTAACTAGGACCTTGGCTAAGATATGATCCTGACACTTGACAGAGATATGTAATGCCTTATTATGACCTCTCCCTTCAATAGGTATCTCTTCATCGGTGAAAGTTAAGTAGTCATTTGAGGTAATATGCCCCACTATCCCTTCGAACTTTTCTGGCGAAATATCTTTCGCAACATGTGCTTTATTCAAGACTTTCAATAACCTTCCACGATGTGGTTCTGAGTCCAATAAGAGAGATAACAAGGATATTTTTGCAGGAGTGCGATTTAACTGGTCGAGGACCTGGTATTCGCTTTGCTTAATGAATTTCAAAAATTCACAAGCATCTTCATCTGTTATTCCTTGGGGAGGGTATATTTCTTTACCACGACTTTCTTTTTCACTTACAGGTGCATCCTCCTTTCTCAAGTTTTCAGGAGCATAAACTCGTCCGCTCCTAGTCATTCCACTTGTCTCGGAAATATTGGTCACCGAGGATGATGATCCCTTTAGGAGTTGAGGGATTACATCCACTTCATACTTCCAAGGTACTGCATGGGTATCTTTGTATGAAAATGGAGATGAGGTCCTAATTGTCAAGGACAAATGGTTTATGACTGGTTCGGTCAAAGGTTTCTTGGTGTAATAGACCACCAAAGGAACGGGGGTGATTGGGCTTACTGAGCTTGTACCATGCTGCCCATGGATCATGTTGACATCATTGCAAGGGTGACGATAAACTTGTACCAGATGTGTGTCGAGTAATTTTTGAAGTATTTCAGGCATCTGATTATGAATGTCCTCATTAGAACTTTGAGTTTCAGATATTAATCCTTTCCTTAAAAGTTCATTATAGATCCATGGGAGAGAAGTTTTGATATCTGAAACATTCCTAACATGATCACTTCCCAAGTCATGTGTTATTGCATTTACCCCAGCATTTCCATGATTAGGCAAAGGATTTCTAATCATATTTGGGGAGCCTTCTTCAAAATCCAACCACTTGGCATTTATCAAATCACGTACCTTAAACTTTAAGGCAATGCAATTTTCTGTAGAATGCCCCGGTGCCCCAGCATGATAATCACACTTCACATTAGGATCGTACCCCTTAGGATAGGGTGGCCCTACGGGTTTTAAAGGACATCATACAACAAGAGAACTTTTGAGAAGTTGAGGCAAAAGTTCAGTATATGTCATGGGAATTGGATTGAATTGGACAGCAGGACGGTCATTGTTTGGCTTTTTTTGTGGAAGATTTGGGTTGGGATTTTGCATCCATTGTTGGGGAGGAGGTAGTGGTGTATTCTTGAAATTATGGACGGGTGGGGGTCTATATGATTGAGGATGGGGAAATGGATTTCCAGAAGCAGCAGCTACATAAGGGTAAGGTCCGTACGGTGGATAATGAGGTGGGAAAGGGAAAGGGGAAGGTTGAAACATTTTTTGATTATGTTGACCTTGATTTCCCATTACAGCATTTGCTTCCTCACCCTTTCTTCTTCCTGCCCCTGTCATAGGTCTTCCTATTGACGGGGAACTTTGGATAACTTTTCCTGTTCTCAAACCACTTTCAATTCTTTCCCCTATTACCACCATATCAGAAAAGCTTGATGATACACTTCCAAGCATCCTTTCATAGAACAGTGGCTAAAGAGTGTCAATGAACATTGCCACTATCTCTTTCTCTATCAGGGGTGGTTCAACTTGTGCAGCCATTTCCCTCCATCGTTGAGCATATTCTTTGAAGGACTCAGTATTCCTTTTGGTCATATTTTGAAGTTGTAGCCGGTCTGGTGCCATGTCCATGTTGTATTTATACTGCTTTAGAAAGGCATCGGCTAGATCCTTCCAACAACGAATACGAGTTCGTTCAAGGTGAGTGTACCAGCTCAATGCTGCCCCAGCAAGGCTATCTTGAAAAAAATGGATCAGCAACTTTTCATCATAAGCATATCCAGCCATCTTTCGGCAGTACATGGTTAAATGGTTACGAGGACAAGTTGTTCCTTTGTATTTATCAAATTCTGGTAATTTGAATTTGGGAGGAATTACCACATCTGGAACTAGGCATAATTCAGAAACATTTGTTACGCCTAAGCCACTTCCTCCCTCTACTGCACGCAATCTTTCTTCCAATATTTCCATTTGCCCTTTTGACAAAGGCGCTGCTGGCTGATCAGGATTTGGTGGAGGGACCTGAGCTTTGTGTGACAAGTTATGGGAAACACCTGTCTGTGGTATTGGGCAACCATAAGAGAAATAATATGGCACTGCTTGTGGGTTTGGTTGTGTGGCATCATTTGGAGTCTGGTGATTTTGTGGTGGAATTGTATTAGGTGGAGTGACATTGGGTGGAGCCTGAGTGTTTTGGGGAACAGCTGTTGATTGGTTGAAATTTGGAGGGTTAGATACCGGGGGATTGGGAATTTGTTTAGCAGCAGGAGGATTTTCTTGATTAGGATTAGGGTGCATGGTGTAATATCCTTGAGGTAAGCCATATGGAGGCCAAGCATATGCTTGTTGAACATTCCCGTCTTGGGAAACAAAAGGTGGCAATGGCATACCATAAGGTTGGTGTGAGATGAATGGAGTTTCAGTGACTGGAACAGGATCATTTAAAGGTATAGGGTTCCCCTCTTGAGCTTGAACTTGAGGAGTGGATGTTTGTTCCCCATTTCCTGCAGAAGCTCCCCTTTCTGTACCTCTTTTTTCAAGGAGCTTAAGTATTTCTGCCATTTGTTCCTTGATCTGGCCAACTTCATTCCTCAATTCTTCAACTGAGTTTTCTGACTCTGCCATGAGTCTTGTTTGTAGTCGGGTTTGATAAGGATGCTTTGAGCCTTTCCTCCCCGTGATGAGAGTAAATACAAAGAAACCTCCTTTGGTACAAGAACAAGTATTGTTAAATGACATAAAGAGATGTAAAGTAAATTCACAATGAATTTTAAATATCGGTAAGCAAAGATAAACCTTTCTTTTAGAATGTCTTTTTCTAAAGTACTAAGTTAGAAGAAAAATGGAAATTCAACATGAGATTTATTCATTGATCAACAAGTTCTGATACATTATTTGTTACAACAAATCAAAATTAATTCTCTCTCGCTCTAGCAATCCAGACCTTCATTTCATCCAATCGCCCCTTGCAGTATTGGATGAATGTTGCAATTTCCTCCGGTGTAGAAAGCGGATTCATCATTGCTTCAGCCTTCTTCAACAGGTGAGGAATACCTCTAAGTGTTCCATTAGCAAGACCGGCTAGATTAGAAAAACGGTCTCTCCAAGAATAGACAAGACTTTCCAACTCAACCCTTTCTAGGGTCATTAAACGTATAATCTCTTCATATCTATCCTTGTCTTCCATGGCTTGCCATTTTTCTTCATTTATTTCACGCTCGCAAGCACTGGCGACATCTCTGACTTGTTGTTCCAGTTCATCAATTCGTGCTTGCATAAGGTTCTTTTCAACTTGAGCTTCTTCTTTTGTCTTGGCTAGAATTCCTCGTAACCGCCCTTTGTCAGCCAATATTTCATCCTTTTGTTTCTCTTTGGTCTTCAATTGGCTGTTCGTTGTTTGGAGGCATTGATCCAATTGCATCATATGTTCTCTTTCAATTCGCTACTTCTTACCCATGTCTTCAAAGGCATTTTCTAATTCACACCTTTTTCTCTTAAGGGAAGCATTGTCTTGTTGAATTTTGATTAAATCATCCTCCAAAGCTTGATTTTTCTTTGTCATTTCAGCCAACTTACTCCTCAAGTTTTCAATCTCTTTGCTTTCATCGGGAGCTGGATTTCTCACATGAGCACCGTGATCTTTGAAGGGTAATTTGACAATGGCTACCCTATTTGAAATCCACTGGTGGTAACTTTCTTTTGCAGCATAACTTCGGACACCCAATTCTTTTCCTTTCTTATGGACCTTGCCCCAAGCATCAATGACAGTTTGAATAACAGGAGCACTATTTCCCTCAATATAATAATGAAGAAAAGGTGTTACTATTTCTTCTTCGGGAGGCTATATCATAGGATAAGCAAGTTGTCTTTTCGCAATGCTAGGATTGTAATTGATGCATCCTTGAGTTCCTATGAGAGGCACATTCAGAAATTTCCCACAGCAGTAAATAATGGAATCCACGTTCATCCACTGAGGGTACCACCGAATCATGCTAGCAGATAATCCTGCCAGATGTCCTGCCCACTCCCTATTAGTCTTCTTGGTTAACCTAAGGAGCTTCAAATCAGAGATAGGACATTCAACCTTGCCAACTTGATTGAAGACATGAGAAGTAAGCCATAGATACAAGGCGGGTAGACAACAGACGATCTTCTTCCCATTCCGGTTATGACAGGAATCCATTGTACAATAGATATCAGCTAAGACAGCAGTCATGGAACTTTCACCTCTAAGCTTTCTAGCTAGGAAAACATCAATTGCCTTGAAATCAATATAATTATCAAGGCTTGGGAAAAGGATCACACCATAAATGGCCAACGCCAAAATGTCAACAAACACGTCCCATTCTTCTTTCCATGCCAGACTGAGGAGTTGCTGCTCAAAGAAGCTTAGTGTGAATCCTGAAATTTGGTTCCTGTTTAATTGAGCCTTCTTAAGCATTTCAGGATCCATCTTGAGAATGCGAGCTACACTGAAGATTGAAGCATGATGTTCAGTTCGATGATAAGGTTTCAAATCTTCTAATGACAAGCCAAATATCTGTTCAAACTCCTCCAAAGTAGGAGCTAACTGGAAATCTTTGAATGTAAAACAGCGGAGAGGAGGATCATAAAACTGAGCTAGAGCAGTAAGGGCCCCTTCTTGCACTTCGACCTCTAAGAATTTTAGGATCTTTCCATACTTCCTTGTAAAGGTCATTTTCTGAGTAATATCCATCCTTTTGCTTAAGGACAACAGATTGCTAGTATTTGATCTGATGACTTTGAGGTGTAACAAATTTTTAAAACCAGTTGCCTTCACTTCTTGATCACTTGATCTCATGTTAAATTCCATTTTTTAGTGATACTTACCGATGTTTAAATTTCACCTTTAACAAAAGAAATAAATGAATCAGATTAACAAAGAAAATAGTTTGATAAATATCCTCACATAAGAGTGTGATAATATTTATCATGACTTAAGTATAGAAAATATACATTTTTGATTTTTTTTATAAAAAACTTTGTGCAAATGAATAAAAGATTAAAGGAATGTTTGCCCAATTGTGTCTTAGACAAGGTAACCACCTAATTGGCTCTAAGGCTATTTAATCATGTTTCTTTAAAAGGTGATTGTTCTAATTTGTTCTAAGAAGGTCACCGGAGCTCTGATCTTTAGCTATGAGTCTTATGCAAAAAGTAGGGAATCCTACTTAGTGCAGACATCATAACTAAGATAACACCCCGGCTGAGATTTTCACGCGAATCATGGTAGGACGTCTCGTCCTAAATGACACCGCTAATAATCTCCCCTAGCCTATGTCTTTTGCGGGGCCCGGGAATAGGGTCCCTTCTAATAGTGTGTGCATTATGATGAATGTGAAGTGTGTGGGGCATTCATACCTGGAGTTTTACCCATTCTTCACAATGAACAAACATAAGACAAAATAAATATCACATGTCTTCTACCCTATGGTTCTAAATTAAGGCAATAAAGAAGTAAAAAAAATATAAAATCTAAAATTAATGGAAGATTAGATGAACAACGAGAATAACATAACAAATAAATATAAAGGATGAAATAATTAACAATCAACAAAACACACAAGATCAATTTAACGGGCTTGACTCTCAAAATTTCCCCGGCGGAGTCGCCATCTGTCGCGATCGGGGTCCCGACGCGCGACGCGGACTGGTTAAAGACAAATAAAAGAAAATTGAAACGGTATTGAAATGAGGCTCTTGAGAAGCCTAAAGAAAATAAAGGGTTCAAGGAGTCGCCACTAATATTTATTAAGGAAAATATTAGGAAAACCTTTAAACAGCACTGGTTTTTTTTAAAAAAAAATGAGATTCTGTTTAGTCCGGGAGTCGAATTACAAGAGGGGAAGGTATTAGCACCCCACACTATCCGTAAAAAGAACGGTTACCCAAATTGATCATGCATAATTTCAAAAATGATTATCAAATATTTCATCCTTCATAAAACAATCATAAATAATATACATAATAAAAAATATATATAAATATGAATAAAACAAAGATAATAATAAAATACATCTCCTAAGTTTGTTGTTTTTCGTTCTAAAAAAATAAATAAGCAAATGATTAAAAGACCATAAAAATAAAAAAGATTAAAAAAAACAATAAGACGTCTTGTCTTACTTATTTTCTAATAAAAAATTGATTTTATTGAGAAATATAAAGTTTAAAATAAACAAATAAATAAATAAATAAAGATAAAAGGAAAACAAAATAGAATTAAACACATTAACATGAAGATAAAGAAATATAATACACTTCATTAATCAAAATTGACAAGGAATATTATTTAATTATCTTTTAGAAAAAATAAGATTAATAAGATGTCTCATCTAAATTAATCTCATCTTAAATTTAAAATAAATAAATAAATAAATAACACACTACTTATTAGTCTTGATTTTTTAGTTTTTTTTATTTTTTTATGAAAGTGATTTTTTTCTTAATTATCAAAAAGTTACTAAAAGAAAATAATACAAAATCATGACCATAATAAAAATAGATAATTATGTATATATATATACATATTTATAAACTATTAAAATGGTCAAACGTAAATAAATAAATAGAAAGTGTAGAAAAATAAATAAAAAGGCAAAAAGATAAATAACCAAAAATAGAAGTACAGAGAATAAATAATAATAATAAAATAAAGATACAGAAAAATAAATAAAAGTTCAAAAAAAAACATAATAAAAATAAATAGACATAACAATAAATACATAAAAATAAAAGAGCAGAAAAATAAATACATAAAATAAATGGCAAAAAAATAAATAATAAAAAATAAAGGAGCAGAAATGTAAATAACAAAAATAAAGGGATAGGAAAGTAAATACATGAAAATAAAGGGGTAAAAATATAAATAACAAAAATAAAGGGGCAAAAAAGTAAATACATGAAAATAAAGGGGCAGAAAAGTAAATAGCAAAAATAAAGGGGCAGGAAAATAAATACATGAAAATAAAGGGGCAGAAATATAAATAACAAAAATAAAAGGGCAGAAAAGTAAATATATGAAAATAAAGGGGTAGAAAAGTAAATGACAAAAATAAAGGGTCAGAAAAGTAAATATATGAAAATAAAGGGGCAGAAAAGTAAATGACAAAAATAAAGGGGCAGGAAAGTAAATAAATAAAATAAAAGGGCATACAAATAAATAAAAAAATGTAAAAAAATAAAAATAAATAAAAAAAATAAACTAATAACTACAAAATATAAAGTGCGGATAAATAAAGTGCAGAAAAATAAATTAACAATAATAAAAGTACAGAAAAGTAAATAAAGAGAAATAATGGTGTAAAAAAAATAAATAAAGAAAAATAAAGGTACAAATAAATAAATAAAGATGGAGATGCATAAAAATAAATAAACATATAAATAACTGCAGAAAATTAAAGTGCGGGAAAATAAAGTGCTTGAATATAAATAAAGAAAAATAAAAGTGTAGAAAAATAAATAACAATTAAATAAAGACGAATAAATAAATGTAAATAAACAACCTTGTATTAATAAAAAAATACCTTGGTACAAGATCAATTACAGAGAAACTAGAACGAAAGTCGGGAAATCAATTTTGTGTAGATTTCCTTTGTTTTTGGCTTTGTTTGGACTCGATTTGAAGGTATTTGCACACCGGTTACAACACTTGAACGGTATTTTGACTCACAAAAACTCACATACTAAGACAAACAAGAGTGATGCACTCATTTTCCTAACTAGGATTACACAACATAATTTTTGAAAACCAAAACTTCTAAAAATTCTCACAAAAATTTAACACTCTTTCCCCTCTTTTTCTTCTTCTTCCTCCAAAATGCCTCAATATCACCTTCTATTTATAGAAGAAATTAGGCATTGGATCCTCCATAAATGACATCACTTTTCTACTTCTTCAATTTATCCAAATTTGATGTTAATTTCCCCAATTTTCTCTAATTATCCAACCAAACTGGGGCCCACCACTAATAAACCACCGATCTTTCCTTTTTCTTTTTTTTTTTGAATTTTGTTTTTTTTTCAGATTTTTTTTAGAACTTTTTTTTTGGGCCCATATTTATTTTGGGCCTCTTTTTTTTAGATTTTTTTTTGTTTTTTTGTTTGGGCCCATTTTGGCCCCTTTTTTATTTGATTTTTTTTATTTTCGTTATTTATTTATTTTTTTTAGTTTTTTTTGGCCCATTTATTATTTTCTTTTTTCTTTTTTTTCTTTTTTAATTATTTTTTTGATTTCTTTTTCTTTTTCTTTTGATTTTTTTGGGCCTTTTATTTAAAAATACAAATGGAAGTATAAATTATTTATTACATATATGGAAATAAATAAAATATCCAATAAATATAAATTACTACCCACACTATAAGGAGTAAAAAGGTAGTCACAAAACATCGTCTTCCCTCCCTTATTCTTTCCTCTTGGCTTCGGCATCCATCAGCCATTGCTTGAGAGAAATGAAGATAATTGATGAAATGAGAGGTGTGGTAGGAAATGAAGAGGGATTGGGTATTTATAGAAATGGGGAAGAGTTACTATTCCAATGGTCACTATGCAATTTTTAATATATATTTTTTTAAAATATGATCCGGGGTGGCAATCTGGACTGGACGAGGTTCTAAGCACTGTACCGCTTCACCAATAAGAACTGGTAAGTCATAACCGGGGTCTGAAATCATTGGTCAACTATGGACATTTCTTTTTACCTCGGTTAAATATTAAGCATTGAGGAATCTTCTGCAGGTTTACCTCCGGTGTGTCTTGAAGTTTAAGTACGGATTAAGACATCAGTTTTAACTTGAAGAACCTCAGATTTCCACCGAAATGAGGTGTAAAATACCGTACTCCACTAAGGCTGTACGAGCTTAGAATTAGTGAAGTAACACCGGTCATGAGCCCGTGCTAGGACCCCGGTTAATGCAGTCAATATTGATTCCGGACTCTAGGACAAATAAACTTTTTTTTTCTCTTTTTTTTTGGTTCTACTTTTTTTTTCTACATATCTTAATATATATTTTGCCGGACAAAAATAGGTGTTCACAACCTTTAATTCCTTTTTTAATTCATCCACAATCGTATAAAATGCCATATATTTCCAAATTATTATTATTATTTTAACTTATTAACATATTTTTTTATCATTTTATTTATAAAAATACACGGGATGTTACAGTTTTGGTGTGTGAAATCTTGAAGTTAACTATACGTTATGTGTTATGTTGAACATGGTGTAAGAATTGAGCATTTGATAAGAATTGATGATTGAGGAAATAACATTTTGCATATTAGGTGAACGATAAGCTAAAATAAAAACTGAGGGGTGAATTTGAGATCTAGTAGGAATTTTAGGCATACTGGGTGAGTCTGTGAGTGATTTAGGGAGTGTTTTGTAGACAAATCTTGCTTAAGTGAGGATAATTTTACTTGAGTAAGAGTCAAATGATTAGTTTTTGATGGATTTTCTTTTGAGCGAGACTCAAAGGTGATGTTTCAGTCGAATTTTCACTCAAGTGAGCCAATTTTCACTCAAGTGACAATTAAATCAGCTTTTGTTTTATTCACGAAAATTGTAGATGATTGAGTCGTAAATGTTTTGCTGCTGAAAATTTTTATTTTAACTTTTACATATTATACCTTAAATTTTTTATGTCTACCATATTATTTAAGGTGTATTAAACCTAAAATTGGGTATAAATACATTATTTAAAATCAAATAATTAATTGGACGTTACAGGAACAACCCAACGTAAAATACAGAGTAGCAACTATCTTCCTAACATTTTAACACAAGTAACATGTTTCATAATCAAGGAAGACAATATATTTATCAAAATTGCTTCGTGAGAACACCTATTCCCAAGCTCTCAGTTGAGCCATTTCAAACACAAATTGCTCGCTGTTGAAAATACACGCATCCTTGCAAGCCATATTAACCACGTGTTCGTGACACGGATATGAGTTCATAACTTATAACTAAAATTGATAGTTTAAGAGGTTTATAATTAGGTGGGAAGTAAAAGTTATCTTAATAGTTAAAAAACATGTCTTATTAAAAATTAAATATGTCATCTTTGACCGACAAATAAACAAGCTTGTCTGTTGAGCTAACTACAGATCTTTTTTACTTTACTAATACAAATTTAATTGAATGATATATAAAGATAGTAGTTAAAAGATATGCCTTAATTATTGGCAGCATCAATTAGTTGCCGCAGTACTTATTGCATTGCCACCCAATACACCACATACATAGCTTCCAGCACCGCAGCATTACATCCATCAGATCAGAAAAACTTTAAGCAAAGTTTTGGTTTGTCTATACAAATACTGTAATTGAAATCAAACAAACAACATTTATATAAATAATGACACATCACCATTCTATATATTTTAAGTAATTAATTATATAAATTTTTATACCACATGGTTATTTCATTTATTTAAAATTTAAACCGATGACGTATCCCTTTAATTTACCAATTCAATTTCAAAAACACTTTTGACCAACGCCACCACCATTGCTTGCGATCTTTTCCAGCACCGGCCTCAGATCCCTAGGGTGCACGTTCACCTTCAGTCCATACTTCATGAACAGCGTCAGCGACATCTTCTGCTCCACGCGGTGCCCGGGCGCGACGGCCAGGCGGTGGCGGAGCAGCACTGCGGCGGCGATTGACTTCATCTGCAGGTACGCTAAATCTTTCCCCAAACAAATTCTCGGTCCCGCATTGAATGAAACGAACTTGTAAGAATCTTGAACCTGAATCTTATCCCCTTCCGGTGAGAGCCACCGCTCTGGCTTGAATTCGAGGCAATCCTCTCCCCAAATGAACTTCATTCTGCCGACGGAGTAGATCGAATAGGTCACCGCCGATCCCGCCGGCACGAAAGTTCCGTTCGGCAAAACGTCGTCGTTGACGACGTGCTTTGAATCTTCCGGCACGGAGGGGTAAAGTCTTAGCGTCTCGGAGAGTGCGGCTTTGAGGTAAACTAATCGATCAACCTCTTCGAACACGAGAGGCTCATCCAACCATTTGGACACGTCATCGCCACGTGTCTCCATCAGAACGGTGCAGATCTCGGTCACGATGTTTTCCTCCACGCGCGGGTTTTTGGTACAGAGCCAGAAGAACCAGCTAAGCGCGACGGATGACGTGTCACGTCCAGCGAGGATGAAATTGAGGGCCACATGTTGGAGGAACTCGTCCGAGTAGGATTCCTTTTTCTTCATGAAACGCGACAACAAATCGTCGTGGAGGAGGGTCCCACTGCCGTTTTGCAGCTCAAGCTTGCGTTTCTCGATGATGTTGGAGAGGTACTGGTCGATGTGTTTTAGGCTTCGGCTCATGCTCACTTCCATTCCGAGGCGAAGCCATTTCTTCAGCTTCCACAAGATCTCTGGTAAGATGAACCTTTGCAAGGTGGCTTCGGTGGCTCGGTCGAAGGATAAAGCGAATGCGTTATCGGGAAGGCCCACGGCTAGTGTTTGCGGGTCCTGCCCGAAAGCCAGGCCGCATATGTTGTCGAAAGTGAGCCGGAGCAAGAGATCTTGAAGCTCAACCGGCTCGTTCTTTTCCTGAGCTGCGGCTAATATTGGGCAGAACCGATGCTTTATGGCTCGGCTCACCCAACGCGCCATGGCTTGGCGTAACGTGCGGGTGGTGAATTCCAGTGCGGCGGTCTTACGCTGGAACAGCCACGTGTCTCCATCTGAGTTGAAGATTCCCTGGCCGAGTAAATCGTGGAACGCGGACTGCCACGTGGGACCTTTTGGGTAGTTGTCGAAGCGGAGCTTGAGGATGTGCTCAAGGTTCTTGGGGTCGCACGTGACGGTCACGAGACACTGTTTTTTGGCGAGGAAAGGGAGGGCGCATATGCAGGTTTGGTACGTGCCGCCACACGCGCGGAGATTGTCTGCGATCCAGTCGTGCATGCGGTTGGCGTGTTGGATGAGACCGGGAAGACTACCCAGTAGCGGCCAGACACGTGGACCATTGAGGGATCGGGTTGTGATGGAGAACCATATTAAATAGGCTGCAATTGCAGATAGGATCATTAAACCCGTTGATGCGTCCATGTGACTCAGCGGGCCCAACTTCCAAAGTACACCTTTATTAGTTGCACCTTCCAACACCGGAAAACTAACTCTGGAGAGGCTGCTATTATCTTTGCCAATGAAACAAGAAAAAAAATTTGGATGCTGAGTTTAATGTAGTAGCTATAATTAATACTACAATATAGTCGGAGAATTTGGTTTAACTGAGTAAATTTTTTTAAAAAAAAACTAAGCAAATAATGATGTGGATATATCTACAAAAAGGCTTGATAATATTGTGATGATGTAACAAAATGTGGGGGTTATTTTGATGAATGAGATCTTTTGTTGCATGCAAACAATGTGAGAGTGAGTTGAAGGGTAACAAGCTGAGGTAGAATTAAACCAGAAAGAAAGCAATGTTGTGAGAGGAAAAGTATTGAGAGAAGAGATGAGGGCACGTACTATGAGAGAGGAGTACGTATGCGAGCTGCTTGAGAGTCTTGTTATTGTGTTGTGTATGAAGGTAGGGGAAGCCAGGGAAAATTTTGTTTTATACAAGAAGAACCTGAAAGATGGACAATAAATAAGGAGGAGAGATGTGCTGGGTGTTGTTGAAACTTTCAATGATTTAAGTTGCATTTTCTCCTTCATCCCTAGACTCTAGTAGTATGCTTATGAATCCACCCTCATTAATGCCCACCGAGGTCGTTGGGTGTATTAAAAAATAAACAAATGCTAGAGTATAGTACTCCTATTATTTTATTTTAATATTATTATTATTATTATATTTTATTTCTACTCAATATGCTTTTAAGCTCCACAAGTTTAGAAACATTTATTAATTACTTAACTATAACATCACTGCATCAAACATTTTAATAGTAAGAATTTCGTAATATATATATATATATATATATATATATATATATATATATATATATATTATACCTTAAAAACTTAATGCATGACAAAAGGAAAATCATTGTCATATATATATATATATATATATATATATGTGAAAGGCACTTCTGCCCACATGATATAATATATTTATTATGTTCAAATAAATTGTTAATTGATAATATTCCTTAAAGGAGGATTCTCACCCCCACTAATTAACGATGGAAAGGGCTACTTCGTCTTTAATTATAGCATTCAATGAAGGAAGTATAAGTGAAAAAGATTAGTTGAGAAAACTATATAACGCGCGAGTTTGTACATAAGAGGGATACAAGTGTGGAAGTAGGGCAAAGATTATCCTCTTTGTTCCACTAATTTCACCCAAACTTCCTTTAATTAGGTTTTAAAATTTTCATCTAGCATATTTTAGGAATATGTTAATCATTAAAGATTAAAGATATATACTTTATGTAGACATATGATTTAGCGTATTATTAGGTATTTTCGTGTTTCAGTATGTACTAATTGTTAATCACTAAAGAATTTTTTAGATTTTTCTTTTCATTTTTATTAGTAAACGTTTGATTGGAATACTCAAAAAATGTTGATATCATAATTATACTGATCTTCTTTTAATATAATAATATAAATCATAATTTTACAATTTTTAATTTGAAATTAACTTTTAGTTTTATGAGTTAATCATAAACAATGTATAAATCTATTTCAACCCATTTATGTGAACAGTCCTTGTACCTGAGTGGTAATGCCAACTATTGAGAAGACTTGAATATTAGTGTTTTGACTCGTGCTTTGCATGGAAAAACAAATAGTTTTTTTTTCTTTTTTATATTTATACGTTTAGTATTAAAAAAGAAATTGAATGAAAGTATAATGTAAAAAAATGACTACTATGTTTAATTTATTAAAGATATATTAATTTATGAGTTAAATTTATATAAATATTATATAAAACAACCAAATTTTAATTTTATCATAAAAATTGATGCGATGCTAGAATCAATAGACACGTATTGATTTGATACTTTAAATCACAATATATTTCTTTTTATTCATTATTTTTTTGAAATTTGATTAAAACTATTACACAAATCTCTTAATTTAAAAATATTTCAATTCATTACTTTATTTAATTTCATTTTTCTAATTTTTTAATTACCTCGTATACGTGTTTACTAAAATTTCATTTTTTTACCCTTACAAATTCTTATACTGAACTAATTAATTTCTTGTAAATATATTTATAAGATAAAGAAATTATGAAAGGACTTTAGGACCTATATTTTAAAGATTATACTTTTTGCATGATAAAAAAGTTCCCTTCGAATTAGAACTTATTTATCTATAACAATTTATTTATTAAGAACTATTAGATTAGTTCATTTTCTTTGGTTAACCTTTCGTTTTCTTCAATATAATACACACATACACGCTGTTTTCATAATTTTTAATATTATTGTGTTAAAGATTTAAGAAAATAAAATTAAAAAAATCATAGTTCATAAATATCATTTGAATATGTTTTATTTCTTATATTTAATATTCATCTATAATAAAAAAAATGAACTTTGTATTTCATTAAAAAAGAATATGTTGCAAATTTCTATTTGCTATAAATTATAAAATAACTATATACAGTTTTAAATTAAGTTTTTGAAACAATATTTTATAAAAAGGATAAAAATATGTATAAGTAATTTGAAAATTAAACTTTTAAAAGTTAAAAATATGAAAAATTCAGAAATAAGTGTTGAAAATAAATAAAAGTTGATGATAATTACATTGAAGGCAGATATACTTGCTTAAAATGTCTTGTATTTTTTTAAAAAATTAATATGATCTTAATAATTTTTCCTATGAAATTAAAAAGTAACAATAAAAAGTCTTAAAATTAGATTTTGAAAAGATATGTACATGGTTAAAAAAATAAACTACAAAGAATTTTAAAAAATAAACTTTTAAAGGTCTAAATATTGAAAGTCAAGAGACGTATTTCAAAAATAAATAAATGGGATGTTAGTAATATAAATTTAAATGAATTAATCAAATTTAAAAAGTTATAAAAATACATGTTAATAGAAGATTTTTTATATTATTAATAGATACGTGATCACATTTAGCATATTATGGTATTTGACCCAAATATGTATAGTATAGGAATGATCATCTCGAATAGAAAGAAATTATTTTTCTAAAAATCAAATGGATTAAATTTAATTTAATATACATAAGTTACGATTTGAATCTCTCAAGATTAGTTTACTTTAGAAAATTTTAAAACTGGTTGTTTAATATTTTTTACATAGATTTTTATATACTTTTTTAATAACTGATTTTAAAAGTATCTTTTATACTAATTATTTAAAAAAGTAATATAAAAAATATATTTTTACATAAATGTTAAAAGTTTCTAAAATAAACTGCTGGCGTAATTCAGTTCATTGTAGAAGATCCGGATCCCGAATAGATAACGGTATTTTTCTATAATCCTGCATAATATTTTGCCCTCGTTGCATGCTACAATTAATTAGCTTTTCTTAATTTGGTTATATAAAGGCTTGCTAGATCTATGCTTTTCTGTCACGTGATAGTGTTGACATTGGTGACCGACGGCAACATTAATTAATTTGCTACACAAACCGCAACCGTTTTCTCGGTATGCTATCTCTCCCTTAACTCTAAACAACCCAACATGAATATGATGATGCTTCATCCAGAGAATATTTTACCATTACTGTAACTTACCAATTGAATTACTCTATACATTTCCTCAGATGGAGATGTTCTACCTGTATATATAATTACCTTTGATAAACCAATCTAATCTAAAATTGAAACCAAAAATGAATTAATTAAAACTATAAAAACTGATTTTTTTTATAGTAAGATATACGTATTTAAAAGTTTATTAGTTTTAAGATTAATATGAGATTAATTTTGTCTCTCATATTTTACTTTAATTTGTAAGTTTTGTATTTCATATAAAAATTAAATTTTACTTGTAGAATAAGAGTTATTTATACCCTCATAATTAAGTAGTAAATAAAATATAAAAATTGGGTAATCCAATCAGAAGTCACTACAGCCCAAGGATTTTCTTCGAGCTACCCAGCGCTTGCTGGAGCCATACCATGGGGTCGGAATATTATGGATAAAATCCCATGTCAGAATCACTTTGCAAAAGATATTGGTTGGTTTTTTCCCTATCAAAGAGTTATCAAATTGAATGTTGATGGATCAAACTGTTTGAATTCGTTGGAGGCAACTTGTGGAGGATTGTTTCAGGATTTTCTAGGCCCTTTTGAAATGCTTCAGTAGTAACTTAGGCACTTGTTCATCCTTCAAGATTCAGTTATGGGGAATCTTTAAGGGGCTTTAGATAGTTCGAAAGTTGGGGCTTAGATTTATTGAAGTGCAAGCGGATTCGAAAATTGGAGTTTTTTTTTGTTTGGAAGGGTTGCTCTAGGAATCATCCTTATTTTAGCTTAATAAAGAAAATTTGAAATCTCTTTAATCTGGACTGGACAATTATTATTAAACATGTCTATAGACAAGTAAATAAGTGTGATGATTATCTAGCCAATTTTAGGAAATGTTATTTTGTTTGGCTATCTTGCTGGCCTTGGCCTTGTTAGTCTTTTCAATGAGAATTTGAGGGGTGTGTCCCTCCCTTGCTGGGTGGTGATTAAAAAGTCTTTTTTTGTTTGAGACTTTAGTTCTTTTTCATTATTAAAAAAATCAGTTTAAAATTAATCAAATTTGATTGAATTTAAAATTTATTCAAACGGAATTAATTCAAATCACAACGTAGATTTATAAGTAGGTTGATTAACCTAAGAAAAAAACGATGCAATTCAAACACCTTTAATACACATTATTCATGTATAGTTATAACATATTCAACTGAAATTGTAATCCTTCAACATATTGTGATTTGGGCCTAATCTTCTGTACTCAGTCCAACTTCATAAAGAGCTGGCCACGACAAAACGAAACCAATAATCTTCATGCACCTCCATGCCTACTTAACGTGCCACATCAATATCCTCATTAGTGCCAATTAATGTCACCTTAGATATGGAATCCTGGAAACTAAAATGATTGGTAAGTTGAAGGTTCATGGAGAGAGCACTTTATTCACTAACAATAGTCCTACTGTTTCGAGGACTATATGGTTATTCACACAAAGAACTAAGTAATAAAAACTAAAAGAAATAAATGACTAAATTATGATAATAAATAAATAAAATACAAAACTAATAATTTAAATGAAAATAAGGGATGAATACCGTGTTAAATTTGGTGATTGAAAAAAGTCCCACATTGCTTGGTTTTGGAAAGGGGGATGAAGGCTTATGCTATATATAGGCCTTAAGGTTCTTTGTAATAAATGCACCAAGAGTTTAAATACCCATAATTATAAATGGGTGTACTGGGGTCTTAAACACCACTCGGAAATACCCTGAAACACTTTAAGTCTTTTTTTTTCTCTGTTGTAATGCTCTTGTCTTAGAGTGTTGTGAGAAGTGAGCTTTGAGAGTGTGGGTGCACTTGGGGTTGTTAAGGTGTATGAGAGTGAGGTTTATGTGATGTATATTGTTCACATAATATTATTCTATGGTTGTCGGTTTTGACAACGGCCGTAGTTTTTCTTCGGGTTTTGGAGTTTTCCACGTTAAATTCTTATGTGTTGATTGTGTTCTTTCCTAATCTTATTTCTCTGTTTTTAAGGAAATTCTCTGATGGAAATGGATCTAATTTCCTAACAGTGGTATCGGAGTTTCATGGTTCGAAGAGATATGAATTCTTAGTATGCTCTGTGGTTGCAGCTTTGTCTGATCTTCCACATCAGAAAAGATTTATTCCCTGTGTGGTTGAGAATTTCCTTGGTTATTGAAAGTGTGGTACTGTAAGTGCTAGTTTGGAAAGGTTCTGGCTAAGGAAAGACTTGGTATTTAAGCGTGTCCGTTGTGACCCACCTCTCTTTCCTGGGAACTAATCCTATGCACGGTTGCAGTGTTGAATACACGGTCACAATGTCAAACTATTCAAGTGCAGTAAAGTTTGACGTGGAGAAATTTGATGGAAGAATTAATTTTGGCTTGTGGCAACGACAAGTCAAGGATGTGTTAATACAAACAGGATTACACAAAGCATTGAAAGAAAGACCTTCCGATATGGAAGATGAGAAATGGGAGGAATTAGATTTGAGAGCTGCAAGTACGATCCGCCTGTGTTTGGCTAAGAATGTTCTTGCAAATGTGTAGAATATTTTAACAGCTAAAGATCTCTGGGAGAAACTCGGAGGGTTATATCAGGCCAAAGGCATCTCAAATCGATTGTTGTTGAAGGAACAATTCCATAATTTATGCATGGAAGATGATATGAAAATTTCAGATCATTTAAGTGCCCTCAATGGTATTGTCTCTGAATTGGAGGCTATTAGGGTCAAAGTTGATGATGAAGATAAGGCGTTAAGGCTCATATGGTCTCTTCCGTCTTCCTAAGAACACATTAAACCTGTTTGATGTATGGGAAGGAAACTTTGAGTTTTGAAGAAGTTGCTGGTAAGATTATCTCTGAAGAAAGAAGAATAAAGAATGAAAATAACTCTTCGTCAAACTCGGCATTGGTGGCTAGTAATGGGCCTTACGTGAAGAAAAGGAATTTGGTATACTGAAAATGTGGAAGGACTGGACATGTAAAGAAAAATTGTCCAAGAGGATCAACAACGGAAAGGGGCTCTGAGTTAGGTGCTAGCAATGTTTCCTTTGTTTTTAGGGAAAGTGATGTTCTATAAAGATGAAATGTGTATCCTTGTGGCATGTCCGCGTTGCCATGGAAAAGGATAAGTTATTGCTAGCGGATCCATAATTGCACATAGGCATTGGTTGGCAGTATTGATGCAAGGTGTGTGGTGGAGTTTTGTCAATGGCTGAAGAACTTCCGGAGGAAGCCAACATGGAAGTTGCACCATAAATTGTCAGCAAGGTTTCGACATGTGCCAGAAAAGAAACTCTTGGGATATCCCAGTCCCAAGTGAGGATACTCTTTATGGTGGAGTATGATTGTTCATTTGAACAATGTTTGTCGATATAGAATATGAAAGCAAGTGATTGTCGGTGTAGGTAATTAAAGCAGATGTTGTACTTTTTTAATCATGGTGGAGATTGTTAAACTTGGTGATTGAAAAAAGTCCCACATTGCTTGGTTTTGGAAAGGGGGATGAAGACTTATGCTATATATAGGCCTTAAGGTCCTTTGTAATAAATGCACCAAGTGTTCAAATACTTATAATTATAAATGGGTGTACTGGGGTCTTAAACACCAGTGGGAAATACCTTGAAACACTTTAAGTCTTTTTTTCTCTGTTGTAATGTTCTTGTCTTAGAGTGTTGTGAGAAGTGAGCTTTGAGAGTGTGGGTGCACTTAGGGTTGTTAAGATGTATGAGAGTAAGGTTTATGTGATGTATATTGTTCACATAATATTATTCTTTGGTTGTCGGTTTTGACAACGGTCGTGGTTTTTCTTCGGGTTTTGGAGTTTTCCATGTTAAATTCTTATGTGTTGATTGTGTTCTTTCCTAACCTTATTTCTCTGTTTTTAAGAAAATTCTCTGATGGAAATGGATCTAATTTCCTAACATACTGATTTTATCAAATAGTATAATGTATCCTTATTTTGTATTACTTCAAATATTAACACTTAAAAGACGTACATCTTTTCGAATTATACTCCATATAAATAAATAAATAAATGCAGAGGCAAATAATACAACTAAAGGTTCAACACAAAATTATAAAATAATGTACCGAAAAAACAAGGAATATGATTGTTTTAGTAAAAGTATACCATACACTTCTATAAACACAACAAAATATAATCATCTTTTCAGATATGCTAAAATTACACTCATTCTCATATTATATATGTAAAAATATATACTTCTCATAAACTAATGATGATAAGTAACAATAATTCTGACAAACTCGAACCCAATAAAATACACCACACATTTTTTTGAAAAAAAGTGAATTGTTCATAAATATAAAGTGTAAAACACAGGAAACCCTAGAAAATTTCTTTAGAAGATTAGGGCTTTATTACTTTATAAACTATGTTACTTAGGTTACAATGTGTGCATATAAGTTATATTTATACAAGAGCTAAATGAGAGGGGAAATTCAGCTCAAGCCCACCGAATGGAGAGATAACTATTTTTGTTATGATAATGGAGAATCATTATATGTTAAAATAAAGGGATGAGGAAGTACTGTGGCCCCCTCCGAGCCAGGAGGGAACATGAACCATATATATTTTTATGAATTTTTTTGATTTTTTACTTGTAAATTTAAATGTTCAACATGACTCAATTGCTTTTTGATACATCAGAGTGTCAGAAGTGAATCATTCTAAAAAATATAAAAAAGATGTTATACTTATCACTAGTGTAAAAGTACCATTTCACATCGTAGAATTCATCACGGTAACAAAAACAAATGTGAAACATAAGGGCGGTGACATTTTTATAAATAAATAAAACATCAGATAACCTTTCGCATCAGTTTTTATAAAAAATAGATGTGGAAAATAGTTTATCACATCAGTTTTATAAAACCGATGTTAAATGTTTACGTGGTGGCAATTTTGAAATTATACACAAAGTTTTATAAACTATATTAGACAACGCTTTTTATAAAACCGATGTAAATTTTGCTTTAAAAAATTAAAATAATCACCCAACGTAACAACAAAGAAGAGTGTAATTAATTGACAAAATTTAAAATTTAAAATTCGTACAATAAATGACATCGGTTTTTCAAAAAACCGATGTGGTAACTAACTTCTCACATCGGTTTTGACCGAAAACCGATGTGGTATCATTTGATTTTTTCATTTTTAAAATGATGAACTGATGTGAATGTTGCTTAAAAAAATTAAAATAATCATCCAATGTAACAACAAAGAAAAGTGTAATTAATTAAAAAATTTTAAAATTTAAAATTTAAAATTCGTATAATAAATCACATCGGTTTTTCAAAAAACCGATGTGGTAACTAACTTCTCACATCGGTTTTGACCGAAAACCGATGTGGTTTCATTTGATTTTTTTTTTGTTTTTAAAATGATGAATGGGAAACAGTATACATTTATCTTATATATTTTTTTCATTTTAAAAAAAATTCAAAATACACCTTCAACATTGATTTTATTTTAAAACCGAATGGGATATTTAACATTGGTTTTTTCTAAAAACCGATGTGGTAAGTATAAAAATTTTTCTTATTGCGCGTTAGTGAACTTAGCGTCAGATATAAATTTTCATTTTTTAATGATGCATGTTAGATAATATATATTTAAATAAATAATTTTTTCTTTTTTTGAATAAAAATTAAAATAATAAAATATTCAACATTGGTTTTGGTTAATAACCGATATGGAAGGTGTATTTTGCACAAATTCAACATCGATTTTGGTTAATAACCAATGTGGAAGGTGCAGCCCTTTTTTTCTTGGCTTTTCACGCGAACAGCTTTATGTAACCGTGGGGTCCATGTCAGTTTTGAAGAAAACGGTTGTGGAAGGTGGGCTTCAGTATCACGGGCGATTTTTTAATGTTACAAGAACAATTAAATTCATTTTTGTGACAAGTAATATTGCGTTTCCATTCCTTCCGCGACAGCAACAAATCTCTCAACTCCATCCTTCTCCATTCCACGACAAATTCTTCAACTCCAACCTTCTCCATTCTGCGACAGCAACAAGTTCTTCAAGTATCTCAACTCAACCTTCTCCAACCGTGTGCCTCTCTTAACCCTCTTTTCTCCATTTTCTTTAACTCCATTATTGTGAGCATCTTTAACTCCATTATTGTGAGCTTCAACTGTGTTGGCTATAGTTTCTTTTATGTTTAAAACAGATTTTTGCCTTGAACATGTGTAGGTGTGTATGGTTAAGGTTGAGATGGACCAATAATTTTTGCTTTTAACATGTTTGTTAAAAGGCCTAGTTGAACTTGAGTTGTGTTGAAAATGGTTATTTGCTTTTAATATGTTTGTTAAAATGCCCAAGAGAACTTGAGTTGTGTTGAAAATGGTTATTTGCTTTGAACATGTGTATGTGTGTATGGTTAAGGTTGAGTGCCTTGAACATGTTTCTTAAAATGCCTATGAGAACTTAAATATAAAATTTGGTATGTTTATAAAAAATGGTGTGTATGAAGGTGTGTTGGATATTGAGTTGTATTGGATATGGTTTTTTTTGTGTGTTTAAAATAGGTTTTTTCCTTAAACATGTGTAGATGTGTATAGTTAAGGTTGAGGTAGACCAATAATTTTTGCTTTTAACATGTTTGTTAAAAGGCCTAGTTGAACTTGAGTTGTGTTGGAAACTGTTATTTGCTTTGAACATGTGTATGTGTGTATGGTTGAGGTTGAGTGCATTGAACATGTTTCTTAAAATGCCTAGAAGAACTTAAATATAAAATTTGGTATGTTTGTGTTAAAAATGGTGTGTATGAAGGTGTGTTGGATATGGTTCTTTTTTGTGTTTAAAATAGGTTTCTTCCTTGAACATATGTAGGTGTGTATGGTTAAGGTTGAGGTGGACCAATAATTTTTACTTTTAACATGTTTGTTAAATGACCTATTTACCTAGTTTGCATATTTACTAGTAACTTAGTTTGCACATTTGCCTAGTAACTTAGGTTGTTTAAGCAAGAATATTATGTTGCTTAATTAATACCGTGATTTATCAGGGCATTAATGTCCATTGATGTTTTGTTGTTGATTTTAGAACATTAGTACTAATAGATCGGAGTTGGATTAATGTTGGACGGACAAGTAATGAGTATGCAGTCGGGGTGGAAGCTTTTTTGGAATTTGCTCAAAGAAATGTTCTTAATAATAATGGGAGATTTTAGTGTCCATGTGTGAAATGTTTGAATGTAAAATAATTAAGTGTTGAGGAAATTAGAGATCATGTCATAAGTCATGGGTTTTGCAAGAATTACACAACATGGACGTGGCATGGGGAATTGATGTTGATACCAAGTGTGTCTGAAATAGAAGAAGTGAATGAATAAATGAATGATGGGTTGGAAGACATGATACGTGACACTGGACGTGAATCATTTGAAAGAGCACATGTGTATGATAATTTGACTCAGGATGCGGATTTGCCTTTGTATCCTGGGTGTAAACTGAAACGACTGGAAGTAGTGTTAAAGCTAGTTAATCTAAAGGTGAAGAATGGATGGACTGATAAAAGTTTCACTGAATTACTTAGGTTGTTGCAACAGGAAATACTCCCAGAAGGGGATACACTACCTAATCGTACCTATAAAGCAAAGAAGGTCATATGTCCCATGGGTATGGAGTATAAAAAATACATGCATGCCCGAATGACTGCATCTTGTATAGAAGAGAGTATGAAAAGCTGCATGAGTGTCCTGTATGTGGTGAATCACGATATAAGGTGAAAAATGGTGAATCTGGTGATGATGTGAGTACCAAAAATCCCCCTGTAAAAGTATTATGGTATTTACTAATAATTCCAAGGTTCAAATGATTGTTTGCCAACAAGAATGATACAAAAAGTCTTAGGTGGCATGTTGAAGAAAGGAAACGAGATGGAAAGCTTTATCATCCAGCAGATTCTTTGCAATGAAGAAGATTGATCAGTTATTTCTTACTTTTAGCAATGAACCCAGAAATCTTCGGCTTGGACTTGTTACAGATGGAATGAATCCTTATAGTAGCCTGAGTAGTATACACAGTTCATGGCCTGTTTTGTTGGTTGTCTACAATCTATCCCATCAACTATGCATGAAACAAAAGTACTGTTGGTGTATGCACTATAAGCTTTTATACTTTTTCATTTGTATCATTTTTCTGCTTATCAATAAAATAAGTATTTCAGTTTAAAATTGTTTTAAAAGGTATTTATCCTTAGAGTAATAGGTCATATGAAAGTTATTCCTAAAATGTCCCTAGTCGAGTATTTACATGAGGACATGTAAATACATTGAGACTAGTGTGTGAGTGTACTGATGACCTGATCTCACAGATCATAGATATAGATGATATCAAGTCTTCACACGGGTACACATTAAGAGTAATGATGTACTAGACAGACCCACCATGAGAACGTTGCATGGATCGTTACATGAATGTCATAAATGATTCTCAATGTGATAATGGTATATGTAGTCCTTCGACCTGAAGTCACTACGATTCCTACATGAGGAGTTTGTTATTTTAATACAATTAAATATCTTCTGTAACAAGAGGACTATAAAGGTTGTGATTAGGCAATGAATAAATTATGCAGAGGGATATGAGTGATGTAGATAGGATTTATCTCTCCTATGTGACAGGAATGATATCTATAGGCCACTTGATAGAGTAAGACTAAGGAAATGCATGGCCATGCTAGAAAGAATAAATATTAGATATTTATTCAGATCAAGTCTACTCCGGTATCAAGTAAAATAAATTGGGCTGTACAAGGATGACACGACCATGTCTTGGGCCCAATTAGGATATCATGACAAAAAGAACAAACATATAAAATAATTATCACTTATAGGTTATATTGATATTAAATAATATTCAGACATAATGATGCATTGTTAGATGTCGCTCTTATTTTATATTAATAATAAAATAATTTATTATTAATATGACCGAGTATTTTACCTATAGGGTCACACACATAGAGTAAGCCCATCAGAAAATATTTTGTTTTATTTTAGTTGGACTAAAATAAAGCTATTGGGCCTAACTCATTTAGAATGAGTAAGGAGCCTACTCTTTAGAGAGAATAAATTAGGTCAAACCTAAGCCTATAAATAGAGCATAAGATGCTCATAGGCCGTTCACTAAAGTGAGACACAAATTCGTAAAAGTTGCAAGAGCTACACGCCGTCAAACTAGCAGTTGGCAAGTGTTGCGATTCTGGTGGGAGTGCTCGTGTGGGCTCCTAAAGGACGAGGCTATGATTGCTTCAGTGTTCTTCAAGAGGTAATCCTAAAACAATTTTTTTTTGTGTATGTTTGTCTTGTGCTTTGAAACACGGCGCTCAGCAAATCGTATGGGAATCCTTGTATTTTCACTACTCATGTACTAGAGATTCCCTAACAAGTACATCATGTTATCTATGACGATTTTGGGTCCTAAACAACCGGGGAATGACATAGATGTATATTTAAGGCCCTTGATTGAAGACTTGACAATGTTGTTGGAGGAAGGCATAGATGTATTTGATGCGTACTCTTGTGAATACTTCAAGTTATATGCCATGATCTTTTGTACAATAAATGACTTCCCAGCATATGGTAACTAATCCGGATATAGCGTTAAAGGACATAAGTCATGTCCTATATGTGAAGAAGGAACATGTTACCTTTAATGTATCATGGAAAGAAAACAGTTTACCTTGGGCATAGGAGATTTCTCAGACATGATCACCCGTATCGTAAATTAAAGAAAGCTTTTCATGGATCTCAAAAGAATGAAATTGCTCCTGTGGCGTTGATAGGAGATCAGGTTTATGAAATGGTAAAAGATGTCAATGTTATCTTGGGAAGAAGCAGAAGCGTCAGGCTACAGAAAAAAATGTATGGAAGAAAAGATCTATCTTTTTTGACCTCCCTTATTGGCCTTCTCTTGATGTAAGGCATTGTATTGATGTGATGCATGTGGAGAAAAATGTATATGATAGTGTTATTGGAACACTCCTCAATATCCCAGGAAAGACAAAGGATGAGGTGACTTCTCATTGAGATATGGTTGACATGGGTATACAGGATTCCTTGGCTCCAGTAACTATAGGTCAGTGGACATACTTGCCACCAACTTGTCATACATTGTTAAAAAATAAGAGAAAAAGTTTGTGTCAATGTTTGCATGGCATGAAAGTGCCACAAGGTTATTCATCAAATATCAAAAAACTTGTTTCAATGAAAGACCTCAAATTAATTGGTTTAAAATCTCATGATTGCCATGTGCTAATACAACAATTATTACTAGTGGCTATTCGTGACATTTTGCCCAAAAATGTTAGAGTGACCATAACCGGGTTATGTTTTTTCTTTAATGCTATATGTAGCAAAGTGACTGACCCTGGGAAATTGGTTGAGTTACAAAATGATGCAATGGTTATATTGTGTCAATTGGAGATGTATTTTCCACCTTTTTTTTTGACATCATAGTGCATTTAATTGTTCATCTAGTCAGGGAGATTAGTATTTGTGGCCCAGTTTATTTGAGATGGATGTACCCAATTAAGCGATACATGAAAATTTTAAAGGGGTATGTGAAGAATCAGTATCGTCCAGAAGCTTCTATTGTTAAAAGATATATTGTAGAAGAAGCTATTGAATTTTGTACTGATTATTTGTCAGGTGTGGACTCAATTGGAATACCAAATCCTTACTTCAGAGACGGAAGTACATGAAATGGCATTCGGGGTTTCTTTGTTAAGAGTAAGCCACGTAAGGAGGTCCTACAAGCACATTTGTACATCTTGAACAACCCTGATGAGGTTCTACCATACATACCACCTAAGGGTAAGTCACTCTATGTTACATTAACTCTACGTTGCCTTTATGCCTAAACATGACTTGATGAGGGTTAAGAATTTGATGCAAAGTTTACTTGTTCCTAATATTTCAGGCTAATAAGCAATCATCGGGCAGCAACCACTGTGGTTATTATGTCATGGGGCAGATGCTCAATGTCATAATAGGGAACATTAAGGATAATTGGAGACAGGTATTGAAATGGTTTAAAGAAGGAAGCATTTTCTAGTAGTTAAATGCATATTATGACATCACATACTTGTAGGTTTTTAGCAACAAGGAACCATTCACTTCTGATGAAATTGATGTGGTTCGTAAGCATTGGGCAACATATCTTCTTCAAGCAGCTAGATTATGATCAACACAAGTGCTTAAATTTTGTCTATATTATGTATTAAATTCTGACCTAAACCATTTATAAAACAATGTTTGGTGTTATATATGATTGATTGACATGATTTTAATTGGTGTTGATATATTTGTTTTCTATGTGTTGTATAAATGTATGTCCAGGAATTGACATGAAAAATGAATATATTCAGGATGAATACTGAAAATTAACTTGTCCAGGCTTTTTAACAAAATCATATATCATTAAAAAACAATTAAAAAAATTAAAAAAAATCAAGATTTCATATCGATTTTTTAAAAAACCGATGTTATATGTCATTTTATTTCACATCGGTTTTTGAAAAACCGATGTTATATGTCCCCCTATTCACAATGGTTTCTATTAAAAACGTTGTTAGATGTCCCATTTTTCACATCAGTTATAACAAAAATCGTTGTTAATATTCTCCTTTTTCACATCTGTTTTACAAAAAATCGATGTGAAATACACATTTCACATCTGTTTTTTTGTAAAAAACCGATGTGGTAAGAGAGATTTCACAACCGATGTTAAATCTCTTTTTCACATCGGTTTTTAAACCGATGTGAGATGTCCCTATATTTCACAATGGCCAGATCCACATCGGTTTGAAAACCAATGTGAAATGTCCAAAAAAACCGATGTTAAATGTAACATCCTTGATGTTTTAATATTAAAAAGTAAATAGAAATAAATAAATGTATTATTTGGGTTATAATTATAATAATATATATAAGGAATTAAGTGGAAAATGGAATTTTAGGAAAATGGCATCAGGACCCTGACGCGTAGCGCCAATGGGACGTGTAGCATCAGGTAGGAATTAATAAGCTGACGCGTAGCACCAGTGGGATGCGTAGCGTCAGCGTCGCGATCAGTTTAAAACCAAGGCATGCAAAACAGTTCAGGCAGAACCTTTTCTCTTCTATTTTCTTCTCCTCTGAGGTGTTTCTGCTGGGACTTATGGGTTCTTGAGGTTTTGGGCAATTGGAACCAAGGTAAGGCATGTGGGGTCTTCAATTACTAGTTTCTTCTTCTCATTCTCTTCCATTCCTTCAAAACCTAATTTGCATGTGATGATTGGGGTTTTGATTCTGAGTTTTAGTTAGTTGAAAGGCTTGGGTAATGAGTTTGGAAGTGTGAGGAAGGAAATGTACTAATTGGTTTGGTGGTTCGGTAACCGTAGGTGCCGGAACGAGCATTGTCGAGCGAGCGGCGAAGCGGGCGTCGAATTCAGAGGTGGGGCAACGAATCAAGTGACCGGAGGACACTACCGACACCTCGAGCAAATTGTAGAAGCTTGGAATCGAGGTAAGGGGTGTTCAGGTCATAATTAATTAGGATTGATATGTAAATGGAAATCAAGAAATTTAGAAATTAATTAAGAGTTGTTATAAATAGCATAGATTGACTAAATATAATTGTTATAAATATATAAGTATGTATAAGTGAGATTAAATGGTTGAATGATGAAGAAATATATTGATTGAATCAATTATGTAAATTGATAATTATTTTGATTGGTGTGGACGATGATTCAAATAATGAGATGGATATATGCTTAGATGAGTTCAAATTGAATAATGAGAAATTGATGTATGAATGAATATATATGTAATGGTATTATACTGATGGGTTTGACAAGACGATCGCCCTGTATTGTGAGCATATGCCAGTTTCTGGTAGTTGCATATGTTGTTTGTTGATGATATACCATGTTTATAAGATATGATATGTGATTATGTGGTATGAGATGGCCAACGATATGTATACCCCTCGTTTTCTGGCTTCCGTGGTCTTTGTGCCCAGTTGAGCTACCTAGTGGTCAAGTCGGACCCAGTGGTTGAAGTGGAGAGCCAAGTCGGGCTCGGTGAACTAAGTCGTGTTCACGGGATGTCAAGTTAGACTCCCAGCTGAAGGCCAGTCCTTTAGTATCCGGATACTAGGTGTCGAAATGCATGAGAGTCAGTTGTGACATATGTGGACTTTATATTGATTAGTGAATGGAATAATGTTATGATGTTGTGATGAAATTATGATGTTAATTGAGTAAAATATGATAAACATATGTGTATGATTGTGAAGCAGGAAATTAGGAAAAAGGATGACTGGTATATGAGTATATATATATATATATATATATATACACACACACACACATATGCATACTTATATGAATGAGTGTAGGGAATTGGAGGAAATCATTTCATTATATAAATTATAGGTATTGTTAGATCCTATTATTTCATTCTATATTAATTATGATATTCCAAACACTCACCCTTGCTGTTGTTCCATTTTAGTGACCAATGACAGGGATGATGCTAATACCGTGGAGGTGCGCCAAGTGGAAGATTGATGCCAAGGAGCGGGAATGAATGAATGAATGTAATATATAAAAGTGCATGCTTAGGTGTGTAATAAACAAAAGATTGTCATGGTGTGTAATGTGATGAATTAATTATGATAATGTGTTTAATGTGCATGGTATGAAATGTGGCACGGAGCCATTGTGCGTGAATGATGAATGTTATAGGCAGGTGCTGAATGATGCATGATTGATGCGTGTGCATGATATAATTGATGTTTGATTGATTTAAAGGTTATGCATATAGTGAATAGAGATAAAATTAAGGAACTGAATAGGTGATTTCGGGATCCAGCGGGTTTTGGGACCCCCGAAAGGCACCGATAGGTCCTCTAGGACATTTAGAATGTGTGTGCATTAGCTTTCGCATAATTGGAATCTATTTAGGAGGTTTGGTGCAAGAGTTTTGCACCTAATTGAGTAAATCTGCATTTTGCGTATAACTTGCGCATATGTTGGAATTTTGGCGAATGAACAGCGCCAAGAGTCCCGGAATGGGGAAAACATGTGGCCTGTGAACTTTCATGGTAATCAGATCTAAAACGGGCCAATTGGGTAGGTTAGAAGTTGGTTAAATGGTTTAAAATGTTTAACAGCATCAGGTGCTGTTACTGTCATGCCCACACTACGCGTGAGGCTGACGCGTAGCGTGAGGTGTTCAGCAGAGGACTGACGCTACGAGTGGGGCTGGCGCGCAGCGTCAGGCCCCTGTTTCAGGTTTTTATTTCTTTCAAACTTATGTAGTCTTGAAGTTTTATGATGTTATGTTACTATTAATTTTGAACCTGTTTAGTGAAAATAAACATTATTTTGAATTAAGGTATAATTAATTAATTAAATGTGAAAAATTTATTATGAAATTAATTAAACGGGTAGAAATAAATATAAATTGATGTAGGACATCATATTAAATCTTATTTCTGCATTAGTGTATAGACTAGAAATTTTTTTTATCTGTTCTCAAATTTCATTATGAATTAAATTATAATGTTTATAATTTTAATTCACTTTTTGCTAGAAAACAACTTAAGATATTTCAACTGTATAAACATAAAAATTAAAGTTTTTATAATAGTTATATATTTTATATAAATATAAAAAATTTACCTTTTTCAATTCCTTAAATTAATTATTTCTAATTTTCAATGTTATTGATATTTTACTGAGTCTTGAATGTAAAATGATACAAGCCAAATTTTTTATTTAATATTTTGTGAATTATATTTTTCATTTTTATATAATACAAAAATTATACAATAATTATTGGGTAATTAGTTCAAGTAGTACATGTTTGATTATCATTAAGTAAGGTCTTGAGATCGAGACTTATAAATATAAAAAATCTCCGCTTAGAGAGTTAGTCTCATCATGATGTGAATATTTTTAATATCATTGATACAGTGATGGAAGAGCTATATCTGAACCTGAATGAGAAAGATTTAGATGATGTTGATCCAATAAAAAAGTTTTGTCAAACTTAGAGGTCAAAATTTCAGTTGAAAACCATGTTATTTGGTGTAAACCATGGAAATTGACTTTGGTTATCAAGCTTCTTGAAAAAAAGTTAGGAACAAAATTTATGGTTCAATTTCTCCTTGTTTTAGGCCGATCAAGCTGGTGGAAACATTGTTGACCGGTTGGCTGTTGAAAAATTCAATAGTGAATCGGTCAATCATTTACTTATAACTTCCTATTGATCATGGTGGCAAATTACCAAACCACAATAATGCCACTTTTCACAAAGTCGATGGGAAAGCTCTACGTGTTAATGCGTTAGAAGCTCTGTACAATAACATGTTGTTGAACATTGTTAGGTTCTCCTCCGGATCGATGAACATCATTAGGTTCACTTCCAGATTGATGTTCCCAATATACCCTTCCATGGACAGTGTCTTAAAATTTCACAGTAACGAATTTCCATGACTTCCTATATGAATGGATGGGAGCTTGTGATGACTAATTGTAACTGAGGTTCCGGGGAGGTCTCACCAGCATTTGATTTCCCCTTATGCTCGAAAAGTTTCAATTGCCTTAGTGTCGCGACCGGGGTCCCGTCGCGCGACGTGGACTGGTTAAAGACAAATAAAAGAAAATTGAAACTGCATTGAAATGAGGTCCTTGGGAGGCCTAAAGAAAATAAAGGGTTCAAGGAGTCGCCACTAATATTTATTAATTAAAATATTAGGAAAAACTTTAAATAGCACTGGTTTTTTTTTAAAAAAATGAGATTCTGTTTAGTCCGGGAGTCGAATTATAGGAGGGGAAGGTATTAGCACCCCACACTGTCCGTAAAAAAAATAGTTACCCAAATTGATCATGCATAATTTTAAAGAAATGATTATCAAATATTTTATCCTTCATAAAAAACAATGATAAATAATATACATAATAATAATAAATTATATATAAATAAAACAAAAATAATAATAAAACATATCTCCTAAGTTTTGTTATTTTTTAGTTCTAAGAAAATAAACAAATAAATGATTAAAAGACCATAAAAATAAAAAAAATAAGACGTCTTGTCTTAATTATTTTCTAATAAAAAATATCCATTGATTTGATTGAGAAATATAAAGTTCAAAACAAATAAATAAATGAAAAAAAGTAAAAAAAACATAAGAAAGAAAAAAAATAGAATTAAACACATCAACATGAAAATAAAGAAATATATATACACTTAATTAATTAAAATTGACAAAGGAACCTTATTTAATTATTTTTTTTAGAAAAAATAAGATTAATAAGATGTCTCATCTAAATTAATCTCATTTTAAATTTAAGAAAAAGATAAATAAATAAATAACACATTATTTATTAGTCTTGGTTTTTGTCATTTTTTTAAGATAATGATTTTTCTTAATTATCAAAAGGTTACTAAGAGAAAATAATAGGAAATCATGACTACAATAAAAATGGATAATTATGTATATATATATTTATAAATTATTTAAAAATGGTCAAACATAAATAAATAAATAGAAAGTATAGAAAAATAAATAAATAAATAAAAGAAGTGCAGAAAGATAAATAACTAAAAATAAAAGTACAGAAAAATAAATAGTTAAAAAAATAAAGGTACAGAAAAATAAATAAATAAAAATAAAAGTGCAAAGAAAAAAATAATATTAAAAAAATGGGCAAAAAAATAAATACATAAAAATAAAGGGGCAGGAAAATAAATATAAAAAAATAAAGGGGCAGGAAAGTAAATAATAAAAATAAAGGGGAAGAAAAGTAATTATATAAAATAAAGGGGTAGGAAAGTAAATAATAAAAATAAAGGGGAAGAAAAGTAAATATTAAAAATAAAGGGGCAGGAAAGTAAATACATAAAAATAAAGGGGTAAAAAAGTAAATAATAAAAATAAAGAGGCAAGAAAGTAAATACATAAAAATAAAGAGGCGGAAAAGTAAGTAATAAAAATAAAGGGGCGGGAAAGTAAATACATGAAAATAAAGGGGTGAAAAAGTAATAATAAAAATAAAGGGGCAGGAAAGTAAATACCTGAAAATAAAGGGGCGGGAAAGTAAATAATAAAAAAGGGGTAGAAAAATAAATAAATAGAAATAAAATGGTATAAAAATAAATAAATAAAAATAATCATGCAAAAAAATAAATAAATAAACTAATAATTGCAGAAATGTAAAGTGCGGGTAAATAAAGTGCAGAAAAATAAAATAACAAAAATGAAAGTGCAGAAAAGTAAATAAATATGAATAAAAATACAAATAAATAAATAAATAACGATAAAATGCAGAAAAATAAATAAACAGATAAATAACTGCAGAAAAGTAAAGTACTGGAAAATAAAGTGCGGAAATGTAAATAAAGAAAACTAAAAGTGCGGAAAAATAAATAATAACTAAATAAAGACAAGTAAATAAAGCTAAATAAATATTCTTGTATTAATAAAAAATACCTTAGTACAACAATAATTAAAGAAGAACTAGAACGGAAGTTGGGAAATCAATTTCGTATAAATTTCCTTTGCTTTTGGCTTTATTTGGACTCGATTTGAAGGTATTTCGACACCGGTTACAATACTTGGACAGTATTTTGGCTCACAAAACTCACATACTAAGACATACTAGAGTGATGCACTCATTTTCCTAACTAGAATTACACAATATAATTTTTGAAAGCCAAAATTTCTAAAAAATCTTACAAAATTTTAACACTCGTTCCCCTCTTTTTCTTCTTCTCCTAAAATACCTTAACATCACCTTCTATTTATAGAAGAAAATTGGCCTTGGATTCCCCATAAAATGACATCACTTTCCTACTTTTTCAATTTGTCCAAATTTGATATCAATTTCCCCAATTTTCTCCAATTATCTAATCAACTGGGTCCCACTTGCAAAATCCACCGAATTCCTCTTTCTTTTTCTTTTTTTTTAAATTTTCATTTTTTTCAGAAAATTTTTTTTGGACCTTTTTTTCTTTTTTTTGCCCTTTTTTTGGCCCTTTTTTTCCACTTTTTTTTCAGATTTTTTTGGGCCCCTTTCTTTAAAATAATTTTTTTAAAAAAATTAAATAGAAATGAGTAATCATTTACTCTTATGGAAACATAAATTATTTATTACATATGTGGCCATAAATAAAGTATCCAATAAAGATAAATTACTACTCACACTATGAGGAGCAAGAAGGTAGTCACAAAACATCGTTTTCCCTCCCTTATTCTTTCCTCTTGGCTTCGGCATCCATCGACCATTGCTTGAGAGAAATGAAGAAAGTTGATGAAAGGAGAGGTGTGGTAGGAAATAAAAGGGATTGAGTATTTATAGAAATGGAGAAAAGTTACTATTCCAATGGTCACTATGTAATTTATTATTATTATTATTATTATTATTATTATTATTATTATTATTATTATTATTATAAAAATAAAATGTGATCCAGGGTGGCAACCTGGAATGGACGAGGTTCTAAGTACAGCGCCACGTCACCAATAAGAACTGGTAAGTCATAACCGGGGTCTGAAATCATCAGTCAACTATGGACATTTCTCTCCACCCCGGTCGATAATTAAGCATTGGAGAATCTTCTGTAAGTTCACCTCTGGTGTGTCTTGAAGTTCGAGCACGGATTAAGACATCAGTTTTCACCTTAACTTGAAGAACCTCGGATTCCCACCGAACTGAGGTATAAAATACCGTACTCCACTGAGGCTGTGCAAACTTAGAGTTAGTGAGGTAACACCGGTCAGGAGACCGTGCTAGGACCCCGGTTAATGCAGTCAACATTGACTCCGGATGCCAGGACAGATCAAAATGAAATAAATATACCTTTTTTCTTTTCTTTTTTTCTTTCTTTTTTTCTTTTATATATATATTTAATATATATATTTTACCGGACAAAAATAGGTGTTCACAGCTGCCCCTTTTTACTTCTTTTCATGAAAGAATATGAGATCTATTCATATTATTGATGTGAAAAGAAAGTAAAGACGTGAATACCACTAAGAATTTAAGGAATATTTGACAGCTTTTAACAAGAAGTAAACAACCAAATGATGTTCTAATATTTACCCTTGAAAACGAATAGTCTAAGGAAAAGCATCTGAGGCTTGGAAGGAAAATAAACGTCATGGGGAGTTGCTCCCAATGTTTCAATTAGAGACATAACCTAGGAATTGGTACTTAAAGCTTTGAAAGAAAGTAAATGATATATGGATTTCCTTGACATTTTGAGCAGCCTAAGAATGGGTATCTGAGACTTTGACACAAAATAGATGACCGGGGGATGCCCCTGACTGATTTTGATTGAAGTAGCCTAGGGAAGGATACCTGGGGCTTTGGCATGAAATAAATGACTGGGGGATGCCCCTGACTGATTTTGATCGAAGTAGCCTAGGGAAGGATACCTGAGGCTTTGACATGAAATAAGTGACTGGGGGATGCCCCTGACTGATTTTGATTGAAATAGCCTAGGGAAGGATACCTAAGGCTTTGACATGAAATAAGTGACTAGGGGAATGCCCCTAACTGGTTTGACTGGATGACATAGCTTAGGAATGGGTACCTGAAGCTTTTGAAGAAAAATAAATGACTGGGGGAATGCCTCTGACTGATTTTAATTGAAATAGACTAGGGTAGGATACCTGAGGCTTTGACATGAAGTAAGACTTAGGGGAAAATTTCCTGCCACTGTGACTTACAGTGGAGGATAAGATTTCTTGACATTTGCAAGAGGAAATTAAATTCTATAAAACATGAGATTTATACTCAAGAAGAATCTGTTTGAGGTTGGGACTTTTGAAAGACTGAGATTTAAAAGAAACTGACTTTTTAGTCATATGACTTCACTGAAGGTTCTGAGTGAATACAAGGATTCCCTTTCATACCCTAGTAAATCACCTTTCCTGGGGTTAGGTGATGGACTTAAACTGGCGATCTCGACTTTTCATGGGGAACATTTGTCCTTGTTGTAACCTCAATCCTGCATAGAAGAAATAGTCAAGTGGAAAACTAAAGGTCAATGATCTTGTATCCCTGGGTGACATCTGTGATCTCCATAGGATTCCATATGACTCATGGCAGAGCGAAATATCTTCAACTAGCAACCATTGTATACTTAAGGAGTATCAAATTTCCCAAGATCAAAGTCACTTTGATCCATTCATTATTATTTCATTTATTTTGTTTGAAAACGTTTCCCATCAATTAAATGATCCAGTAAAATGCCCATAAAGGAAGAAAATATTACGAGATTATGACAAAAACAATTGTTAACACAAAATGTTATTTGGTGGAATTCTATACACATATTTTTTTTTACAAGTTTCACATCATGATTCAAATTTACAAAAGACATCAGTATCTGCTTTGACTTGTGTATTGCTCCTGAAATTTGGATTCCCTTCATCAGGTATAATACTTCTTAACAGCATCTGAATTCACTGGGAAAGGTAAGTCATCACCATCCATATTGGTCAAAATCAGGGCTCCTCCTGAAAAGGCCTTCTTGACTATGAATGGTCCCTCGTAGTTAGGCCTCCATTTTCCCCGATTGTCAGCCTGATTTGGTAAAATATTCTTCAAGACTAGTTCTCCTTCTTGAAACTAACGAGGGTGTACTTTCTTCTCAAATGCTTTCTTCATACGTCTCTGGTATAATTTCCTGTGACAAAGAGCACTTAACCTTTTTCCTTCTATCAAGTTTAACTGGTCATACCGGGATTGTACCCATTCGGCTTCCTCCAATTTGGCATCCATGATCACTTTTAAGGACGGGATTTCCACTTCGATTGGTAGTACCGCCTCCATCCCATACACAAAAAAAAATGGTGTTGCCCCTGTCGAAGTTCGAACAGAAGTGCGGTATCCATGTAAAGCAAAAGGAAGTAATTCACTCCAGTCCTTGTAGGTTTCAACTATCTTCTGAATGATCTTCTTTATATTCTTTTTCGCAGCTTCAACTGCCCCGTTCATCTTTGGCCTGTATGGAGATGAATTAAGGTGCTTGATTTTGAAATCTTCACAGAGCTCTTTTACCATTTTATTATTTAATTTTGTACCATTATCAGTTATGATTTGACTTGGCAAACCATATCTACATATCAATTCTTTCTTGACAAACTTGACTACCACATTTTTTGTTACATTGGCATAGGAAGCTACTTCCACCCACTTTGTGAAGTAGTCAATGGCGACCAAAATAAACCGATGCCCATTCGATGCTTTTGGTTCAATGGGACCAATAACATTGATGCCCCACATTGCGAAGGGCCAGGGAGCTGCTAAGACATTGAGGGATGATGGGGTTGCATGGATATTATCTGCATATGTTTGACACTTATGGTATTTCCTGATATAATTGGAATAGTCTGTTTCTATAGTCATCCAGTAATATCCGGCCCTCAATATTTTCCTTGCCATTGAGTGCCCATTTGCATGAGTTCCAAAAGATCCTTCATGAACACTCCTTATAATTTCTTTAGCTTCGGTGGCATCAACACATCTGAGGAGGACTGAATCATGATTTCTTTTATACATCCCCATTCAGAAAGAACCCCATAGCCAAACGTCTTAGAGTCCTCTTATCATTTTCAGAAGCATTTAAAGGATACTCTTGATTTTGAATGTATCTCTTGATATCATAAAACCAGGGCTTTCTATCTGGTTCATCTTCAACCACATGACAATACGCAAGCCTGGAACGTCTTTCTATCTCAATAAGGGGCATATCACATTCTCTACTCACATTGAACATGGAAGCCAACGTGGCCAAAGCATCAGCCAACTGGTTATCATCTCGAGGAATATGATGGAAAGAGACTTCATCAAACCCTTTGATTAGTTCCATGATGTGAGCTTGATAAGGAACCAATTTACTATCCTTAATATCCTATTCTTCTTTCAACTAGTGAATCACTAAAGCAGAATCTCCATATACTTGTAGAGATTTCACCCTTGCTTCAAGTGTCGCTTGAATTCCCAAAACACAAGCTTCATATTCTGCAATATTGTTGGTGCAATCAAAGCAGAGTCTATCAGTGAATGGGAAAAATTTATCATCTGGTGAGATTAGAATGGCTCCAATCCTATGCCCCAGTGCATTTGACGCTCCATCGAGCATCAAGATCTAGGTCTCCTTCGAAAACTTTTTCTCTTCTAACAACATCATGATGTCCTCATTAGGGAATTCAAATGACATAGGTTGATAATCATTCAAGGGATGGTGTGCCAAGTGATAAGCCAAAGCGCTCCCTCTTACAGCCTTCTGGGTGACATGAATGATATCATACTCAGTCAAAAGAACCTATCAACGAGCTATTCTTCCTGTCAGAGCCAGCTTTTCAAAGATGTACTTAATTGGGTCCACCTTAGATATCAACCAAGTAGTATAAGATAACATGTATTGCCTTAGGCGACGAGCAGCCCATGCTAATGCACAACAAGTTCATTCTACAGTGGAATATCGTGCTTTACACTCAGTGAAATTTTTGCTCAAATAGTAAATAGCATGCTCTTTTCTCCCAGACTCATCATGTTGCCCCAGTACAGAACCCATAGATCCATCTATCACTGTCAAATACAACAGAAGTGGTCTTCCTGGGGTTGGAGGAACCAAGATCGGTGGGGATTGTAAGTACTGCTTTATTTTGTCAAAAGCCTCCTGGCAGTCATCATTCTATTGCGATGGTTGATTTTTACGAAGCAACTTAAAGATTGGATTACATACAGCTGTTAGTTGAGAAATGAAACGAGCTATGTAATTCAACCTTCCAAGGAATCCTCATACTTCTTTCTCAGTGCTAGGAGCAGGCATTTCCATGATTGCCTTTACTTTATCAGGGTCTACTTCAATCCCTCTTTCATTGACTATGAACCTGAGTAACCTTCCAGATTTAGCACCAAAAGTGCATTTGGCAGGATTCAATCTGAGCTTGAACTTTCTAAGATGTTTAAAAAGCTTTCTTAAGTCCTTGATGTAGCCATCTACTATTTTAGATTTAGCAATTATGTCATCCACATAAACCTCTATCTCTTTATGCATCATGTCATGAAACAAGGTTACCATAGCTCTTTGATATGTTGCCCCAGCATTCTTCAGACCAAAGGACATCACTTTATAACAAAAGGTTCCCCATAAAGCGATAAATTTTGTTTTCTCCATGTCCTCGGGTGCTATTTTAATCTGATTATATCCAGAAAATCCATCCATGAATGAGAAGATGGAGTGCTGAGCTGTGCTGTCAACCAAAATGTCAATATGTGGTAGTGGGAAATCATCTTTGGGGCTAGCCTTATTCATATCTCAATAGTCTACACACATTCATACTTTCCCATCTTTCTTTGGAACTAGGACAATATTGGCTATCCATTGAGGATATTTTGCAACAGCTAGGAAACCTGCATCAAATTGTTTTATGACTTCTTCTTTGATTTTTAAAAGCATCTCAGGTTTCATCCTTCTCAGCTTCTGTTTTACAGGAGGGCATTCTGGTTTTAATGGTAACTTATGCTCAACAATACTAGCATCCAATCCCAACATGTCTTGGTATGACCAAGCAAACACATCATTAAACTTAATTAACATCTCTATCAGAATCTTCCTTTGCTCGATGCTTAGAGAAGTACCAATCTTGAGTTCTCTTTTATTTTCTTCAATCCCCAAATTTATGACTTTAACAATTTCTAGATAGGGAGAAATTTCTTTATCTTCCTGATCTAGCAATCTTAATAATTCAGGTGATGGTTCATTATCTTCCTCATCCTCTCCATTTGAAATTTCAAAATCATGATATGAAAATGTAATTTTTTCATTTGTTGGGGGGTCAGTTTCAGATCTGCAATTTATTTAATGTAAAAGGGAATAAGAAAATGGTTATTAGGTTATTCGTAAGAAAATAGACAAGAATCCTTAGTGTGCATTTACTTGGATCATTATAATTGATAAAGAAACTTTTTATTGAAAAGAAATGCCATAAGGCTTTGAACATAGTTAAAGGATCAAAGATCACAGAGTAATAAATTACATGTAACTGATCTCGGGAAACTCAATGGCCTCCCAATTACACAAAATGGTGTCTGACGAACAAGGGTAAACATGACTTTTTTTTCCAGGAAAATCATTGCTGACTACTGCAACTTGATTAGGAGATGTCAAGCCCACACTTTTGAAACTCTTGTAGCGGTCACAAATGGGGGATCCTGCAGTTCGGGGTTCTCGATTTTCCAGACGAGCCATCCGTTTTTCCTTCTTTTCTTCAGCAACCTTCATTTTCTCTTCTAGAGATGGGTAGTATCCTAACCCAAATCCATCCTTGTTTCCTTTAAGGTACACAGGCTCTATTATTCCACCCAAATTCTTTCCAAGTCCCTTTCCTAGCTCATACCCGGCCTTCATCATCATTTTGGCCATCATTAAGGATGCCTTAGGTAACTAAGCTGCTATCACCTTCTCACCTACATAGGTGGTATGGGTAATTTCTAAAGATTGGAAAGAGGTTTCCAAACTTTCTTCAACAGCCTCTATATAGGGAGTGGACATTAGCTTACTAATTAGGAAATCCTCTTCACCAGAGACTATAACCAACTTATTATTCGTAATGAATTTCAGCTTTTGGTGAAGAGTAGATGGAACAACCCCAACAGTATGGATCCAAGGTCTACCCAATAGACAGCTGTACATAGGAATGATGTCTATTACTTGAAATAGGACATTAAACGTGCATGGTCCAACCTGAATAGGAATCTCAATGTCGCCTATGACCTCCCTTCTTGTACCATTAAAAGCCCTTACTAGCATGGTATTAGGTTTCATATGTGTTCCGTCAAAAGAAAGCTGTGTAAGAGTTAACTTGGGCATTATGTTTAGGGAAGAGCCATTATCAATGAGCACTTTTGCCAAGATGTAATCTCGGCATTTAACAGAGATATACAGAGCTTTGTTGTGACCTCTTCCCTCAGGGGGTATTTCTTCATCCGTGAAAGTTAAATAATCATTAACTGCAATATGATTGACTATTCCCCAAATTTCTCAGGAGAAATATCTTGAGTCACATGAGCCTTGCTTAAGACTTTCATTAACATTTCACGATGTGGCTCTGAATCAAGTAACAGGGATAGAAGAGATATCTTAGCAGGAGTATGATTTAGTTGGTCAACTATCTGGTAGTTTCTTTGCTTGATGAACTTTAAAAACTCATAAGCCTTTTCATCTGTTACCTCTTGGGGAGGGTCTTGTTCTTTGTTCTTCCCTAGGTTATTCTTCCCTGTTGTTAATTCAGGTTCTTTCCTTAATTCTTTTGGAGCAAAAATGCGACCGCATCTAGTTATTCCACTTACCCCAGAAATATTCGTAACCAAAGAAGATAAGTCACTAGTCGGGGGATGAGTGATCACCTCTGCTTTATACTTTCATGGTACCACGTGAGTATCTTTGAAAGCAAAAAGAGTGGGTATCTGAACTGTCACTGAATGGTGATTTACGATTGGTTCGGTTGGAGGTTTCTTGGTGTAATAAACCACCAAAGGAATGGGGGTAACTGGGCTTACTGAACCTGTATCATGCTGTCCATGGATCATATTGACATCATCACAAGGGCGACGATAAACTTGTACCAGATGTGTGTCAAGTAATTTTTGAAGTACTTCAATAAACTTTTCATCAACAGGCATCTAATTATGAACGTCCTCATTAGAACTCTGAGTTTCTGATATTAATCCTTTCCTTAAAAGTTCTTTATAGATCCATGGGAGATGAGTTTTGATATCTGAAACATTCCTAACACAATCACTTCCCAAATCATGTGTTATTGAATCTACCCCAGTATTTCCATGATTAGGCAAAGGATTGCTAGTCACATTTGGGGTGCCTTCTTCAAAATCTAACCATTTAGCATTTATTAAATCACATGCCTTAAACTTTAAGGCAATGCAATTTTCTGTAGAATGCCCCGGTGCCCCAACATGATAATCACATTTTACATTGGGATCATACCCCATAGGATATAGTGGCCCTATGAGTTTTAAGGGACATCGTACAACAAGCGAACTTTTGAGGAGTTAAGGCAAAAGTTCAGTATATGTCATGGGAATTAGATCGAATTGGACAGAAGGACGATCACTGTTTGGCTTTTTTGGTGAAGGATTTGGGTTGGGATTTTACATCCACTATTGGGGAGGAGGTGGTGGTGCATTCCTGAAATTATGGCCAGGTGAGGGTCTGTATAATTGAGGATGGGGAAATGGATTTCCAGAAGCAGCAGCTATAAGGGTAAGGTCCGCATGGTGGATAATGAGGCTGGAAAGGGTAAGGGGAAGGATGAAACATTTTTTGATTATACTGACTTTGGTTCCCCATTATAGCATTTGCTTCTTCACCCTTTCTTCTTCCTGCCCCTGTCATAGGTCTTCCTATTGACGGTGAAATTTGGACAACTTTTCCCGTCCTAGACCGCTTTCAATTCTTTCTCCTATTACCACCATATCAGAAAAGCTTGATGATACACTCCCAAGCATCCTTTCATAGAAAGGTGCCTGAAGAGTGTCAATGAACATTGCCACTATCTCTTTCTCTATCAGGGGTGGTTCAACTTGTGCAGCCATTTCCCTTCATCGTTAAGCATATTCTTTAAAGGACTCAGTATTCCTCTTGGTCATATTTTAAAGTTGCAGCCGGTCTGGTGCCATGTCCATGTTGTATTTGTACTACTTTAGAAGGGCATCGGCTAGATCCTTCCAACAACGAATACGAGTTCGTTCAAGGTGAGTGTACCAGCTCAATGCTACCCAGCAAGGCTATCTTAAAAAAATGGATCAGTAACTTTTCATCATAAGCATATGCAGCCATCTTTCGACAGTACATGGTTAAATGGTTATGAGGACAAGTTGTTCCTTTGTATTTATCAAATTCTGGCAATTTGAATTTAGGAGGAATTACCACATCAGGGACTAGGCATAATTCAAAAACATTTGTTACGCCTAAGCCACTTCCTCCCTCTACTGCACGCAACCTTTTTTCCAATATTTCCATTTGCCCTTTTGACAAAGGCACTGCTGCCTGATCACGATTTGGTGGAGGGACATTAGCTTTGTGTGACAAGTTTTGTGAAACACCTACCTGTGGCCTTGGGCAACCATAAGGGAAATAGTATAGGATTGTTTGTGGGTTTGGTTGTGTGGGATCATTTGGAATCTGACGGTTTTGTGGTGGAATTGTATTAGATGGGGTGATATTTGGGTGGAGTCTGAGTGTTTTGGGGAACAACTGTTGATTAGGTGGTATTAGGAGGGTTAGATGTCGAGGGATTGGGAATTTGTTGAGCAGCAGGAGGATTTTCTTGATTAGGATTGGGATGCATGGTGTAATATTCTTGAGGTAGGCCATATGGAGGCCAAGCATATGCTTGCTGAACATTCCCGTCTTGGGAAACAAAAGGTGGCAATGACATACCATAAGGTTGGTGTGAGATGAATGGAGTTTCAGTGACTGGAACATGATCATTTGGGAGTATAGTCAGAGGTATAGGGCTTCCCTCTTGAGCTTGAACCTGAGGAGCGGATATTTGTTCCCTATTTCCTATAGAGGACCCCCCCTTCTATACCTCTTTTTTCAAGGAGCTTAAGTATTTCTGCCATCTGTTCCTTGATCTGACCAAGTCCATTCCTCATCTCTTCAACTGAGCTTTCCGGCTTTGCCATGAGTCTTGTTTGCAGTCGGGTTTGATAAGGATGCCTTGAGCCCTTTCTCCCCGTGATGTGAGTACATACAAAGAAATCCCCCTTAGTACAAAAACAAATATTGTTAAATGACATAAAAAGACGTAAAGTAAATACACAATGAATTTTAAATATCGGTAAGCAAAGATAAACCTTTCTTTTAGAATGTCTTTTTCTAAAGTAATAAGTTAAGAAAAAAATGGAAATTCAACATGAGATTTATTCATCGTTCAACAGGTTCTGATACATTATTTGTTACAACAAATCAAAATCAATTCTCTCTTGCTCTAGCAATCGAGACCTTTATTTCATCCAATCGCTCTTTATAGTATTGAATGAATGTTATAATTTCCTTCGGTGAATATCTCCAAGTGTTCTATTAGCAAGACCGGCTAGATTAGAAAAATGGTCTCTCCAAGAATAGACAAGACTTTCCAACTCAACCCTCTCTAGGGTCATTAAACACATAATCTCTTCATATCTATCCTTATCTTCCATGGCTTGCCATTTTTCTTCATTTATTTCACGCTCGCAAGCACTGACGATATCTCTGACTTCTCGTTCCAGTTCATCAATTCGCGCTTGCATAAGGTTCTTTTGAAATTGAGCTTCTTCTTTTGTCTTGGCTAGAATTTCTCGTAACCGCCCTTTGTCAGCCAATATATCATCCTTTTGTTTCTCTTTGGTCTTCAATTGGTTGTTCGCTGTTTGGAGGCATTGATCTAATTGCATTATATGTTCTCTTTCAATCTGCTGCTTCTTACTGATATTTTCAAAGGCATTTTCTAATTCATACCTTTTTCTCTTAAGGGAAGCATTGTCTTGTTGAATTTTGATTAAATCATCCTCCAAAGCTTGGTTTTTCTTTGTCATTTCAGCTAGCTTACTTTTCAGGTTTTCAATCTCTTCGCTTTCATCGGGAACTGGATTTTTCACATGAGCACCGTGATCTTTGAAGGGTAATTTGACAATGGCTACCCTATTTGAAATCCACCGGTGGTAACTTTCTTTTGCAGCATAACTTCGGACACCTAATTCTTTTCCTTTCCTATAGACCTCACCCCAAGCATCAATGACAGTTTGAATAAGAGGAGCACTATTTCCCTCAATATAATAATGAAGAAAAGGTGTTACTGTTTCTTCTTCTGGAGGCTGTATCATAGGATAAGCAAGTTATCTTTTCGCAATGCCAGGATTGTAATTGATGCATCCTTGAGTTCCCATGAGAGGCACATTCAGAAATTTCCCACAGCAGTAAATAATGGAATCCGCGTTCATCCACTAAGGGTACCACTGAATCACGCTAGCAGATAATCCTGCCAGATATCCTGCCCACTCCCTATTAGTCTTCTTGGTTAACCTAAGGAGCTTCAAATCAGAGATAGGACATTCAACCTTGCCAACTTGATTGAAGACATGAGAAGTAAGCCATAGATACAAGGCAGGTAGACAACAGACGAGCTTCTTCCCATTCCGGTTATGACAGGAATCCATTGTACAATAGATATCAGCCAAGACAGCAGTCATAGAACTTTCACCTCTAAGCTTTCTAGCTAGGAAAACATCAATTGCCTTGAAATCAATATAGTTATCAAGACTTGGGAAAAGGATCACACCATAGATGACCAATGCCAAAATGTCAATAAACACGTCCCATTCTCCTTTCCCTGCCTGACTGAGGAGTTGTTGCTCAAAGAAGCTTAGTGCGAATCGTGAAATCTGGTTCCTGTTTAATTGAGCCTTCTTAAGCATTTCAAGATCCATCTTGAGAATGCGAGTTACACTGAAGATTGAAGCATGATGTTTGGTTCGACAATAAGGTTTCAAATCTTCTAATGGCAAGCCAAATATCTGTTCAAACTCCTCCAAAGTAGAAGCTAACTAGAAGTCTTTGAATGTAAAACAGCGGAGAAGAGGATCAAAAAACTGAGCTAGAGCAGTAAGGGCCTCTTCTTGCACTTCGACCTCTAAGAATTTTAGGATCTTTCCATACTTCCTTGTAAAGGTCATTTTCTGAGTAATATCCATCCTTTTGCTTAAGGATAACAGATTGCTAGTATTTGATTTGATGACTTTGAGGTGTAACAAATTTTTTAAACCATCACTTCTTGATCACTTGATCTCATGTTAAATTCCATTTTTTTGTGATACTTACCAATGTTTAAATTTCACCTTTAACAAAAGAAATAAATGAATCAGATTAACAAAGAAAACAGTTTGATAAATATCCTCACATAAGAGTGTGATAATATTTATCATGACTTAAGTATAGAAAATATACATTTTTTATGTTTTTTTTAAAAAGGAAAACTTTGTGCGAATGAATAGAAGATAAAAAGAATGTTTGCCTAATTGTATCTTAGACAAGGTAACCACCTAATTGGCTCTTAGGCTCTTTAATCGTGTTTCCTCAAAAGGTGATTGTTCTAATTGGTTCTAAGAAGGTCACCGGAGCTCTGATCTTTAGCTATGAGTCTTATGCAAAAAGTAGGGAATCCTACTTAGTGCAGACATCATAACTAAGATAACACCCCGGCTAAGATTTTCACGCAAATCATGGTAGGACGTCTCGTCCTAAATGACACCGCTAATAATCTCCCCTAGCCTATGTCTTTTGCGGGGCCGGGAATAGGGTCCCTTCTAATAGTGTGTGCATTATGGTGAATGTGAAGTGTGTTGGGCATTCATACCTGGATTTTTACCCATTCTTCACAATGAACAAACATAAGGCAAAATAAATATCACATGTCTTCTACCCTATGGTTCTAAATTAAGGCAATAAAGAAGTAAAAAAAATATAAAATCTAAAATTAATGGAATTAGATGAACAACGAGAATAACATAACAAATAAATATGAAGGATGAAATAATTAACAATCAACAAAATACACAAGATCAATTTAACGGGCTTGACTCTTAAAATGTCCCTAGTGGAGTCGCCATCTATCGCGACCGGGGTCCCGGCGCGCGACGCGGACTGGTTAAAGACAAATGAAAGAAAATTGAAACTGCATTGAAATGAGGCCCTTAGGAGGCCTAAAGAAAATAAAGGGTTCAAGGAGTCACCACTAATATTTATTAAGGAAAATATTAGGAAAACCTTTAAATAGCACTGGTTTTTTTTTTAAAAAAAAATGAGATTCTGTTTAGTCCGGGAGTCGAATTACAGGAGGGGAAGGTATTAGCACCTCACACTGTCCGTAAAACACGGTTACCCAAATTGATCATGCATAATTTCAAAGAAATGATTATCAAATATTTTATCCTTCATAAAAAACAATGATAAATAATATACATAATAATAAAAAATTAAATATAAATAAAACAAAAATAATAATAAAACATATCTCCTAAGTTTTGTTATTTTTTAGTTCTAAGAAAATAAACAAACAAATTATTAAAAGACCATACAAATAAAAAATAATAATAAGACGTCTTGTCTTAATTATTTTATAGTAAAAAAATCCATTGATTTTATTGAGAAATATAAAGTTCAAAACAAATAAATAAATGAAAAAAAGTAAAAAAAAATAAGAAAGAAAAAAAATAGAATTAAACACATCAACATGAAAATAAAGAAATATATATACACTTAATTAATTAAAATTGACAAAGGAACCTTATTTAATTATTTTTTTAGAAAAAATAAGATTAATAAGATGTCTCATCTAAATTAACCTCATTTTAAATTTAAGAAAAAGATAAATGAATAAATAACACATTATTTATTAGTCTTGGTTTTTGTCATTTTTTTATGATAATAATTTTTCTTAATTATCAAAAGGTTACTAAGAGAAAATAATAGGAAATCATGACCATAATAAAAATGGATAATTATGTATATATATTTATAAATTATTTAAAAATGGTCAAACAAAAATAAATAAATAGAAAGTAGAGAAAAATAAATAAATAAATAAAAAGAAGTGCAGAAAGATAAATAACTAAAAATAAAAGTGCAGAAAAATAAATAGTTAAAAAATAAAGGTATAGAAAAATAAATAAATAAAAATAAAAGTGCAAAAAAAAAATAATATTAAAAATCAATAGGCAGAAAATAAATACATAAAAATAAAGGGGTAAAAAAATAAATATATAAAATAAAAGGGTAGGAAAGTAAATAATAAAAATAAAGAGGCAGAAAAGTAAATATATAAAATAAAGAGGTAAGAAAGTAAATAATAAAAATAAAGGGGAAAAAGTAAATAATAAAAATAAAGGGGCAGGAAAGTAAATACATAAAAATAAAGGGGCGGAAAAGTAAATAATAAAAATAAAGGGACAGGAAAGTAAATACATAAAAAAGGGTGAAAAAGTAAATAATAAAAATAAAGGGGCAGGAAAGTAAATACATGAAAATATAGGGGTGAGAAAGTAAATAATAAAAATAAAGGGGTAGAAAAATAAATAAATAGAAATAAAAGGTCATAAAAATAAATAAATAAAAATAATCATGCAAAAAAATAAATAAATAAACTAATAATTGTAGAAATGTAAAGTGCGGGTAAATAAAGTGCAGAAAAATAAAATAACAAAAATGAAAGTGCAAAAAAGTAAATAAATATGAATAAAAGTATAAATAAATAAATAAATAATGATAAAATGTAGAAAAATAAATAAACAGATAAATAACTGCAGAAAAGTAAAGTACAGGAAAATAAAGTGCGGAAATGTAAATAAAGAAAACTAAAAGTGCAGAAAATAAATAACAACTAAATAAAGACAAATAAATAAAGCTAAATAAATATTCTTGTATTAATAAAAAATACCTTAGTACGACAACAATTAAAGAAGAACTAGAACAGAAGTTGGGAAATCAATTTCGTATAGATTTCCTTTGCTTTTGGCTTCGTTTGGACTCGATTTGAAGGTATTTGGACACCGCTTACAACACTTGGACAGTATTTTAGCTCATAAAACTCACATACTAAGACATACTAGAGTGATGCACTCCTTTTCCTAACTAGGATTGCACAACATAATTTTTGAAAACTAAAACTTCTAAAAAATCTCACAAACATTTAACACTCTTTCCCCTCTTTTTCTTCTTCTCCCTCAAATACCTCAACATCACCTTCTATTTATAGAAGAAAATTGGCCTTGGATTCCCCCATAAAATGACATCACTTTCCTACTTTTTTAATTTGTCCAAATTTGATGTCAATTTCCCCAATTTTCTCTAATTATCCAATCAACTGGGTCCCACTTCCAAAATCCACCGAATTCCTCTTTCTTTTTATTTTTTTAAATTTTCATTTTTTTAGAAATTTTTTTGGTTTTTTTTGGGACTTTTTTTTTCTTTTTGGGCCTACTTTTTTTTAAAGATTTTTTTAGGCTTTTTTTTGGGCCCCTTTTTTAAAATAATTTTTTTAAAAAATTGAATACAAATGAGTAATCATTTACTCTTATGGAAACATAAATTATTTATTACATATGTGGCCATAAATAATGTATCCAATAAAGATAAAATACTACCCACGCTATGAGGAGCAAGAAGGTAGTCACAAAACATCATTTTCTTTCCCTTATTCTTTCCTCTTGGCTTCGGCATCCATCAACCATTGCTTGAGAGAAATGAAAAAAGTTGATGAAAGGAGAGGTATGGTAGGAAATGAAGAGGGATTGAGTATTTATAGAAATGGAGAAAAGTTACTATTCCAATGGTCACTATGCAATTTATTATTATTATTATTATTATTATTATTATTATTATTATTATTATTATTATTATTATTATTATTATTTTAAAAATAAAATGTGATCCGGGGTGGCAACCTGGAATGGACGAGGTTTTAAGTACCGCACCACGTCACCAATAAGAACTGGTAAGTCATAACCGGGGTCTGAAATCATCAGTCAACTATGGACATTTCTCTTCACCCCGGTCGATAATTAAGTATTGGAGAATCTTCTACAGGTTCACCTTCGGTGTGTCTTGAAGTTCGAGCACGGATTAAGACATCAGTTTTCACCTTAACTTGAAGAACCTCGGATTCCCACCGAACTGAGGTATAAAATACCGTACTCCACTGAGGCTGTGCAAACTTAGAGTTAGTGAGGTAACACTGGTCAGGAGACCGTGCTAGGACCCCGGTTAATGCAGTCAACATTGACTCCGGATGCCAGGACAGATCAAAATGAAATAAATATACTTTTTTCTTTTCTTTTTTTTCTTTCTTTTTTTTCTTACATATATATATATATTTAATATATATATTTTGCCGGACAAAAATAGGTGTTCACACTTAGTTTCTCATTTTCCTTCTCCAACCGCTCTATCTCTTCCTTCAGAAGATGAATCTGCTTGTCTCAATTATCCATCTTGTTGCGGCTATGTGAGCCTTCACCTTATTGCTTCATGATTTCACCATTGTGATTTCTCGATGTTCCAAATGTTTCACCATCTTATTAGGTCAATGGTTGGCTGGGCCAACCGAGTGACCAAATGAAGCACTTGGTCTACTCAAGGGCTAGTACAAAAACTTTTACTATACAATCGTTTAACCTTATTAAATCATATGTGTAAGCCACCATTGGAGGTGGAGGAACAGTATCTGTTACTCACTTTCTACCCACAAGTGTGTGTATGGATAAAATGTTATTCACACTAATTCCATTGACATCCCTACACCTCTTCACATCATTTAACACTTAACAACCTTATACTAATACTAGGGCCAATTCATAAATACTTAAAAGAAATTTGGGATCAATTCCTTAAAAAAGAAAAGTTATAGAAACTACTTTCAAATTGGAAGTTTTTTTATAGACTAATCAATTAATCAACCCTTAAATTTATAATATCTAATCTTCTTGAGAAAAAGTGAATAAGAGTTTGACGAAATTATGTATAAAAAATATTGTAAATTTGTAACAATGTGTTTAATCTTTCAAACATTCTTAACAAGTAATATTTTTGTTTCTTATTCCTTGTTATTTCCTCCAAAATTGGAATACTAGATGAACTAGTTTGTTATAATCTGGTTCCACTTTCATGTTTAGGTTTATTGCCACATGGTTAAATCCAAATCTCCTTAAACTAACAGAAAAAACTATGAATGGACAAGAATCGACTTAGTTAAGTTCTTAAGCTTAGATTATGTACAACAAGAAATTATCGTTTTGTTTTTTATTTTTGGTAAAATTATCGTTCTCTGGTTGAAATTTGTAGACAAAGGTAATTTTTAATAGTCAAATTTCATTTAATTTATTTTAAACAAAATGTAAAATTAATATCAACAATTAAATGATTATAATTTTACAATTTCATTTTCATAACTAGTTACCGAAAAGAAAAGCTATGTTAGGACCATAGGTGGCCATGGTTCCTTCAACTTTTTATTTCCTTTAAAATATAAAAAAATTTAAAAGATAAAATTTGCTTACCAAATAAATTGAAAAAAAAGAATTGAAGAAATTACTAGTAACTTTTTTAATTAGATAATTTTACAATTATCTAGAACTTTGTAATTTTTATTTAATAAGCAAATATTAATTTTTAGTTTATTGATATTTGTTGAAAGAGTGAATTGAATTCATGATGAGGTCTCCCCCTTTGCCTACATCATTCACTAGTAGATCAACCTTATACCGTTTAAAAATCTATAATTATATTAATGGTCAGTTGGAAAAAAAAACATTTTTTTAAGTTTTCTATATTTCTGTGCCAACTACCTCAACCTTCTTTTCTGTTACAAGTCTCGTAAAAAAAAATAGTATGACTTTTTAGAACAGTACTTAGTAGTATGTATTAAGACAAACATTCCATTTTTTTTTTTATAAACGGATTCTCATTACTTACTTTGAAATTCTCTAATTTTTATCCATTTATGTTTAATCTTGCTAGTTTCTTATGCTTTATCATCATTTTATTCACTTTGTAAAATACTTTAATAGTTTCATCAATCAAAACAACTTCATATCTGTCATCCCCCTCACATGAAGTCCTAGCTCCAGTCTTGGAAGACTAAATGAGCACTTAAGATACTCCACTCTATAACCCTTGGAGCCTTTAAGGTAAATATCAGCAAAGCCCAAATAAGTTGCATAGGGATTTGGCTTCTCTATAATCAGTTGGTCTATATTGCAACACCTCTTATGCTGGTTATTTTTTAAATTGGCATTAAAAATATTTTTTTAACATTTATTTTAAAAATAACTTATTTAAAATGATGAAATTTATTTTCTATGCAACTCTATTGTATGCTTAGTGTAAAAAGATATTTTCTACATTAATTATATAATGAACCAGTATAAAAAAAAATAAAAGGACTCAACAACAGCCACTTAATACACTACTAGAAAAACCCTTCATAACCACTCTCATTTAGCGACCGACACAGGCCGTCGCTATTTAGCGACTGACTTAGCGATCGCAACAAGAAAGGGACCTTAAAATGGAAAATTAGTGATCACATCAGCGACCAACATAATACCGTTGCTAAATTTAGCAAAAAATCGTCGCTAAGCCGTACCCCATCGCTGACGTGGTCGCTACATTTTACCTCCCTCCAATTTTTGTTTTCCCTTCAAGCATTTTTGTTGTCGTGCAACTTAACGACGAGTGTATTCGGTCAGTAATATCCTTCCATCGCCAGGACGTCGCTATATGGACCTCACACAGGTTTCACTTTCCTCCTAATTTTTATTAGCGTCCAAGTCTAGCGATGGAGAGTTTTTGGTCGTCGCTATATTAATGTAGCGACAACGTTTATGAAAAGTCGCTATCGTAGCCTATGTAGCGACGGTAGTAATAGGCGTTGCTATGCCGACTTTTTTTGAATGTAGTCATGGTTGTAGTGACGGTGTCGTATCCGTCACTAAATTTAATATGTTATTCGACCTAACCCTTTCCCCCCACTAGTTTTTCGAGCCCTACACCTTTCTCCTCTACCCTCTCTGCTCCCTCTGCTTTTTCGAGCCTTAAACCTTTCTCCTCTACCCTCTGCTTGTATTGCTCGCTTTGCTTCCTCTGCTCGCTCCCTCGGCTCCCTCTGTCGTGTTCTCTGTTGAGGAGTTGAGGACCTGCTCGCTCTTTTCCCCTCTGTTGCGTTCTCCGTCGAGGACCTCATCTCCGCTTCTAACCTCTATCGATCGTCCCTCGGACTGTCGCATCCTACCCACGCTCTCTGATTTCAGTGGTGTTTCAAAGTGCATTCATAAACCCTAAACTAAAATATATTAATTTGTGTGGTGCGTGTTCTCTGTGGTTGTGTTCTCTATGGCTATGTTCTCTATGGTGTATGTCTGTGTGATCTCTGTGTTCTTTGTGCTACGGAACATGGAGCACTCACCCCTTGGATTTACATTGGGATGTTTTAGTGAGAATAATATAATTTTTGATATAGAATTAGAAGCATTGTAGATATAAGTTTTGATTTGGTGTGTTCCACATTGTGTTATATTTTTTATCATGTAAGTTTAGACTAGTATGGTTAAACCAACTCATTTTCCTGATTTGTCATAATTGATTTGTCATTTTATCATGGCGGTTTTTATTTGTCAACTGTTGCTAGGAAATTTTCAATGAACTTATATTGCTTTGATCCTCTTCTCCAATCAAGCTCTGTGTGAGCTATGCAGAATCTAAACATGCCATAGTCAACTCAGTACCTGGCAATGTGATGTAATTTGTAAAGCCATTTTCAGAGGAAGCAATGTGATTGATATTTAGTAGTATACTCTGTTTATGAATATGTTAATTTAGTTTTATTTGGTGCAACACAATGTGTGAGACCAAGCAAATTTAATGTGGATCAAAATGAATCTTTTAAATAACAATGGTGTAGAGTATATTGTGCAAATACTTTTGGAATAATAAATACGCCAAGGTTCTCCATTTCTTTCAGCCACTAGAAAATAAAAGAAAAGGACCTCTATCAATTTTCCTTACCACATGTAGCTGGATATTACTTTTTTAAAATAAAATATGCCCAAAATTACATAATCATTTTAAGAAAGAAAATTTTCATTATCATCTTATGTAGGAAGAGAACCAAATTAATTATGATAATGTTGATATATGCAAACATATTTTTGTTATATTTTTGTTTGTCTAATTTGGTTTTGAATGGAGATTATTATAGCAATTGTGATACTTATGGGGTTGGGGGAAGGAGGAATTGCTCTCTGTAAATTTTAGGCGTTGCAGCTGTTATTGGATTAGCAAGGTACTGGATGGCAATAGCTCTAAATTTTTTGTGTTTGAAGATTCTAAGGGACGTTGCTTGCAATTTTTGTTTAAGCTCTAAAAGTGCTAAGATTTTGTTTTGTGCATAAAATTCTGTTTTCTTTGTTTGATGATTAGTATGATTTAACCAATCTATAAAGTCCTTGCTTTGAATAGATTTATTGAATTCCTGACATAGCCCACTAGGCCACTAATATAATTTGATCTATATAACTAAGACTGTTGTAGTATGCCTTATTTTTGTTGGCTCTTTATTGTAATGTCCTAAAACTATTGCTTTTTTAGTTGTATTTTTTTAAAGTGGAAGTATTCTTTTGTTTTTTCGCATCATGATGATATGATTCCCATGATGTAGATATTTGGTCACAATGAGAAGGATTCACCTCTTGGCTTTACTAATTTTGTGTGACTATGCAAAAAATGGTTTGCATGATGATAAAAGGAGCATGGGCGAGACATCCCTAACTAGAAATTGATTGTTTGCCTATATAAAAATGCATGCTTCATGGTTGACAATATGTTTTTGATGATGAGAAAATTTTGTGTTTATTTACTTGGTGAACTGATCTAGACTGGGGTATATGATCCGGTGTGGGACCAGCCACAAGAGTCAATGGATGACTAAGATGGGATACCGGCTTCGTGAATATTCGGTCTATGTATCTGGTGTCTCGATGAGAGAAGACCGGTCTTGACGTCCTGGAGATCCTTCACACCATCCTCACGCGTTGACGTGGGCGAAAGGTGGTGCCACCTGCGAAGATTCTCCGACGCTCAAGTCAGTGATTGTATTCCAGAGAAAAGAAATATCATAGAGTGATAAGCGATCACTTAATAAGTTCCAGAGGGAGTTTTAGAGAAAACTTGAGAAAGTTCTTATACCTGATTGGCCCGTTTTACGAGGATCTGATAGTGGTATAACCACCAACCTCCACTATATGGATAAATAATTATTTAATATACACCTACCAGCATGATTGGAGCAAGTGGTAATTTTATAAGTGAGCGTGGAGAACATGGGGCTAAATCTAGGGGACAAGATATTTATTTCCAGGAGCAGATTTTGGCTTGTAGTATGGAAAATGGAATCCTTGTCGTTATCCCTGTAGCAGCGCCCATTATCTTCTGTTAAGTGGCATGTGTGCATCCGGTGTGCATGGTGTTATCCTAGACAGACTAGTATAGGGAGAATGCCTGATACGGATTTATAGTCTGGATGTATACCTATCACACCGGTGACACGTTAAGGAATGGTCAAATGACATTCATGTATATGTTGTAGTACAGATACGGGTATCAAGACCGGATCACTTGGCATGGCCGAAAGCTTCATGATGTTTTAAGAAGTAGTCTTAATGAATTAAATGTGTAAAACTTATGGATTGAATTAAAAGTGATGGTTGTGGTATAATTTGTAACTGTTTAAAGTGATTTCTTTAGCTTGTTGATAATGAACATGGTTGTATTAAAATGGTTGAGGCTTTTAAGTATTAAAAGTTAAAAATAAGAATTTAATAGTGTTGAAATATGATATGAGAGGTGTTAAAAGTTGAGATTGACAAGGGTCAAAGTTCCAGTGTTGGTGATGTTAAAATCTGGAATTGAGAGATTAAAATCTGAAATTTAAAAATAGGTGTTAAAGAATATGAGAAATGGATAAAGTTAAAAGCTATTATTTTAAGAAATTAAAATCTAAGGTTTTAATTGATGTTAACAGTTGAATTTTAATAGTGTTAAGAACAACACTTTTAAAGATATGGCAAGTGAAGAATCCTTTTGGGAAATTAAAAGCCAAAATCTTGTTAGTGTAAAAATTCATAATGAGTCTTCCAAGTGAAAAATTTTCTAGAAATAATTAATCTCAAGAGGATTTATGACATAATTTCTAGAAAAGTTCTTAAAGAATTAGTTTTTGATCCGGTGTGGATACCGGGCCCTTAAACTAGTGACCCCAGATAATATAAAAATACAAATATTAAGTATTTTATAAGGTATAGACAGAACCAAACTGGCCCCTCAGGCATACTGGAATTAAAGGTCTTTTCAATACGAAAAACATGACTATGACCCCGGGCAAAAGAGGCAAGTGGGCAACTTGTACATGCAAAAGCTGCAGACTCTGCCCCCTGACACAGGTCAAATCACCCACTTGCGTTTAAGGGAAATGCTATATAAAGAGCTCATTCATTAACACATAAGATACCCTTAAGAAGGTCAGAGAACATTCTTACCCTCTTACTCTTACCTAGTAATACAAATTTCTCCATTACAACCATACTTACTTAAGCATCGAAGTCCCTTTTATAGGTACACCTCCAGTGTGGACTCAAGGACAACTGTAGGAATTGACTTTTCATTACTCAAACTCAAAGGGCTTGGAGTTCCCACTGAACCTAAGTTTATAATACCGTACTCCCACTAAGACGGTGTAAAAAGAGAGAGTGAGAGAGAGATTCTACACCGGTTCAGAAGTCAACAACTTTGACCTCGTACACCGGTCAGATCAGTTTTAAATAAGGGAGTTTGAGTGAAGCCGAGGTTCTAGTAATGTCTTCAAATAATTGACAAGTTAAGGATAAAGAAATTTTTAACAAATTAGAAAGAAAATTGTGTCATAAGAATTTACCATTTAGGGAGAAATACAAATTTAATTCTTAGACTTCTATTAAGGAAATAAGAAATGGCTTCAAATTAGGTAGACTAATTTTTAATTAATATAAAGGATAAAATTTATTGGGGCTAAGCTCTTTAAGGGATTAAGACACTAAACAAAAGGATTTTTGGTGTAAAGAGTGTTCGAAAAAGGAGGTGTGATTTAGGTGTGAGCTAAGTAAAAAGACTAGATGAGGTAACCTATGCGGTTTAGTGTTTGCAGAGCCTGTTGATCCAGAAGAGATGTGTCAAATTTTCTTCATGTGAGTTGGTAATACTGCTTTTGGAAGACACCCTTGAGTTGGAAGTTCAAATTCTATTTTGAGGTGTGTAAGTTGTCTCAGTCAGGTATTATTGGATGAGTTTTCATTTATGTTTAAGATATTAATTGTGTCTTAGCCGGTTATGATTGGAATGACTAATTTCTCAATTTATACAACATATTGTCAAGTGTAAGCAAGTCTTTTCGTAGGATTACTATATACTGACTGAATGTGTGGCTCATTTTAATTTCTAGTTGGTTGATACTTCACCAAGATTTTTTGAATAGCCTAATACATACTCAAAATGGCATGCTACACCACAGTAGCTATTTTTGTTTTTACTGCTGTCTTGTTGATAATATGAAAGGGATCATATGACATTTGATGTGCTATATGTGCTTTTGAGGATTCTTGTTGGTAATATCTGTCAGAAGTATATACAAGACCTAAATATGGGTGGAAACATGTTTAATTTATTCATTTATTTGCTGGTAATATTTGCTGTGATGACTATAATTATTCATTTATTTGTTGGGTTAATCAAAATGTTAGAACCAATTTTTGACTTGGTGTTTGAATTGGTCCTTATATAGGCAAAAATAGAAACTAGTTATTAGTATAACTGACTTTGAACTAGACAATCGGAAAATTTTTTAGTTATTGCAGAATTGATTTTTGAATTGTTTTATGAAATATGAACTAAATCAAAACTAATTTACCAAAACAAAAACATAATTCAAACATAACACTTCACATGCCAACTCTATCATAATTCAAACATAGTTTAGTGACTTCAAACATAGATAGATGGCTTCTTCAATCTCAAATTGGTTGAAAGACTAAAAGCTACATAATTTTATATGCATTGATTGTACATTTGTCCAAGATTGTAGTATATGCATTGATTCATTATTTTTAATGTACTTTGGAGCATTGCATAAGTATAATTTTTATTACGAAATAAATTAAATAAACCATGCATATGGAATCAAGCTTGCCTCTTAATTTCTCTTTTTAATTTTTGGGCCCTTTTTATTTGATGGGTTTCAAAATTTACACATGCTTTTGAGTTTGTCGACTTGGATACTATCATCCTCATAAAACTTGCATTCTGGGTTATTCATGAATCATTGGTTTTCTTGTGCAATTTGGCTTAGTTTTATATTTTCTTTTTGTTAGTCATAGTGCAATCTTGTAGTCAATCTTATGGATGAGAAATCTAGTAAAGAAGTCTTTTCAATTTTCATATATAGGCTAAATTTCCATATTCCACAAGTTATGTGGTTTAGATCAAGATTTTAGTCAATATCCTATTTTGGTTAAGGTCCAAGTCAAAACTAGCTTTTGGTTGACACTAGTTGGCTTAAGTAGGAACAGCTACTGCCAAATCAATGTATTCTGCGTGGTGAAGGGATGTGTACCCATAACTACGGGGTTTGTGTTAAAAGCACAAACAGACAGTTAGAGGAAAACTTCTATGAAGTGTTGACAGAGATTGTTGAAGTTTCTTTCTTCGGACGACTAAGAAGAGATATCGTTCTATTCAAGTGTGTTTGGTATGACAACACAATCGGTGTAGGAACAAAGGTTGACAACAACTACAGTTTAGTTAAGGTCAAGAAAAGTGATAGATATAAAGGGTTTGATCCCTTTATTTTTGCCCAACAAGCCAAACAGATTTATTACACAATCTTCCTTGGAGGGCACTGGACTCGTATGCAGTCATCAAGGCCAAGGCCTAGAGTTAGATCACTCATAATGTCTTCGATGAGGTTAAGGATTCTTATTAGCTCGTTCTGAACGAGCTCAATGACAGTCATTTGCTGGTCAACATTGACCTAGTGATACTAGATGAGACACTTACCACTACAGAGGGTGAACACATTGACAAAAAAGTGGTCTTCTAATCAAAATGGTCTAGGGCCGATTTGTAGACTGAGGACCCTGTTGAAATAGATAGTCATAGTTGTAACACCCTCTGTTAGATAAGACAAATCCTTTTGTAGGTTCATCCTATTTAACTGAGTGTGTTAACAGTTTTCAGAAAAAGTGAATATTTTTTTTTTAAAATAAATAAATGGCAGATCAGTGGAAGCAATAATGTATATATCACATAGTCATTCACAAACTGTAAGTAATTGTACTCTTAACAGAATAGGGCACACAGGCACCCTTAGATATTATACAGTCTTCCGGTGTCTGATTATTAATCATAAATATTCTATCCTTAATGATTGTTCTTAATGGGTTCAGCATATTGCTGATCTTCACATTCGGGTTCTTGAGTTTCTAATTCCTCTGAAAAATGGTCAACAGTAAGGGTGAGTATAACCCAAGACCCTGTAGGTTACCCGGTGCGGACATAATCCAGCTGACAAGTAATAACATGTAATCATACAATTCACATTTCAAAGATTATAACAATCAAATATGTCATCAGGGAATGCATGAGTTTGTTCCATTATGATATTTCTTGATTACGTTTCATGATGCATGTGGGCCCAAGAAATTATTTCTTCTTCTCTGGAATATCACCATTCCAATTCTCTAGAGCGATCAGGGTCCGCCCAAGCTCTGGTACAAATGAACTCATTGGTTCTCATCATTGATTTATATATATATATTTGAGACTTGGATCCCTACGATCATAGTTACACTCCGTCATTTAGTCAAAGTACACCAGAATTATTCGTCTCACCCGGCTATCAGGGCGCGACTCTGATGCCATTGGGTTGCCGTTCCAGTTGTACTCCCAAGATTCTTCATGGAGATCGAACGTGAGTGTTCTCCACTGTACCAAGTGTATGCTCTAGAGGTTTTTCTTCTTCAAAACTATTTTCATGATGCGAAATGTATTCTCTTTCATCTTTTGAGTCATGGGTATTTATGTGATTCCAGCCTCATCATATTCGTTCACAAGCTTTTGATTTAATGGATCAAACGTTGCAGGTCATTTTGATAAAATATATCGTTTATAATTTAGTTGAAATTATACCTTGTATAAATAATAAAATATAATTCATATTTATTTACTCATAGTTAATAAAATAAGATATTTATAGCAATAATACTAATTATAATAATAGGAATTACAATAATAATAATGTAAATAATAATAATAATATTAAGAATAGTAATAGGGAAAAGACCAATAATGATATTTATAACATTTTAATAATTCAATAAGGAGTATAGAAGGGATTCTGAATGAAAAATCCAAGTATAAAACGTTAAGACTGCTTTTCCGAGGAGAATGAGTTAAATACCGAGTGACAAATAGATTTTTCCGAGTGAAATCAATTAAATACCGAGTGAAATATAATTATCCGAGTAAAAGAAGTCTGTTTCCGAGTAAAAATGAATTTTCCGAGTAGAAATAGATTGGTACCGAGTAGAAATGAGTTTTCCGATTAAAACACAAGTTATGTCCAAGTGGAAATGTTGATAACCAGACTTTCTGAGTAAAACTTGGATAAATACCGAGTGCAAAAGTCAAGATTCCGAGTAAAAATAAGCAGGATTTCCAATAAAATCAAACTGAGAGGATTTTCCGAATAAAACAAATCTGAATCCGAGTGAAATCAATTTGAAAGAATTTTCTCAGTGAAGTTAAAACGTTTTTCTGAGTAAATCATAATGAAGAAAGAGCTCTCTAAGTGAAATAATTATTTTCTGAGTAATTTCTGATTTAAAAGAGATTTTATGTGTGAAAAGATTATAAATCCGAGTAGAATCATATTGATGAAGTTTTCTGAGTTAAATAAGATGTTTCCCGAGTAAAAATCAAACTGGGTAAGTTTTCTTGAGTGAAATAACTGATTTTCCGTGTGAATCAAAAATGAATAAGTTGAGTGAAATAACTGTTTTCTGAGTGAAATAAGTTTTATTCTAGTTCCAATATATATATACCTCCAAATGAAATCAATTGAAAAGAGCTTTCTAAGTGAAATACTGATTTTCGAGTGAAATTAACTTGAAAAGATGTTTTCCGAGTGAAATTAAGGTGTTTATCAAATTAAATATAATCCTGTGTGAAAATTTAAATAAGAAACTTGTATTCTTCAGATAACCATTCAGATTAATATATAACTGGTCAAATCACTGTAATTTCTGAGTGAATTTGTGTATTCTTTAACTGCTCTGGTTGATTGGTACAATACCGAGCTTAATATCATAGTATCCGCTGTCAGTTCATATCTCTTCACTGGAGTTCTCATAAATACCCATGATACTTTAATATTTTTTTTTTCAGTCCAGCATCAAACATATACACTTATTCATTCATATTAATCAATAAAATCAACATATTCACTGAATTCTCATGGTCAATAATAAACAACGCTGTAATTAAACATGTTCATTACATACAAATATAACAAACAATTAAAACATTTAAATCACAACAAAACCAGATCTGTCCTGGAGAGGTAAGGAAACACATTCCTTAACCCTTTCCTTTCACTCAAATTCCCCCAGAATACCCGAGAATATACCCCCCTTACCTTGATGGAGTTCTTGGAGGAGAAGAAGAGCTGTCCTGCACCAATTCCGAGTGAAACAGAGGAGAGGAACTTGAGAGATAAATAAAGAAGTTGGTGCTGGTACGTAAGAGAAAGAAGAAGGAAGAGGAAGAAGTTCTTAATTTTGGTTCTGATAGTTTGGCTTGGAGATGCATTGATTTAATAGTTGGAGGAGACAAGTGGGAGACATCAATTGGAGGATTAGGTGTGATAATGGAAACTTTTGACTCACTCCACTGTCAGCTTTGCATTAAAGGGGTTAGTGGTATATTAAAATATATAAAATGGTCTGAGTGGGGTAAAAAGGTGTTCGGTGTTGGAGTTTTGAAGAGGGCGGTATTGAATATATGAGGGCGGAGTGTAGTGTGAGGGCGGAGTTAAGAGAGGGCGGTGTGGAGTGTGAGGCGGTGTGCTGTGTGAGGCAGTGTGGAGTGTGAGGACGGTGTGGAGTAGGGAAGGACGGTGTGTGTGAAGGAGTTAAGGACACCGTCTGTGTAAAGAGGGCGGTGTTATGATGAACACCGGCTCAGAGCTGTCCGGTGTGAACTCCTGCTCTAAGGACGACCTAATTTAGCCAACTGGTGTGGAGTGCTGACATCGGATCGCTTAAGCGAAATCCGATTCGCTTGAGCGAATCCGCCCTTCATGGCTCGAAAATCTTCTAAAACCGATTCGTTTCTCTTGGTCCTCACTCATAATTGTTTTAAAGTATCTAGTCGGATTTCTCCTCTCTAGGTCGGATTTCTTCTGGATTCAGTCGGATTCTCTTTACTCAGGATTTCCATTCGGCAAATAACCTATTTTTATTTATTCCTCATTTAATCAAATCACTTTTCACTCAGGATTTCATAACACCCTACTCATTCGGAAGTGGTATCCCTGTTTACTCGGTTTATATTTTCAGTTTCCACTCAGAATAATTATAACATCCTTCATTCAGAAATCAACACTTTCTTCACTCGGTCCACTCATATTTCTCCCTCGGTTTGAACCAAATTCTTCAACTACAATTTCAATCGAAGCCTATTAAGGTCATTACCTCTCGGAAAAGACACACACGTATGAGCCTCAACCGGATTTGGTCCTAGTAGAGTACCTCTCACTCGGAAGAGGAGTCATACTCATAGACTTACTCGGAAATGGCCCTGCCTACCGTAATTCACTTGGAATGGGTTCCCTAATACCATTTTCCGCTCGGTATCTACTCAATTAGTATTATTCATTCATCACCACTCATATTCAAGCCAAGTAATGCTTTAACCATACGGTATATATATATAACCACTCGGAATCCTTAACAATCACTATTTCATCCATCAATTCTTCCCAAATAATTTTCAACAACACATTCCAGTCGGTATAAAATACTTACAGGTATTCATTCACTCGGAACTTCACATTATTTACTCGGGGTTCTCATTCAGACCTAATAAAGTCTTGCCTTTTTCACTCGGACTAGTTACTTCTTAATCAATCAGTATTTACTACTTAACATTTAAGTCCTTTACATTCAGGTTTACTTGGTTTTTCATCTCTTAGCAACACAGAATTCTTCCTCACAATACATTTCATTCAGAATCCTTTCAGGTCTATTTTCACTCGGAAATTGAGCAACAGAATATAAGCCTCACTTGGAAATATCTCTGCCCTATATATTCCACTTGGGATGAGCTTCTATCACTCTATATTCCACTCAGAATTGTATATTTGGGGTCATGCCCCTTAGGACAGGTTACACTGGATTCAGGTATGCTCTTACTCGGAACTCTACTGCCAAAACACCACACTCGAAGATCTTTTTACCCGGAATGCTATTCCCTTCCTCTCTAGGAAGATCTGAGTTGGATAACTCACTCGGATTGCACTTGGTTATAATTCTGATTGAGTCTATTCACTCGGTATACTGTAATCATAACGATTGCCACTCGAAAAGAAACAATTGGCAAGATCTGACTCGGAAGTGAGTCTCTCAAGGGTGTTTTCACTCGGAATATTCACCCAGAAGTGATTCCCTTGAACCCACTTCACTCCAGCTGTTTCTAAGACCAAGATTTCACTCGGTAATATCCCTTTTTAGTAATATTTTATTCGGTCAACCTAACTTTACACTCGGAATTGGCTCCCTCCACCATTTTCCACTCGGTTTCCTAAGCAAATACATAGGAAACCGTTCGGAATCCTTCTCAATTGATTCTACAACACACTCCAATCGGCAGGAAGCATCAAATCAACATAAACATGAGTATTTATACATTCTTTCACTCGGAATACTCCAATCAGTGTAGTCTCCTTCAAAATAGGAAGTATTTGACTCGGAACCGAGCCTTTCTAGGGTGTTTTGACTCGGATTTTCACTCAGGAGTGGTTCTCTTGAACACACTTCACTCCAAATGTCTCTGTGATCAAGAATCCACTCGGTAGTAACCTTCTTGGTCATATATTACTCGGATAACATAACCTTACACTCGGAATTTCATTCCTTACTCGGATTTTCTTTCTATCACTCGGTATTGCTCACTGTCACTCGGATCAGAGTCCCTTTTCACTCGGAATTTGATTAATATCCTCAAAGGTCTGCATAAATTCCATAATTATACCCAAAAATATAATTTTTAGAGTATTACTGACCCTATACAAGGTATTTACTCACTTATTCTTACTTTCTAACCTTCCACACTTCAAAATTTACCAAATAAAACTGCTACTAAAAACAGGGATGTTACAATAGTGACATTGAAACTGAGGGAAAATTTTAAACTGAAACAGACATAGAGTATGCAGTTATTCAACATATATACATATATTTGTAGTTTGAGACTAATATTTGTTTTCATTGTTTTATCCATAGATGACAGGACGTCAACTACCATTCAGCCGGGTGGGGGTTTGAGGACTCTAGGATCCCGTCTGTGCATACCACAACAAACTAGCACCCCACAGCAGACCACCAAACCACTGCATACCCCTACCTTACAACAGACTTTGTCACTACCACAGACCACAACATCACAGCAGATCACACCATAGCAGACCACCATAACACAACAGACTCTTTCCCCACCACAGACCACCACAGCATAGCAGACTCCTTCACCACCACAGACTACAACACAACAGATTCCTTCACCATCGGGTTTGAATGACCCTGGCCTCAAGGCGACTCCACCTCCGGGATCCCCCTACCTACTATGGTCCCACTACCGAGCGGAGACGAGTATGTATTACTATATAATTTGTTTTAAGTTTCTTAGTTGATAGCTTGTTAGTTGCTTTGTAATTAAAATTTATATAGTACCTAAATTGGCTTGTTGTATATTAGTTATTTAGTACTTGTATACATTAAACTGTACTGGGAACTCTTATGCTTGTAACAGGGTAATTGTTCAATTTTGGAAATGTTACATTTATAGGGGAGACTTTGCCAAAATTTTGAGAGCCTTCCTGTGTCTATATTATTTTATATATTTCTAATTGTCATTTATTACAGCTTTTTTGATAGTAGTCGTACTATTAAAGCGATTACTAAGGTTTTGAAGGCACACTGGAATGGTCTATACATCTCTTGGACAGATGCAGGTAAGGTTGTCCAGGATAGATGGTTTGAGACCTTATTGGTATGTTTAACACTTCCCTTTCTTGTGAGTTTATAGCTAATTCATATGTATATTTTTAATTTTGAAATCTCATTTCATGTAACAGCGTGATTATCAGTGGACAGAGGGTATGATTGATGAGATTGGGAGGGTCTTTGCCACAAAGACCTCCAAAATCATTAAGAGTACCCTTTGGAAACTGAGGGACAAGGGAAAATACCCTTGTTGGATCCCCGAGGACCACTGGGACAGGAAGGTGCAGAAGTGGAGGTGTCTTGTTCCAGCAGGCCAGTGCTCAGAACAAGGCAAATAGAGCGACTAATGTTACAGCCTCTATCTACTCTGAGGGCAGCATTTCAATCCTTAAGCATAAAAAGAGATTTGTAAGTATATTTTGTTAAACATTTTTTTATGAATGACTTAATATGTTTTCTGTTAACAATCTGAATATATTGTGAACAACAGGAACAGAAGGAGTACCGCAAGCCATCATTGTATAAGGTCATACAAATGACCAAGAAAAACAAAGTCGATGCTTGGGTTAACCAAAAATAGACATACATAGCAGTAATTTAATTTAACTTACACATGCTTAAACTTAAAATTATATTATTGAATTTTATCATTATTTTAGTTGTAGGAGGCGTATCTTGCCACAAGGACCGAGAAGGAGGCGGAGCTGGTGGCCTCCACACCTAAGGGGGAGGTAATTCCACCCTTTCTAGTTTGGATGAGAACGCCATCTATATGAAGGCTGTTGGCGGCGTGAACAAGAAAGGAAGGGTGTTCGGCTTGGTAGGTGTAGGCATGCAGCTCGCCAAAAAGGGGAAGACTACTTCCTCTTTCTCTACCTTTTCCTCTGGCCTTCCAGCAAATGTTGTTTAGGTTATTGAGAACCTGAACAATGAGCTACAGGAGGAGTGACACCAGAGGCAACTTTTAGAGGAGCAGGCCAAGGAGTACCGACGCTGGAGCCAACTACTGCAGGAGCAAGCTACCGAGGATTGATGATGGTCCAAGGAGGAATTAGTCGAGACTCATCGATAGCTAACACAGCAACAAGAGCTTATCATGCATATGATAGCGAGGCTACCCCTCTCTGCTTCTCAGTCGTCCACACCACCACCACCCCCTCCACCTTGATATTGATTATACTTTTTTAGGATTTTTTTTCTATACAACATTGTATATATATATATATATATATATATATATATATATTTGGTTTACAGTTTATCTCATATTTAATATTTCAGTATCTATTTGTGTCATTTTCTTTTTCCATGTGAATTAATTTAATATTGTATTATTGATTATTCAACAAAGGAAAACCCTAAATTTTAATAATAATAAGCAATGTATTAACTGATATTTAATATTTAATATTACAATTAAAAAATAGTTAACAAAAATCCTAAAAAACCACCTATACACATTAGCAACGACAACAAATGGTCGCTACAATGTTAATCATAGCGACAGAACAAGGTGGTCGCTATAAAGCCAATCATAGTGACAAAAAAAAAGTAGTCGCTACATAGCCAGTCATAGTGACAGAAAAAAGTAGTCGCTACATAGCCAGTCATAGCGACGACAACACGTGGTCGCTATATAGCCAGTAATAACGACGACCATACAGGGTCGCTACATAGTCAGTAATAGCGACGACCACACCAGGTCGCTACATAGCTAGTCATAGCGACGACAACACCGGGTCGCTACATAGCTAGTCATAGCGATGACAACACGTGGTCGCTACATAGCCAGTCATAGAGACGGGGTACGTAACCACTAGAGGGACCCGGTTAGCGATGACATGACCCCATTGAAAGCTCAGCATCACTGTTGTATCAGCGACGATGATGTTAACGACGAGGTCTTGTCCGTCATAATTTCCGTTGCTAATGGGTTTAGCGGCGAAATTTTCATGATTTAGCAATGAGTTTAGGTGGTTGCTAATCGATTTTTTTTAGTAGTGATAGGGAAAAACACCAAAGACAAGCCAAACACATAAAATTGGAAGGTCTAAGAGTAATTTTCAAATTTTTAGAGGAAGTATTTATCACAAATTTTTTAATCCATGTGTCATTTATTTAGATACTCATAGTATTAATATTTAACATGTCGAGACTCTAAGAATATATATATAATATTATATAACAACTTTTTTATATTGGAACTCAACTTGTAATATTTTATATTCATTTCAAAAACTAATTGTGTTAGTTGTATAAAATGTAAAAAAAAAAAATCAAAACCAAAACACTCATAAATTACAAGGACAAAAATCAACTTTAGCTTAATTAATAGATGGTAGTTGATAGACAAAAAGTATAAAAAGAGACTAAAAAATAATTTCAAATGGTGTTTGATATAATTGCTAATGAATATAACTATTGAAAAATATATAATATCAAATAACGTTTATATTTTCAATACAATAATTAAATACTTTATATTTTAATAAATTTTTTTACTTAACACTTTTTTGTTTAAGTTTTTTACTTGACACTAACTAGCTAGCGTATTTTCTTTTATTCAGTACTACTTTCATTTATTTATTTTTATATGTATATACTTAAGCCATATATGCATCAAGTTTTAATTGTTTGAAAGCACAAAATCTTTACGTTCACAATGCATGGAAATTAAACTCATTTTTATAGTACAGAACATTAGTATCAAAATATGAAAAGGGTGAGCAAACTAGTGCCGGCCATTAAAGAAATCAAAATTGATTTTTTTTATATAAAAAATCTTAATCATGATTCAGTTTTAATTTAAATGAAAAGATTTTGTTTTAAATTTCTAAACCAATATTGTGTGCAGTACTTGTCAGAATTTTCTATATGGTCAAGATCCATAAAGTTATAAAAAGTCACAGAAACAATTAAATATACAACAACGTTGCCGATAAAATGGTTATAATAACTGGGTAGACATTGAATGTCTCACGTCTTAATTGTGAAGGAAAATCACCGAATGCAGAAATTATGAATTATTTGTCCTCATTAGTAATGCTGCAGCATTGATTGTATGGCGATCCATAATAATGCTGTTTAGGTTATACGGTACACCGTTCCACCCTTCAAAAACTTAATCATATCAATTACTTGTTTGGTTTTTATTAGTGATTTTTAAGTTCGGTTAAAGATGATTTTTAAATTATATGTATGATCAATATTAACTATTAAATAATTTTATTTTTATAATTGGTTATTAAACAATCATTGATATTATTTCTTTATCAATATAGTCTTACTCTTTATAAGTCGTTGTTTCAAATTGTATATATTCAAATATTTTTAAATAAAATTTTGGATTTGAATTTTGATAATGAAAGAAATTTTCATTAAAATAATTAATTAACTCTACTATAATATAAATATTTATAATTTAAATAAAATTAGTTCAGTAAGATATGAATCAGTTGATATTTCCATAGTATTAATAACAAAATTTCGTTTTTTCAACAGAATGTTAAATGAAGGGAGAATCCCATACACAGAATTTCATTACACGTATACAGATATCAGCCAACCATAGACAATATATATGAAAAGTGTGTTAGCATTATTTTTCCAATTTCCCCAATTGGTTTGGTTTGGTCCTCACATCAAACCGGTGAGTTGTTCACTATTTAATTTCGCTGGCTATAAAGTCCACGACATTTGACAAGAGAGTAGCAATCTGTACTATTTCTCTATTTTTCAACAACTGTCAATTTATGACACAGAAAACGCATCTAATCGATTCTCTGATACAGAAAACACTCAAATTACAACAAGACCATGTGATTAATGCCTTGCGGACCTAAACATAAGCTATCTAGAAACCTTAGACAAGGGGAAAAGCAAAAAATAAAGGGCACATGCATTGATGCATAGTTGCACTTACACATTTATATCATCCAAAAGGATTCCAACTGTACATTATATTCTGTATCTATGCTAATATCAAACGAATTAACATGATATAAAACAATTCATCAAGTATCAACCGAAACTTTCCATTATTTGAGCATGTGTTAGAAAAAGCTAATCCAAATCATTAAGAGAGAAAGTTAATTAGAGATAAATGATCTATCTCTATTCTCTAAACTTACATATAACCGAAATTTATGGCAATGTATCAAAATAGCTAAATTATACGTAAGGTGTTTCCATTAGTTATGGAGGATTTTTTTAAAAACTATGTTGGAAGGTTTGTCAAAGTTGCGATCGTCATTCTCCTGTAGTTTTCTTATGTACCAAAATAGCGATATGTGTTTTAGGTTTGTGATTTTAGTTTTGTGTTGCTTGTCTCATAACCATCATCGCCAATGAAATCGAGGTTCCTATTTTAATGGTTTGAGGAAAGGAGGGGGAAAGAGGGCTTTGTTGGTTATCAAACTAACGGTATTTAAATGTTTTAGGGCAGAATGTAAGGTTTTAGAAGATGGTTTGTAATAAAAGATATAAGTTACCTTTTTTCAATTACTTGATACACCATTTTCAAAGACTAAGATAGTCCTTGTCATAAAGTAGTAGTTATTTAACAGGGTTCGTTATTGTCCCATACGAGCTTAAAGGGATATAAGGACAACCTAGTCCTTGCCCATCCTTTGTTGTTGGATTCTGGCAACATCCCACTCTTGATGATCGTTACTTTTATTTAATAGTTTCTAAAAACTGCAACAGATTGAACGTTGTCAGCATTTGTTTGGCATACATAATATGCCATGTCTCTTTACTATTAAATGGCCGACTGCCCCATAGGCCCATAATATGTTACCGTTTTTTTTTTTTTTATAGGACCTACTTACCAGATTATGAATTTAAGTTATACAGTCAAATATATTAATTTTATACATTACTTCTTTATATTTAGAAAATTACTTTTCATCAAAAATGAATTTTCAAAATTACATCAATATCAAAAGTGAATGACTAATTAATAAAAATACGTGTTCTAAAAGAATAAATGTACATTATAAATTGAGGAAGATCCTATATAAAAAACTAAGAAAATTCTGAAAAATGTTATTCTTTGACAATTTATAAGTTTTATTTTATTCATTCTGTTGTTATTTTATGAAATTAAGGTAAAACTATTTGTTATTCTACACATTTACCCATAGGCAATAAATGTATAACTCATGTTAAATTATTAAATATTTGTGTTATTACTCATTCTCAAACGATATTAAAAATAGTATAATAGATACTATTATAACATTTACAACGGGTTTTTTTTAATGTGTCCCTGAGAAGATATGCTAAGAAATTTAAAATAAAAATTTTTTGTGAAAAATTGGGTGGACTTGTCTGGTAATTAGAAGACAACTCTCCTAAACAGAAATTCATGTAAAAAAAAACAGGTATCCTGCAGCAATTGAATCAGAATGTTATTTTTAAAATTTGTATCCAAATGCAAAAGTATTAAAAAAATAAACAGAAAAAAGTATTACTATAAACTCTTTTTTCCCACTCACTTGACTATTTATCTAAACAACAATTTTTTTAAAATATTTTTTCTAATAAATTTCTCATCCTTCTATTTCATTCTTTCTCATCCCTTTGCTTCTCTATTCCATCCTCATCCAATCAACTCGAGGGTTAATATATTTGTTGTTTATATAAAAATTTAGCAATTAGTTATGTCTCAACTCAAGTGCTTATTAGATCAGCATATTTTAAAGGCTCTAAGAGCACTTACGAATTTATATATAACTCACTCATCAATCAACCGGTCTTATTGTATTGAAATTTGAAAATATTTACTTTCTTTAAATAATTTAAATTAAAATAATTATTTAATTTAAAAATTATTTATTATTCTTATTTTTAAAAATCAATAAATTAGTAACTGTTCTCCCCTCAATGTGAGAGATGGTCCCCACCAATCCCTTATATCTCTCTCTAATATCAAATAATAGATTAGTTTACATCTTAAGCTATTTGACCGGAGCCCACCTGATAACTTTTGTATAAAAGCACGTCTTATTCACATTGTAACCTAAGTGACACATAATAAAGATTAATAGACCTAATCCCTAGGAGGATTTTCCTAGGGTTTTGTGCTTACCACTCTTTGTGTGAACATTTTGGCACCCACTGTGGGGCCCAGTAAAATGGATCATACACCACCAGAACCCTAATCCTGATTTGAAGGAAACACAAGCCCCAACCATGGTAAACACTCGTAACACATGGCGGGAGGAAGACAGTGGACACCAAGCCTCATCCGATCACGAGGATCGGATACAACACCTTACCAACATTGTCAAAAACCTACAAAGGATGGTTACCAATCTACAGCAGGAGAATGCAGAGCTCAGAAGACAAAAGAGAGGAGAGCACGAGGCTTCCAGTCATAATGTTGGATGATCCACTCGCCAAAAGACCGCTGACCAACCCTCATACCAGACGGAGACTGCCAAATATATCCCTAAACTACCCTTCGCCGTGCACCCCTGGACCGACCTGATTATGGAGGCACTTATCCCCCTCGATTACAAACCCCGATGATCAAAAAGTATGACAGAAGCAGCGATCCCGAAGATCACCTCACTATCTACACCAACACCATGTTGGTAATGGGGGCATCCGATTCACTCTTTTGCCGAGCTTTCCCCACAACCCTGACTAAATCGGCGTTGCGTTAGTTCTTCCATCTCCCTCCAAAAAGTGTCTCCAGTTTTTTTGACTTGAGCAAGAAGTTTCTCAGCCAATTCTCCATTAGCAGGGCTGTGCAATAGACGTCGCATAGCCTGGTTAATCTGCGTCAGCTTCCGGGAGAATCACTAAAGCAATATATGGCACGTTTCTTCAAACAAGCTATCCAGATCTGAGATCTCAGCCCAGAGGTGGCTTTGCATGCCATCCAAACGGGTCTACGCCCAGGCAAATTTGTTGATTCCCTGGCGAAGAAACCACCGTCAGACATGGACAATTTTTGTACGAGAGCCACAAGATATATTGCTGTTAATGAATGTGAGGTTGACCAAACCAAGGTGATCAATCGGGATAACCCCACAGAACAAAGAAATTCTCGTCCCGAGCAAAGAAGGAAAAGCCCCAGAAGAAACCGAGATATCAGAGCTTACGCCGCCCCCCACTACACGGATTTTACACCAGAGGGACCGTCGTGACCGAATTTTGCATGAAGTCTACAATACAAGACTCCTAGCTCTGCCACCTCCAGGAGACGGCCCTAAGGGGTGGGATACCTCTAAATTTTGTGAGTTCCACAAAGCTTTCGGCCATGCTACAGAGAACTACCGATCCCTGCGTAACTAGATAGAATATTTAATTCGCCAGGGGACCCTGACAAGGTTTGTCGCGCGGAGAGGTGACAACCCCTGAGAAGGTTTTCAGAGAAGGGAAAGGGATCACCCTAACCAGGTAGAACTCCAGATTCAGAACCTCTCCTGAGCCCCTCGCTCCCGCTCTCCCATGCCTACACAAGAAAGGGGAGGCGCACCACGGGTCATTCACACGATTTCAGGTGGATTCCCAGGGACCCGAGCACACCAATCGCGTCAGTCAGGTCAGGTAAATATGCTCTGTTAGGTTGACCCTTGCTTAACGCCTTAGGTGCCGTCGTCTCGACCATACACCTAACTATGAAATTTCCCCTTGGAGACGAAAGGGTGGGAGTTGTCAGAGCCGACCCGGAGGTGGCGCAGACGTGCTATCATGAAAGCCTCCACCCCAAATAAGCTTTCATAATCAAGGAAGATGTGGAGACAGGATTTGATCCTCGTGATGATCAGAAATACGAGAGACCCCGGCCTGTAAAATCACTCAAACTTGTTCAAGTCGGGTCTTTCCCTGGCCAATTCACACGAATCAGTGCAATTCTTGACCCACATTTGGAGGACGCCCTCATTAGGCTGCTGAAGGAAAATGTCGATCTGTTTGCATGGAACCCTGCCGACATGCCAGGCATCGACCCCAATACCATCTGCCACTCGCTCAATCTCGAGCAGGATGTAAAACCTACGTCTCAAAGGCCCTGGAAATTGGGTCCTGACCGAAAGAGTGCGGTCAAAGAAGAAACAGAGAAGCTCCTGGTTGTGAATTTCATTCGGGAGGTCAAATACCCAAATTGGCTATGCAATGTGGTCATGGTAAAAAAGTCAAATGACAAGTGGCGAATGTGTGTCGACTTCACTGATCTAAATAAGGTATGTCTCAAAGATCCCTACCCTTTACCTAGTATTGATAGTTTGGTAGATGGTACCTCAGATTACAGGATACTGAGCTTCATGGATGGCTACTCGGGTTACAACCAGATCCGAATGGACCTAAAAGACGAAGAGAAAACAGCCTTCATCACCAGGGCGCAATTTTTGTTACTGAGTGATGCCCTTTGGCCTAAAAAACGTGGGGGCAATTTACCAAAGACTGGTCAATAAAATATTCGCCAACCAAATCGGAAGGAACATGGAAGTATACGTAGATGATATGGTCATGAAAACCAAGCAAGCCGAGTCACATGTATAAGATCTAGAAGAGACTTTCACTGAGCTACGCAAGCATAACATGCAACTAAATCCTAAAAATGCTCTTTCGGGGTCCAAGGGGAAAGTTCCTAGGGTACATGCTTACTTACAGAGGCATCGAGGCTAACCCTGACCAATACCGAGCCATTTTAGGGATGAGAAGTCCCCAAAACGTCAAGGAAGTTTAGCGCCTGACCGGGTAGATTGCAGCCCTTTCTCGATTCCTTTCAAAGTTTGTCGAGAAGTCCATGCCATTTTATAAGATGCTAAAAAAGACAGATACATTCGAGTGCACCCTAGAGTGTGAGCAGGCTTTCCAAGATCTCAAAGCCTAGCTGGCATCCCCCCTAATTTTGACGCGACCCAAGATAGGGTCAGATTTGATTCTTTATCTCTCAGTAGGGACGGAGGCAGTAAGCTCAGTTTTGGTACAAGAAGATGGCCCAATCCAAAAACTGATATACTTCACCAGCAAAATGTTTTAAGGGGCTGAAATACGATACCAGCGGGTAGAGAAATTTGCCTACAGCCTTGTTATGGCTGCCCGACGGCTCTGCCCCTATCAAATAGTGGTATGGACAGACCAACCACTGGGAAAGATTCTTCAGAAGCCTGAAATTGTAGGGCGCATGGTGTCCTGGGCTGTGGAATTATCCGAATACGACATTCGGTATGAATCTCGAGGACCCATAAAAGCCGAAGTCTTGGCAGACTTTTTGGTAGAATTGGGGAAAGACAAGGATGAGTATGATGCGGAGCACGGCCTATGGACCCTCTCGGTGGATGGCTCCTCCAACGCCAAAGGCAGTGGAGCAGGTGTTGTCTTAGAATCCCCAACCAGACTAGTTATTGAAGAGTCACTACAATTCCAGTTCAAGGCCAGCAACAACCAAGCTGAATATGAAGCACTTATTATAGGGATACAGACAGCTATTGACCTAGGCGCCCGATGCGTTCAGGCCAAGACTGACTCCCAACTAGTAGCTCGATAGATTGAAGGATCATACCAAGCCAAGGACTTGACCCTAGCAAAATACTTGGCCTGAGTGAATGAAATAACCCAGAGCCTCAAACACTTCCAAGTCTTTCATGTCCCGCGAGCAGCAAATAAGTGAACAGACATCTTGGCCAAGGTTGCCAGCAAGGTCAAAGCAGGGAATATTAAGACGATTGTCCAGGTTGTCCTAGAAGAACCTACCATCCAAGAAACACAACAGATCCTCCAGGTGAATGAAGTCCAAATTGAAAATACATGGATGACCCCTATAGTTAATTTTCTGAAACAGGGAATTTTGCCAGAGGAGCGGCAGCAAGCCAAAAAATTGCAAGTTTAAGCGGCTAACTACACTTTGATAGATGGACATCTTTACAAGAGGGATTTCACAATACCTTTCTTAAAGTGCTTAAATAAAGAACAAACCGACTACGTCATGCGAGAGCTACACTCAGGAATTTGCGGTCTTCATGGGGGAGTTTGACCTTTGGCTACTCACATCCTCTGAGCGGGATATTTCTGGCCCATCCTCTGATTCGACTGTTCTTGAATTGGTGAAAAAGTGTGACTCCTACCAACGGAACGCCAATCGGATCCATAGCCACCCGGAACCACTGCATAGAATCCTATCGCCTTGGCCTTTTAACACTTGGGGGATGGACATTTTGGGTCCCTTTCCCCCAGGCAAAGGACAGCTCAAATTCCTTCTTGTAGCCATAGATTTCTTTACCAAGTGGATTGAAGCGGAGGCCCTGGCCACTATAACAGCAGCTAAAGTACAAACTTTTACGTGGAAGAACATCATTTGCCAACACGGACTCCCTCACACCATCATTTTTGACAATGGAAGGCAATTCATAGACAAGAACTTTGTAGAGTTCTGTGAAAACTTGGGCATCAAAAGGAAGTTCTCCTCTGTAGAACACCCACAAACCAACGGTCAAGTAGAGGCAGCGAACAAGGTCATCCTTTAACAACTCAAGAAACAGCTCGGGCAGGCCAAGGGCCGATGGACAGAGGAACTACACGGAATTCTCTAGGCCTATCACACCACTCCACACTTTTCCACCCATAAAACTCTATTCTGACTCACTTATGGAGTAGATGCCATGATACCCGTCGAACTAGGAGAACCCACTCTCTGACGCCTTACTTATGATGAGGATATAAATAATGCAAAAAGGAGAGAAGACCTACACCTTAGTCTAGAAGAACGAGATATCGCATACGTCAAGATCCAAGCGGCCAAGCATAAATCTACTCAGAAATGGAATTTCCTCCTCTGACCCAGATCTTTCAGGAAAGGTGACCTTGTCTTACACACTACAGACAATAGCAGGAAAGCACGAGAAAATGGAAATCTTGCACATTCCTGGGAAGGACCATATCGAATCAAGGAAGCACTCGGAAAAGGCGCATATCGTATAAAAGAATTATCAAGGAAAGAACTGCCTAGAACTTGGAACGCAACTCATTTAAAGTTTTCTTTCAGTTAAACACTTTGTACACTTGGGCACTCTTTTTCCTACCTGAGGGCTTTTCCCACTGGGTTTTTCCCTCAAGAGGTTTTAACGAGGCCCTCTTCTTATCTTTTAATAAAGACTTTCATATTTTTCAAGAAAGATGGAGTTAACATCATGAAAAGTCTAAGCACGAAATCGATCCCTCGATACACTTTGAAGGCTTGAAATTGTTCAAGTAATGAAAAGCCTGAGCACAGAATCGATCCCTCGGCACACTTTGAAGGCTTGAAATCGTTCAAGTAAACAAAAAGCCTGAGCATGGAATCGATCCCTCAGCACACTTTGAAGGCTTGAAATTGTTCAAGTAAATGAAAAGCTCGAGCATGGAATTGATCCCTCGACACACTTTGAAGGCTTGAAATCGTTCAAGTAAACAAAAAGCCCGAGCGTGAAATCGATCCCTCGACATACTTTGAAGGCTTGAAATCGTTCAAGTAAATGAAAAGCCTGAGCACAGAATCGATCCTTCGGCATATTTCGAAGGCTTGAAACTGTTCAAGCAAAGCCCAAGCACGTAGTCTATCCCTCGGTACTCAACTCAAACATGTTTGAATATACAGGAAACTCGGGCGTAAAAATAATCAAAGTTATAACAACACACAAAAAGAAAAACTCAGTGGACAACCAATAAAACTCCATTAATATCATTCAATAGTTATACAAGTACATGTGGAAGATAAAAGAAAGACCATGCATGAAGAATCGCCTAGGGACGCCCAACAATCAAAGCACACTTCACTCTTTGCCTCCATCAGCTCTTTTCTGCTCCCCCTCGGAGTCGGATATGGGGACAACCTGGCCATCCAAAACTACTTTAAAAGGATTGAAGCCTTCAAAATTCAGCATGACAGAAGGGTTTAGAACAGAAATCTGCCCTCAGAAAAACTGAAATATTTCACAGCGATATCTTGCTCTACTGCCACAAGATTTTCTTGGCCTCCCTTTTTAGAGTCTCCAAATCCTCATTTCCATTCGCTTCCTCCTGCTCGCCCTCCGTGTTGAGTGTAGAGAAAATATGGCCATCCATAACTACAACAGCAGGATTCAAAACGGTGATCTTCTCCTGACACAGTTGTAATGCGCTAACATACTTTACAGCAGTATCTCTCTCCGCCGCAATCAGACTCTTTTCGATCTCTTTTTGCAGAGCCTCTAGGTTCGATCGGGCTATCTGCAGCTCCCTCTCCAAAGCAAGCTTTTTGAGCGATAAAATGTTATGTGTCTCCTAGACCTCTGACACTTTCTGGTCCTAATAGGAACATCTCTCCTCCGCAACTGATAATTGTGACTCTGCCCAATCTCGCCCTGCTCTAGTGGCTTTCAAATCTTCCTCAACGTCAGCCAACTCCGACCTTGCTGAATCCCGCTCCACCCAAGTAGTGTTTAATTCTAACTCCGATCACTGTAAGACCAATTTCATGCTGGATATCAACCCTCTCATATTCCCAATACGGGTGGCATCCTTCTTCTTCCCCTCTCGTAGCAGCTCATTCTCTTTCTTCAAGATGTCGCGTTCCCGAGTTAACACCTCCACCACCCTGTCCTGATCAGCCATTTGTTTCTCAATGGCCCGAGACAATGAAGTCGCTCAGAGCCCAAACATCTCCATAGCTCGACACATGGTAATGGGGTCGGAAGAGGCGAATCTTTCCTCATCTTCCCTAAAAATAATGATGTGATCCATAAACTGTGAAATGGAGAAATGTTTATCCCAAAGCGAATGAACTGGGCTCCTATCCGTGCCTAACGATCCGTTAATTAATTCCTCCTCAAGATATTCGGTCAGGGCCACATCACTCGAAAGAGTGCCGACAATGTACTCCACAGACAGGAAACGACCTGGCTCAGACATCGCACTCCTGTTTGGCCCTGAAGTCTGCCCACTAGCCACCAAGATAGTACCCCCCAAATCTTTTTCCCCCTCGCCGACGAAGTCACTAGTAACCATCGGAGGAGGGCAAGGCTCAGACGATCCAACACTCCCCGCTACCACCAGGTAAAGTCTCAGTTTCTTAGTCACGACTCCCTCTGGATGCACCTCCTGGTAACGCCTCATCAGATCCTTAAGTGTCAACTTACGAGGAGCCATGTCACCTGCCCATAAGCACATAATACACGGTTAGAGACACATAAAAGTAAATAACTCAGTCAGCAACCGACAAATTTTCGTTACTCTACAAGTTTTTGTTAATAGTTTAAATTCTGAACGAGGAGCACATGCCTTAACACTCTACAAACTTTTGCCATTGATTGAAAGCCCGGGAGGGAAGCAACCCCCTCAGCATGTACAAGGAGTCTCCAAAGCGTTATATAAAGCGAGACTCCTAAACGTACACGTACATGACACAAGCAATAACATAAAAATACGGAAAGAGACACAGGTCCCTAAAATACATTATTCGTTAAAATACTTTACTCATTCATTAAAAAGAGAAGGATACATATTCCACAAAAACTATACAAAAACACATATAACTAAGTGAGGGAATCAGCAGCCGGCATGTCAGCAGTGGAGGCCTCGGTTTTGGTCTCAGGAGTGTTAGAAGCAGGAAAATTTACGGCCGGATTAGCACGATCCTCTTTTTCAACATTGACAGTAGCATCAGTAGCTACCTCCTCCTCATCCTCTGAGTCGAAAATGTCCACTATCTTGCCATCCAAAATGACGCAGAATTACCCGACACCTTCCAAGTTCAACTCCAAAGAGGGATTCAATAGCCGTATCTGCTGCTGACATAGTTTGAAAGCTCATAGGTACTCTCTGACACCTCTTCTACAACAAAAGCCTTATAAGACTCTTTCTCTTCCCTCTATTTCTCCAGAGCCGACTCTGACTCTTTCAGTTTCTTCTCCACCTCTCCCTCGCTTCCACAGACTAAGCCGTAAGCCTTTTCAATCGAGCTCAGTCTTCTGCCCAGATTAGCGCACTGCTCAGTCATAGTAACCAGCTTCTCCTCGACCAGCTCTTGTCCTTTCCGAGCCTTGGATAACTCAACCTTAGCCCGCTTGAGCTCGTTGGCCATCTCCCCAATTTCCTTCCAGGAACCGTCAAGTTGTAGGATAGAGAAATCTCTAGACTGCTGTAGCTGGTCTTTCTCCTGAAGAAGGGCAGTCCTCTCCGCCCTTAACGCCGCCAACTCCTTTTCTTGTTTAGCAAATTTTTTCTCCAGGAACCGAGTCATTGAAGTCGCTTGGAGGTCGAACATCTCGATGGCCTGACACATGGAGGGTGCGTTCGAACCTTCGAACTTCTTCTCATCTTCCTTGAAGACCACGGTCCGATCCACAAAGCCCGGCACAGGGAATCAGATGTTCTATAAAGACTGCATAGGATTATGGGTACCGGACAATGACCTATTTGCGAAGCTCTCCCACTTCCTGTCTTCAAGTTTTGTTTCACATGGAAGAGCATCGGCAATCTGTTCCGCAGACACCTCCCTGGAAGAGATGATCCTATCTTACCTTTAATGCGCTCGCCTCTAAAGCTCGAGAATTTCCTCCTCTAGCTCGTGGCTATCAGAAATCACAATCCAATTACCTCTGCCCCTGGTTGATCTTTGATGCACCTAGAGGAGTTAGAGTGTTTCACCCCGATAGCCTTCAACCTCATCTCTCCTTGTAGTTGCCCTGTCCGAGGCTTCTTGGATGGTCGCCCCATCTCCCTCTCCAACTACGAGGAAGTCGGAACCACAAAAATAGGGATGACATTGGTAATAATCTGGGTAGAACCCTCAAGGACAGTAGAACCTTCAGGGATACAGAACTCTCGCCTTTCTAGGACACCCTCTTGCTCCCTCCTACTTGGATACCCTTTCGAAGATAATGCTTCTTCAAGTCCTTCACAGAAAGCTTCTCGGGAGCCATATCAGCTGCACAGGTAATGTACACTTGGTCAAACAAAATAAACTACAAAACAAAAAGCATAACAATAATAAGAACCACTCTCACCTATCCAGGCATCGAGAGAATCTGAGATCAGGGCCTGGGAGCTAAAGAAAATTCCCAAGTCGTTCGAGAGAAATTTGGCGTCTATTCTCTCGGACAAACTCAGGTTGTCCTAGGATACATGAAATTAAACTGGATTACGGGTCCAGTACAATGGAAAACAAGATTAATGTATAAAATTCTCCCTAGGCGGATCTAGTCCGACTCAGATTTTGAAGAAGCCCATTTTGAAGTTTTTATATGACTGATTGAAAGCCCTAATTAGGTTACGACGAGCAACGCCATTCAAAGAAATCTACCCCACTGGGGTTCCGGCCTTAGGGATTTTTGCATTGAAAAATAAAAAACCGAAGGGGTACGGCCAAAGTGCTTGCACAATATCTCGAACGCCTGCACAAACGTCAAGCCGTTTGGATGCAATTGGGTGGGGGTGATGTTCAAAGCACACAATACCCCAATTTGAAAATCGAAAAAAGGAAATGAGAGATGGAGTCGGGAGAAAAAAGTCTCATACACAAAGGTGAAGTCTAACTAACTAGGATCCCTATGCTCATTACAAACCCTATCGAGCTCAGAACAACAAATACACTCCACATTTTGGGCAAGAGTATAGTGGTTGAAGGTCCTCGACGTCCATAAGGGCCACAAAATCCTTATTTTGAAGAGATGAAGAAACGAGTAACACCTCGTCTTTCACCCAATCATAATTTCCCTCCATAGATACACTACACAACCCTCGCAGACAATGAAAACTTGAAACAAAGAGAGGCATTGACCTGGCAAAGAGAAATCCTAGCAAAGTCAAAAACGTAAGTGCAGAAATAGAAGTCACAGCAGAGGTGCATAGAACTCTCAGTTACTAGGGTTAAGGGTAAAAAGGGATGTGAAAAATCTAAAAGTTTGGAGAAGAAAGAAGGAAATGAATTTATAAGAGGGAAACACCCTTTCATCATACTCTTTAATCCAACGGTGAGAAGACCAAGGGGTGAGAAGGCACAACGGACACGATGCATCTGAAAGTTGACGCCCCCAGGGGAAGCCACGTGGCCTAGAATCTAATGGTAAAAATCTAAAGGTCCTAAATCAATGGACGTAATGCTTTAAGATATCTTTGGGTGAAGCGACGCACTCTTAAATGGCTTGGGGATGTAAAAATGGAACAATCAAGATGAACGTATGTCCCCACCCCTTCATGAGGACAAATGACGTTATCATACTCCTACCACCTCAATGGCGGTTATCATTCTTATGACACATCACCAAAACTCATTTCACTCGATGTCATCACTCGTAAATCAAGGCTCGGAGTCATCGCTCAAAAATCAAGGCTTAGAGTCATCACTCAGAAATCAAGGCTCAGAGTCATCACTTGGAAATGAAGACTCTCCTCACTTGGAAATGAAGACTCTCCTCATTCGGAACCTTTACTTGGAAATGAATAATCCTAGTTTTTACATTAACCCGAGCGTCTTACCTACATTGACATATAAAACAAGGCAAAGAGAGATTGCCCGACTTATATTTAAACCACTTTGCCCGGCCTTACACCCAAGGCTCGTGGCTAAGGGGCTCCTGTTCCCCCTTCAATGTGAGAGGTGGTCCCTACCAATCCCTCATATCTCTCTCTAATATCAAATAATTAATTAGTTTACATCTTAAGCTATTGGGCCGAAGCCCACCTGATAACTTTTGTATAAAAGCATGTTATTTACAATGTAACCTAAGTGACACATAATAGAGCTTAATAGACCTAATCCCTAGGAGGATTTTCCTAGGGTTATGTGCTTACCACTCTTTGTGTGAACAGTAACCTTTCTTTCGTACATTTTCAACCGAAATGTTTTAGGGACCTGTTTTTTTTAAATAAAGGTAGAAAGGTATTTACGATTCATTTAAATCAGAATAATATGTATAGACGATTAAGGAACATAAACTTCACAGGGTAATTAATTCTTCTAACCAAGCCATATCATAGCAATAAAAGCTAACTTTGATAAGCTGTTAACTAAGTTATATCAGGCTCTGGAGGATAAAGCATGGAAAACTCTGTAAAATGTTAAGATTTTTGGACACAGTCCTGAACCACTGTACTGAGATAAGAATGTTGCTTGTTAAGTCTATACACCTGTCCTAAGATAAGAACGTTGCTAGTTAAGTTTACAGACCTGTCCTAAAGAGTAAAAATGAGTTTATTAAATGAGAGAAATTTAATTGTAAAAATTTAAGGATAATGTTTTCAACATTCATATATTTCTTTATGTTTGTATTTTATTCTATGTAGGACTTTTTTAATACTACAAGTCTAACTAGGTTTTTAATCGGGATTTGATTTTATTTGGTGTTTTTTTTACCAAGACTTGTGCTTATGGATACTCAAGAGTCCTTTTTTCTAAAGTTTGGGCTTCCTTTTTTTATAAGTCTTGAAGGTCTTGTTATTTTTCTTTGATGAGTGTGGTTAAGTAATTGAGTTCTGATACCATATTAGAATTTAGTTGGTCTATGAGCCCAATACATTTAGGAAAGTTAATGTGAGTTATATTACATGAGAGACACTTAATTATAAAACTTTAAGGTGTTTTGAGAAGTCCTCCGAACATTTATATATATTTGTATGTTCTTCTGTTGTATTCAATGTGAGACTTTTTATACTTTCCCTTAAGTTTAAATAATTTTATAGTTGAGGCTTGATTTTATTTTATTTTTATTTTTAATTTTTTTTATAGTTTTAGAGGCCTTTGTTAAACTTCCTTAATATTGCTCATCCTTCCCCTTCCAAGTATGTAGACTATTGAGAAAACCTTGATCGTAAATATCACATAAGGAAAACATAAATCAATAGTCTATCGAAGACACATGACTTCAATCAAGATTGGTGATTCGAGGTGTATATCAGCCTTCGTAATCAATGGATGAAGTGCCCATAATTTTATATGTAGAAGATAACTAAACTACTTAGTTATCAGACTGCATGCCTAAGAACCGATGTCAAAAATAAGCATTAGTACGGATATTAAATCATGATACCGGTCAGGACAACTAACATCTAAAAGCAAGTCAGACAAGGTATGAGCAACATGTCCCCACCAAGACTGTTGCTACAGTATGTTAGGAAATGGGTCAAATCAATTCTTTTACCCAGGGAAGTTTTATAAATACAACTCATTTATTAACTTGAAATGGATTCTAAACACATTCTTAAGAACCTTCGTAATCTTTATATTTTTGTAATATCCATACTGACTTAAGCATCAGAGAATCTTTTGTAGGTATACCTCCGGTATGTTCTCTTCATAACGGTTCACATTATACGATAATTCATCCCGTAACGTGAAGAACTTGGGTACCCATTGGATCTAAATGCATAATACCGTACTCCACTGAGTCAGCGTATAATAGAGAGTTAGTGAGGTTACTTTGGACTCTGATTGGAAGAGGCCACTTTTCTACCTCAGACACCAGACAGATCATTGGCATGCTTGATGGGACTACGTAAATTGGAAGTCCCACATCGCAACAAGACACAAGTCATGGATCTCGACAAAAGAAATGAAACCCTGGAGGACCATGTCCAGAATGTAGCAAGGACTTTGGACTGCAACGAGGGTATAGTAGAGACCCCAGGTTTGGAGTTGAGAACACAAGCAGTGGCGCAACCAGATCCTTGGGATGAGATTATTAGACAACTGCGCCAAGAACTCCAAAAGCTTCAAAGAGCAAAAGAAAGAGAGAACATCGATGGAAACTAAAGGCACCACGATTTTCATTAACAATAAGATCGGTCCCAGACTCACGCTTATGATGAGCAAGATTCGACGTACCAAATTGAAGAAATGAATAACCAGAGAAAAACTATGCAACATAATAAGGAAGGAGAATATTGGTTCAAGATAGCTTTCATGAGGAGATTGATGAGTGTTCCTATTCCCAAGCACCTACAAACTCTACAACCGCTATCCATAGGGAGATACGCGGGGGAGTCAGACCCAGGAAACCATCTGGATGCCTATGTGAATGAATCCTTGTTTTTAGAAGCATAGGAGGACGTTATATGTAGAATGTTTGTAAGGGTGTTATTTGCTGAGGCGTTGGGATGGTTCAAGGGCCTACCTTCAGGATCTATTGATTCATGGGACGATATGACCCTTGCTTTTTTACAGTATTTTGTAGTATCAAGAGACATCCCCAGAATGTCTCATACTTTGGCATAAATTAAGCAGGGGTCGGAGAAAAAATTAAGGGATTTCCTGAAGAGATTTTATAAGGAGGCAGCATTGGTGCCAGGGTTAACTAAAGAAATCCAGTTACATATTACGGTGGAAACCCTGCAACTATAGTCTCCATTTGCTCTATTTTTGGTAAATAGATCACCTCGTACTTACAAGGAATTTGGAAAAAAGGCGGTAAAGTACGTTGGGAGAAAGATGCACTTGACAGCTGCTGGTCAAAGGAGTACGGTTCTAGAAGGTACTCAAGCGTATGACAAGAGGATGTCGAAGTTTGATCATATAAGGCAAAGCAAGGAGATGTTACCAAAACCAAGGGAATGAAAGAGCGTTGACTTCATGCAGTACACCTCATTAACAGTCTAGCTTGGATAAATTTTAAGGGAAGTGGGTCTAAGGGGATTGATGGTGTATGAGATAAAGAAACCAGTACCTATTAAGAAAGTAGGAAACACCAGTGATAGTTTGATCTTACTTGTGATGGTTTTTATTTTACTTTGATTGGTTTGTGTTTGTGATTAAGGTTAAATTATTGTTTTATGTTGATGATGGTGGGAGGAAATTCGAGTGGTTGTGGCTAGGTTGATTTGAATAATAATAATAAGAAGAAGAAAGCAGTGATGGTGGAAAGGCAAAAGAGAAGAAAAAGAAAATAAAAAAAATTAATGAGATGACAATGACGTGACTTGGCTGATGTAGCTTCAGTGTCTGTCACTTCTACAGTTAAAAGAAGTTATTAATGGTAGGGACCTTAAACAAACAATTTAAATTTTAGAGGTACTAAATTTTAACAAAAACAAGTATAGAGATGTTTGACAAAACATGAAAACTTTTTAGGGACCAAATACATGATTAAGCCAACTTATAAATTATGTGAAGTTTTTTAATTAAGATCTATTAGTAAATGTATGAGGTAAATTTGTTGACTAAAAGGAGTACAACACTGAAAATTGATTAGGTCATCTTTGAGGTGGTTTTTGTTTTAATTTTTAATTTTTTAAAAATCAACATGATTTCAAAACTAATTTTTTTTATGGTTTTAACAAATCGTTTTCAAACGGTTTTGAAAATGCATTAGAAAAGGATTAAAGATATCCTACTTTTTGTAAGTTTTATTTTAAAATTTGGTTTTGGAAACTTAAAAACTAGAAAATAACAACTATTTTTTGTGTTGTCTAGGCAAGAAAATCAAATGATCTATCATCAAAATTAGAAAGTTTAAACATAACAACTTAGAAATGATACATTAGTGACACACTATTTGTATGTTTTAGATATATTCACTTTAGATGTGACTATAATAAAAGCTGGTTAATAAGTCGACACCACATGATGATTTGAATAGAAAAAAACACTCACGTAGAAAATCAAACAAGTCCACAAGAGATGGAACACCATTAAAAAAATGTAAGACAATAAATTGTGGAAGAAGTGGAAGAAATTTACTACTCACTTTTTGAGAAAAAACCACAACGAATTATAATAAATAGTAAACTCTATATATAGAAACCCCAACCACAACAAATTATACACTTTGAGTTCTAAATAAATATTACAGTTCAAACGTGCTCAGTTAAAATATAACGTCAAATATATACATAAAACCCTAAAGTAAATCCCAAAATAAAAACCATACAACCTAAATGCCGAAGCTATTTTCTTAATTTAAACAAATCTACTTTGACTTTTTTTGGGTACATAAATCTACTTTGACTTTTTTTTTGTTTGGTCACTCTACTTTGACTTTGTATATTTGTTTTTTTCAAGTGAAGAGAAGAGGATAAGTTACCAGGTCCAATGGGCCTAACAAAGCCCATACGAAATTATGTTGCCTTGTCACAACACTTGTTTGCACCACAAATTTAATTTTGATTAAAAAACACAATACTTTTTGTTATTTTTTTTCTGCTGCAAATACTGATTGTTACCTAAAAGTTTATTAAGAATTAAGAAATTCACTTTGGCTTTAATTAAACCTAGTCTTAATTTTATATAATTTTAATACATTTCAACCAATAAATATCAAGTGTGTATTTAAAAATGTGTAAGTAGCACTCTTCTCCCAACACAGTGGGATACCCAGTAAATTTATGGACAAGACTTTGGTAACAATTAACAATTCTAGAAGAATTGGATATGTCAATAAAATCTAGAAGAAAAATTTGTGCGATCAGAGGAAAACCAATGTTTGATTTGTCAACCAAGTACCTATTTATTATAAGTTTAAAGAGTTTGGGCACTCTAACGAAATTGGATCCTCTCCCTTATAATTTCTGATAGGAGAGAAAAAGATGGAATGGTGTATGGGTTAGGTATGTAAACTAGAGAAATGAAGAGAATTCAATCTAATATTATAATGTTACGTGCTTTTTGAGATGTTAGATTGTATTATAATATCATGTGTTTGTACTTGCATTCGTATTCACAGTATGGCTTCTCTTTTTCCGACCCAGTAAAGATGCGTCCAATCATTGAGCTTTGAATTATGGATTATATGAGAATAAGTTTACACAAATTTTCTCAAGCAAAATCCTTGATTTGTACAAAGAAAAGATTAAATAAAACAATTGTTTACCAGGTACCTCAAAAAATGGTTCATTTACAGCATGTAACCATTAGCCAATAGCCAATCAAATTTCCCTGCAAGTACTCTGCCAGACCTCAACAGATTCTTGATCTTTCCTGGTCAAGAACATCCTACTCCCTCCAAATGCCAAATTGGTAACCTTAGCAGCACCCATATCCCTCACTCTCCCCATCAAATTCTTCTTCAATATCCTCTGTTCCACTCTTCTATTCCCTTTTCCCATAAGAACCTCTGACCACAACTCCACATCACCACCCTTTGTGCAGAACACTTGACTCCCTTGCGTTTCAATCTTGCAACCAATCCCTTCCTTTTTCCCATTCACCACTTTCCTTTTATCCCCAAGACACACCCAATTGTTACTGTCGTTGTTCTCACCATTACTCAAGTTCCTTAAATCCACATAAAAAGCTTCACCCGAATTCACCCCAACCTTGAAAATAAGGTTCAACCCATCACAAACCGCCACGTCAGCAAAACAATCCACCTTCTCCGACACCTCCCAAACAACATTGCCGGACCGAACATCCCACAACCGTATGTTGCCGGAAACACCCGAGGGCCCGCTGTGGGACCCAGATGCCATCAACAAGTTGTAACCCTCCACCCACTGCAACTTCGTCGCCGGAATCGCCGAGTCGATGTCGGCGCCGAAGATCTCGTTGTGCCCGATCTCCGCCACGGGGAGGAGCGACTGCAAATCGTAGACCAGTATCGAATTCGAGTTCCTCCGGCAGGATTCGAAGCTCACGAACATTTGCTCCGGCGAGGAACCGATGGCTTGCACGGTGGAGCCCGATTTGGTGACATTTTCCCAATTTAGGGTTTCCCTGACGTGCCCCTTTTCCAAATCGAGAATCTGGAGGCCGGAGAAGTCGTTGGCGCCGGCGGCGGCAACCTCCGGCGAGATTGCCAAGAGGGAGTCCACGGCGGTGAAGTGGGTGAGGACGGTGGATTTGCGGCGGAGGGACCAATCGAAGGAGGTGATTTTGCTACCGTGTGCCACGTGGAGGGAACCGTAAGGGGTGGTGGAGAAGGTGGAGGGTGAATCTCTTCCGTTAAGGGGTAAAAGGAGGGATTTTTGGAGGTTGAAAGGTTCCAATTGAGATGGGTTGGAGAGGGAATTGATTAAAAGTGCTTCGATCCCGTAGAATTGGGATTCTATGATGAGGTCTTGGAGATCGAAGTTTTTGGCCTTTGAAGGAAGGTTACCTGTTCTGAGGAGAGAGAGGAGGAGAGAGAAAATGTCAGGGTCTCTGTCTATGAAAGGGGTGTAGAGTGGCGACGATTCGGCGATTCTTGAGAAGAAGGTTTTGGGTCCTGCAGAGGTTAATGTTTGTCTCGTTGTTTGGAAGAGTTGGCCACCAACGTCGATGGAAACAATGTTAGAGTCATGTTTTTGTTGGAATTGGGAGAACCCAATTGATTGAGAACCTCCAAAGGGTGGCATTGGTTGATTTCTTCTTTGATGGAATTCAACAAAAAGAGAGAGAGAATCGGGGGTTGGTGTAACAATGGAGAGAAGGGAGGGGGTTTTATAAACGTTGAATTATGGTACTTGGTTTTGTTTTGGCATGGATCTAGAAGGTGATAAAGTCTAATTTTGGTCAAACACCCTTCTCCTACATCATACATCATCATGCATCATTGCCAACGTGTTTCGTTTCAAAATGCCGCCCCAGATGGACCATTCGCTAACTCTTTTTGATCTGGTCAAATTTGAGAACTTCAAAAAATTAAATAAATGTCGCATGCATTTCTTCTTTTCCAAATTTGTTAGTCAAATTTGGTACCCAAGTTTACCTTTTATGAATACTTTTTGTATTTGTCAAATTAATATGTATTCTAATACTACTAGTATTTATATTCATTTGGTACTTCATCGGATATTAAGAACATACAAAATTGTTCTACCTTTTCTAAATATACGTTCAAAGATTTTCTCTTGCTGTAAATAATTATATTAGGTTGACCGAATGCTACAATGAATAAAAATTGTTTTGAAAAATTGAACCATGTTTTTTCAGTGGTTTGCTATTAGTATGTTAGTCATCTAATTAACAAATATTACTTTATGTTAGATTCTTACATTTTTGTTTGAATGACAATAAGCAAACCTACTATACTAATAAATACTTAACAGATGACTATAAATATAAGATCCAATAATGATATGAGTGCTTAATGTATGATTGACTTTTGGATGAGTATTTGATTAATTTAAATACAAAGTCTTGAGGTATTCTGTGTGGTCGTGTTGGACCGGACCTCGGGTATTTTGATTTAGGGCCCTCAACACCTAAGTCAGGGTGGGTGTAGTATATTTTGGGCCTTTTCGTCCTCCTCATGAGCTACTACTGGAACAAAATTAATTACAGAAACACCCAGTTATTTTTGTGTTTTTTTCCTCAACAATCAAGAAAACAACTAATGGTTGCCTCATTTGGGATTCACCAAAATCAACTTTTAAATCCCTGCTCAAATAGTGTTTGATTAGTCTTGAATTGTGTATAATTAATATTAGTCATTGAATGATTCTGTTTTTACAATTTTATTTTTACAACTGATTATCAAACAGACACTACAAACAAAACGAGTTAGATCCTATAATGTCTCTTTTTATTGATTAGTGAAATTATTAAAAATGAAAATCCTTTTTGTTCACTTAAGATATCAAAATCCTAGAGAGCACTCTAGGATTAAGATTTCTTTTATTAGAATATCACTATGAAGTCCTCTAATAACCTATTTATACATGGGATAAAACGTCTCATTTTGACCCAATTAATCGCATCCGTACACATATCTTAGTGTATCGTATTGTATATTTTTCTTTAATTGCAAACATCTCAAATAGGTAGTAAATTATTATGTGTACCCTTCAAGTTGGGCCGGTTGATTTATGGATGAATAACGAGAAAGGGTCGTTCTCGGGCCAGATAGAAATCACAGGGGGAACATGAGCCTCCAAGCATAATCAAGGTGGAGTAGGAATTTTATGATGAGGTGCATGGTGAAAACCAGAGGGGGACACTTTTATTTGAATAATTAATTAAAATAACTAACATTAAATTGATTTGGTATGGAAAGTTAGGCATGTTACATGGTTTTTTTGTTTTGGTTTAAGAATATGTATTCTTAAGATTAACATTCACATCATATTAAAACGAACTCTTTCAACAAAATGTTTTTTTCACCCATAAAGTTGAACTTAGATACCTTGGATTAAAAAAATCAAACATATATTATCCGTTTGTATAATGAAGGCACGTAAGACTTCAGGAGAAATAATAGTATGTTGCGCGTTGCTTGTTAAAAAACTGACGTGAATTTAATGTCAATTTGGGACATTGCCAGGCAATTATCTAAGTCAAGCTTATTATTTTTTTCTTCTTGCTGAACTCTAAATGTACCTCTAAAGTGAAATTGCTTATCCGAGGCTACATGTCTTTTACTTGTGAACACGACAGAGCAAATGTGGGAATTTGTCTTCCAATTATTGAGTGGATCTATCAATTCCGTGTTGAACTATGGCAAATTTGCACATGCAGAGAAAAGTTCTAATCACTAAAGCGAAATTTAAGAACGGTAAAAATGTTACCGACAATTGGTGAACGTGTTGCAAGAAATTTAAAGCTTTGATATTTGAAAGAGAACGCGACTACACAACTTTCTGGCTTATTGTGAAAAGATTGGATTCTCCTCACAAATTTAGGCCACGGGTTAAAATATTTAGTGCATCCACACAATGGAAACAATCATGATCTTCAACCATTTATTATAATCGGCTAATTGCCATCATAAGTTAACTATAACTTATAATCACAGTAAACTATGTTACATATGTAACTGATAAAAGGTACAAGAGCTAAAAATGTACAACTACTACTAACCCAAAAGTGGTAACAACTACAACACATATATTATGCAAACTCACTCTAGTTCTCTTTTCCGGGGCCATTGAGTTCAAAAAAGAACCCCATCTCTGTGTTAGACTTCTCACTCTACTATGATTCAATTTAACAAGTTGTGCTGTGGGTTGTGCCGAGCAGCATGGCATGAAATTAAAAATCAATGCCAAATTCTAGCAAATCCATGAACAAGCAGCCACTATTGTGAGTCCTTATTGGTTAGCTAACACCGTTTTGAATCATTGGGAAAAAAGACCAATCCTTGGGGGCCCCTCCTCCCTCTTTCCCTGCAACTTTCTCATTAGCCCACCAATCAGGAACTATGTTAGGGACATAAGAATCTCCCCCATCTGCATTATCAAAATTGAATTCTTTCGTAGAAGAAAGAATCAATGACTGATCCTTCTCATGAACTGTTGTTGCCTCTTCTCCACCCGTAGTGGTTTGCCGCAGTAGATCATTCGGTGTCTCAGCAACTACTTGTTTGTCATTGTGTTCAGTTTCTCTTGAATTTTCTTCCTTGTCTACTGTTGCAGCATCATTTTTCAATTTTGACAGGACACTAGTCCATGCTGATTCTGCTGGCTTGTTTTCCACAGATTTCAGAACTTTTTGAGCAGTTAGTTCAAATGACACCCTATGATTTATACTAATCTCACTGAGCCGATTATTGCTTGGATGTGGGGACATTTTGATCTCAGAAATCCAGTGGTTGGAGAGAAAATCAGCTTGAGTTGTGGACCTTGCAGCATCTGGGGTCAAAGATCCAGAACCTTGATTTGACTTCTGGTTTTCATTAGCATACAGTTTATCCAAGTTGAGAAGCTTGGAAGGGTCTGCTCTTTGGAAATCAAGGATACAAGAGCCACCCGCAGTAAACTCGGCATCAGGGAGTGGAGATGAGGGACTGGAAGCTGAGATGGCTGATCTTGGTGATATCAGTTGACCAACCGGGCTACCCGGATGAAACTGATAAGATTGGAAGTCATAGTGTGATATTTGGAACCTCTGAAAGTTGTCACCATTCCTGTTTTGGGGGTCAAGTAGCTGAGCAAATGGCACCTCAGGTGAAGAAGGCGTGGTCAAGTGGACCGACTCGGGAGGTGGAGTGAAAGGAGCAGTTGATGAAGCTGAGAAAACAGGTGGTGAAACCAATTGAGGTTCATGTGCGTAAGGGCCAATAGCAAAGATTGAGGCAGGGCCACCAGGGGAGTACATGCTTGCAGACACACAAGTGTGAGATACTATACCAACTGGTGACTGCGCAGTCGAGGGAGGTTCCGATTGAAAGAAAGATGCAGGTGATGAGGGAGGTGCGACAAAGGGAAGTGTTATGCTTGGTGCTTGCGTGGAACTAACAACTGCAGCAGGAGCTGCTCCATTAGGTGTTGTTTCTGGAACAAGGACAGCATGTCCAATTCGCTTTCGAGTTTTCTGATAACCAAAACACCCAGATATGTTCAACCAGCTTCCCCATTTCTTCTTCTGTAAGCAAAAATAGGTCACTTGGGTTTCAGTCATATAAGACAGTACTATTATTATAAGCAGTACACAAAATGGAAAATATCTCAGAACTTAGTTTTATATTGATAGACAACACATTGGACAAGAAACATACACAATAGTTACTCCTACAAGGGTATCTCTTGCTTGCTTAGTGAAAAACTGTAAAGAATCAATTAATTGCATAAGTGGAAGGAATTAGGACAAATACTATCACTTCTTTGATCCAGTAATTAAAAGATCCAGACAAGTACGAGGAGTCGGATCCAATCTTCCACTCTGTAATTACCATGTTTTGGCAGTCATTAATATGATTCCAAAAGTTCGGATTTCATCATTCTGAATTGGCAATTTCCTTTATTAATATCACTAAACTATGAATGAATTATACTAATTACTAATTACTTTCCACCTTGCAATGACTCTGCCTCCACAGAGAAGACTTGCATAGTAATAAAAAAAAAATTCATTCCCACATTTTATAATTAGCAACTCATCAAGAAAATGACTGATATCAACTAAAAGAAAAAACAGGGTAAGAAGTTCCAACTTTACACGCTATCTTATCACCAAAGCCTAGACTAAGCACAGGAAAATCCTAACATTGCTTAATTAATTTTTTTCCACGAATATCTTTTAAAAACGAAAAGTTTGCCACTTTATTTGTTCGTGCGAAAGGGAAAGAAGAAAAAGAAAACGAAAACGAAAACGAAAAAGATCTCTTCTTTTCGGAAAAGAGTTCAATTATATAAAAAATTCAACCAAACAGTGTCACGTTCATTCCAATTCACAACAAAAACCTGACCAAGAAAAACAAACCCAAAGAACCAAAAGACTTAAAGGGTCTAAAGACCCTAAATTCCAAAGCATCAAAATTATCAAACACCCCATAAATGAAACCTGCATCCTTCTACAACAGCACTTTGTTTAGTAATAAAAAAAATCATTTTGTTTAATATGTTTCTCCAAAACCTTGGGTGAAAAAGTGAAAATATTGGAGTTGACTACCACCAAACAGAAGTTGATCGGGACCATTTATTCAATGGTTAATATTGTTTCTACAAACAGTTTAAAACACTTTATAATTCCGCTCAACTGATAAAAATTTTACTGTTATCCAATTTCCTGTTACCATTACCCAACTCGAAATCAAAGAAGCACCGGAAATATGTAATACCTGGGAGGAAGGTTGAGAAAGACGGTCTTGAGCTGAGGCTATGGCAAAAGCAGCAGCGTTTATAGTGTCGAAAGTGTTGTTAGCGGTAGTTATGGCATCATTCCCATTAGCTCCTCTCATCTCTGCTACGTGTTTTATTGAGCGTTGAAACCCAAAACAATAGATGAGGGACGAAGGAGATTAGCATAAAGAAGGGGTTGATGGTGGAGAATGAAAGTGAGAAAATCAAATCTAAAGTTTTTATGTTAATATGTGCGTGTTGTGTTGTGAGATTACAAGGAGAACGCTGTTTGGAGTTGAGGTCAAACACGGCAATGACTAGCTCCTCATGTGATTAACGAAGACTTGGCTTCGCTTCCCTTTATATTTATATTTATGTTTAATGTTTAATGTAAATATCATATGATGTTACAATGTCTCGGATTTACCCAACTACCCTCCTTTCCTCTCCCTCTTTTGTCCTGCATTTTTCAATATCCAAACCCATATTATTAACACCACTCCTATTTTTATTAGATAAGTAATGGAAAATATTAATATATTATTATATAGATGTTTTTCTTTTAAATATAATTGCTTTTAGAAGATAATAGATACTATTCATTCTAAGTGTGTAAATATGAAATCTTAAAAAATTACTTTAAAAAATAAGGTTCTTAACTCAAAATGTCACTTAAAATACAAAAGAGTTATTAGACTATATTTATAAGAGGCTTAACTTATACACATTTACAAAAAGGATAACAATTGTTATTTGTTAAAATCAGAAAGAAAATAGAATATTCAAAAAATGTTTTTAAGAATAGTGAGAGAAGGGGTCCTGTAACACCCTCTCTGATCGGAAGAAAACAAATATTAAATATAGTTAAACTAAAAAAGTAATACATGAATTTATAATAAAGATCTAAATAGAGATTAAAAAGAATGTTTAACTCTAACAAGAATTTATATTTTAGCATATTTTTTTATAGGTTTCCATAAACCTAAGTTGCATTGGATTTCATTGGATCCCGTTCAACATTAAAATGAATGTTTGAAATTACTGATTTTGTTGTAACGGCTTCATTTGATAGATTTGGATAAATCAATAAATAGTAAATGTGTATTACTTTTTATATTTATTAAAAGAATAATATTTTAAAATGTTTTTACAAACGTTCAAGAATATACTATAAAATAAGAGTTTTACCGATCAATATCTTAGAAACATTATTTAATTTAAAGAAGTAAAATGAAATTTTATTTCTTTTAATAAAAAATGTGCAGAAAATAAGTTTTAATAATATTTGAAAATAAAAATATATTTATATTTATTTAAGCAATAGAGTGAATATAAATTGGTAGAATGGAGAGAGAAAGGTGAAAGGAGTAGACGCACGTGTGCACAGCGCTTTCGTGCGCAGCACCATCAGTGTGGGCCCACTTAGCCCTAACTTGTTTTATTTTAGCACCCACCACTCCACTCTATCCCATTACTTGCACGAATGTTCAATCCCTCTCACTTTTTCTTTTATTAATCCAAATATTTTATCTATGGGATAACATTATCAATTCATCCCTTTCTCTCTCAAACTCTATTTCTTTATTAACCTTTTCTCTAAATCATTAATGTTAGGTGTATAACTCAACACATATTACCACCATTCTTTTTTAACTATGACTACATTCAAATTTAGTAAAACTTCTTCAATTTTAAATCAGATAAGGCACAGTGTTTTCTTTTCCACTTAATTCTCTTGAGCCACGTGTTAGAGAATTAAAAAAATAAATAAAGTATAACTAACTAACTAACTAACTTTTTAAAAATGTTTAATATTTTAAAATGATTTAGGTGATTTAATAGTTTTTAAATGAATATGTTAGCTTATCAGATGATTAGTTTAAATGGCATATATTTGATTTTCATTAAACAAAGTCTTGAGTTTGAATTTTATAAATAAAAAATATTTCACTAAAAGAATTAGTAATATTTATGTTCAATAAAATTATCATAGATATGTAAAAGATACATGTAATTTCCTTTTTAAAAATAAAATAGCTTAGGAATTAAGAGAACTATTTTGTTATTTGTATTTTAGTTATCTACAAGGTTGAAATTTTGAAGTGTTGTTGAACTAACATGGTTGGAAAAATCCAAGCATATAACAACTCCCCGATTGAGAAACGTGCGAATAAATTTGAAAACCAAGAATAAGTAGAATTCAAGTCCTTTGGGGCCATGATGACCCTGACTCGTATTTCAATTATCAACTCCTATATGAACTCACTGCATATGACATTAATATATGTTCAACTTTAATAAACTTCCTGCTATTATTCTCATTGCAATTGAGATTAAAAAAACAAAATATTTCCATTTCAATCTCTTACTCAATAATAAAGAATGTTTCAAAATTTAAGATAAGAGTGAATAATTGAGTTGAACTAACTCTGTACCAAATGGGGGCACATTTTCTTTTCAGTTTTCATTTCATCACATGTTCATTAAGCAGGGAGTATATGTGTGTTAAGTTGAAGTTGAGAGACAAACATGATTGATGAATAATAATGAAAATAAAAACAAAACCCCACCTAGCAAGGCATGTGAATGTAGGACTAGGTAATAAAACTACACGAGGCATTAGAACTGTTTCAGAAACGGTGGGCTCAGCCTCAGTAGGTTTGTCATATTCATGTTTGGCCTCTCGGGGAAAATCTGATCCATTCGGTAGTTAGTTATAAAAATAAGTATGTCAAAACAAAATTATATTTCACCCAAAAAAAACAAAATTATATAATGATTAATTTTAATTTTCACATCCGTTAAAATATTTAAGAATTAGTTGAGTCAATAAATATATTTAAAACTCGTTTAATTAAAAGTTGACACCTCTATTTAAGGTGTCAACCCCTATTTAATGGAGAATAAACCCTAACTTATTTAATTGTTTTAACGTCGTTCTCTCCTATTCTTACACTAATTCTGTATGTATTATTGTGTTTTTTTTTCATTCTAGAGTTTTTTTTTTCTATATTACAATTACCATAAGTTAAAAGTAATTAATTACTTTTGTCAACCATTACCAATTTTGGTAATTTTTTACTTAAATACTATTTCATAAACCAATTTTACCCTATATTTTTTAACTAAACACAAATCACTACTTTCTAATTACTCATGTATCAAAACATAAATTACACTTTCCAAAACTTTAATTTTCCCAACTAAATATATCCATTTAATAACTAATTAAAAAATAGTTTTAATAATAAAAAATTAATTATTAATATTAATAATTTATGCTATTTAAAACAATTAAAATTTTATTAAACTAATGAATTTTTTTCTATTAATGAAACCAATGAAACCTCCGTTCAGTGTAAGGAATGACAAAGCAAAGAGTGCACTAAAATCTAATTATTACTCCGTGCCACGAGTACATGCACATCACTCGCCGTTGCTTGCTAGAGAGGCACTGTGTCTAATAAAAACTTGACGGAATGGGTAGGGATCGTGCATGGATTAAAATAAAATAAATATAAATATTTTATTATTTTTATTTTTAAAATTAAAATAAGTTAAACAATTAAAATAAGTTAAGTTTCTCACTATTTATATTATATCTTTAATAATATTTTTAGATTTGTTGTGGTTTTTTATATTAATTTAACATATTTTTTTATTAGCTGATGGCTACCTTGTTACTCTACCCATTTTTTTCCTAAAAGTCCACAAATTCAGTGTTAAATCAAACAGATATTATTTTTAGACTTTTTTAATTTGATGAATGAATTAAGTGTTCATTTGGTATATAGTTGGAGAAACAAAATTTAAAAAAAAGAAATTTAATAATTAATATTGGTCTTTTACATTGTTCAAGGCCAACAAAATTTCGTTTGACCGTAAGATAAAAAATCTCCCACGACCAAACTCCGTTTAAGAGAAATGAACTTGTATGCAAATTTTAAGTAGATTTTAACGGGACATACCAATATGTCTCACCGTGATTTTTTCCTAGCATAACAATAGGAATGTTTTTGTTTTCGAAACAAATATGGTTTTACTCCGGGTAAGTATTTCTTTTCTATAATTGGATGGTATATATGACTAAACATGGCACATTTGGTGATTGGCATTTTGTAAGTATATGTTACTAAAGAATTAAGCAAGAAATTGGTTTACCCTCTTTCCTCTGAATTTCCGGTAGATGCTTTTGCTATAATATGAGGAAGAAAGTGTCTAATAAGTGGGGTAGGAATAATAATAATAATAATAATAATAATAAAAAGTCATAGATTCTTTTCCCTTTTGCTTGTGTCCTAGGGCAAATGAAATAACAAATAAACTGAAGACTTTTGAGGCGATAATTAATCTAGGTTTAGATAGCAATCTTGTTAGATAACTGGGGACACATTGGATGGGCAGCAGTAACCATCACTCGTGAAATATCATATTTATTATGGCATTGTGATTGTGCTACTTAATTTTCTTTATGACCCCACCCTTTTTGTTTGACTTCAGCTAATGCAAACAAAGCGTTAGAAATATATGATTTTAGGCCCTTCATATATACAAGCATAAATTTAGTTGCACATATACTAGATATACGTAGGGATGTTAATAGGGCGGACACAGATATTTCTTTCATGTTATTTGTGTCCACGGATAAAAATAAAATTTGTGCTCACTCGTTACCTGTACAGGTGCCTGTTTTTACGATTTTGTTTAGTAACCACTATCTATGGGTATCTATGGGCACCTTCAATTTCTTCATTTCACATGAATATATGATATAATCTAATTTAAATATAATTATATATTAAAAATAAGTAATGGTACCAATGTAATTTCATATATGCGGTATCTGCGGGCATGGATACCATTATATCCATACCTATGCCCGTTTCTTAACAGGTAGTATAAAACTCGTCTCCCTTCTTCCACGGGTACTCATGCCTGTGAATTTTTGTATCCGTAATGGGTTTTAATCCACAGGTATTTATGGGTCTGAATACTTTTAACCTCCCTAGATATACGGTAGCATTCCAAATATAACTTACCTAATCATCAAATGATGAGTAGTAAAATCAAATCAACCCAAATTAAAAATTGTAAAAGATATATATATATTTATTTATATGATTTGTTTTGGTCTATTCTCTTACACAAAAAATCAAACCAAACCATAATTTATATATTCTTAATTAAGTTTATACACTTGATATAACTTTATACATGAACAAAAAAGACTTGTCAATTGAATGAATTATGCATTAATAGTTAAGTGTCTGTTTGATGTAGGTAAATTGTGACTTACTTAGTAACTTATAGTTTTTAAAAAGCTATTGAAGCTATTTAGTGAACTTAAAAACTACTTGAGGTAATTTATGACTTTTCAAAAGCTCTAAACTCATCCATTAATTGCTTAATTGTCATTATTACTCTTACATTTTTTTTATAAAATGATAGTTTTTGTTCTTACATGATTAAAAGATTATAAGTCATTTAAATTTATTTAACATAATTTAAGTTATTTTTACCAAACAACTTTATTTTAATAAGCTCCTTGAACATGAGTTATAAGCTACCAAAAAAGTCATAAACTCTACTATTACTTTTGTCATATCTCTTTTATTGTAGTTTTATTTAACTGTGGTTTCAATAGATTTTCTAGATGTTGATTTTAAAAGTAAAAACTACATCAATCAAATCAACCCAAATTGTAAGCTTGTGTTTAGTTAGAACAATTTTTTTTTTAATTTTCATTTTCTAACTTTTAAGAAAAATTTTAAAGTTTTCATTTTTTTAAAAAGTATGAAAAATTGTAAAATTGTGTTACACTTTATCAATTTTTTTTCAGTTTGAAAAACTGAAAAAAGTATTTAAATGCAACTCATTTTTCATTTTATTTCTTATTTTTCTTTTATATTTTTTCATTCAAGCTAATTGAAAAATATTCCATATGTATTATTTACGGTACTATATTGGGTACATACATGTCTAAACATATTTTACTTATAAATATATGTTATTTGATAAATGATTATCTAGGACACTATAAAAATTATCATCTTATTTTTTATTTTCAAAATCTGTATAGGAATCATTTTAAAATAAATATATCCACATATATTATTTATCACAATAAAAAAAATTTACAAATTGTCAAATTATAGGTATTAAAAAAATTTATTTTGTAAATTAATAAAATTTGAGACAATCATTTATCATTTATAATTATTTATTTTTATAATAACTATTTTTTTCAATTAAACTTTTTCTTATCAATAAAATATGATAAATTTATATAAATTTCTTTATTAATATTAAAAACAATTGATAAGTTCAATATATTAAATTAAAACTTGATAGTTGAATTTTATAAGAAATGTCAGATGAAGTACCATTGTGATCCTTAGGTAATTTTATAAGAAACACTCACATGTCATTATTAATTACTATTATCTTTAACCAATTTTTAAACTTCATAAGATTTTTGAATGAAAAAATCGTTAACTGATAGTTGCACTTGCAACATTGATGAAAAAAGAAAAAAAATGTGTTTTTCAAATAAAGAAAAATTCAAAATACTATATTGGATAGTTTTCTATTTTCCAACTTCTTTCATTGAAAATTTGGGTTATTGAAAATGTTTTTCATTTTTATTTATTCTATGAATATTTTTCTATTTTTATAGAAAACATATTAAATAAACACACTTTAATGGTTTAGTTTGATTTTCATATTTTTTTATCAACCAAACTAAACAACAATTTTTTTAATATACAGTTTGATTCATTTTTCTACTTCAAAATCTAATTCAACTGCACCATTAACACGTCTAATATTAGCATATCACACTCATTTGGTCAGCTAACCAATTCTTCATAGCTAATTTAAGGCCACAGCAATCTTGAACTCCAATAAATAAATAAAAATCAATAATACAATTAAGAAGCCGAAAAATATGTAATGAGAATTTAATTTAGCTTAAATAGATTAGAAAGCGGGAAAAAAGGGAGTTTGAAAATTAAATTATGCGACAATGTGATTTGTTATGTATAATCAGTAGTTGAAATAAACTTATTGAGTGAGGCTCTACCTTATGCTCTTATGGCTAGCAATTAACACCGTTACGTTACCGGTGCATTGCATTAGAATCACATAACAACATAATTCGGTGAATTGCTTGTTAAAAGCATTGAAATGACGTAGGAATCATAACGCCTTATTTTACAAACGGATGAAACATATTATCAATCATTCAATCTCGTATATAGTTTTCTTTTTTTAATTTTGTGGGGTGAACATTAAATTAAGGTCGCAAGTAGGTGACTAGGTGGCTTTGTTCTTGACAGAAGAAAACAATTAAGTTTAGTACTTGTTCACAATGAGGTTTAGTAGTCACGCACAAAACACTCAGAAATATTCTAGGAAATTAGGGTTGTATTAGGCTCAATAATGCTTCCCCTAAGGGTTATTGCCGAGTGACTCTTTAGTGGAAGGATGATCAATCTGTTTTACAAGTAATATTAGAGGAAGATTACTTCGCGCAAAGTTCATCTGAGAAAGGATAATTCTGAGTGGAACTTCATCCGAGAGAGAATAGTTTCGAGTGAGGCTTCATCCGAGAGAGAGAATTATTCTGAGTGGAGCTTCATCCGAGGGAGAATAGTTCTGAGTGAGGCTTCTTCATTCAAGATAAGGAATTAGTCTGAGTGGAGCTTCATCTTAGAGCGATTCGTCTTCTTCAGAGAGTTATTTTAAATACGACATGTGTTGGCTAACCTTCGTTTCGTTTCTCTAGAACTGTGTCTGCGCGAATCTCTATTGCAATGATGGGGTGCACTTAATGGCCTTGGGACACATGAATGTCTCTTGGGTTTAGGGGTATTAATGATGACTTTAGGTATTATGTGCAAATATCAGGGGAATCCCAACCATCAGATTACCCCAACCATCATATTTATTGCTGGGAAGTTACCAGAAGCTCTTTATATATACCTCTGTCTTACTTCATTTTTCATTTTTACTATTATTGTCTTTGTTACCTATTTCCCTTAAACTCCTCAACTTTTCATCCTTGTCTCCTTCCTTTTCTTCATCCTCCTGTTTGATTTCTAGTTCCTAGAAAGGTTAGTATCCTTGACTTACTTGAGCTATGACATCTTTTGCAAATTCTTATTCGTGGGTTAGGGATGAAGTTCTGTTCATTCCCTCTTCCCTTCAAAGTGATAAAGCATTTATGCGTTTATGAGAGGATGAGGCGTTCAACAATTCTCTATCAACCCCAAACATAGAGTGCTTGTGTTGCTCTCTTGACGAGAGGGTTTACCATTCTCACACAAACCCTAGCGAAGCAGATTTAATATATGTAGATGAAACTTTGTTTTCACGTCTCCTCGTGTCTTTCCCTTTCTTTGACTTTCAAGTGGGGGTTCTGAATGCCTTGAACATTGCCCTTATCCAGCTTCATCTAAATGGTTAGGCCTTCGTCAAAGTGTTCAAGGTTTTGTGCGAGCACTTTGGTCAAACACTCTCCGTTTCCTTTTTTTCTACCTTTTCCAAGCCAAGGTCTTCAAAGTTGGGGTTCCCATCGGATGGGTCTCCTTGAATGAGGTTACTGGTCATCATCTGATACAGGTGTTCGACCAGTCATACAAGAATTTAAGAGTTTTTTCTTTAAGATCTGAGTTAGTCTAGACATGGTCGAAGAAGACTTCTTTCTTGATCCCAATAGTCATCCATTTTTTCCTTTATATTGGACACAGGAACCTGTCCAATTCCAAGTGAACTAGGAGGACCTCTTACTTACCGAGCGCGACGATTTAAATTTTTTCATTAAGGATGTGGAGCTATATTTCAGCTCCCAGGGGCTTATTGCACTGTCCCCCAACTCAAGTGCCTTAGACGCTTGGATCGGTAAGTATAGGGTTGCTAGGTTATGGTGAATGATGTACACGGTGTCGTGGTATTGACTCGTGAATTTGTGTCTTTGCTTTTCAGGTGATATGGCCCCTTCTTAGATGTTTACGAAGGATATGAAGAAGCACTACAAAAAGGGAGATGGTTCTAAGGGGGTTTCCTCTATTGTTGTCCCCCGTGCCCTATCTGTTGTTGTTCCAGTTAACACTGCAGTCGTCCCAATCACTGTTATTCCCGCGCAGGTTGAGCCTCACCAACCTCCGACCATGACCGAAGCCGAGGCTATGTGACAGGCTAAGAGGTTGCGCCTTTAGAAGGAACCTTCATTTTCTAGGGTCGAGTAAGTGCACATCATTGTATCCAAGAAGATGCCTACACAGGATGTTCCCCATCACACGACTAATGTTATAGTGATGTCAGAAAGTCCTGAGTCGCCTTGTTAGCGCCTTACTCCCCGGGACCGGGTTTCTGGTGATCGTATAACTGCTGAGAAGATTGCTTCCTCTTTACGCAGTGAATATGAGAATTCCACCCGCTAGTGGGAAAAATTTATGAACCAAAGTTTGGTGTCTACCTGAAATCCTTCTCATTCGTTGTAAGATGCTTGCTTCTCGATCCGCAAGTTTGTTGACCGGGCGGTGATGTTTGAAGAAGGCAGAAAAAGGTATATGGAGTCAAATTCCTTAGCTGTCGGGCTATGCAGATACCCGGCTTTTGAGTGGCCTCTATGAGTTAGTATGTAGACGACTACTTTGGGGTACAAGAAAGGGCGTTGGAGTGACTGACTAAAGAGAAGGAGACCTTTCATGCCAAACTTAAAGAGGCCCTCGAGTCAACAAAGGCAACGGTCAAGCTAAGGGAGAAGTTGGAGGCAATGGAGTTGGCTTTACAGGCCACTAAGTCTAGGCAAATTGTTATCGAGGAGAAGTTATCTGTGGTTGAGGAGAAATTAAATTTTTGTGAGAAAAGGTTGAACACTGCGAAGGAAGCACACTGAGAGCTTTCCTTGAAGAATTTGGAGCTTGAAGATTCTCTCAAGAAGTCTCAACAGGCTTTGGATTCTTCTCAAAAAGAGCTTGAGGTTGCTGAATCCAAACATCAGGATGAGCGCTTAGAAATTGAAGCTTAGATTGACATGTTGAGGGGAGAGGTAGCTTAGAAATTTGTCTCAACCCCTCCGTGTTGATTTCCTAGGAAGGGGCCGACCCTTTTAAAGTGGTAGTGGATGGTCAAGTGGTCGAGCCCCCGGAGTCGGATGACGAGGCTGCCGATCCTCCCCCTCCTCCTCCTAGTGGTCAAGTTGACGTTACTCCCGTAGTTGGAGTTGAGCCTACACCCTCTAATACCGCTGCCTCCGCTTCTATCTCGTAAGTTTTTTTTATTGTAATTTTTCTTTTTCCAGTTGTAATTTATTATTTCAAACAATGTGTAATTTGTACTTGAGTAATGAAGTATGTACCTTAAAACATCCTAAGATGTAAATAATAAATTAAAAAAGGGGAAAAAGTTTTGCGCAAGATAAGCCGCCTACAACAACCCCAACGTATAAACTAATTCATAAAAAGTGCGTTAGGAGGCCCGGGATCCCATACCTAAGGCCTACAAACCATAAAGACAAAAAATGTATGAATTCGCTCAAGCAAAACTCGGTTCGCTTGGGCAAATACCCATATTCGCTTGAGCGAGACAAACTCACTTAAGCAAATACACCACAGAAGCATTAGCCACCCAATTTCGCTCAAGTGAAACACCAGCGCTCAAGTGAAAACAAGTCAGTGCGATTTTAGGTCTATTTCGTTCAAGCGGGATTCCCTCGCTTAATTGAAAAAGGGGAGATGGAAATTCAACATTAATTCGCTCAAGTGAAAACCACTTCGCTTAGGTGAAAAACACACAGTGGCTAATCCTATAGCCTTCGCTTGAGCGGGATATCCCTCGCTCAAGCGAAAATATGACAGAATCAAAATTGTGTTAACTCGCTCAAGCGAAATTTACTTTGCTTAAGCGAAAAATCAACAGAACCAAAACTCACCATACTTGCTCAAGTGAGTTCCGACTCGCTCAAGCAAAAAATCGACAGAAAGCATACTAACCATGTAGTGGGGATTTGCTCAAGCGAGGTAGGCACCTGTTTGAGCAAAAATACCAGAAAATGCACCCAAGTCAACTTCTGCATCCCCAAAGCTTATTCAAATGGTATCCCAACACCGCCAACTTTGACACCACCTAATATACATCATTTATGACATGTAGCCACTGGCCGTACTCAAAGATACCCAAAAACAAAGGACTTATGCGTAAAAACGTGTTTAGCCTGTTTTAAGACATTTTGTGCAACTCAAGGGTCATTTCTTAATGGATTTGACCCATTCTAGTTTCTACAAGTTTTAAATCATGTATATAGGCGATTGGAACCATTTTGTGTCATCCAAACCTCACTAAACTCTATATGACCCTATCACTTCCTCAATTATGCATAAAAACTCATGTAAAACCTCATTTCTCATGCATCTATCATTAATTCACAATTCAATCACATAATCTACTTAATATGCACACAAACAGTTCCTACCCATCCCATTCACACAATGCAGTTCCTGAACATATCACGTCTCGCATGCATCAAATGGGACCATCCATGGTCACCACCTTTATATATCATCATCAACATCTACATTCTCATTACGTCATTATATATACATATCCAAAATATAAACTAGGCTTCCAGTTGAAGCCGTCAGCTACCTATATCCACTGTACAGTTATACACATTAACTATCAAATAGTTATCAACAAGAGCCGGCCAAGGCCACCACCCAAATACTATACAGTCCATATACATCATGTACAGTGTCTTTCTCATGAGTATGGTGACACCTTACCAACCACCATCGCAAGCCAAGTCCACCTAAAATGTAGCCACGATTGGGGTGAGCAAAATACATGTTAAATGACACTTATTGAATCATATCAACCTATCCAATTCTCACACACATATCATAATATTGCATATCATCAACATTATTCACTATCATTCAACACAATTCACCCTTATCAAATATTCTCAACATCATACACGTGGCTATCATTATCATGTCATTCATAATAACATATCACATAGGTTATACCATCATGTTATTCTCAATAACATATACCAATGCATTTACATAATCATTTATTTGGATCCAATTACACATCAATAGTTTAGTGTTGCAACACAAGGCTCTTAGCCATATATTCAGCTCTCAACTGATCCGACCATTTTACTAGTACCAAACCATTTGCCCTCTTGTATAAGACAATCACTCTCAGCAACAACGGGAGTGTTACGGGCTAGTCTCGAGTCCCACTCAATAGGCTTGTCTTGAGTCCCACTCAAGGTCTTTTATGAAATCCTCGAAATCATAATCAACATAACATTTATTTCATATACTTATATCATCATCAAGCGTCTCACGCTATATCACATTAGTCAATTTACATCCCGTGCAACACATCAACATTATCAATTCAAGTATCCTATTACATCTCATGCCTAGGAATCATTCATTCAATTAGGTTAACGCATCTCGTACCATACAATAATATCCACTTGATCATATCAATGCATCTCATGCAATTCATTAACTACATCATGGACGGAATACATCACATTCATAGATAATTCTCAATTATCAAACTAACAGGGTATATCACTAAATATTCCACAATTTACAATTCAATCATCATGGTTCACAATCACATCAATTTATAATTTATTAATATACCCCAAACCCGTCCATAAACTATACATTTAAAATGTAGTAGCTCCCCCTACCTAGAAATAAATAATCCAGAAGCTCCCCGAGCTATCCAATGCTAATCGATCACTCTTCGATCATAATTCCCATAATAAACCAACCTCTTAAAATTAACAATAATATATTTTAATACCACAATTACTACTAAAATTGTAGTTTAAGATAAAAGCCACTAAATCATAATTATTTTAGTAAGTATAACTTACCGACAAGCTCGATTAATCTTGATATTCGCCTCCGATCAGCCCTAAAGCTCTGAATAATTCTGAAACAACTCTAAATCGTCACCTAACCGTTAGAAATGAAGGGATTAAACCATAGTTCGCAAAATAAAACCAAGTTAAGGTTATTTTTTTCATAACTTACCAATAATGAAGAAAATCAAATACCCCAAGGTACCCAAAGCTATCACACCTTGCACTTTGCTCCCAAGACCTCAGAATTTATGAAAATGGAGGAGTTAGTGAGTGGGTTCCATGAGCTATCCAAAAACGAAAATGGGTTTATGGGTTCACCTCTAATTTGAAGAAACCAAGCTTCTTCATCCTCCACATATGGCTGCTGCAGAATGGAGAAGGAAGGAAGAAGAGGAAACTTGAACCCTTGCTTTTGATTTGAAGAGATTGAAGAAGGATAGTGAGCTTGGAAGTGGTTTCTGCGAGAAGGAGAAGGAGAAGGGAGATGGAATCAGATTTTCCCCTACTGTTGCATGTGAGCTTACAGGAGAGAGATGAAGAAATGAGCAATTCAATTTTTTCCCTTCTTGGAACAACACGCATGAATTAGAACGAATGGTAAATTCACATTTCTATGGTATTAAGGGCAAAAGGGTACTTTCCCACGTCTAGTCAATTTTTAGACCAACCGGGTAATTAATGGTTACCCGAAAGTTACCCTGGTAAATTCTAAAAATTAATCTAACCTCTTAGGGATTATTTAACTTGTTCAATTTAATTATTTGGCCAATTTGAATTACCCAAAAATTAGTTTTAGGGATATTACATACCTTATGAAAGTCTTGCATGCGTTTTGGCTCATTTACTGTTTAACACCTTTAAGTTTTATTGCTTCGTTGCTTTCAACATTACTCGGGTTTGTAGATTTGTTTGAACTCGTTGTTGCCTTGAGTGTGCCTACCACCATTCAAGTCCTCAGGACTTATTGTAAATTTGATAGAAGAATGTCGTTACCCTCGAATGAGCGTCTCTCACTCAAGTTTTTAGGACTTAATGTAATTTGAAGATGAGATTGTTGTTACCCCTGAGTGAGCGTCTCCCACTTGGCTTTTTAAGACTTATCGTAATTTGAAGATGAGATTGTCGTTACCCCCGAGTGAGCATATCTCACTCAGGTTTGTAGGACTTAACATAATTTGAAGATGGGATTGTCGTTACCCCCGAGTGAGCGTCTCTAACTCGGGTTTTAGGATATATCGTAATTTGAAGTAGAAATATTTCATTACCTCTGAGTGAACGTCTCTTACTCGGGTTTTTAGGACTTAATCATAAATTGAAGAAGAAAGTGTCGTTACCCCCGAGTGAGCGTCTCTCACTCAGGTTTTTAGGACTTGATCATATATTGAAGAAGAAGATATACTGAATACATCATTTTATTGATTGTGGCATTTGGGCCTTGTTAAAACCTCCCAGAGAAAAACCCAGTGAGAAAAGCTTCCTGGGTAGGAAAAAGAGTACCCTTAGTACATCAGCTATAATACATTTTCAGATGCATGGTGTTCCAAGTTTAGGGAATAGCTTTTCCTTGTAATTCTTCTAGTTGATATGCGTTTTTCCTTACTACTTCTACTACTCACTACGGTCTTTCCCAGCTGGCTGTAAATTTTCCTTCTTCTCTTACTCTTTGATTATTATCGGCTACCCTCAAGACTAAATCTTCCTTTTGAAAAGGTCTTGGTTTTAGCATAGTGTTCCACTTTTGGACAGATTTTTGCTTGGAAGCTTGAATTTTGACGTATGCTATGTCTTATTCTTCTAGGCTAAGATTGAGATCTTCCTTCCATGCTTCATCATTTTCATCTTATCATATGTTAGCTTTCTCAGAGACGGTTCCTCAAGCTCTATCAAGATCATAGCGTTTGCCCCATATGTAAGTCAAAATGAGGTTTTATGAGTCACCGAGTGAGGAGTGGTGTGGTAGGCCCACAGGGTCCCTGTAATTCTTCTTCCCATCCGCCCTTTGCTTGTCACAGCCTGCATTTTAACTCTTGTAGTATTACCTTGTTAGCTGCCTCTACCTGTCCATTAGTCTATGGATGTTTCACTGATGAAAGTTTTCTTTTTATGCCTAGATTCTTGCAAAATTCAATAAAACCTTTATCTGTAAATTGCTGCCTGTTGTCGAAGATGATAGTATGGGGGAGCCCATGTCTGCATATTATATTTCTCCATGTGAAAATCTGTATCTTGGTTGTGGTAATAGTGGCGAGGGGCTCTACTTTAATCCACTTTATGAAGAGATTTATTAAGACCAAAAGAAACTTTACTTAGCCATTCCTTGGGGGAAAACGTCTGAGGATAACCATGTCCCATGTGTTAAAGGGCCAGGGGGAGAGTATTCCATGCAATGGCTCAGGATGAGTGTGAATCCGATTGGCATTGTTTTGAAAGGCATCACATTTCTTGATAAAGTTGGTACAATTTATACGTAATGTGGGCTAAATGTATTCGGATCGGAGGACTCATGCCGCCAAGGGTTGGACGCCTCTATGGTGTCTACAAATTCTTGAGTGAAGTTCTCGGATTACATAATCCCCATGTTCTTCATCGAGGCACTTGAGCAGGGATAAAGTGAATCCCCTTTTGTAGAGCTGCCCATCAAGGATGGTGTAATTGGCTGTGTGTAACTAAATCCTCTTAGCTTCTGAGGGATCTGTGGGTAGATCACCCTTGGTTAAGAAACTCATTATTAGTGTCATCCAAGTGTTCTTCTCGAGTGCGAGTGTGACTTCACTTATTTGTTCTACTTTTGTAATGGTAGGCTCTTTCAATTTTATCTGAATGAGGGTCTTTAAATTTCTAGCGTTCTTGGTGTTGGACAACTTCAAAAGTAGGTCCGTCCTATGATTCTCTGCTCGAGGCACGTGCACTATCTTGAAAAGCTTGAATTTTGCCATCCAGCTTCTGACTTGGGACAGGTACCGAGCCAGGGTGGGGTCTTTTGCTTGGTATGAACCTTCTAGCTGCCTTCTCACCAACTATGAGTCAATCTTTACTTGTATGCACCGGGTACCAAGATCTAGTGCCATCCGTAGTCTGGATGTGAGGGCTTTGTACTCCGCCTAATTATTACTTGCTCTAAAAAGGAATCTGAGTGACCTTTCAATGATGAGCCCTATGGGTGACTCAAGTATGATTCCTGCCCCGCTACCTTTTACATTAGAGGACTCGTCCATCGAGAAGGTCCACAGGGCGTGCTCACCATCGTATTCCTCCTTATTATTTCCTTGTTTCGCTATGAAGCCTGCTAGTAATTGAGCCTTGATGGTTCCTCGGGGTTCATATTGAATCCCATACTCGAAAAGGTCCATCGCCCATGCGACTCCGTCCCGGTAGCTCTGGCTTTTGCAAGATTTTATTGATGGCCTGGTTTGTTCTCACAATAATCTGGTGACTATAGAAATAGGGTCTCGGTTTCCGAGCGGCCACCACCAGACTGTATACAAACTTCTCGACTCTCTGGTACCTGAACTCTACTCCCTGTAAAGTCCTACTTATGAGATACAGTAGTCTTTGAATAGATTTTCTTCTTGCACCAATGTTGCATTTACAGTGTGTTCCCTGACCAATAGATAGATATTTAAGTCCACCCAGGAGTCGGCTTGGTTAGTATTGGGGGTGAAGCTAAGTAAGCTTTTAGCTCTTCAAAGGCTTTCTGGCATTCTTCCATCCACTGGAAAATTTTTGCTTTCTTCAGTACCCGATAGAAGGGCATCGCCTTCTCTGCGAACTTAGCTAGGAACCAGGAGAGGGTGGCAATCCTCCCGGTAAGGCGTTGTACGTCCTTGATGTTCTTGGGACTTCTTATTTCTAATATGGCATGGTATTATCGGGATTGGCTTCTATCCCTCTATGCGTCAACATGTATCCTAAGAATTTCCCACCTTGGACCCTGAATGAGCACTTCTCGGGGTTGAGGTGCATGTTATGTTTTGTTAGCTGGGTAAATGTCTCTTCTAGATCCACGATGTGGTCCCCCGCCTTCTTAGTTCTTACCACTATATCGTCTACGTAAACCTCCATATTTCTATCAATCTGCTTGGTAAAAATCTTGTCCACTAATCTCTGATATCTAGCATCAGTATTCCTTAGCCCAAATGGCATCACTCAGCAACAGAAATTTGCTCCCCCATTTATGAAAGTTGTTTTCTCTTCATCCTTTGGGTCGATAGGTATTTGATTGTATCCCAAGTACCCATCCGTAAAGCTGAGTACCTGGTAACATGAGATACCATCCACCAAATGATCCATGCTAGGTAAGGGGTAGGGATTTTTGTAACATACCTTATTCAGATTGATGAAGTCTATACACATCCTCCACTTGTCGTTGGCCTTCTTCACCATAACCACGTTGGCTATCCAAGTCAAGTACTTCATTTCCCATATAAAGTTAGCTGCCAATAATTTCTGTCTCTTCCTTAAAGCCGCTCTTCTGTGAGGACCCACTTTTTACTGCTTTTGTGTAACTGGCCTGGCTTCTGGGTCAACATTTAATGAGTGACATATGACACTCAGATCGTTTCCAGGCATGTTGGAGGGACTTCATGCGAAAAGGTCTACGTTGGCTCAGGTTGGACCCAACTTGGACTATCTTTAGGGACTCAACTGGTTGCGGCCGCTCGTATTGTCTGTTGTCACGAGGATCAAACCCTGTTTCAACACCCGCCTTTACTATAAATGTTTCCTTGGGATGCAGGCTCTCATGATAGCATTTCTGAACTATCTTTGGATTAGCCCAGACAACTCTGATACAATAATCTCCAAGAGGAAATTGCATTGTCAAATGCAAGGTTGAGACAATCGCTCTAAGTGCGTTGAGGGACGGGCGCCGTAGAATGGGTTGTATGAGCTGGGAAGTCAATAACCAAGTACTTCACCATTACCGCCCGACTATTGTCTCTCGAGCCAAAGATGGTTTTTAACTCAACGTACCCCATTACCTACACAAAATCACCTATAAAATTATGTAATGCACCATCATATCTTTTGAGTAAGCTTGAGGGTAGCTGGAGTCACTTGTATTCTTTCTAATGCAAGATATTTGTCGAGCTCCCTTGGTCAACCAGAACCCTTTTAACTATACATTCTACAATCTCCATGGCGCCCACCATTGGGTTATCCTTATTCAAGAGTCCCTTAGGGAGGTCTGAGTTATCGAAGGCAATGATTCCTATGCTCGGATAACTCTACTAAGTTTATTTGGCCGACTCCACGTTGAGAATCGGTCCTGTTAGCCGGGGATACCTCCTGAAATTGGATGGATCACTCTCTTCCTATCGTCTCTCACATCATCAGGCCTGCGAGATTGGGAGCACTCACACTCATGGCGGGGTCGGTCTCATGGTTGCAACTTTACTTGGCTTAGGAATTCTCATTCCTGTTTCCAACCAGCCTTACGTGGTGCTTCTCCCCCTAGTCAACAAACTTTTCTAGATACCCCCGGCGTATCAAGTGTTTGATCTGGTTCTCTAGGGACCAACAATCTTCAGTACTGTGTCCAAATGCATGAAGGAACTCACTAAACTTCGCCTAAGATCCAGGCCCATGTTGACATGGGGGTAACTGCATCTTGCTAGGATCAGGTAAGGGGATTTGTGCCTCCCAGATTCTTGCTTAAAAATAAGGGACAGAGGGGGTGTCGTGGGGTCCTCCTTAATCCAGGGGGAACAATACTCATTCGGTGTCAAATTAATTAAATTAAGGTTTAATCAATAAAAAAATTAGTTGTTAGATCAAAATTTATCTCTCTAAAATAAAGTATAGAATTAATATTAACCATTAGATTTTTTATTTTTACAATTTCATTTCTACATCTGAATATCAAAAAGAACCTTAATCAATATCTATTATAAGTTATGACACTCATTCTCTAAAAGATCATCATTATACACTTGGTGACCATTCACCATTCTTCCTCTCTATCCAAGTTCATTGCATTATAAAAATTGATGTAAGGGTGAGCATATATATGTTAAATGACAAATACAAGACCAAATTTACCATAACTCATTACATTTAATTAACCCAACTCATCACATTATCTAGATAATTCATTATACCACATTCATCATCACATTATTCTTTGTCATTTAACATAATACATAAGCACGTTATTATATTATCATGATTATCAACAACACAATGTCAATCATCATCATTAGCTGTCCCACAGCTTTTTATAATCATAATGGTTGCCTCGTAGCTTTCTGTGTTCATTAATGGTTATCCCACAGCTTATCAATGTCACAGTGGCTGCCTCGTAGCTATAATGCAATGCATACAGATCTAACTCTAATGATGAGATAATACATCAGTATATAAAATATTCTTATCTTCCAACTGATTCAGTCATTTTACAGGTACTAAACCACTTGCCCGTTCTTGTAACACAATCACTCCCAGTACAACAGTAGTGTTGCGGGCTAGCCTTGAGTCCCACTCGGAGGCATTTGTGGAATTCGAAGAAACCCTCACAGGGTCTGTTCCTATCCAAAGGCAGCCCTCCCATCTGGGCTAGCATCATAGGTCCCCTATAGTCTTTTTCGCTTCCTTATGCAGATGCTATGCATAACCATCAATCAATTCTCATAATCAATTAAGCTATTCTAAGCTTCTCAACATCATCAATACATGATTTAACACAATTATCGACTCAGTCAAATCATAACAAGCTCTTGCAGTTATTTATCATTATCACCAAAGAAACCCCCACATGGTCTGTGCCTATCTAAAGGCAGCTCTCCCATCTGGGTTAGCATCACAAGCCTCCTCCAGTCCTTATGCTTCCTTATACAGATGCTATGCACGACCATCAATTATAATCAATTCTCATAATCAATTAAGTTATTCCAAGCTTGTCAACATCATCGATACATGATTTAACATAATTTCTTGACTCAGTCAAAGCATTACAAGTACTTCTAATTATTTATCATTATCACAAAATCATCAACTACAACATATGAACGGAAATCACAACAAATTATCATCATACATCCATATTATCCCATATAATAGTCAATTAGAGGGGATATGATAACAACTCACTCATATTTTCAATTTCATCACATATTAACTCAAACATCATCATTATCAACATTTCAATCACAATCTCATCACAATAGACACACATATCCCCTATCCATTCATAACTCATACATTTAAAATATATAATACTCCCTTTACCTGGAATTCTCGATTCCAATGCTCAAAACTCTTTTTGATCATTATCTGAATCAAAACCTATATTACATATAAGTCATAACCCTTGATTAATTATCAAATTACCGAACTCATAGGACTTAACTACTAATTTGTCAAAACCTCAAAACATGGTCAATATCACTAATTTAACACAACGAAGAAAGATAAAAAATTTATGACTTACAGAACATCGTCGATGATTCTTGAAACGTGGTTTCACGAAGCTTTGAAGCTACCCACATGCTCAAAGTGGTCCAAAAACAAACTATAGCTATGGAAATGAAGGATTTTGAGATCGAACCCAAGAGATTAAACCAATTAGGGCCATGGGTTCTTGGACCATACCTTTTCAAATGGAATCTAAGCAAATGAGAGATCCCCACGACCTTGAAATGGTTTCAAAACTACACATAACCCTGAGTTTGAAGGAATAAAAAGTTGAATTCAAGAATTGGAACTAAACCAAAAGATGGGTTCTTGCAAGTTTACCTAACGATGGCAAATCAAGAGGCCCTTGCTCCTTCCCAATTCTAGCTCGCGTGGGGGAGGTGAATGAAGGATGGCACCTTGGTTTCCATGGAGAAGAAAATGTAAGAGATTGGGAGGTGAAAGAGATGGGTTGCTACGAGTATAGAGAATAGAAAAGCAATAGCTTGGTCTTGCTCCTTCAACATGCACAAGAGTGAGAATGAGGAATTGAGAGAAAGAAACAAAAATTAGTTTTATACTAAGGGTAATTTTATCCTTTTATGTGTTTAGTTAATTTCTAAAACCAATCTGGTACCTTTAGGGTACCTGAAACGTACCTAGATAAATTTCAAAAATTAATGTACCTATCATTTATTACCTTGGCATCCTAAATTCAATTATCTGATCAATAAAATAAACCAATAATTAAAGTTAGAATGTTACAATTCTCCCCTCTAACAAAAATTTTGTCCTCAAAAAAATATCATATACCTTAATGAAACAACCTAGGATACTACTGTCTCATCAAGTCCCCACGCTTCCAAGTCAGTATGATACTGTTCCCCTGTTTCCAAGCCACCTTTACCAATAGGACATCTTTTCTTCTCAAGAATTTAATCGGCTTCTCTACAATCTTGGTAGGCTTAGCAGGTACAGTCAAATTCTCCCTAACCGCAACATCATCATTGCCAATTGAGGAGAAAGTGTAATCTGGTAGGCCATGGAACCAACCGGTTTAAGGATTTCATATGGTCTAATATATCTCAGGCTCAGTTTCCTGTTTTTCAACACTCGACCAATGCCTTTATGTGGTAAAACCTTCAGGAACATAAAATCACCAACCTGAATCTTGAGTGGTTTACTCCTCTGATCATAGTAGCTCTTTTGTCTGTCTTGGGACACTTTCATCTTTTCACGAATCATTTCAATCTGTTATATGGTTTGTTACACAATTTCAGGCCCCAACATAAAACTTTCATCGATCTCCAACCAACACAAAGGTGTCTAACACTTCTTGCCATACAGAGCCTTACATAGGGCCTACTGCTATGGTAATTATTGTTATAAATAAATTTAATCAATGGTAGATACTACTCCTAACTACCACCATGCTCTAGCACACAGGACCTCAACAAGCCCTCCAAACTCTAAATAGTACGCTCTAACTGCCTATCCATTTGAGGATGATAGGTCTAACTCAACTGGAGCTTCGAGCCTAACTTCTGATCCAAGCTTCCCTATAATTGAGAAGTAAACCTCAGATCTCTATCTGACGCATTACTAGATGGAACACCATGCATTCGAATAATCTTAGTAGTATATAACTATGCTAGCCTCTGCAATGGGTACCTCATATTGATAGGTAAGAAATGTGCAGGCTTCGGTAATCTATCGACAATAACCCAGATTGCATTATGACCAACTTGGGTTCTGGGTAATCTAGAAACAAAATCCATAGTAATTACATCCCATTTCCACACTAGAATCTTAAGAGATTGCAATCTACTAGAGGGTTTCTAGTGCTCAACCTTAGCTTTCTAGAAACATAACACAAGAAGTAACATAATCAACCACGTCTCTCTTCAATCTTGGCCACCAAAAATTCACTTTCAGATCCTGATACATCTTGGTAGTACCTAGAAGGGTACTCAACATACCCCTATAAGCTTCATCCAGAATCGTCTTCCACCAGTATTAGGCACATAAATTCGGCCTTTGATCCTCTTAGTCCCATTAGAACCTTCAGTCAATGGTAGGTCCTTACCACTAACTTGAGTCTTTTTTAACTCTAAAAGATGAGGGTCTAACAACTGTTGTTCATAAACCAGCTTTAAGAACTCATTTGTAATTTTCAAGGCACCAACAATCACCTTATCATGTGAAGAAACATCAACAGCCAGACTCAAATATCTGAATGTTTCCAGCAACTCCATCTCTTTCACTATCATCGAAGCTACATGAATCGATTTCCAGCTTAGGGAATCAACAACAACATTTCTCTTTCCTAGATGATATCTTAACTTGAAATTATAGTCTTTTAGAAATTCATCCACCTTCTTTGCCTCATGTTTAGTTCTTTCTGATCAAACAAATATTTCAAGCTTTTGTGATCACTATGTACTTCAAAAATGGATCCATATAGGTAATGTCTCTAAATTTTTAGTGTAAAAACCACAATTACTAACTCCAAATCATGTATTGGATAATTCTTTTCATTAGGTCGTACCTATCTCGAGGCATAAGTGATAACTCGATCCTTTTGCATAAGCATACACCGAAGGCTCAACCTGGAGGCATCACAGTACATCATAAAACTTTCCTGTAAGTTAGGCAACGCCAATACAGGAGTAGAAGTCAACTTAGCATTCAACTCTTGAAAACTCTTTTCACATTCCACAGTCCACACAAACGGAACACTTTTCCTGGTCCATTCAGTCATTGACAATGCGATCTCGGAGACTCCTTGAATGAACCTTCGATAATAACCTGCTAGACGTAAGAAACTTCTGATCTTAGTGATGGATTTAGGTCTTTCCTAAGCCATAACAACTTTAACCTTGGATTGATCAACAACTACACTATCCTTAGAGATAACATGCCCTAAAAATATTGTTCAAGTGGCCTCAATACTCAAGAGGGGGGGTGAATTGAGTTATAAAACTTTTGCTTAGAATACCTTTGAAATTGATTTCTATAACCAAGTTTATGAGATTATGCAAGTGAAAGCAAGTAACAATGATATGCAATGCACTACAAGAGGTAAGTATTGCTGAGGCAATTTAGCAAACACTTGGTGTGCAATGTCTAAAGTATAGCAAATTAAGCAAGTTCAAGTATGTTCTTCTCAACCAAACAATACCAATCAACAAATATGCAATGTATGGAAGTAAAAGAGTAAGGAAGAGAAGCTTGCAAACCGATGTAACGAGTTCCACCCAATCTGGTGTACGTCTCGCCTCTAAGCAACCCACTTAGAGGATTTTCCACTATTGTAGACTAGAGATACAACTTTGAGCAATTGCGGCTTCCTAGTGTCCCACACTCAAGAACCCAATCCTCACAAGTATAAGGGCAACCCACCCAATCTCTCAATCTCACAATATCCCAAAGGTTGAGTCCACAACCTTTGTAACCACTCAACCTAGAGTGAACAACCACTCAACCTAGAGTGAATAACTTGTGTGTTTGGAGTTTGTGTTTACAATCAATATACTCTCTTAATAGAGAAGATATACAAATGAAAAGCTCTCCCAAATTCTAATCTCTCAAGATGAGAGGATATACAAGTGAAAGTACAATATGCAAGAAATAGGCTTACAAAGCACAAAATAGAGCTATGAATTGTTGCTACTTGGTTGTGTTTTTGTGCTTGTCTTCCTCTTCAATTTATAGAGCCAAGAAAGCTGTTGAGGAGTGCCCTAGTCCATCATAGCCGTTGCAGTTAGTGGAAATTTGAAGAATGGTGGAGACATGACCTGGTTTCCCACTTAAATCTGTTTTTCCACTAGTGTAATCGATTACACCCTCGCGTTGTAATCGATTAGCTTCAAGTCAGAGACTTCCTAATCGATTATTTCACTTCCTCTAATCGATTAGCATCTTGTACCTGATGCATTTAATTTGTTTTCGCAGCATCCTAATCGATTAGCATGTATTGCAATCGATTACCTTAAATTCCAGTGGCTTCCTAATCGATTGTGTGGCTTCCATAATCGATTAGCCATCATACCTGATGCATTTAGTTCCATTTCTAATCGTTGTAATCGATTAGTCTCTGGTGTATAGTCGATTACCTTAATTCCAGTGGCTTCCTAATCGATTGTTCAGCTCCCTAATCGATTAGCTTTCATACCTGATGCAATTTCTTCCAAAACAGAAAGCTCCTAATCGATTAGCATCTATGGCCTAATCGATTAGCTTCGCTGTTACTTCAATTCTGATTTCATGTCTTTGTTTTTGCATTGTTTTCTTCAAGAGTGCTTGTCATTATCAAAATCTTTGCACATTTTTGGACCTGTTAACATATTCAAACACATTCTCCCCCTTATTGATGATGACAACTATGTTCATCTCTTGAGGGTTGTTAGTTTAAATAGACTTATCTTTTTGCAAAAACAACTCTGCTACATTATCTCTTTTTCAAATAGCAGATGACCAATTTCAAAAATCAATTCAGCAGCCAATGTCTTATCTCATTTTATCTATTGTCTATTATCTCTTATCTATAACTCTCTCCCTATCAAAAGGAATTTAACAAACAGATAACATTTTTCAAATTTTGTTAACAGAGCATCTATTAGTACCAGAGCATATTCAAAATTGTAGTCAGAGCATGTTATCAATATTATCCATATTTGTATCAGAGCATTATCCAACATATGAACATATATTCTTTATCCAACATATGAACATATATTCTTTATCCAACATATGAACATATATTCTTCTCCCCCTTTGTAATCATAAAAAATAATTAGAGCAGTGAAGAGAAATAATATAAGTACTGAAATGAGATACTTTTATTGAATTGAAAAGAAAATGGGAAATACAAGAGGTAAAATTATTCAGAATTCAGAAAATAACAAAAAAAGAAACCAACAGCTAAACAGAACATAACTAAGAATCTAATTATCCGGGTTGAAGAAGCAGATTTCTGTAATTTGGTGAGCCAACTCTTCATATCGCTGCTGCATCATCTCAAAATGTTGCTGCTCGGTCATTGAAAACTCTTGGAGGGAGTTTTCAAGTCGATCGAAGCGGCGATCAAGATGGGCGTAGAGAGATGCAAATGGGTCAGCTTGTGGTGCAGATGAAGAGGCTGATGGTGCAGCTTGTGGTTGAGGTGGAGGAGGAGGAGGAGCAGGTGCTTCTTCAGCAGGAGCTTGGAAGGGATGTTGGCATAAACGCCCTCCATTCGTGAATACCATGCTCCATTTGAGAAAACAAGACCCATTTTGGTGAGGTGATGGGTGCCAATGCAAGCTCTAGGGGGCACTTTCTCAGAGAGTTCCCCTGCTAAATCTACTCCACAGAATTTGAAAATTTTGGTGAGGAGGATACCATAAGGGAGCTTTTGCTGGTCCTTGGCATGGCGCATGTGGAATTTGATCAACTGAACCCAGTTGATCTCTTTGTGGTTCAGCATGGCCCACATTAAGAGGACATCATCCTCTTCAACTAGAGCATAGTTCCCACCACGGGGAACAATCATCTTGACCAAGAAGAAGTGGAGCAGGCGGTTGTTCATGGTCAAGTGGCCAACTAGTTTGTGGTTGCTCCTAGGGCGGTCAGCTTTCCATAAAGATTGGCGAGCAGCAAGAGCATTGAAGCCCCATTCATCCTCAGGTTCGCCTCCATCAAAGTCAGCGTTGTTGAGAGTCAGTTTAGAAATTTCCGCAAATTGGGCATTTGAGAGTTTGATGGTTGTGTTTTTCACCTTGGATTCAACCATCCCATTGACAAGGCGGAGGTTGCAGTAGAATACTCTCATAAGCTCAGGATAGTATTCTTCTTCTTTGAGGGATAAGAAGGGGAAAAGGTTGTAGTGGTGGAGACTTTGGGTGAAGGTGAGGCTTGGGTTGTCAAAGGTGTCGGCAATGGTGTAGTGAGGAGTCATGATTTCCTTTTCAGAAAAGTTCTTCATGAAGTGTTGAAGATCTCTAGGGGAGGAGAAGAACCTTGAAAAATCAAGGGGGTTATGGGCTTGAGCAGTAGAGGACCTAGCTCTCTTGACATTCCTTGAGGTAGACATGGTGGAAAATGCAAAAAGAAGGAGATGAAGAGAGATGAGTGCTAGAGAGTTTTAGAGAGGTTTGGGAGAAAGGAGGTAGTGTGAGATGAGAAGGTGAATGAGGGGGTATTTATAGTTGAAAATTAGGTTTAGGAAGGAGGAAAGATAGTTTAGAAAGGAGTAAAGTGAGTTAAGAGAGGGAGAGTTTCGAGTGAGCCTAGGAAATTGGAGTTTTGACTCATCAGAACGCGTGATAATCGATTACGATACAGCTGGTAATCGATTAGATCAATGTTTCTGGGGAATTTCAAACGTTTCGAACAGAGGGTAATCGATTATAGGCTTAGGGTAATCGATTAGGTTAGAAACAGAAACGTCCTAATCGATTTGGGCAAGGTGGTAATCGATTATGAAGAAGAGGAAACGTTTTGAATTTGAAACAGAAGCTTCGTAATCGATTATGGATCATGGATAATCGATTATCTTAGAAACAGAATGATTGTAATCGATTATGGGTGAGTTCTAATCGATTATCTTGGAAACAGAATGATTGTAATCGATTATGGAGTCAAAAACTTCAAACATATCAAACAGCAAGGTTCCAAACATGAAATGTGATATATACCATGCATTATGCCATTCAACAAGGTTCTTATCAAAATATTCAAACACAGTTGGGCATGTCAAGAATGCCTAACTCTCTTCTTATGTGAATGAATTGCTCTCTAGCCAAAGGTTTTGTGAAAATATCCGCTAGTTGCCTAGAGGTTTCTACATGTTCAAGTACACAATCCCCTTTTAACACATGATCTCTAATAAAGTGATGCCTAATCTCAATGTGTTTGGTTCTAGAGTGCATTACTGGATTCTTGGAGATGTTAATGGCACTTGTATTATCACATTTAATGGGGACTTTATTCAAGGAAATACCAAAATCAAGAAGTTGTTGTCTCATCCAAAGAATTTGAGCACAACAACTACCAGCTGCTACATATTCTGCCTCAGCTGTTGACAAAGCAACACTTGCTTGTTTCTTGCTATGCCAAGAAACAAGGGAACTACCAAGCAAATGGCATGTACCACTAGTGCTTTTTCTATCAAGCTTACACCCCGCAAAGTCGGAATCAGAATATCCTAAAAGATTACATTCAACGCCTTTGGGATACCATAAACCAACATTTTGAGTACCCACAAGATATTTCAAAATTCTTTTTACGGCAGTCAAATGTGATTCTTTAGGACATGCTTGATATCTAGCACACATACATACCGCAAACATAATATCAGGTCTACTCGCAGTTAAATATAGTAAGGATCCAATCATACCTCGATATTTGGTGATTTCAATGTCCTTACCCTTTTCGTCTTTGTCTAGATAGCAGGATGTGCTCATGGGTGTAGCTATCTCGTTTGCCTTGTCCATTCCAAACCTTTTAAGTAGTTCCTTACAGTATTTGGTTTGGCTAATGAACGTTCCATCAATGGCTTGTTTTATTTGTAGTCCAAGGAAGAAGGTGAGTTCTCCCATCAAGGACATTTCAAACTCATTCTGCATAATCTTGGCAAATTCTTGACAAAGATTTTCATTAGTAGCACCAAATATTATGTCATCTACATAAATCTGTACCAAGAGGATGTCATTTTGTTTGCGTTTTATAAACAATGTAGTATCAACCTTTCCTCTTTCAAAGTTGTGTTCTAAAAGGAATTTGCTTAATCTTTCATACCAAGCTCTTGGAGCTTGCTTCAAACCATATAAGGCTTTTCTCAATTTGAAGACATGGTTTGGAAATATATGATTTTCGAAACCGGGAGGTTGATCTACATAAACTTCTTCTTGAATGTAGCCGTTTAAGAACGCACTTTTGACATCCATTTGATACAATTTGAAATCCATACAACATGCAAAAGCTAGCAATAATCTAATGGCTTCTAACCTAGCTACGGGAGCATATGTTTCTTCATAGTCTATTCCTTCTTCTTGGTTGTATCCCTTTGCAACTAGTCTAGCTTTGTTTCTAGTTATTATACCGTTTTCATCTAGCTTATTTCTAAAAACCCATTTGGTGCCTATTATTAGATGATTATTGGGTCTTGGCACAAGTTCCCAAACTTCATTTCTTTCAAATTGGTTTAACTCTTCTTGCATGGCCAACATCCAATGTTCATCAATAACGGCTTCATCAATATTTTTGGGTTCTATTTGGGATACAAAAGCCAAGTGATTGCATGCATTTCTAATGGCGTTTCGAGTACTTACCCCTTTGGTTATTTCTCCAATGATTTTGTCCAAGGGATAATCCTTCAAAGTTACCCAATCTTGTTGTCTCTTAATTTGTGTTGCACCTTCATCATTGTTGACTTCTTCTTCTTTGTCTTGCAAGTTCATTTCTTGGAAGGTACCTACAAGATCATCAACATCTTCCTTTCTCGGAGGGTTATGGCTATTTTCATCAAATTTGACATGAATAGATTCCTCAATGGTATTTGTTTGTTTGTTGAAAATTTTATAAGATTTACTTGATTGAGAATATCCTAGGAAGATTGCCTCATCAGATTTTGCATCAAACTTTCCTAGATTATCCTTTCCATTGTTGAGCACAAAACATTTACATCCAAAAATATGAAAGTATGCAATGTTGGGTTTTCTACCCTTGTAAAGCTCATAGGGGGTTTTCTTTAAAATAGGCCTTATCAAACATCTATTCATAACATAACACGCGGTGTTTACCGCATCGGCCCAAAAATGTTTTGCAATATTGTTTTCATTTAGCATGGTTCTAGCAAGCTCCACTAAAGATCTATTCTTTCTTTCAACTACTCCATTTTGTTGTGGAGTTCTAGGAGCTGAAAAGTTGTGATTAATACCATGTTTTTCGCAAAACTTTTCAAAAGATTGATTTTCAAATTCTCCCCCATGATCGGTTCTAATGGATGCGATTTTTGAGTTTTGCTCATTTTGGATAATCTTTGCAAGTTTCTTGAATGCATGATATGCTTCATTTTTATGAGCAAGAAACAATGTCCATGTATATCTTGAATAGTCATCTACTATAACTAGACCATAGTAATTACCTCCAAAGCTTTTGATTTTGGATGGTCCAAATAAGTCCATGTGCAAAAGTTGTAAAGGCCTTTGAGTAGAAACAATGTTTTTGGATTGAAAAGATGCCTTTACTTGTTTTCCCTTTTGACATGCATCACAAAATCTATTTTCAAATTTAAGCTTTGGTAGACCAATTACTAAATCTTTAGAAACAAGTTTGTTCAAGTGGTCTACATGTATATGAGCTATTCTTCTATGCCATAGCCATGTTTCATCCTCTTTTGAAATGAAGCATTGTTCATCATTTGTAGACAAACTATCCATATCAATCATGTAAATATTATCAATTCTTTGGCCTACAAACTTAATTTCCTTATTGGTCTTATGCTCAATTATGCAACAATTTGATTCAAATAAAACTCTATATCCTTTGTCACATAATTGACTTATGCTTAGTAAATTATGTTTGAGGCCTTCAACATACAATACATCACTTATGGATGTGGACGAGTTCTTACCAATATTTCCAATGCCTAGGATTCTTCCCTTAGTGTTGTCTCCATAGGTGACGCTTCCTTTTCGTTTGGGAGTGAATGATGTAAATTTGGTTATGTCTCCCGTCATATGCTTTGAACACCCGCTATCCAAATACCAATGGGTGTTGCTTGCCTTGAAGCATACCTACAAAACAAAATCATTTTAGAGAACTAGGTACCCATTTTATGTTGGGTCCTTTAAGGTTAGCTTGTGGAGATGTTCCTTTGGGAACCCACACCTTTCTTAAGACCTTTGGTCCTAGTTTCCTAACACTACACTTATAAGCACTATGTCCTTTGGTACCACAATGATTGCATTTCATAAAAGGTGAGGAGGATTTGCTTGGTGGTGCAAAGAAGTTTTTATAGTGCTTCTCCATTTTATGATTACTATGTTCTTGATCATATCCTAAGCCGGTTTTACTAAACATGCATTTTTGTTGCCCAAGAAGGATATTCAAATTATCTCTTCCATTAGTGAATTTCTCTAAGGTTTTGTTTAGATCTAGGACTTTATTTTCTAGATCAACACATTTCTTAGCAAAATTACAAGGTTTACTAATGGAACATACTTGAGCATTTTTCAATTCTTCTTTTAAACATTCATTCTCTTTGCAAACTTCCATAAGGTGCATCTCTAGAGTGTCACTAGTTTTCCTAGATGCTTTGAGTTTACTAGAGATTTTTGTGAATTTATCATATAATTCTTCAAATGCTTCTAACAGCTCATTTTTATCTAAGTCAAGAAGATTTACCTCATTATCTTCTTCTTGATGATTTGCCATTAAGCAAAGATTGACTTGCTCATCTTCCGAGTCGTCGGAGCTGCTCACATCATTCTCATCCCAAGCAATATAGGCTCTTCTTCTTCTTTGTTTGTCCTTGCCCTTCTTTTTGAGGTTTGGACAATCGGCTTTAAAGTGCCCTTCCTTGCCACATTCAAAACAGTTGGGTGAGGGTGAGTTTTCTTTAGTGATAGGTTTCTTACCTGAGTTTTTGAAGCTTCTTTGAAAGCGTTTGCCTTTCATGAATTTCCCGAAGCGTTTCACAAATAGTCCAAATTCTTCTTCTTCATCAAGTTCACTTCCGGATTCTTCTTCTTCATTTGTGGAAGTAGCCTTGAGAGCAAGACCCTTTTTCTTGGAAGATTTTTCTTCCTCTTCCGCCATCTTTAATTCTTTCAGCTCTTGTTCTTGTTCCTGCAACTTACCAAATAGAGTGGCGAGAGACATTTCGTTTATGCTAGGAGATTGTTTGATGGCGGTAACTAGCGGTTGCCATTCTCTGTTAAGACTTTTCAACACTTTATGAATGAGTTCTTTGTTAGTGTAAGTCTTTCCAAGTGTAATGAGTTAATTAATGATGAGAGTAAATCTTTTTTGCATATCAATAATCGATTCATGAGAGTTTAATCTAAAGCATTCATATTGACTAGTAAGAGTACTAATCTTTGAGTCCTTTACATCATTAGTGCCTTCATGGGTTACTTGAAGAGTATCCCACATTTCTTTAGCAGTTTGGCATGTCATTATCCTAAAAAATTCATCTTGACCTAAAGACATAGTAATAAGATTTTTGGCCTTGTAGCCATATTGGACTTTCTTTTCTTCCTCGCTTGTCCATTCATCTATAGGTTTTTCAACATTCTTGCTATCTATAATATGCATCGGTATATAAGGACCATTTTCAATGGTATTCCAAATTCTCAAGTCAATTGATTGAATGAAGATTTTCATTCTTTCTTTCCAAAACGCATACCCTTCCCCATTGAAAACGGGAGGTCTATTTATCGCACCACCCTCGGGAAAAACATTTTGAGAACTTGAGGCCATTTAATCTCTTGAAGCTGTTAAGCTTGATCTACCAAGAGTCAAGCTCTGATACCACTTGTTGTTCAAGTGGCCTCAATACTCAAGAGGGGGGGTGAATTGAGTTATAAAACTTTTGCTTGGAATACCTTTGAAATTGATTTCTATAACCAAGTTTATGAGATTATGCAAGTGAAAGCAAGTAACAATGATATGCAATGCACTACAAGAGGTAAGTATTGCTGAGGCAATTTAGCAAACACTTGGTGTGCAATGTCTAAAGTATAGCAAATTAAGCAAGTTCAAGTATGTTCTTCTCAACCAAACAATACCAATCAACAAATATGCAATGTATGGAAGTAAAAGAGTAAGGAAGAGAAGCTTGCAAACCGATGTAACGAGTTCCACCCAATCCGGTGTACGTCTCGCCTCTAAGCAACCCACTTAGAGGATTTTCCACTATTGTAGACTAGAGATACAACTTTGAGCAATTGCGGCTTCCTAGTGTCCCACACTCAAGAACCCAATCCTCACAAGTATAAGGGCAACCCACCCAATCTCTCAATCTCACAATATCCCAAAGGTTGAGTCCACAACCTTTGTAACCACTCAACCTAGAGTGAACAACCACTCAACCTAGAGTGAATAACTTGTGTGTTTGGAGTTTGTGTTTACAATCAATATACTCTCTTAATAGAGAAGATATACAAATGAAAAGCTCTCCCAAATTCTAATCTCTCAAGATGAGAGGATATACAAGTGAAAGTACAATATGCAAGAAATAGGCTTACAAAGCACAAAATAGAGCCATGAATTGTTGCTACTTGGTTGTGTTTTTGTGCTTGTCTTCCTCTTCAATTTATAGAGCCAAGAAAGCTATTGAGGAGTGCCCTAGTCCATCATAGCCGTTGCAGTTAGTGGAAATTTGAAGAATGGTGGAGACATGACCTGGTTTCCCACTTAAATCTGTTTTTCCACTAGTGTAATCGATTACACCCTCGCGTTGTAATCGATTAGCTTCAAGTCAGAGACTTCCTAATCGATTATTTCACTTCCTCTAATCGATTAACATCTTGTACCTGATGCATTTAATTTGTTTTCGCAGCATCCTAATCGATTAGCATGTATTGCAATCGATTACCTTAAATTCCAATGGCTTCCTAATCGATTGTGTGGCTTCCATAATCGATTAGCCATCATACCTGATGCATTTAGTTCCATTTCTAATCGTTGTAATCGATTAGTCTCTGGTGTATAGTCGATTACCTTAATTCCAGTGGCTTCCTAATCGATTGTTCAGCTCCCTAATCGATCAGCTTTCATACCTGATGCAATTTCTTCCAAAACAGAAAGCTCCTAATCGATTAGCATCTATGGCCTAATCGATTAGCTTCGCTGTTACTTCAATTCTGATTTCATGTCTTTGTTTTTGCATTGTTTTCTTCAAGAGTGCTTGTCATTATCAAAATCTTTGCACATTTTTGGACCTGTTAACATATTCAAACACAAAAAATTGACCAGAAATCACATTTGGACAACTTGGCAAACAATTGCTTCTTCTTCAATACTTGAAGTACAAAGTAGAGATATTCTTCATATTCTTAGGGTGACTTTGAATAAACTAAGAAATCATCAATAAACACCATGACAAACCGATCTAGATAAAGATGGAAAATGTTGTTCATATAGTTCATGAACCCAGCAGGGGCGTTAGTCACACCAAATGACATCACCATGTACTTGAAGTGACCGTAACGGGTTCTGAACACCGTCTTGGGAATATCAAAAGTTTTCACCCGGATTTGATTGTATCCGAATCGTAAATCAATCTTTGAAAAGATTGGATCACCCCTCAACTGATCAATCAAATCTTTTTTTCATGGAAACAAGTATTTATTCTTGATGGTTATCTTGTTCAATTAGAGGTAATCAATACATAACCATATACTTCCATCTGTCTTCTCGACTAATAGTATGTAGCACCTCATGGTGACACATTAGGCCGGATGAACTGTTTTTCTAACAGTTCTTTAACTTGCTTCTTCAACTCAGTTAATTCAATTGGGGACATCTTATATGGAGCCCTAGACACTGGTTCTACTCTAGGCTCCAGATCAATTGCAAATTCAACATCCCTCTCGAGAGGAACACTAGGTACATCCTCTGAAAACACTTTCAGAAAATCACACACAACAACGATTTCATCTATTTAGGATCCATTCTTTCCTTCATCCATATCTAGCAACATGAATAACTAAGATATACCTTGGACGGTGAAGTCATCGACATTTCTTGTCAGAAAAATCACCTTATTGTTTTGACAATCAACCATTACCTTGTTAGATGATAGGCAATCTATACCTAGAATAACCTCTAAGTGTTTCGGAGGTAAGCACATAAGGGTCACAACAAATCTTATACCCTCAAGCAAGATATCAACATCAGTGCACTTCGTCACTATTTGTAAACAGGGGCCCTTAGGCGTATACATACACCGATCACGCTACAACATTGTAACCAAAAATTTTAGGCGCCTTACATACTCCTCATAGATGAAAGAATGTGTGGCACCTGAATCAAAAATCACAAACAACTCTACCATTCACAATACACTTACTTTGTACCAGATCACCAGTTTGTGTAACTTGCTCAGCATGTAGGTTAGCACTCCCACCTAGATTCAATTCCTTCCAGCATTATGATTACCATGGCCACCATTACCGTGTTCTCCATGGTTATCGTTTCCACGACCACGACCTCTAAAGCCTCCACGGTTCACATTAATGTTCACGACTTACTGGTTGTAACACTCTGGTAAATAAATTAAATTTAAATTGTGTTGTAAAAATTAATTGGCAATTATTGAAGTGTAAATTAAATAAATTTATAAGCGAATTCATTAAGAAGAGTTGATCAAGAAATAAGATTGAATTAAATTGTTAAAGTAAATTATTAATTATCGTGTGGTAGAAGTAAAATAGGAATTATAATTAAGGGTTAATTAAATTGAAAATAGATTTTTGAAAAGAAAGAAAAGAGAAAATGAAATTAAAAAGGAGGAATTGACCAAAACGCCTTTGGAGTAAACAAATAACATTTTTAATTACATTTTCAATGTCTTCCATGTGTGAGTTTCTTCCTCTCCATTTCTGTTCATGGTCGTGAGCTTTTAAGTAGGGGTTAGCCTTCGATTTGTTGTTGAAACTTCAAAATGAACGTGTTTTTGGATTCCCAGAAGCGAGACCAACACGTGGATGCCCTCAATTTCTCGTTTCCTTCCTTTTCTCTCTCTAGCCGTCTTGAGGGGGTTTTGGGTTTCATCACTTTCATGGCTTTTTAGGGCTTGATCATGGTCCATTGAGTAGTGGGTGTTTTGAAATGACTAACGGGTGGTGGTTTTGATGTTTCTAGGTTTTGAACCGGAGGCTGGATGAGTGATCGACGCGGTGAAACTTGAAAATAAGAGTCGAAAGTGGTAAGAGTGAGTTTTTGAACTTTTAAATATACGTTTAGTATCATTTGAATGCAATGGGTTTTAGTTTCGGAAGCTAACATTTAATTTTAGTATGTGAATCCTTTGCTTTTAGGTATTCGTAGAGGCCGGGGCACATGGCGGTTAATCTGAAGTAATGGAAGTCGTTTCTGGAAAATGAGGGAAAATAGTAGAATAGTTAAATAAATTGATTTATATATATATATATATATAATATTATATGTGTATGAGTAGAATTGAATTTAGTTGAATTGTGGTGATGAAAAATGAATTAAATATTGATTTGTTGATGATGGATATGATGAAAATGATAGTAAAATTGTATGATGTCAATTTATATGCTTATGGGTTACATTGTAATGATGCTGATGTGTGTATATATATATATATATATATATATATATATATACTTATAATGAGATGATATGATAAATTGTGATATTTAAGAAGCATGAGATATTGTAACGATAAATGGAGAAATATAAATGAGGTTGTTGATGAGTTGGTTGCCTGAGTGATGTAACACCCCTAATTTCATTATTTCTTATTTAGAATAAAATTTTAAAGGAATTTGATTATAGTTCTTTAGAACTTTTTGATTGTTATATAATTTATAATTTTTTGGAATTTTTATATATATTTTTTTAGAATGACAAAAATACCCTTAACCTTTCATCTAATAACCAAAATGCCATTGCCGACATCATCGCTTACATCATCGGTGGGTTAATACTTACATCATAAATAGTGACCGGTGGGTGAATGTTTATATCATGAATAGTGACCGGTGGGTGAATGCTTATATCATGAATAGTAAAAAAAATAATTAAGTAATCTTAAATAGTAAAATTTTCTTCCTATAAATAGATGGCTCATTTACAACATTTCCACACTAAAAATTAGAGAGAATCTAGAGAGATAGTGCGTAAGAAATTAGTGGGGAGTAAATTATTTTGGTAAAAAAAAGTTCTGCCGGAGGTGTAAGGTAATAACTTTCTTCTATATTCTTTTTATAATTTTAGTTTATTTTTTTAGCACTCTTAAACCATTAATATACTAGTACTATTATGAATAAGTTACTATAGTAAAAATAAATTACCACTGTATTATTTTTACTATTTACCGTTACTATTCAAAATTTACTATTTATTGTCACTATTCACAATTTACCATTTACTATTATTATTCAAATTTATCATTTACCGTTATTATTCAAAATTTATTAGTTGTTGTTACTATTCAAAATTTACTATTTACCGTTACTATTCAAAATTTACTATTTACCATTACTATTCAAAATTCACTATTTACTGTTACTATTCAAAATTTTACAATTTACCGTTACTATTCAAAATTTACTATTTACTGTTATTGTTCATGATTCACCATTTACCACTACTATTCAAAATTTACTATTCACAATTTACTATTTACTATTACTATTCAAAAATTTCTATTTACCGTTACTATTGATGATTTACTATTTACCGTTACTATTTACTATTACTATGTGTATTTATCATTCTGATAGCAATCTTAATTTTCATCTTATGCTCATACTGAAATAAATTAGTATTAATATTTTGTTAGAACTTGGAGGTGCAGAGCGAATTCACTTTTGGTAGCAAATCAAGGTAAGGGGGGTGAGATAAGGATATAATATAAAAATACATAAGAATATTGGGAGGAGTCTCCTACTCCTTTTAAACATGACAGTATTATTATTTTCAAATAATAACTTTTAACTTAAAATTTATGATAATTATTATTAATTAAGCATCTTGTGTAACTTAATATCTGAAATATTTATTCAAGAACTTAAACTATTATGACCTATGCGGACTGGATTAAACCTATGCAAGGACTTTAACTATTATGGACTTGACTGAACCTATGCAAGGACTGGACTATCTTGGATTTACATAGACCTGTGCGAGGAATTGACCATAGAACTTAAAATAAACTTTATTAATTTAAATAATCATTGAATTTTAAATTATCATATTTATAACTGATGCTTAATTATTTGATTTGATTTATGATTGTTAATATTTATTTATGTTTTATGATGTTTGATTGTGATTGACAATGTTTGATGATGATTGATAATCTTGTACTGTGGGGTTTGAGCATATAGCAAGCATGACGGAAAGCTAAAATTCAGTAAGAATTTACTTATCTCATACTTCTTTATTTACTTATTCATCTTTATTTAAATTACTTTTAAGAAATTCCTTAGATTTCAATAAAACTACATAAGTTTTTAGAAATCTCTTTTTATCTTTTAATATATATGTATATATCTTTACTAAAATTTAGATTTGTTAGTTAGTTTATCAAAAAGAAAAAGAAAGAGAAATTATTTTATAAAAATAAATTTTTACTAATATTTTAATATATATATATATATACATATTATTTAAATGTATAAAAATATTATAAAAAATTTTCAAGTACTAAGGTTTTAAAGATTGATAATTCTGAATTCGAGTTTTTAGAAATTGATTTTGAATTGACCTATAAACTTTCTAAAGAAGGTGTGAAATATATTTAAGGCTTTGAAACTCAAATTTATAAGGAGATTTAATTTGTGATTTGAAAAGGAACTGTACCAAAATTCTATGTGCGTATTTGAGAAGTTGAAAAAGTACAGTTTACTGGGGTGGCTATGTCGTGATTCGTAGGCCCTGATAATATAATTGAGTTTCTAAAAGTCTTAACCAACTAAATACGCGAGTATTTCATGCATCATGAATCATCAAAGAGAAACAAAATGATGTTGTCTGGGGACGGATTATAGAAACCGAGGATACATTAGAGGAGGCTTAATTGTGAGCCTTGGGATGAGAGGGTGTGAAAGGGTGCTTCAGGGGGCCTGGGGTAGCTCCCTAGTGTCGGGTACTTTCACAATAAAAACCTTTTCAATCTGACTAGTCTCTAAGTGTTTCCATGCCAGTTGAGCTATTCATGATATTATTATCTGAAATTATAGAACAGTGTAAACTCTTGGTTGGCCCAGTGCAAATTAAAATTTAAGGGGCCCACATATATAGGTAAGTTATGATGAAGATATGGCATATCATTCATACATTCATAAATTGATTGTGTATATGTTGTGATTGATATTATTATACTAGTTTGTGAAAACCCTTTATTGCTTATGTCCCATTTGGGAATATTATATTCTGTTTCTCACTCCTTTCTCTATGTTTTTGTTTCATATGTTTTAAATTAATGGTTCGTACAGAGGGAAGGATCGAAGAACATTGACAGTATATATAGCACGTTCTAGAAAGGGAGCTCGGTATGAATACCGTGGTCCAATGAATAAATAATGTCACTAGGCAACTGCTCTTGGGCCATGGAGTTTCCTCTCTTTCTAATAATGTTTGATATCTATTTTATTTGGATGAATGTAAAATTACTTTATAAATTTTAATGATAATACATGAGGTATTTCAGAAATATTGTATGTAATTTTACTCTGATAGTTTCTTTTAGCGATTATATTTTTTTTAAAAAAATTTCATGAATATTTTAGAAATTATTGAGATGTAACAGAGGGTGTTACAAAATGGTATCAGAGCAGTTAATCCCGTAGGCCTGGGGAAAGGTCTATTTTGCTTTGTCTGTAAACTCTGTGTAGGTGATAGAAAATAGAATATTTGACTTAGTAGTAACTGTGATTGATATGACAAGTCTCAGTTACTGTGAAACAGGAAAAGAATGGCCAGAAATGATCTTGCTGGAGTTGTAATGGGAGCACATGAAGGTCAAGGTAATGATGCCTTAAGAAGGTTAGACCTGTTCGAAAAACGTAATCCACCTCGTTTCAAGGGAGGATACAACCCTGATGGAGCACAAATATGGATTCGAGAGATAGAGAAGATCTTTCGAGCACTGCAATGTACTGAAGGTGATAAAGTAGTCTTCGCTACTTATGCCTTATCTGAGGATGCTGAACATTGGTGGGATAGTATGCGTAGGCAGTTCGAAGTTAACCAAGTGGAGATCACTTGGAATTATTTCAAGGATATGTTTCTGGAGAAATACTTTCCAGCTGATGTTAAAGAGAAAAGACAATTTGAATTCCTGTCACTGACCCAAGGAAATATGAGCGTTGGAGAGTATGCATCCAGGTTTGAAGAGCTATCTCGCTTTTATTCTCATTATAATGATGCTACTAATGAAGGTGATCGGTGTGCAAAGTTTGTAAACGGATTGCGGCCAAAAATCAAAGAAGCTATACGAATGCAGGAAATCCGTGAATTTTCTGTATTGGTAAATCGCTGTAGGATCTTCGAAGAGGATCACAAGGACAGAATGACCAAAAGCCGTGAATCCATTCACAAGGCGGGAGAAATGAGAAGTGGAGGACCTCACCATCACCAAAGAAGAGACTTTAGGAGAAAAAGGCCTTACCAAGCTCCATTTCGTCGGTTTGGAACAACACCTGTTCCTAACAAACCTCAAGCTTCATCTGGAAGCTATTATCCAACACCTACACTAGAATTTAAATGCTTTATCTGTGGAGGACCCCATTTGAAAAGGTATTGTCCCTAAAACACTTATATTTGCTTTAAGTGTAACAAACCGGGTCATCACATCAAGGATTACCCAGAGATAAAGAGGGAGAACCCTGAAGGTGCAAGTACATCCATAAATACTCAAGGAGGCGTGCATAGTGCAGTTGGAAGGCCAAAGGCAAAAGGAAAGGTTTTTGCAATTAATGGGGAAGAAGCATCCCATTCTGACTCCATGGTGGAAGGTAAGTGTATCATTAATAAGATTCCTTTAACTATTATGTATGACTCAGGTGCATCACATTCCTTTATTTCCAATGACTGTGTAGAAAAACTACAATTACCCGTGATAGAATTGCCATTTGATTTATCTGTTCATACTCCTGGGAATAATCCCATTGTCACTTCTAAAGCCTGTTGGGAATGCCCTATTGTCATAGATGGTAGGGACTTTAAGGCTAATCTCTTTTGCTTACCCCTTTCTGGCTTAGAAGTTATTATTGGGCTAGATTGGTTGTCTGACAATCATGTTCTAATAGATTGTCATAACAAGACCATAATGTTTAAAGAACCTGTAAATTTGAATCCAGAGGATTCGAGATTTCTAACCGCCAACCAAGTGAGTGCCTCTTTAAAAGGAGGGGCTCAAGGATTCATGCTATTGCTTTCAATGAAAGGAGAGCAAGAACCAAAAATCAAAAATTTGTGGGTCGTGTGCGAATTATCGTGAGATTTAATGATTCATAAATGCTATATTTGCATGTTGTGTGGTGTGGTTGGCCAATCGGTATAGATTACCCCTTGTTTTTAGTCCAGTGGTCGGTTGTGACCCAGTCGAGTTATCTAGTGGTCAAGTAGGACTTAATGGTGAGGTAGAGAGTCAGGCAGGGCTCGATGGACCAGATAGGATTCACAGGGTGTCAAGTAGAACCCCCAACTGATAGTTGATCCTTTTAGTATCCGGATACTAGAGAGTCGTATCATTATGATTGATTGAGAGTCAATGGTGATGTAATTTAAGTTGATGATGAGGTTGATACTATTTAAAATGATGATGAGGTTGATGTTATTTAAATTTGACGATGAGAGTTGATAACTTCAATTGCATTATTGAGACTGTAGTGATTAATTATGACATTAATTAAATTAATGAACTGAGTACGATGTTGTAAAGAGATAGAGATGAATTGATTGAATATGATTGGTTGTTGGTAAATTGTACTATGTTTTTCCCTCTATGTATATATACAAATGCATTGGTGATTATTTATATCAATTTATATAGCTAGTCACTCACCCTTACATATATTTTAGTGACTGAAGATGAGGATGCCACGGACGCTGTAGAGACCAGTGCTAGATTGGCTGAGATCAATGCCATGGGAAATTTATATATTGATGTATATATGTAACTATGTTGATGTATGTATAGTGTTATGGATATTTTTGCTTACGATGGTAGTTATGCATATATATATATATATATATATATATATATATATATTGATCCGGTCTCGATACCGACCAATGGCCAAAAATGTTATTTGACCTAAAAGCTGTCATGCAAGACTGGTATTGCATAAACTCAGTAGTGCAACATCAACTCCCAACACTGCGCTTGAGACTCATGGCGTAACCCCGATATGAGCTATTCTCTCAATATTGGATAGTCAGAGTTGACTTATGCAATTGCATGTTAAAGAAACAACCTGCAAGTGACTGATGGAAATGTACAGTTGGTAGGTAGGGTCTTTGTTATGTGTCAGCCTTTCTACAAATGATCAGAATCATGCTGACAACTTGTACGGTAAACCCACCTACTCGAAACGACTCTTCCATTACCCCAGGTATAAATACTAACTTATCAACAATGAACGATAGAACATTTTCACTTGAACTTACGCTTGAGCTTTGGTATTCCCCTTGAATATTCACTGACTTGAGTGTCGGAGTGTCCTTGCAGGTGACACCCCCTTTCGCCCCACAACACGTAAGCTTGGTGCTTTTCGTACAAGGAATTACTCTAAGCTCTTTATTTCCCCGCTGGAATAGAGGATATAATACTGGATCCCCACTGGACCGGTGTAAAATCTAAACTTATAAAACATATTAAGGACTAGTCATCAGGCCCGCCCTTGCACCCCAACCCAAACCAGTTCATTGGCACACCCCTAGTAGGAACTGTAAACTTTGATTCCCACGTTCGTAGTAAAAAAGCTAAGTCTTCATAGAGGAAAGAGTTCCTAACAGGTACATTGAGGATCTCATGTACTGGGAGCCAAGGCTTTCGGCTTTTGAAAATACAAGTGCATCAGCTAAGCGGGTTATACTTGTGGTGACTCTTGATCATAGGGATGAAATCATCAGGTAGCTCATGGAGGAATTCGCTAAGCTCAGGCATGAATGTTCAATGCCTGCTGAAAGGGTGAGTCAACTTGGACTTCATCAGCCTGAAATGTCAAAGCTTAAGGTGTCTCACGCGTCTCATTATTCTAAGATTGTTATGTACGACGAGGAGCGGCAAGCTCAATCCCATGCAGAGCAACAAAACCCTAGACTAAAGTGTATTTCCTCTAGTACTCCTCTGTTTGGGTATAAGGGGAGCATTCCTTTTTCAAGGAGGCTCATGAGTGTCCCCATTCCTCGATATTTATAGACTAGCCTGTGTTTGAATATGCTTTCAGGTTCACAGATTTTGATAATGACAAAGGAATATTGAAGAAACTCTTGGAGAAACAAGAAACAGCATCAGACCTGCAAAAACACGCAGGCTAATCGATTACGACGACAAGAATAATCGATTAGGAAGCTTCTGTTTGTACACTAATCGATTAAACACATAAGGATAATCGATTAGATAGCTTCTGTTTGTACACTAATCGATTACACCAACAAGGCTAATCGATTACTTAACTTCTGTTTGAATTAAATGCATCAGGTATTTGAGCTAAGCAATTGCAAGACGTCAAAGCTACTGGAATGACAACTAATCGATTATATACAAGGACAATCAATTACAAAGCTACTGGAATGACAACTAATCGATTATATACAAGGACAATCGATTACAAAGTTGCGTAATCAAAATGAATGCATCAGGTGCCATTACTAATCGACTACGAGACAAGACTTAATCAATTACCAAGGTTCTGAGTTAAAGCTAATCGATTACTAGGTATAGTCTAATCGATTACAGCACAAATTACATTGAAGAATTCAAAGTGTAATCAATTACAGCTCGAGGCGTAATCGATTACGGTAGTGCCAGAAATTGGGGAAAATGCTTTTTAAGTGGAAACCAACTCATTTCTCCATAGATCTCAGGCACCCATGACTTGCAACAGCTAGGAACTCTATTATGCTCATCTCCAAGCTCTATAAATGCAAGACTCCTTCAAGCTACTCAATGCAACACACAAATCCATCAAAAGGAAATCAATTCTTGAATCTTGTGAGTTTTATCCTTGTATAGTTTCATTTTTCTGAAACTTAGAACTTCAGCTTGTATATCCTCTCTTGTTGAGAGTTAGAATTTGAAAGAGCATTCACTTGTATATCTACTCTATTAAGAGAGTTACTTGCTTGTAAACACTACACCAAACACAAAGGTTTTCACTCTAGGTTGAGTGGTCACAAAGGTTGGGGTTCAACCTTTGGGTATTGAGAGTTTGAGAGATTGGGTGGGTTGCCCTTGTGCTAGTAAGGATTGAGTTCTTGAGTGTGGGATACTAGGAAGCTGCAATTGCTCATAGCTTGTAATCTCTAAACTTCAATAGTGGAAATCCTTCAAGTGGGTTGCTTGAAGGCAAGACGTACACCGGGGTTGGTGGAACTCGTTAAATTGGTTTGCAAGCTCTTCTCCCTTACCCTTTTACATTCATATACTGCATTTTATTGATTTGTGTTGGTTGATTGTGATTTATATACTTAAGCTTGCTTGAATTAATTAACTTTGAATATTGCACACCAAGTGTTTAACAAATTGCCTCGTCCATATTTACCTCTTGTTTTGCATTGTCTTTTGTATCTTACTTGATCTCACTTGCCTAATCTCTAAACTTGTAATAAAAGAATCAAGTTCAAAGGCATTCCAAGCACAGTTTTAAAAACTCAATTCACCCCCCTCTTGAGTATTGAGGCCACTTGAATAACAAGTGGTATCAGAGCTTGACTCTTGGTAGATCAAGCTTAACAGCTTCAAGAGATAAGATGGCCTCAAGTTCTCTAAACCTTTTCCCCGAGGGTGGTGCCATAAATAGACCTCCCGCTTTCAATGGGGAAGGCTATGCCTTTTGGAAGGAAAGAATGAAAATCTTTATTCAATCTATTGATTTAAGAATTTGGAATGCCATTGAAAATGGTCCTTATACACCCATGCATACTATTAATGATAAAAATGTTGAAAAACCCATGGAAGAATGGACTAGTGATAAGGAGAAGAAAGTGAAATACGGCTATAAGGATAAAAATCTCATCACTATGGCATTAGGTCCCGATGAATTTTTTAGAATAATGACTTGTCAATCCGCTAAGGAAATGTGGGATACTTTACAAGTAACTCACAAAGGTACTAGTGATGTAAAAGACTCCAAGATCAGTACCTTGACTAGCCAATATGAAAGTTTTAGAATAAATTCAGGGGAAACCATAGTAGAAATGCAAAAGAGATTTACTCTTATAATCAATCATCTCATTACTCTTGGTAAAGCTTATACTAACAAAGAGCTTGTGCACAAAGTTTTGAAAAGTCTTAGTAGGGAATGGCAATCGCTCGTCACCGCCATCAAACAATCCCCAAGTATCAATGAGATGTCACTTGCCACACTCTTCGGAAAACTACAAGAGCAAGAGTAAGAACTAAGAGTTTTGAAACAAGCGGAGGAAGAAGAAAAATCCTCCAAGAAGAAAGGCTTAGCTCTCAAGGTCACCTCTACACATGAAGAAGAATCATGTAGTGACCTTGATGAAGAAGAAGAATTTGGTTTGTTTGTGAAGAGATTTGGAAAGTTCATGAAAAACAAAAGATTCCAAAAGAACTTCAAACCCCAAGGTAAGAAACCAATCTCTAATGAATCCTCTTCTTCACCAAATTGTTTTGAATATGGAAAAGAAGGGCACTTCAAAGTAGATTGCCCAAATCTAAAGAAAAAGAACAAGGAGAAAAGAGGAAGAAGAAGAGCTTACATCGCTTGGGATGAAAACGATGTAAGTAGCTCCGATGAGTCCGAAAACAAAGAAGCGAATCTTTGTTTAATGGCAAATCACCAAGAAGAAGATAATGAGGTAAGTCTTCTTGATTTAGATAAGAATGAATTACTAGATGCTTTTGAAGATTTGTATGATAAATTTATCAAGCTTTCTAGTAAATACAAATTGTCAAGAAAAACCATTGACACTCTTGAGAAGGACCTTATAGAAGTTTGTAAAGAAAATAAATGTTTGAAAGATGAATTAGAAAATGTTCAAGCATGCTCTAGGACCAAACCGTGTGAATTTGTAAAGAAATGTGACATTCTAGAAACCAAGGTTTTAGATTTAAATAGAACATTAGAAAAATTTACAAATGGTAGAGATAACTTAAATATATTACTTGGAAACCAACGATGTATGCTTGATATAACTGGTTTAGGATACAACTCCACCAAAAAGGAAAAATATTACAAAAACTTCTTTGTACCACCTAGGAGATCATCATCACCTTTCATGAGATGCAATCATTGTGGTTTTAAAGGTCATAACTCTTCAAACTGTAATGTTAGAAAATTAGGACCAAAGGTTATTAGAAAGGTATGGGTTCCCAAAGGGACATTACCACAAACTAACCTAAAAGGACCCAACATACAATAGGTACCTAGTTCTCTAAATTAATCTTGTTTTGTAGGTATGCTTCAAGGCAAGCAACACCCATTGGTACTTGGATAGTGGGTGTTCAAAGCATATGACAGGAGACATAAGCAAATTCACATCATTTACTCCCAAAAGGAAAGGAAGTGTGACCTATGGAGATAACACCAAAAGGGAGAGTTCTAGGCATTGGAAACATTGGTAAAAATTGTTCTACTTCTATTAGCGATGTATTGTATGTTGAAGGCCTCAAACACAATCTACTAAGCATTAGCCAATTATGTGACAAAGGATATAGAGTTTTGTTTGAATCAAATTGCTGCATAATTGAGCATAAGATTAATAAGGAAGTCAAGTTTGTAGGTCAAAGAATTGATAACATTTACATGATGGATATGGATAGTTTGTACTCAAATGATGTGCAATGCTTCATGACTAAAGAGGATGAAACTTGGCTATGGCATAGAAGAATAGCTCATATACATGTAGACCATTTGAATAAACTTGTTTCTAAAGAATTAGTAATTGGTTTACCAAAGCTTAAATTTGAAAACAAATTTTGTGATGCATGTCAACAGGGGAAACAAGTAAAGGCATCTTTTCAAACCAAAAGCATTGTTTCCACACAAAGGCCTTTACAACTTTTGTACATGGATCTATTTGGACCCTCTAAAATTAAGAGCTTTGGTGGTAATTACTATGGTCTAGTAATTGTAGATGATTATTCAAGATACACATGGACCTTGTTTCTAGCTCATAAGAATGAAGCATATCATGCATTCAAGAAACTTGCTAAGATTATTCAAAATGAGCAAAACTCAAAGATAGCATCCATCAGAACCGATCATGGGGGAGAATTTGAAAACCAATCTTTTGAAAAATTTTACGAAAAACATGGTATCAATAACAATTTTTCAGCTCCAAGAACTCCACAACAAAATGGAGTAGTTGAAAGGAAAAATAGATCTTTAGTGGAGCTTGCAAGAACCATGTTAAATGAAAATAACATTGCAAAACATTTTTGGGCCGACACGGTAAATACCGCTTGTCATGTTATGAATAGATGTTTAATAAGGCCTATTCTAAAGAAAACCCCCTATGAACTTTACAAGGGAAGAAAACCCAACATTTCATATTTTCATATCTTTGGATGTAAATGTTTTGTACTCAACAATAGAAAGGATAATCTAGGGAAGTTTGATGCAAAAGCTGATGAGGCAATCTTCCTAGGATATTCACAATCTATTAAATCTTATCGAATCTTCAACAAACAAACCAATACCATTGAGGAATCTATCCATGTTAAATTTGATGAAAATAGCCATAACTCCCCGAGAAAGGAAGATATTGATGATCTTGTAGGTACATTCCAAGAAATGAGCTTGGAGAATAAAGAGGAAGGCAACAATGAAGGAGAAACAACACAACATGAGGAACCACAATAATAGATCACCTTGAAGGATCATCCCTTGGACAAAGTCATAGGTGAAATGACTAAAGGTATAACACCCCTGATTTTCTATACTCGAATCCCGATGTGATCAACATAATTAATAAAAGTGCGAATAAATTTTTCACGTTGGAAAAACATTTCCAAAACACCACCTTGACCACATCTAGACCCAAATCACAGAAAACCAAAGAGTGAGATTATAACACCTAAAGCTGGATCGATAAATATATTGCCCATAATGGTATACAAAATATCAGAGTTTATAGCGGATGAAAAATGTGTATACCGGGCACACGCCTAGTCCCATATATGAAGATATGAGAAAAGGCTCGGCAAAGCATACAATGGCATATAGGCCTAATATACAAACATCAGCATTTCACATATTCACATAAACATGCAAAGCCTAAGCTATGAATATATATATATATATATATATATATATATACATATCTATATGGTCATGCGTCACACATCTCCAACATTCATATTCAATTCAACCTCAAGATCAATACAATAGCCACTCAAATCTTTATTCATAATACATCCAAGATTACCACTATTACATACATTCATTCACAACCCAATAAATTACAATCGTTGCCGACCAAAGCTTTCCATTACGACTATTTACCTTCCCAAAAGCTTTTCTTTTAAATCATCCTCTTCCCATGGTTTTCCTGCACCAATACTAAAAAGTAGACCACATGGGAGAGTGAGTTATACATTTCAAATGACGATATGAATACAATTGAAATTATGTGCATATGCATATCAACATCATGTATGCTTTGCTAAACACAACAACAATCATCATAGATCATTAATTCAACAAGATATATTTATTTCATGCTTATTCATCAAGTCATAGCAAAGCAAGCATATACACATTTATAACACCGCCACTATGGGCCAACATCATCAACATAGACCATTCTGGTCTTTCATCAAAGCCACCATGGGCTAACATCATCATTGTCAATCATAACAAATACGCCCTTCATTACATTGGGCCATATCATACATATCGTCATATTCAACATCATTTCAATATTCATATCATTTATTACTTTTATGTGGTCTTTCGATATATTAATTACTCATCTCATCAACACCATCTCATCATCACCATCATCATCAATCAACATCATAATCTGACATATCTCCATGCTATATGCAAATGCTCTTATGGCTAATGCATATGCATAATGGAATAATCAACAACAAATATGGATCCGACTGTGGGAAATAACACCAATTGTGGGTTTAAGCATGATCATATACCATGCCCCTACTGTAGTAGTAAAATGTGTACACATATATCATAATGCATGCATATTCATCATATTTTTACTGGTACCAAACCGCATCGCCTATCATGCAACACCTGGCCATTTTCACCATGACCGTGGTAAACAACATATTCAACATATGGTGTTGCGGGCCAACCATGATTCTCAACATGGCAGCTGTGATCCAAAGGACCACCGGGGACACCTGCTCCTCAAGAGCCACCCCCCACAAGGGTCAACCACATGCAGCTCCCCGTAGCTCAACATGGGCAGCTTCGTGACTTACACACCGAGTCACAGGGGAACAACATAAATGCTCGTGCACTGAGCCGCCCTCCCACTGGGCCAACCAGGGGAATCCCCTAATATTCCAACACCGGCAGCTATGATATGCCATGGATGCAATGTAATGCAAATCAAATGCAAGCTCACTCTGTGCATCCTAAATGCCACTCATCAAACATCATCATCATCATCATAATCACCAACACCACCATACACCTTAGTGGATTTTATCATTGTTGGTTTCATAATTATTATTTTCAAGTTTTAATATGGCATTTCCATCTCAACATATTTCACATATATTTCACATCATATAAGCAAGTCAATACTTGCAAATAGCCACTATGGCAATTCAACATCACATATTATTCATCAATATTATCACACTTCATTTAGTGGATTTTCATCTCATCATTCATTATCATTGTCTCATGCTTACATATACATAGATATACATATTTGTGTGGCATTCACAACATTTACAATTTCAGATTTCACACCACACATACAAGGCCATGCCTGTATCACACACACTGGCAAACGACAATTCATCAATATAAATATACACCTCTTTATGCAAGAGAGTGTTCAACATCATCATCAATCGTTGTTTAATGTCTTTTCATTATTCTTTCATTATTCTATTTATTCAATGTCATATTCTCACCACTTCATCACTTTATGTCATATACCATATCATCTAATTATCCTTTCATTATTCTATTTTTAAGTGGTAATGGGTTATAATTAATTAATCCCAATGTACCAATCAACCTTAATCATCTCCATGTTTTACCATTAACACTTTACCTCTCATACATCCCTTAATTCATCTCAGTTTTACCTCATCATGCCAAAAAGAAGGGTCAAAGATGAGCCTGCCACCAGCAATAACGATTAAAGCTCAATCTGGTGGAAACTCGCTCAAGCGAGATACAGATCTGCTTGAGCGAGACAGGTCGGTTCGCTTGGGCGACCCTCGCTCGCATAGGCAAGTAACGTCCAGTAGCGTTTTCACGCTTACTCGCTCGAGCGAAGCGCCATCACACTCGGTCACTCGCTCAAGCGAAATTACACCAGTATTCATTTCCACACTCAGTTTTCACTCGGTAAATTAATTCAAAACTGACTCATCTCACTCGGTTGTTCACTAGGTAAAATTAATCAAAACCGACTCCCAGTACTTGGGTTTTCACTCGGCAGATTCTTCTTGAAACCAACTTAAAGCACTCAGGTTTTCCACTCAGCAAAATAATTCTGACCGACCCAACATTCACTCGGCCAACACATTCCAGGGCCGACTCACACTCACATAGTCTATCACTCGGCTAATTACTCCAAAACTGACTCATCACCCGATCGGTCCCCACTCGGTAATTCATCCCAACACCGACTCAACTCCTGATCAGTCCTCACTTGGTGAATTATTTCAAAACCCACTCTTCTCTCTTGTAGTCTTTCACTCAGAAAATTAATTCAAGACTGACCATCACTCACATAAACTTCCACTCGGTTAATTCATTCTAAACCCAAGTCTTCACTCACACAGGGTTCCACTCGGCATTCCTTCACTCGGAATCAGGGGTTCCATTCACTCGGGAATGATAGCTATTCCACTCGGAATCCATAAACTCTCCTCACTCGGAATAACTCTGACTTCTCCTCACTCGGAGGAATTCACTAAGATGTTTCACTCGGAGTTATTTAAATCTTAACCACTCGGGATATAGAACCTCATTCGATCGGATTATGTATCTCTCCTATACTTAGAATATATCCCAATCTCAACCATCACAACATTCCTTACCTCTGAGGTGGTTCACTCGGATTTATCTAATATTTAGCCTCTCGGAATATTTAGCTGAGACACCCCAATCAGAACCATCATAATCACTCTTCCTTCGGAAGAGGTTCACTCGGGACTTCCACTCGGAAATACCCAAAGCTTTCCCCACTCGGGGTTTTCTCTCGCTAAGATCCCACTCGGATTAGATTTATCAAAATGGGCCTCTCAGAAACACATTTCTCTATGAGTCTTCATAAGTCTTAACCACTCGAAAAAGGCCCAATGGCTATAGCCCCACTCAGAATTACATATTAGAAGGTATTCCACTCGGCACAGGTTACACTGGACTCAAAAATTCCCCATTTGGGACTCCACTGCCCGGATCATCACATTCACGAGCCTGCTACTCGGATTATGTACATCTCCTCACTCGAAAAACCATGACTCGGACTTAAGTCACTCGGAATTCACTCAGAGGTCTCACCACCTCTTAGTTTTATTTTCAAACTCCCACTTGGGCAGGATCCATTCATGAACTCACCCACTCACCATCTAATGGTCTCGCCTGGGCGAATGCCATTCCTCAGACCCTTCGCTCGGGCGGATTTCATCCAGTAGCCATCCTCTGATTCTCCTAGCATTCTCGCTTGAGCGGACTGGCCATTCGCCTGAGCGAAATCGGACCAGTATCTAATTCCTTCACCCTCGCTCGGGCGAAGCTCAATTCGCCTGGGCGAATTTCCTCCAGAGACTAATTCTCTAGAGCAAGGGACTCTCGCTCAGGCGAGATCCCATCTCGCTTGAGCGAGATTACCAGTGCATGCTTAGAAGCTCAGTTTTTCACTCTCCTTCTCACATCAAAACCTTTATATATAAATTTGACCTAGATTAATCTTTCTTACTCCTCCATTTATGCACTTAGAATCTGGTTCAACAATTCATACGTCTCAATTCCGAATATCAATTCATTAACTATGAAAAAGAATTATATAAACACCCCTCATCATCATTTCACTTTATCACAAACAATCTTCAACACTTTGTTCAACTCATCTATCCATTGAATATCACTAAACATCTGATTCATGTCAATTCAAAGGAATATCAAGTATTTATCATCAACATCATATATTCATATAATTTTCACAACAATCCCATAAGCCAAGCCATCATTCACTACTTCAACAATTCAAACATACAATTAGTTCTTGGCAAGGCATTGCATGAGTGCACACATAACATAATTATCAATTAATCACTCATGCACTTAAAATGCAAACTCCTCTCCTACCTCGAGAGAAGAATCGCCACGCGATTACATTGATCATTCCGCATCTTTGCCCGGAATGCAACCCTATCAACAATTATACATACACATGTAATCAAAAAATCATCACAAGACATTACACCTCTTAACTCATGACCAAGTCCTAGACTTGTCTAAGCTCCACATTCATTTACCCATGTTAGGCTTCGGGAATTCCTTTCCCCAAAGCAAAGACCTTCTAAGTCTCAAAGGTTAACTACACCCAACAACATCAACACTTAAGATTAATCCCTCAAATCAACATACCAATATACATGCATATATCTTCATTTGCAACTCATGACTTAGTTCACCATTTTATTTTATCATAAGGACCTCATCAACCTCTAAATCTCACATAATCATAAAGCCCTAACTCAAGGGTTTCATTCCCAAACATTCAAGCCTAGGGTTTCCATTTCCACCCACATGCAAGGCTTCTAACATCACCATCTTCAACTCAACATCTCAAAACCATAAATAAAACAAGGTGGAGGTGAGAAATCTTTACCTCAAGCTCAAGCTCCACCAAAAACGAAAATGAGGTGAGGAAAAGGAAGAAGATGATCCCACAAGCTCCCAAGCTCTATAAACGCCATTCAAGCCTCACAAATCCATGGGAACCATTTAATTTTGAGTGGAAAAGCAAGGAAAAGAGAGATGGTCACGGTCGTGCAAGAGAAGAATGAAGGAGAAGAGAAAAGTGATAAAGATAGAGTGAATGAAAAGGGTACACCGAGAATGAGTGAGAGAAAGGAAAGTTAAACCAAAATTGGACATTGTCCAATGGTTAAAAGGATGTCACATTTGCTTTTAACCAATGGGTAATAATTCCCCATTGTCCAATGGATAAAAGGGCCAAAAGAGAGAGGGAAGGATGCCACGGTTAAGTGGAAATGAGAAGGTGAGGATTTATATTTTCTTTTAATTCCATTTAACTCGTATTTTCCCCGTTTCATATCATACGTCGAGTCCAATTAATTATTTCCTTGACACCAAAAATCATTTTAAGTATACCATCTTAACCACAATAATTTTCCAAACATTCTATACCTATCAAACATCTAATTAAATCAAGTGGGTCCCACATTACCAGTTAATTCATCCGTTTTCGGTAAATCTTAATTTACCGATAATTCACCTATAATCTCTAACAACATCTCCCATAATTATTTGACCTTAAACAATCAATTATCATCATCCAATAAATTTATTTTATTTAAAAATCTGGGATGTTACAAAAGGTGTAAGTACTCGAAACGCCATTAAGAACGCATGTAATCATTTAGCCTTTGTATCACAAATAGAACCCAAATGCATTGATAAAGCTATTATTGATGAACATTGGATATTGGCCATGCAAGAAGAATTGAATCAATTTGAAAGAAATGAAGTTTGGGAACTAGTGCCAAGACCTGATGATCACCAAATAACAGGAACAAAATGGGTGTTTAGGAATAAATTAGATGAAAATGGTATAATTACTAGGAATAAAGCTAGGCTAGTAGCTAAAGGTTACAATCAAGAAGAAGGCATTGATTATAAAGAAATATATGCTCCCGTAGCTAAGCTTGAAGCTATTAGATTATTATTAGCCTTTGTATGTTGTAAGGACTTTAAATTGTACCAAATTGATGTCAAGAGTGCTTTCTTGAATGGATACATTCAAGAGAAAGTGTATGTTGATCAACCTCCAGGTTTTGAAAACTTCCAATTTCCAAATCATGTTTTCAAACTAAAGAAAGCCTTATATGGTTTAAAGCAAGCTCCAAGAGCTTGGTATGAAAGATTAAGTAAATTCCTTTTAGAAAACAACTTTGAAAGAGGGAAGGTTGACACAACATTATTTATTAAGCACAAAAAAAATGACATACTATTGGTTCAAGTATATGTTGATGATATAATTTTGGTGCTACTAATGAATCGTTGTGCAAAGAGTTTGCTAAGCTAATGTAGGAAGAATTTGAGATGTCCATGATGGGGGGAACTTACTTTCTTCCTTGGACTACAAATTAAGCAAACTAATGAAGGCACTTTCATTAGTCAATCAAAGTATTGCAAGGAATTGCTTAGGAAATTCAACATGGACAAGGCAAATGACATTGCCACACCTATGGGCACTTCATGTTATTTGGACAAGGATGAGAAGGGTAAGGATGTTGAACTCACAAAATATAGAGGTATGATTGGATCCTTAATTTACTTAACCGCTAGTAGACCAGATATCATGTTTACTGTTTGTATGTGTGCAAGATATCAAGCATGCCCAAAAGAATCACACCTAACTGCAGTAAAAAGGATAATGAAATATCTTGTTGGAACTCAAAATGTTGGCTTGTGGTACCCCAAAGGGGTTAAATGCACTTTAGTTGGTTATTCTGATTCAGATTTTGCAGGATGTAAACTTGATAGGAAAAGCACTAGTGGAACATGTCACTTGCTTGGTAGTTCTCTTGTTTCTTGGCATAGCAAGAAACAAGTAAGTGTTGCACTATCTATAGCTGAGGTAGAATATGTTGCAGCTGGTAGTTGTTGTGCTCAAATCCTATGGATTAGACAACAACTCCTGGATTTTGGTGTTATGTTAGACCATGTGCGTCTTAAATATGATAACACAAGTGCTATAAATATTTCAAAGAATCCTGTAATGCATTCAAGAACCAAACATATTGAAATTCGACATCATTTCATTAGGGATCATGTATTAAAAGGTGATTGTGTACTTGAACATATTGAGACCACTAAACAACTTGCTGATATATTCACCAAACCGCTTGTAAAGGACCACTTCATTCACATTAGAAGGGAATTAGGAATCCTTGACATGATCAATTGTGTTTGAATGATGAGTATTTTTGATAAATCCTTATTGTATAGCATGTTTAAATGAGCTTGTTATCACTTGTGGTATGATTTATTAAGTCTCCAACATTCTTGTGTAAAATCTGCATAATCTGTAGTTTCCTGAACTATGTAATCGATTATAAAGAGCTATATAATCGATTACTAAGCCTCTGTTTTCTTTAATAATCGATTACCCCTTGATAGATAATCGATTACTGAGATTCTGTTTCATGCCCAATCGATTAGCTTCTCCAAATAATTGATTAAAAACGTTTCAACTTCCTAATAATCGATTACCAACCTCTCCTAATCGATTGTGAAGATTCTATTTCTCAACCTAATCGATTACCCACTTATCCTAATCGATTACCCCATGTGCGAAATGGTTCAACTTCTTCAGAAACTGTGTCCTAATTGATTACCTATGGTTCGTAATCGATTAGCATCGGTACTGAGCAGTCAAACTGCTGGTTTTTGAGGCACTCCGAAACTCCCACCCCATTCACTCACTTCTCTCTATTCTAAACCTAAATTTTCCCTATAAATTCTCCTCTCCTCACTCTCTCATCTCACACTACCTCTTCTTCCTTCAAGAGCTTCAAGAGCTTCCCTCTCCATTTTCTCATTCTCTTCTTCTTTGCATTGTTTCCTTTCCACCACCATGTCTTCCTCACGCTCTGTCAAGAGGGCACGGTCCTCCATGGCCCAAGCTAACAACCCCTTAGACTTCTCTAGATTTTTCTCCTCTCCTAGAGACCTCCAAAATTTTATTAAGAATTTTTCTGAGAAAGACATCATCTCTCCCCACTACATCAATGAAGAAATCTTCAACCATCCAAGCTTCACCTTCACCCAAAACCTCCACCACTATAATCTTTTCCCTTTCCTCACCCTCAAGGAGGAATTTTACTATCCAAAGCTTGTTAGAGTTTTCTATTGCAACCTAAGGCTAGTAGATGGATTACTTGAATCCAAGGTCAAGAATGTGACCTTAAGACTCACCAATGCTAGATTGGCGGAAATCTCTCTTCTTCCGCTCAATGACGCTGAATTTGCTGGAGGAGATCCCGAGGATGAATGGGACTTCAATGCCATTGCTGCACGCCAATCGCTGTGGAGAGCTGAGCTCCCAAGGAGCAACTATAAGATGGTAGGTCACCTAACTATGAACAACTGTCTCCTTCACTTTTTTCTGGTAAAGCTATTGGTTCCTCGTGGTGGGAACTATGCTTTGGTAGAGGAGGATGATGTTCTCCTAATGTGGGCAATACAAAACCAAAAACTTATCAATTGGGTTCAAATGCTCAAGCTGCACATGCTCCAAGCCAAACACCAGCAAGAGGTCCCCTACGCCATCTTGCTCACTAAAATCTTTAAAGCTGTTGGAGTTGATTTGGCTAGCGAGTTATCAGAGAAGGTTCCTCCCAAAGCTTGCATTGGCACCCACCATATCACAAAGCTGGGCTTAATGCTTACTCATGGGGTTTGGATGTCCAAGATGGATGGACTACATGCCAATGCCCCCTATGAAGCCCCTGCTGATGAACCGGTCCCTCCTCCTCCTACACCACAAGCTGCACCAGACGTCCCAGCTGACCCCTTCGCCTCCCTCTATGCATACCTTGACCGTCGGTTCGACCGAATTGAGAACTCTCTTCAAGAGTTTTCAATGACTGAGCAGTAACACTTTGAAATGATGCAACAACGTTATGATGAGCTATCTCACCAGATTTCTGAGCTTCACTTTTTTAATCCGGATAATTAGATCCATTTTATGAGTTTTGTTGCTCTATGTTCTGCACAATTTCCATTTCTGTAATTTCCCTTTCTGCTACAATGAATAAAAGTTTTTTATTATATATCTCTATTTGCATTATTACTTTTGATGATTCCAAAGGGGGAGCAGTACTTGTTCATCTACTTCCTAATAATAAGAATTGACTGCTAAAAGTAAGTGATAATAACAAGTGGTTAAATTAGATAATTATCTCCAAGGCATAAATTCCTTTAGATAGGGGGAGATTTGAAGTACTAAGAGATAATGCAAAAATTTGAAATATTGATTAAGAGATAATATAGAACCTGAAAAATAGATATAAAGATAATGCTCTAGATAAAGAGATAACTTTATGCAGATTTTGAATATACTTTTGCAGATAGAATTAGAAATAATAGATAAGTTATTTGAACTAACAACCCTCAAGAGATGAACACTGTTTATCATCATCAAAAAGGGGGAGAATGTGTTTGAATATGCTTTCAGGTTCACAGATTTTGATAATGACAAAGGAATATTGAAGAAACTCTTGGAGAAACTAGAAACAACATCAGACCTGCAAAAACACGCAGGCTAATCGATTACGACGACAAGAATAATCGATTAGGAAGCTTCTATTTGTACACTAATCGATTAAACACATAAGGATAATCGATTAGATAGCTTCTGTTTGTACACTAATCGATTACACTAACAAGGCTAATCGATTACTTAACTTCTGTTTGAATTAAATGCATCAGGTATTTGAGCTAATCGATTGCAAGACATCAGCTAATCGATTACAAAGCTACTGGAATGACAACTAATCGATTATATACAAGGACAATCGATTACAAAGCTACTGGAATGACAACTAATCGATTATATACAAGGACAATCGATTACAAAGCTGCGTAATCAAAATAAATGCATCAGGTGCCATTACTAATCGATTACGAGACAAGACTTAATCGATTACCAAGGTTCTGAGTTGAAGCTAATCGATTACTAGGTATAGTCTAATCGATTACAGCACGAATTACATTGAAGAATTCAAAGTGTAATCGATTACAGCTCAAGGCGTAATCGATTATGGTAGTGCCATAAATTGGGGAAAATGCTTTTTAAATGGAAACCAACTCATTTCTCCATAGATCTCAGGCACCCATGACTTGCAACAGCTAGGAACTCCATTATGCTCATCTCCAAGCTCTATAAATGCAAGACTCCTTCAAGCTACTCAATGCAACACACAAATCCATCAAAAGGAAATCAATTCTTGAATCTTGTGAGTTTTATCCTTGTATAGTTTCATTTTTCTGAAACTTAGAACTTCAACTTGTATATCCTCTCTTGTTTAGAGTTAGAATTTGAAAGAGCATTCACTTGTATATCTACTCTATTAAGAGAGTTACTTGCTTGTAAACACTACACCAAACACAAAGGTTTTCACTCTAGGTTGAGTGGTCACAAAGGTTGGGTTCAACCTTTGGGTATTGAGAGTTTGAGAGATTGGGTGGGTTGCCCTTGTGCTAGTGAGGATTGAGTTCTTGAGTGTGGGATACTAGGAAGCTGCAATTGCTCATAGCTTGTAATCTCTAAACTTCAATAGTGGAAATCCTTCAAGTGGGTTGCTTGAAGGCGAGACGTACACCGGGGTTAGTGGAACTCGTTAAATTGGTTTGCAAGCTCTTCTCCCTTACTCTTTTACATTCATATACTGCATTTTATTGATTTGTGTTGGTTGATTATGACTTACATACTTAAGCTTGCTTGAATTAATTAACTTTGAATATTGCACCCCAAGTGTTTAACAAATTGCCTCATCCATATTTACCTCTTGTTTTGCATTGTCTTTTGTATCTTACTTGATCTCACTTGCCTAATCTCTAAACTTGTAATAAAAGAATCAAGTTCAAAGGCATTCCAAGCACAGTTTTAAAAACTCAATTCACCCCCCTCTTGAGTATTGAGGCCACTTGAATAACAAGTGGTATCAGAGCTTGACTCTTGGTAGATCAAGCTTAACAGCTTCAAGAGATAAAATGGCCTCAAGTTCCCTAAACCTTTTTCCCGAGGGTGGTGCCATAAATAGACCTCCCGCTTTCAATGGGGAAGGCTATGCCTTTTGGAAGGAAAGAATGAAAATCTTTATTCAATCTATTAATTTAAGAATTTGGAATGACATTGAAAATGGTCCTTATACACCCATGCATACTGTCAATGATAAAAATGTTGAAAAACCCATGGAAGAATGGACTAGTGATAAGGAGAAGAAAGTGAAATACGGCTATAAGGCTAAAAATCTCATCACTATGGCATTAAGTCCCGATGAATTTTTTAGAATAATGACTTGTCAATCCACTAAGGAAATGTGGGATACTTTACAAGTAACTCACGAAGGTACTAGTGATGTAAAATACTCCAAGATCAGTACCTTGACTAGCCAATATGAAAGTTTTAGAATAAATTCAGGGGAAACCATAGTAGAAATGCAAAAGAGATTTACTCTTATAATCAATCATCTCATTACTCTTGGTAAATCTTACACTAACAAAGAGCTTATGCGCAAAGTTTTGAAAAGTCTTAGTAGGGAATGGCAACCGCTCGTCACCGCCATCAAACAATCCCCAAGTATCAATGAGATGTCACTTGCCACACTCTTCGGAAAACTACAAGAGCAAGAGCAAGAACTAAGAGTTTTGAAGCAAGCGGAGGAAGAAGAAAAATCCTCCAAGAAGAAAAGCTTAGCTCTCAAGGTCACCTCTACACATGAAGAAGAATCATGTAGTGACCTTGATGAAGAAGAAGAATTTGGTTTGTTTGTGAAGAGATTTGGAATGTTCATGAAAAACAAAAGATTCCAAAAGAACTTCAAACCCCAAGGTAAGAAACCAATCTCTAATGAATCCTCTTCTTCACCAAATTGTTTTGAATATGGAAAAGAAGGGCACTTCAAAGTAGATTGCCCAAATCTAAAGAAAAAGAACAAGGAGAAAAGAGGAAGAAGAAGAGCTTACATCACTTGGGATGAAAACGATGTAAGTAGCTCTGATGAGTCCGAAAATGAAGAAGCGAATCTTTGTTTAATGGCAAATCACCAAGAAGAAGATAATGAGGTAAGTCTTCTTGATTTAGATAAGAATGAATTACTAGATGCTTTTGAAGAGTTGTATGATAAATTTATCAAGCTTTCTAGTAAATACAAATTGTCAAGAAAAACCATTGACACTCTTGAGAAGGACCTTATAGAAGTTTGTAAAGAAAATAAATGTTTGAAAGATGAATTAGAAAATGTTCAAGCAAGCTCTAGGACCAAACCGTGTGAATTTGTAAAGAAATGTGACATTCTAGAAACCAAGGTTTTAGATTTAAATAGAACATTAGAAAAATTTACAAATGGTAGAGATAACGTAAATATATTACTTGAAAACCAACGATGTATGCTTGATATAACCGGTTTAGGATACAACTCCACCAAAAAGGAAAAATATTACAAAAACTTCTTTGTAACACCTAGGAGATCATCATCACCTTTCATGAGATGCAATCATTGTGGTTTTAAAGGTCATAACTCTTCAAACTGTAATGTTAGAAAATTAGGACCAAAGGTTATTAGAAAGGTATGGGTTCCCAAAGGGACATTACCACAAACTAACCTAAAAGGACCCAACATACAATGGGTACCTAGTTCTCTAAATTAATCTTGTTTTGTAGGTATGCTTCAAGGCAAGCAACACCCATTGGTACTTAGATAGTGGGTGTTCAAAGCATATGACAGGAGACATAAGCAAATTCACATCATTTACTCCCAAAAGGAAAGGAAGTGTGACCTATGGAGATAACACCAAAAGGGAGAGTTTTAGGCATTGGAAACATTGGTAAAAATTGTTCTACTTCTATTAGCGATGTACTGTATGTTGAAGGCCTCAAACACAATCTACTAAGCATTAGCCAATTATGTGACAAAGGATATAGAGTTTTGTTTGAATCAAATTGCTGCATAATTGAGCATAAGATTAATAAGGAAGTCAAGTTTGTAGGTCAAAGAATTGATAACATTTACATGATTGATATGGATAGTTTGTACTCAAATGATGTGCAATGCTTCATGACTAAAGAGGATGAAACTTGGCTATGGCATAGAAGAATAGCTCATATAAATGTAGACCATTTGAATAAACTTGTTTCTAAAGAATTAGTAATTGGTTTACCAAAGCTTAAATTTGAAAACAAATTTTGTGATGCATGTCAAAAGGGGAAACAAGTAAAGGCATCTTTTCAAACCAAAAACATTGTTTCCACACAAAGGCCTTTACAACTTTTGCACATGGATCTATTTGGACCCTCTAAAATTAAGAGCTTTGGTGGTAATTACTATGGTCTAGTAATTGTAGATGATTATTCAAGATACACATGGACCTTGTTTCTAGCTCATAAGAATGAAGCATATCATGCATTCAAGAAACTTGCTAAGATTATCCAAAATGAGCAAAACTCAAAGATAGCATCCATCAGAACCGATCATGGGGGAGAATTTGAAAACCAATCTTTTGAAAAATTTTGCGAAAAACATAGTATCAATCACAATTTTTCAGCTCCAAGAACTCCACAACAAAATGGAGTAGTTGAAAGGAAAAATAGATCTTTAGTGGAGCTTGCAAGAACCATGTTAAATGAAAATAATATTGCAAAACATTTTTGGGCCGACGTGGTAAATACCGCTTGTCATGTTATGAATAGATGTTTAATAAGGCCTATTCTAAAGAAAACCCCCTATGAACTTTACAAGGGAAGAAAACCCAACATTTCATATTTTCATATCTTTGGATGTAAATGTTTTGTACTCAACATTGGAAAGGATAATCTAGGGAAGTTTGATGCAAAAGCTGATGAGGCAATCTTCCTAGGATATTCACAATCTAGTAAATCTTATCGAATCTTCAACAAACAAACCAATACCATTGAGGGATATGCCCAAGACGTCCTACACCCTGGCTCAAATCGAGCAGGGTGAGATAGAGTCTTTGAAGAACTTCTTGAAAATATGATGCGAAGTCATTAGATGAATAAAATTTCTAGCAAGTGCACCAATCGTTAAAAAGTAGTAATTAATATCGTTCCTATAGGGATTGAGTTAAGTACCACAATCTAGGAGAATCACTATTTGAACCTTCCAAATTAGGCAATGCATTTGATTTGAGTTTTCTGAATTAAAATATATTTTTGTGTTTTTCAATAAAAGTGTAACACAATCAAGTAACAATGGTTATAAAGTGAATTAACAACAGTAAGAAACTAAGTTGGAATTGAAATCAACATACACTTCACTAAAATTTGCATGAAAGTTGCATCAGATTCAATTGAGTGAGTATTTAAATCTTCACAGATCAACAACCCCTAATCCCTTAGGTGATTATTACTAATTCATCCTAGACTAACCCTAATCCCTTAGGTGCCAATTTACACTGAATTTAGATTCGAAAATTGAAAGAACCCTAGCTATTCACCTAATTCCTTTAGCCTAAAGTAACTAGGTTGACAAGTGAATACCTGAAGTTTCCACCATGATTTCTCTCTAGTGATTGCTTTTGAATAAGCCTAAGATTTCCCAATCCAAGAGTTGAAATTCCTGACTTGCCATGTTTAGAATCTTCCCCAATCAAATCCTGTAACCTCAATCACATGAATTCAAGATCCATGTAGCTTCAATCAATCCCAACCCTAGGGATTTAAGCATACATGGTAGAAGAGAAATGGAATAAAAAGATAGACATGATAAAAAATGAGAGAATTAAGAGAGAGAGAGAGAGAGAGAGAGAGAGAGAGAAATTATAGAGAGAATGAAAATTTGAAAAATAAGAATTTAAACTAGAAAATTATGTGTCTAAAAACTAAAAGTTACAAAGTGTTAACCACTTATATAGAGCTAAAGAAACTACTAACTTATACTAACTAATTGCTAATAGGTCCTTAGAGGTTTACAAATAAATACGTTAACTTAAGTTACTTAAGTTAAAAGATACAAGGCTACAACAATTAAATTCAATGGTTCCTGCGTACAAGCACGCGTACTCACGCTGAAAGGTATGGTGGCACGTTGGGTTCCTTGGTCATGGTCTGGAGACTAGGCGTGTGGACGTTGATTATGAGTGTGGGAACGTTTGGGTCCTGGAGTTGCAAATTGCATAGGTGTAAATATGGGTGTAATGGTAATGTTGGCATGCTAGGTCCTGGGAACTAGTCTGAACTTGGCACATGAGTGAGCGTAGGTGTGAGTGTGCACGGCTAAGTCTCTAGATTGGCACATGTCTTAGGCTGCCCAGCCAGTGTAGCCTTACACGGGCCAGCGTAATTGTACACTTCTGAATATGCTTACGCGTGACTTGGCCTTCTTGCCTGGTGCCTTCACCGTGAATGTTGGTCCATTGAATGTGGTAATGCTAGCTTGCACCTGAAACACTCATGAAAAATAGAACCCTAGCGTACCAACATTGAATATAAGCGTGGTAATGATAGGTGTTACTCATGGCCAAAAATAAGCAATTTCTACTTAACCTCAAATTTATAATTATACATTAAATAAATTAAAATATTAAAATATTTTATTATTTACCTAAATAACTAAAAATGCTAGATAATTACTATAATGATACTAAGTTAATTATTTTAGGATTTAAATCACTAAAATAATGCCTAAATTAATACCAAATATATAAGTTTTTTCATGACTTATTTAAAGGTTTTACAAGGAAGCGACTATGGTCTCAGATCTGACAAAATCCATCCAGATACATATAGATCAAGGCTTTATAGCCTAAATCTCCTTTTGCTTTGTCTATGATAAAAGGACCACCCACAACCTTCAAGGAGTTTAGAAGGTGTCAAAATACATGGGTATCGAGGTGCACCTCAAAGTCACAACGACCAGAAGTAATCTGCCATCTTTTCATTACGAGTGGAGAAAGAAAAGAAGAAGCTTAAGGGTGACAAAACACCCCAGAAAGGTCGGGGTAGGGTTTAGTCATTATGCTCCCCTCAACACAAAGCCTTCCTAAATCTAAAGGAGGTGGACTGGGCGTCGTTCAACTTGTATAGAGTAAGGAAGCCTGCCCTAGTCAAGAGGCTTGGTAATCCAAGGAAGTATTGTGACTTCCATGAGCAGAATGAACACTCGATGTATGAGTGCAGACAGCTGAAGGACGCTATCAAGGTCCTAATACGAGAGGGGAAGCTTAAGGAGTATCTCTTTAAGAACAAGTCTCTAGACGAGCCTGATCACATGGAGTAAAGGCACAAAGATGAGTCTCTGGATCCCGATGACAATCAAGGTCCAAAAGATTTTCTGCAACTGAGAAATAGAAAGGGATTACTTGTAGAGGTGGTCAAGGAGGAGGAGCGGATGTCGTCCCCTCCCCAACGGGGAAGGCGTGAAGTTATTGATATGATCGCAGGAAGCTTTGCTGGGGGTGGCGAGTCAAACATGGCACACAAAAATCATCATTGAATGATCTTGTCTGTCCAAGGAAAGAAATAAGATAATCATCATTTCAAAGATGGTGTGCAGACCCCATCTATCTCCTTCTCTGATGATGACTTTGGCCCTACAATCTTAGGAGGTGATGATGTAGCGGTGATAAGTTACACTCGTTGCCAATATGTTAAAAGGATCATGGTGGATCAAGGGAGTTCTTGCGATGTTCTCTTTTATGACTGCTTCAAAAGAATGGGTTTTACCAACGCAAATTTGTAGCCTTACATGCAAGAGTTAACTGCCTCCAATGGTACAAACCAACCCACCAAGGGTTACTTGGACACTCGTATCACTTTTGATTAGGAATGGCAAAAAAACTTGTACCCGTGGATATCCATGGATATTTCCCGCGACAGGGCGGATACAGATAGCTAAACGGGTACCCACGGGTAGATTAAACGGGTATTTTTAAAACCTATTAATAAACGAGGCAGGTAACGGTATAGGGGTATCCGTACCCGTAAGTACCCATTAGATGTGAAATTTCATTTATACCCTTACATATATATGTACCTTTAAGTGTCAAACCCTAAATGTGTCTTCCTTTATTCATACCATCACTCTACTCTTTGGAAAATTTCCCTTCTTGCATACAACGAACCACCTAACGATGACCATTATCTCCATGATCACTAACACCCCCATAATAATAAGACTAGCATTTCCATCACCTCATCGTCAACTCAACTTGACCCTGTAAAGCTATTATTCTTAGCATCTTCTCCAATCTCACACACATCTCTGTTCATCGAAACATCACTTTCATGCACAAAATCTCACAGCATTTGGTTCAGGTTGGACTCCGTTTTCATCTTTATTCTTTGGTTATTTAATAGGCAAATGTTATTCAACTTTTAATTTCTTTATTTTGTAGTTGTATTGTTGATATTTCTTTGCTTGTGTACTCTTCGTTTAAATAATTTCTTTGCATTTGGTTTGGGTTGGACTTCGTTTACATCTCTGTTCTTTGATTCTTTTAATAAGCACTTGGTACTCAACTATTAACTTCTTTATTTTACTGTCATTATTAGCCCCACTTCTCACTTGTCTTAGTTGTGACCCCTCTTCTCCTCCTCCCTCACGTGTCATTCTTCTTCTCTAGTAAAAGGAGGTAACTTTTATGCAGTTTGTTTTTGCTTGATAGCAAATGGATCTAATTTTAGGCATATTATTTTGAATTATTCTCGATTGATGACTCTGTTCATGCTACATTCTATTTCTACTAAGAATAGTGTTGACTTTTTCTATGTACTCTAGAATTAAGAAAGTGAGAGGGACTGTTAGGAATGTTGCTGGAGTAACAGTTGAAGTAACACAATAAGTCAGGTTTCTTATAGCATTTGATTTTTTCCTTTGATTGGTTTTCCATATGCTTGGTCCACGCTTGATCTCATCCACTATTTCAAATCCTTTGGCTGATCTATTGTTAGCCAATGAATTCTTTTTGCTATCAATTGAAGATGTCGAGTCTAGAAGAAGTGAACATCACAACCTTGGTCAAGTAATTATTATAGATAAGACTCACATTTGTACATATCCAAAAACATAAAAAAATTTATTGTAAACTTTAAGATAAACAAGATTTAATGATCAAACAAATTAGACACTGGATGCATGTTTATATGTATATTGATAGAGCAATCATGAAAGTGCAATAGCTGATGATGCTCAAAGCATTGGGACACGAATAATCATAGTAATTTGGTGATAATTGTGCTAATGTGATTCTATTATATATTAGAAGTGACTGTGCAATGGGATTCTATTATACACGCAAGGATATGAATGATCAGAAAATATATTAGACTAGATTGCTTGATTTGCTAGATTACAAGTCTGGTGAGCGATAGTAAACCAAATATATTTAGCATTTGATTTGTTAGGACTGTTAGGAACTCTGTTCATCCTTTTTTTTGTTATAATTTATAGGTAATTTCTAATGCATTGTAATAACCCATTGAGATATGAATTCGTAATGATATCTATTTCTTCTTCTTGTTTGATTGTTATTTGATTGCTAATTCTTGTTTAATTTCTAGTTCTTATTTGATTTCTGGTTCCTATTTGATTATTGATTCTTATTTAATTCCTGTTTAATTGTTGGTTAATTTCTAGTTCCTATTTGATTAGTGATTCTTATTTAATTCTTGTTTAATTGCTGGTTTAATTTCTAGTCCCTATTTGATTTCTGGCTCTTATTTAATTTATGTTTAATTTCTGATTTAATTTCTAGTTCCTATTTGATTTTTGATTCTTACTTAATTTATGTTTAATTTTTGGTTTAATTTCTAGTTCCTATTTGAGTTCTGATTCTTATTTAATTTCTAGTTTAATTTCTAGTTCCTATTTGATTATTGATTCTTATTTAATTCCTATTTAATTTTTGGTTTAGTTTCTAGTTCCTATTTGATTTCTAATGCTTATTTAATTCCTGTTTGATTTTTGGTTTACTTTCTGGTTCAAATAGTAATTGCCTCATGATTTTGTTTGATTTTTCTGGTTTTAATTCTTATTTAATTCCTATTTGATTTTTGTAGAATGTCTTCTCATGAAGGCTCTACCCCTGTGAATGAAGAAGTTCAATAAGCTGATATTATGGTTATGGATGATTCAAATGTTTCCAAAGCCACAAAAGGAGGAACACCTCAAACCAAATGAAATTAGAAGTGAAAGTCTCACTCCAAATGAAAATGAAGATAGAGATAGAGGGAAGAAAAGACAACTAACTTCTGATGTTTGGAATCATTTCAAAAGGGTTCAAATTGAGGGCAAATGGAAAGCATTTTGTAATTATTGTGATGCAAATTTATTGGGTGAAGCAAAACAAGGAACAAGTCACTTGCGTAGTCACTTTAAAGGATGCTTACTTCGAACAACAAGAGATATTAGGCAATCTTTTTTAAAAAAATAAGACAATTAGAGGTGAGAATATGGTTGTCAGTTCCTATTCTTTTAATCAATATATTTCAAGGCGTGCACTTGCAAGAATGGTTGCTCTCCATGAGTATCCACTAGCCATGGTTGATCATTTTGGTTTCAAAGATTTTTGTTTTTCGATGCAACCATTATTTAAGGTATATTGTTGTAACACTCTCAAGAGTGACCTCTTCAAAATGTATTCTGCTGAGAAAGAAAAGATGATGAAATTATTGTCAAACAACCTAAGTCGGTTTGCAATCACAACTGATAAGTGGACAGCTACCCATCAAAATGAGGCTACATGGCTATGACAGTTCACTTCATTGATGATTCTTGGACCCTTTAAAGTCAAATAATAAGGTAATAAAATTTATCTATAATATTAGTATTGATTACTATTTTTATGTTATTTGTAGAATGCTTCAAATATTAGCAATACTTGTATTGAATGTTAGGTTTATATATGTGCCTGCTCCTCATACTAGCAAAGTTCTTGCTGAAGTGTTGGTTGATTGTTTGATGGATTGGAATCTAGATAGGAAGTTGTCCACTTTGACTGTTGACAATTGTAGTACAAATGATGCCATGATTGAGCGTATCTTAGAAAAGCTTAAACCAAGGGATCTTCTTTTGGGTGATCAAATATTTCACATGCGTTGTTGTGCTCATATCTTAAATATAATCGTAAAGGATCTATTGTCTTTAATTTCTGATGCTCTTGATAAAGTTAGAGAAAGTTTGTTTTTCAGTCGGCAACTCCTAAAAGGGAAGAGAAATTTAGAGAGACATGTGAACAATTGAGCATACCTTTTGATAAGAAACTTGCTTTGGATTGTAAAACTAGATGGAATTCTATATTTTTAATGCTTCAAGTTGCAATAAAATACAAAGATGTCTTTGATCGACTGTCCAAGCGGGAAAGTCAATAAAAATCATACCTCATAAAAATGATTGGATGATGGCAATAGAGATTTGTGACAAGTTGGAATTATTTTATGATGTGACTTTATTGTTTTCTAGAACTTTGTTTCAAACTACAAATGTTCTTTTTCCAAAAATTTGTGAAATTAAGTTGGCTTTAGATAATTGTTAGTCCTCAAATTTACAATAATTTTCTTAATAAAAATTATGTTAAAAATAATAAAAATTAGTTTAATTTGTTAGAAATTTAGGTTTTAATTGTAATAAATGGAAGTTATTGGAAATTATCCGCCTTGATCAATTTTCTCTAGTTTTACAGTGAACAATTAAAGAAATTTAAGAGAAAATTAAAGATCTGGAGAGCTGACGCGTAGCATCAACACCACGCGTAATGTAGGAATTTCTGATGCTGACGCTGCATGTCACACCCACATGTAGCGCCAGAAGCTACATGGACTCCATTGACAGATGGCCAAGCACTCAGCCATTGACCCATATTTTGGCCACTCCACTTCAGCTAACTACCAAGCCGAAAGAGGGGACATGTTTGAGCATTATTTGATTAAATTATTTTTAATCATGGCCACTTAATCATGCGTTTAATGGAGGCTGAGTCAGGAACCTGACGCTACACGCCAGACTAACGCTACACGTCAGGACCCTTCCTCAGCCCTATAAATAGGCCTTCTTCCATTACTTCTATGCATCCCATCTGATCCCATTCTACATTCAGAGCTTATTTTCTCTCTTTTCACTCGAGTTTGAGTGTTCTTTTGTGAGTTTGTAGTCTAGAGTAGTTTTTAGATACTTGAGAGTGTTGTGTAGTACTGTGATCGTTTGTATCGTGAAGTGTTTCCACGCCTTCGTAATGTCAACCTCTGTAAGTATTGTTTTTACTTTTACCATGTATAACTAATTTGTTTATGTTGGAATTGGTGAACTAATCTATTGAGTATGATGTTGTGAATTCGACCTCTGCATGTTTATGATTAAGTGCCATGTTAGTATTTCAATCTTTTATTAGTGTGAACGTCAAACGGGAGAATGATTTTCATGCGTATTGAAACTTGTTTTATTAGTGTGAATGTCAAACGGGAGAATGATTATTCATGCCGTATTGAAACCTGTTTTAACGAAAGTAAAAGTTGAAATACCCTTAATATGCCAGTTACTAGGGATAGAATTGGTGATTATTGTTGCCATAAGGCCATGACTTAATGCAAGTTTTTACTGAGAAAGCATCTGAGGGATCAGACTTTACGGTAATTATTTAGAATTTATATAACGAGGAATCGGTTATAATAATTTTAAGTTACAATGACATGAACTTGATGATTAAATATGCATGTCTTGAGTTTCTTTATTATATTCTAGAAAGGGGATCCAAATTTCAACATAATTTGTCAATCTGTGTTTTTACCTCAAGTATCTGAGTTATTCTGAATTACATCTTAACTTTTTAGATAGATTTTATATTTACCATCTTTTTTACCACATGAACAAATCAACCATTAAGTTCTGTGAATATTATATAAATTGTGTATAAATGACTCTTTTTAAGTTTAGAAACTTTTACCATAGTAAATAAAGAATTATTGTGACTACTGAATATTCAATCCTTGTGGGAACGATATCTAAATTTGAAAACTACAAACGATTGGTGCGCTTGCCAATAAAAAGACCCAACAGTATAAAATAGTAAATTTATTTACCATAGTAAAAAAATTTTACTTTACTTTTTACTTATTCATTCATTTATTTACTTTTTCTTATCATTGTTACAGTAACTTTCTTTATCTAGTTTGTGTATGCAAACCCGATCTTCTGCAGGAAAAATCTTCTTTTATCCTGAGATCGAAAAGTTTGTTAAAAAAAATCATATCTTTGAAATCTGAAACACAAACTACTTCTTCTACTTCATCTTCTTTTTAAAGTTCTAAAAATTCTAGCATGGCTGCTAAACAAAGAAGAACATTGGGACAGTTTATTGTTATCAATGGACCACCCCGAGTTTCAGGAATGTACCAAGGACTTGTTACTGCGGTGGAGATTAATCCTGCCACACTAAATATAATTCAAAACAATCAATTTGCTAGCCTAAATCATGAAGAACCGTATGAGCACTTAACTATTTTTTATGAATTATACAGCACAATTGGTTTTAAGCCCAATCAAGAAAAATCTGTTTATATGAGATTGTTTCTTTTTTCTTTGGTTGGGAAAGATAAAGAATGGTTTAAATCTTGTCCACCCGATGGTTTTGCAAACTGGTCTGATGTTGAGACAAAATTTTTGGAATGATTTTATTCCCCTTCAAAATACATTAAAGCCATGACAGCAATTCATTCTTTTTCATAAAATAATAATGAGCCCTTAGGAGAAACATGGGAATGATTCAAAACACTTTTGAGAAAATGTCCAAATCACAATTTGGATGATGCTGAAAAGGGAAGGATCGTTTATCATGGTTTATTACCTCAGTTCAAGATGATGTTAGATGCTTGTGTAGGTGGTTCTTTAATGAAAAAACTATGGAGGAAGCAATAGAGATGTTGGAATCAATGTCCATTAGTGACCGACAAGCAAAACATGAAAGAGGTAATGTATCAAGGAATCCAGGTATACTGGAATTAGGAGTGAATGATGTAGTATTGGCTCAGCAAAAATTGCTGACACAACAAATTGAAGCAATGAGCAAACAACTTGAAATATTACAAATTGCTCAAGTGTCATCACCACCCTTTGCTCAATTGAAACAATGTATGCATTGCATGGGCGAATAACCATGTGGTTATTGTGCCCCTGATAGAAACGAACAAGAGCAAGCCAATTTTCTGATTCATCAAAGAATACCATTAGGTAATTTTCCTATCAATCTTGGTAATTCTTTTCCTAACAATTTTCCACAAGGATGATAGAATCAAAACTTTGGCTGGAGACAAGATACTAGACCTTCCAACCGACCTCCTAACAATCAATTTAAGTAACAACAACAATCACAGACTGACAATTGAAGATTGACAAGGATTGATGAATCTATCCAACAGTTATTACAATTTATGGAAACAAATAAAGCTGCTCGGAAAGCATTAGATTTGCAAATGGGTCAGCTAGCAAAGGAAATAGTTAAATTGAAAAGTTCTGGTTTTACTGCAAACAACCAGAACCCAAGAGATCAATGTAATGCTATTTTCTTGAATGTTGAAATCGATTGTAATGAAATATGTGAAAAGAATGAAAAGAAAGAAGAAGAAAAGAAAGAAAGTGAAAAAGAAAAAATTGAAAAATTGAAAAAAATTCTGATTTGATACTTGAGATGGATGAATGCAAAGCAAGTTGTAGTATTGTCTTACAGTATGACACACCGAAGAAATCCAAAGATCCTAGATGTTTTACCATTCCCATATCAATTGGAGAAATCAAAATAAGGAAAGCTCTGTTGGACTTAGGGTCAAGTGTTAATCTAATGCCTCTAGGTCTAATGAAACAAATTGGTGATCTTCAACTTCAGGAAGGTAAGACAACTCTACAACTAGTAGACCGCTTGATCCAAAAACCATTTGGGATTGTGGAAGATGTATTGGTCAAGGTTGACAAGTACCACTTCAGAGTCAATTTTGTGGTACTTGATATAAAGGAGGATACTGATATCCCCCTAATTTTGGGAAGACCTTTCATGAAGACTGCAAAATTGTTAATTGATGTTGACAAAGGAGAATTGGCTGTCAGAATTCATTATGAGGAGGTAAGCTTTAATGTTTTTAAACATTCTAATCAAAGACATGAATGTTTCAGAGTTGATGCAGTGGACAAGGCTTACTTAGAAGATGAAAAAGGTATATCTCATCCCAATCCCCAAAAACTAATTGCTCTATTTATTGATGATGTTTATTGATGATAGACAGATAATCAAGCATCGAAGAAAAAGGAAAAGAAGAACAGATGATTCCTTAAAGAAATTTGAGAAACCACCTGATTAATAAGAGGTAATGTCCGGCTGGAGACATTAAACCTAGCGCTCAATGGGAGGCAACCCATTATTTCTTCTTTATTTTTTATTCAAAATAAAAAAGTGTGTTTTATAAATTTTAACTTTGATTTTTAAATAAAAAGGGTTTTTAAAACTGAAAGAAAAAAAGGTTTTTGAAAATTAAATTTTAAAAATGAAAAACAGAACCCCACGCGTAGCGTCCCACCCACGCGTAGGGTCCCACCCACGCGTAACGTGGAAGTAAAAATTTTACACTGACGCGTAGCGTCCCAGCCACGCGTAGCGTCAGGACCTGTGTTCAGTTTTTAAAACTGAACCAAAGAGGCCCAATTTTGGTTTTTAAAAAAGCCTAAATTTCCCTCTTTGTCTCATTTTTCTCAGAAACCCTATTTCTCAAATTCCAAACCTTTCAAAAACCCTCAATTCCCATATTCTTCTTCAATTTTGCAAGGATTTTAAGTAAGTGATTTTCTTCCTTTTTCCTTAGTTTGTTCTTGATTTTCAATTCTTAGAATTGCATGTGGTTAGGATTAGGATTAGAAGACCATTGTGATTTTTGCTGTTAGAAATAGGTAAATATGTGAGTGAATGCGTATTGAAAGAGGTTGCTGCTGCGCAATCCCTGTTTTCATCCTTCTGATCTGTAAGCCCACACGTAGCGTCCATTGACGCGTAGCATGGGCAAAACAAGGCTGACGCGTAGCGTCCCATTCACGCGTAGCGTCAGCCCCTGTTTTGAATTTGTTTTTAATTTTTGTGTTTTATTTTTTGTTAAATGTATATATTGTTTATTATCTGTATTAATTTTAAAATAAAATAAAATAAAATATTTTTGGCCCATTTTTATTTTTGTTTTGTTTTCTTTTGTTTTTCTTTTAAAATTAATAAAATTTCTTAAATTGTATGTTTGTTATACTTTCTTGCTTAAAAATAAATAAATTTGTTAAACTTTGTAAATATGTATGTTTTATAAATTTTAAATTTTGTATTGTATGTTGTGTGAATTTATTTTCTATTCTTCTTAAAAACCAAAAAAAAATATGCATGTTTTAGATTACTTGTATGAGTGATGTAAATGTATAAATAGATAAAAAAAACCAAAAATATTGTGTGATGCATGTTATTGTGTGTGAATTGAGTGATTTATTTTTATTTAAATAAATTTTCTTTTGAAGATGGTACCGAGGAAATCCATTCCCACCACTGCTCCTAAGAGACAAATAAGGGCCATTGACACAGATACCATCTCTGAAGATCCTGATCTTTAGGGTGAGGAGCAGTTGGGACCCCGAGATCCCACCAGGTTTAGGGCTGACGCCAAGTGGGCAAGATTTCATCAGATCAAGGGCCAGAAACTAATCTGAGAGAGGTTCCTTGATCTTAGTGCTGGAGACTATCCTGAGCTTCAGGATGAGATACAGAGGAGGAGGTGGGGACCCCTATTTTCTTTACCTATTGAGGGGGATCCCATATTGGTCATGGAGTTTTATGCCAATGCTTATAGGACACGCCAGGACTCACCGAATATCAGTCAGCAGAGGATGAGTTTAGTGAGAGGTCGGCATATTGCATATGACAGAGACACTATTAGTACCCTACTGGGTAATCCTTCGGAGCCTATTCCCGAGGGCGATACTTGTTTCTGGATGGAAAACAGAAACAAGATTGCTACTAAGGATGGTGATCTAGGATACTTCCTAGATCAGGTTGCTCATTTCTTGAGCAAGGATGAAATCTTCTTTAACCTTAGTAAGGTTGGAAGATCTCCATCAAACCTCCTTAAGACCTAGCTGACCCCTATAGCTCAGGCGTGGTCTCATTTGATGCTCCATAATATTACACTAGTTTCTCATATCTTTTCTATACCTGTTGATCACTGCTGTCTTCTTTATTCCATCCTTCAAGGCCACACCATTGATATTACAAGACTTATCTCTGAGAATATTCACTTTTATACCCTAAGGTATAAGGTGAATCTCCCTGTTCCCTTCCCACTTATTATTTCTGCCTTACTGAGGAGGCAGGGAGTGTAGGTACCATCATCGGAGTTCATTAGCTCTTCGAGGAGAATCCCCAAGGTTTCAGTGAACAGGGATTATTTTGTTTATCAGTGTGAGCTTCCACCTCTTGAGCAGGAGGCTCAGCCCAGACAGAGACGAAGGAGACCACCAGCCCAGCCACCATCTGCTGATGCCATTACTAAGGGATTCGCTAGGATGAGTGTAGAGCATCAGAATATGATGCAGATGATGGCTGCTTCTCACCGGGCCTATGTACACTTACAGGATTCATTTTATCAGTACAGGTTATAGGGAGAGGGTTCACCATTTATGACACCAGCCGATTTTACCACTCATGTAGCTTGGCCTGGTGACCAGCCCATATACCGTGAGGCAGGTGGACCTTCTAGAGCTCATGATGACACCGAGGGTGATGTTGATGAAGAGGAGGAGGATGATTAGATCGAGGATGAGGATTGAGAGCCATCTCCATTTTTCTTATACATTTTTCATTAATTTTAGCACTTTGATTTCAGTTTGGTATTTACTTTAGTATGTTTGATATTTGATTTGGATTATATTGTGGTTTGTTTTTATTTTGTGTGGTGTGTTTTTATTTTTGCATATTTTCTAAAAAATCAAAAAATAAGTATAATCAAATTTTTGAAAATAAAGAAATTTATACACTTAAGGGTTTTACACAATAAAACCATTTCTAAAATCAATTATTGATTCTTTTATAATTTAGGAATATTGATAAAATTAATTACAATGATTTTATTAACTATCAAGCTAATTTTGAAAACCCGATAAGCTGAGAGATCTTTAAACACTTGAGGGTTTTGACATAATTTCATTCAAATTAATTTTGCTCAATTCTTTGATATGTGTTGTTGTACAGAGGATCCAAGAGTATGATCAAGGCACATTTTTTAGTAAACACAAAACCTAAGGCCAAAAAGCTTACCATGGTAAAATCATATTTATCCTTTGATAGCCAATTTTGAGTCATAAAAATAATTTCTTTGGCATCCCTAAATCCATAAATAATTTTTAACCATTCCCTTTTACTTGATTGAATAAAAGAGCATTTTTGAACAAGTTTGAGGTTCTTACATAAAAAAAGAGTGAAAATTATAATGCATATATATGAAAAATAAAAATGAAAAAGAAAAAGAAAAATATATATGCATAACAAGAAAAAGAAATAATGAAAAGGATTAAGTTAAGGGTATTCACCAAGAAGGGAAATGAGATTTGGGCCAAGAAAAAGCCTAAAAATTATGAAATGTTCTTTTATGATTTTGGGTTTTTGCTTTCAAGAAAAACAATAAATTCTTGTAGCCAAGCCTCATTACAACCCTTTAAAAGACCTTGTGACTCTTGTTTGACTCTGTATTAATAACCATTGATTAGATGAAAATCAAAATTGAATTTGTTTGATTTTATGATCGATTGAGCTGACAGTTTACCTTTGTACAGAGATAAACACCTGTGAGGTAAGCCTGAAATTATGCTTGATTTGTTAATAAGACATTGTAAAATTTTTTATCTTTAAGCCTTTATTGCATAAGACATCTAGTTTTGATTATTTTTAATGGTAAATTGTGAAATTACTTTTTGTGGTAAATTTTCAGACTATTCAAAAATTTTGATTTCAAAATTTAGTTTTTTTAAGTTTTTCTCTTGCTCGAGGACGAGCAATGTCTCAAGTTGGGGGTATTTGTTAGTCCTCAAATTTACAATAATTTTCTTAATAAAAATTGTGTCAAAAATAATAAAAATTAGTTTGATTTGTTAGAAACTTAGGTTTTAATTATAATAAATGGAAGTTATTGGAAATTATATGCCTTAATCAATTTCCTTTAGTTTTACAGTGAAAAATTAAAGAAATTCAAGAGAAAATTAAAGATCTGGAGAGCTGACGCGTAGCATCAGCACCACGCGTAGTGTGGGAATTTATGATGCTGACGCTATGCGTCACACCCACGCATAGCGTCAGAAGCTACGTGGACTCCACTGACAGATGGCCAAGCACTCAGCCATTGACCCATATTTTGGCCACTCCACTTCAGCTAACTGCCAATCCGAAAGAGGGGACATGTCTGAGCATTATTTGATTAAATTATTTTTAATCATGGCCACTTAATCATGCGTTTAATGGAGGCTGAGTCAGGAACCTGACGCTACACGTCAGAACCCTTCCTCAGCCCTATAAATAGGTCTTCTTCCATTACTTCTAGGCATCCCGTCTGATCCCATTCTACATTCAGAGCTTTTTTCTCTCTTTTCACTCGAGTTTGAGTGTTCTTTTGTGAGTTTGTAGTTTAGAGTAGTTTCTAGATACTTGAGAGTGTTGTGTAGTATTGTGATTGTTTGTATCGTGAAGTGTTTCCACGCCTTCGTAATGTCAACCTTTGTAAGTGTTGTTTTTACTTTTACCATGTGTAACTAATTTGTTTATGTTGGAATTGGGGAACTAATCTATTGAGTATCATCTTGTGAATTCGACCTTTGCATGTTTATGATTCAAGTGTCATGTTAGTATTTCAATCTTTTATTAGTGTGAATGTCAAACGGGAGAATGATTTTCATGCTATTGAAACTTATTTTATTGGTGTGAATGTCAAACGGGAGAATGATTATTCATGTCGTATTGAAACTTGTTTTAACGAAAGTAAAAGTTGAAATACCCTTAATATGCCAGTTACTAGGATAGAATTGGTGATTATTGTTGCCATAAGGCCAGGACTTAGTGTAAGTTTTTACTGAGAAAGCATCTGAGGGATCAAACTTTATGGCAATTATTTAGAATTTATATAACGAGGGATCAGTTATAATGATTTTAAGCTACAATGACATGAACTTGATGATTAAATATGCATGTCTTGAGTTTCTTTATTATATTCTAGAAAAGGGATCCAAATTCCAACATAATTTGTCAATCCGTGTTTTTACCTTAAGTATCTGAGCTATTCTGAATTACATCTCAACTTTTTAGATAGATTTTATATTTACCATCTTCTTTACCACATGAACAAATCAACCATTAAATTCTGTGAATATTGTATAAATTGTGTATAAATGACTCTTTTTAAGTTTAGAAACTTTTACCATAGTAAATAAAGAATTATTATGACTACTAAATATTCAATCCTTGTGGGAACGATATCTAAATTTGAAAACTACAAATGATTGGTGCGCTTACCAATAAAAAGACCCAACAGTATAAAAGGTCTAACAATAATTGGCTTAGTTGTCCTAATAGTGTGGTCTTTCAAATGGCTACTTCCATGGTTACCAAATTTGAAAAATATTGGAGTGTGATTAATATGGTGATGTCTATAGGAACCATATTAGATCCAAGATACAAGTTGGAGATGCTAGTTTGTTTTTTTCCTTATGGAGAGAGATATGAAGCTGAAATGGAGAAAGTGAAAAATACTTGTTAAGATTTGGTGAGAGAGTATGATTTGAAAAATAAGGAAATGAAGGGTAATAAAAGTTCAAGTGGGTTTCCAACTTATGATTATACACATGTTGTGGGGAAAAAAAGGCTTGGAGGAGTATTTGGGAAAAACATATGAGTGGAAGGAACATTGTTTCTGCTCTTTGTAAGACAGAATTAGACTGATATTTAGAAGAGACAGTGTTGCCTATGGGTGAAGACCCATTTGATATCTTAGGTTGGTGGAAGGTAAATGGGTTGAAGTACCCAACTTTGCAAAGGATTGCAAGAAATTTTTTCGCAATTCCTATCTCCATCATTGCTTCAGAGTCTTCATTTAGTACTGGTGGTAGATTGATCACTCCTCATTGTGGTAAATTGCTTCCAAAGACTGTGGAGAATTTGATGTGTGTCCAAGAATGGTTATGGAGTGTTGTGAAAGGTAATAAATTTAATTACTTTTACATTTCAATTCATGTGAATCAATTTAGGTGATTATTAACATAATATTATTCTTTTACAGGTGATAAAAAAACTTCAAATGATTGAAGCTTTCAAAGTAATGGATGAAGTTGAAGAAGTTAGTGGATTTTATTTTATAAAATTTAAATATTCTTAATACGATTTAATGTTTGGATTTTGATACTAATTTTAGTTATTTGTTTTTTGTAGGATAAAGATGTTGATGATCCAACACATGTCTAGAATTAAAGATTAGTTATGTTATTATATATTGTAATATGGATGTAGAAGGATATGAATTATGGGACCTACATATGATTTGACATGTATTATGTTAATGGATTGTTCTTATATTGCCTTTTGTGTGACAATTTACAATTAAGATTTTATTATTATGTGACATTTGACAATTTGCATATTAAGATTTAGACACTTGACAATACATAAAATATTTTATATCATGATTATGGTTTTAATTGTATTTTTTTCTTTTAAAAGTTATATTTTTCTTGAGATTTAATCTAATAATAATTAATTATGGATACACATAATATCTGCGCGCACCCGTCAAACCCACTTAAATTCGTTTAGGCGGGTACCCGGTGGGTAGTAAGGCGGGCACGTATCCATGCCCGCCCCGCCTCGTTGCCATGCCTACTTTTGATGGTGAGCCCTGATGTGAATTCATTGGAAGTGAATTTCATTGGCAAGTGCACCCATCATTAAACAAAGTATATTTGTACCGTTCCCATGGGGATTGAGTTAATTACCTCAACCTAGGGCTGATACTATCTGAACCAAATAGAGATTCATGCAACACATTATATTTTTACTTTTTGTTATATTCTAATTTTTATGAGATTTTGGATATGACACAGCAACAAACAAAAAAATACAATAGAAATTAATACAATTAACAGTAATGGAAGTAGGTTGGAATCAGTTTCAACATACAATCTCAATTAATATCATAAGAACAAAGCGTAAACCTCAGTTAACTCATGCAAAACTTCTCACATATGGATAGTCCCTAATTCCTTAGGTGATTATAACTATTCCACTACCTATAAACCCTAAGTCCTTAGGTGTTTACATGCACTAAAATCAATTGTGAAAATAAGAGTGAGCCCTAATTATTCACCTAATGTCTTAGGCCTGAACTAATTAGGAGGTAATTTATATACTTGAGGCCTCTATCATGATTTCTCTCTGAAGAAAACCTCTAGATAGACTCTGAATTTTCCAATTTAGAAGATGATGCTCATAAATTGCCTTTCTCTGACAGGAATTAACAGAAATTCAGCTTCTACCAATAAAGATTAACCTCCATTGTAGCTTCAGCAAATTTCAACCATAGAGGTTTAGTTACACATGGTAGAGGAGAAGATGATCACAAATGAAGAAGACATGGTTATGAGTAGAGAGAAGGTAGAGAGAATTTAGAGAGATGAAATCTAAAAAGAGATAATGAAATCTGAATTATGAAGAGTTATGTCTTTAATTACATTGTAAGTTAGCTATAAATACTAACTAGATTTAACTAACAACTACCTAATTAATAAATCATGAAAATGTCCTTTAATGACTTGCACATAAATAAGAAAACTTAACTTAACTAAAATACAACAAATCAGCTTGAAATATTTAAAATCAGGTGCATTTCCCTCGCATACATGAGTGGTGCCGCCACTGGGCGTGTGAGGACGCTGGAATAATTGGCCATGTGTGCATAAGTTCCAGTAGGCAAGAGTGAGTACGGTGATGGCCAGCATTGGAATGCAAGCCCCCTAGGCTTGACCTGATGGTGAGCGTGTGAGGCAGTATAGCATAGGAGCGGAATTGCTAACTCCCTGGTATGGGTCTGGCAACAAGGTAAAAAGTATGCATAAATAGAGCGTAGGCTGGGCGTGGATACACCCGCCTCTAGAGTGCCTTCCATAACTTAGCATATCCCTAGCGTGGGCGTACACAGGAGAGCGAGCCACGTGTGGGTCTCTGACTGCTTCTGAGTTCCAACGTTACCTTCGAGCGTATGGTCCGCATAACTACATTGGTTTCCTGATCCTTGCACCTAATTCCTCAACTGGTCAACATAGCCTTACGCTGTTGAGCGTAAGCACATGTGAGCCTCCCTCTGATGCATGGGCGTGTGGCCAACATGGGTACGCTAGCCCCCTGGAGTAAGGTCTGATTCTTCAACTATATAAGTGTAGACTTACATTGAGTAGCGTAAGTATGCATGGCCTTTGAGCTTTCCCTTTCCATTCCACCGTGACTATGGGCGTGAGTTCCACGTGAACACATTGGCTCTCTGGTCTTGCTTTCCTTTTATTGTGTGAGCCAGCATGGGTAAACAACGTACTTTTTATGCCTCAATGCTCTGCAAACTGCCAAAGATATGCTTTAGATCCTGATCCATACATATGCTGGTTCAGGGATAAATCCTCCATGAAATTCATTTGGTTTCTGCTTTAAGAAGCGATCTAGTCCTTGATGATCTTGGACCTAAGGTTGGCCCTACCTCTTTAAAATATCCATGAAGCGTTGAAACGCTACCACCATAACACCCATGCCCTAGCGACTTGCCATTTGTTGTCCTAAAAATCACCCATACTTCAATACATTTTCAAAGATAAAGAATTCAACAAATTCAGGATAAGTTTTGAACTGGTCTGAACCGGGGTCTACGATCCGGTGTAGAGTCCAATCATAAAATATTTATGCTTTAATTGTTTATACACCGGTACAGTGGGTATCCAGTATTATAATCCGACCTCTCAGTGGGAGAAACTGATCTTGTTGTCCTGGAGATCCTTCACACCAGAGTTTCGTGTTGTTAGAGGGTGAAAGGTGGCGTCACCTGTGAAGATTCTTCAACGCTCAAGTTAGAAGAGTGTATGGAACTTAATGAACTCTTAAGTAATGCAATAGTAAAAGTGATAGTAAGAACGACATAACCTTGCATGTGTTTGTGAATGTACTATTTATAGTTGAGCGTAGAAAATGAATCGTTGGGCACAAGTGGGCCCAAGGGTTCTGATACCGTGTGTTGCGTATCAATCAGAATGGCTCAGTGTTCAGAGCGTGACAGTGGGTAGGTCAATGATCAGTGTACGATTCTAACATAAGGATGAGGATAATCAACTTTTTCCGTATATCACGCCTGTAATCGTACTTACTTCCTTCAGTGAATGATATAGACACATTTCGTTGTGCAGGGTATCTACGTTGATAAGTAGTAACCCGTACTTATCTTATCATGATGTTGAGGCAAACGGTTGGATGTAACGGAAAATTGAGAACGGATAAGGGATTCAACATATCAGATGAGACCCCGGATGGCCGATATAGGGACCTTTCTTTTATCATGTCTTTGTAGTACGGATGTTGGGTCGTGACGATGGTGGGCCCTATGGGACCACCAAAATGACGTACTGTCTTAAGGGCCGGTGTCCAGACCAGATCATTTGTCCCCTAGCTTGTGCGAGGGACTATTAAGTTGCTCGTATAAGCTACACAGTCTTCGAGAAGTCTGGATGCCGGAAAAGTACACCATAGATGTCCATTGAAAATGCGTGTCAGCTATGTGCTGGTATTCTGTCTATGCAGCCGCTCTACAAGTAAAATATCCGCTCTCATGCTGCCCTTATAACGGATTTGGACAAAGATTTACAATGAGGGAGATCCCAAGAGTTTTCGAAAATCGTAACTCTTGGTATTCAAATAGTTGTTGGAATGCATTTAATGCGTCTGAAATGATTAGACCATAAATGTCTTTTAACACGTGAGTCATCATTGCCCCAAAAATGTAACCATCGTTAGGGCTGTATTGGGTCTGGACTTTGGAAATTAAGGGCCCGTTTCACTCGAAACCTTTTACGAATCGTCGCCATTTCGCGCCTTTGACTGTGAAACGCCAGGGTCGTTTATGTTCGAAAAGTTACGTCTCGGGGTATACGACACGATCCTTGGACGATTATTGCATTTCTTCATTACCTATAAAAGGGTAACTTAACAAGTTTCAAAATTCATTATTGCCTTCAAGCTAGTGAAACTCTGCAAAAATTTCGAAGACCCTATTGCTGTCATTCTTGTAAAGGCTTCCTCACCCTTAACTTCCTCTCTTAGGTAACCTCTTTCATCCCTAAACTCACATTTCTTTAATTTTCTTCAAACTTCAGCCATGCGCCCTAGCCAGAACAGCGCTGGTACTTCGAACAGGGGGAAACATAGCTCTCGCGCCCCCTCAGGCCACCGTGGTGGGAGGATTCCTGTGAATCTTCCTGTGGCCAGGTATCACCATTCAGAGAGGGTTGGAACTCCTTCTTCACAGTTGCCAGTGGTTCAGCATTGCCCTGAGAATTCCCTCGGCTCGAGGGCTATCAGTCTCTCTGACAGTGAATTGAGTGTAGAAGGATACCTCTCTGACGATGTTGCCTTTTACCACAGTGCTAAAATATTTTGGAGGGCATCAGATTAAATGGAGATTCCAGGATCCGGGAAGACACTCATCCTTCGTACTGCTGAAGGGTGTGTCAACGTGGTTGCACACCAGCTGAACTGGGAAAAGCTGAACAGAGAACGTCCATATTGCTAGGTCGAAGGAGAATTCAAAGAAATAGTCCCACGTCATGCCCGAGAAGATGGGGGCCCAGTGAAGCCGCGCTTTCAGGTTTATTCCGATGAGAAATATAAGGGGCGTTTCCTGATCCCGATGGAAAAGATATGCCATGCGGTTCCAGACGAGAGGTCGGTGTATATGTACGACTTCGTCTTCCAGAATTTGGGGGTATGTTTCCCCTTAACAGAATTCCAAATGGCCGTCCTCCGCTTCCTGGACTATGCCCCCACACAACTACACCCGAACGGTTAGGGCTTGGTGCGTGCCCTGGAAGTTCTTGGAAAGCACTTCAATTTCAAAGCCACAGTGGCAAAACTCTTCTACTACTGCCAAGTGGTCCGCCGTGCGAATAAAAAGGGCGGTCTCGGGTTCATCACACTCCGGGCTGACTTGAGGGTGGTAAATTTCAAATCCTTCACCGACTCTGCGAAGATTGATGGTCATTCGTTTAAGCAGTACGACACGCGGATTTGGGTGAAAGACAACAAGCCGGTCTTCTGGCTGAATAAAGAGGGAATCACCATGTTCCCTATCAGGTGGGCACACGATCATTTCTTGTTAATAAGCCGTGCTTATTACACTGAAGAGGACGAACTCTCCTCTCATTCCGTAGAGGTGTGAGCGCTATGAGGTCCTGCTCTGTGGTCCTAAAGGGGTTTTCTTGCAGACTCTTCCTTGGGGATGCCGAAGTCAGGGACGAATACCTTAGTAAATATCTGTTCTCTTACTTTTATGTTATGATATACTTTCATTATATCCATCATACTAATGTCTAACTTTTCCCTTTTCACAGCATAAATCAAAAAAGTTTCCTCCGAAATGCTCTCCTTGAAGTCCATACTGGTGGATGATGATTCTTCCTCAGACGAGAACAATATCCAAGCCAAGAGGAACTCCTTCAAGGCTGAGGCTCCGTTGATCCCCTTAACCTTCGATGTGGGGGATGACGTGCCCCTCTTGGAAGAGAAGAGCAGTGAAGAGCCAACTCAGGAGCAGGAGCAGGAGCAGCCTGCTCCTGATAAGAAGAAAAGGAGGAGAGTGCTTGTTAAGGCCTCGGAGAAGAAGAAGCACTCCGCTGTGGGGTCTCCTCAAAAGCGCCAAAGGACCTTGGAAGAGACCGGCATGAAAAAAGACAAAGGGAAAAAACCGGTCAAATCCTCTCCTGCTCCCCTTCCTCATACTGACTCAGAGATGGGGTCAGAGAGTGGGCTCCCCATGATCAGCTCACCTCCTAAAGATTCCTTCCTCTCTCCCTTCCTCTGGTTTCAAGGCTCCATGCCTCCCACACTTCCCAAAGCAAGGTATTGCCTCCGTCCTTCTCTTGAAGCTGTCGACGTACGGAGTGCTTGCAAGGCCGGCCGCTGGCAACTAGATAAACTCTCTGGGTTGTTGGACTCCTTGAGTGAGAAGGCGGATTACATGGAGCAAGTTAAAAAACTTGAGGCCAAAATCGCTGTAAAGGAGGCCTGGGTAGCTAAGCAAACAGAAGCTGCGAGGGGAGTGGAATCGGACCTGAAGAAGGCTAAAGAGCTGCTGGAGAAGAAGACTGAAGAAATAAGCTGTCTTCATTTAGCAAATAAATCTTTAGAGTGGTAAGTTTCTAAACTTTAGCAGCAAAATAGGTTCATTCCCCTCCTAGAGGAAGAACTCCAGCTTGAGAAGAAGAAATCTGCCAAACTGAGTGAAGATCTTGCAGCAGCAGAGGCCGGCCATAACAAAAGCTTGGGAGAATAGGAGGCCCTCAGGAAAGAGTTGCAGGCCCAGATCGAAGAACTGAAGAAGGGGAGTGCGGCTGCTGGGCCATCGGAGGAAGAAAATGCTAAACATTGAAAGAAACTGGCTGCTTCCAAAGCTAAGGCTACTAAGGCTTTGGAAATATGCAAAATGTAGCCTTTGAATCCTTTGGCCTAGCTCTTCGTCAGGTCTTCCATCGCAACCCTGATGGGAAACTCAATTTATACGGGCTTCATCCATTCTACGAGTTTCACGGAGGGAAACTAGTTCTGGTGAAGAGTGATGGCTCGCACGAGGATCCACCTGACTCCCTTTATGAATTGCCTCCTCTTCCGGAGGGCCAGAGCATGGAGCCACCACCCCTCACTCCGGGCTCTGAAAGTTCCGCTCAAGAAAATGTCCCAAAAGACTAGGAGCCCGGAGGTGAAGCCGGTCAAGATCAGAGAACCGAAGAGGGCGGAAAGGACGTGCCCACAGCGGAGAATCAAGCACCTGCTTCCTAATTTTTTGCACTTTTAACTTCATTGCTGTGTACTGGGATCAGCTCCAGTTTTATTTCAGTTTGTACAAAATTTCCATTGAATGAATAAGATTTTCCTTAAGTTTTCCTTTAACATTCACAAGAAATGTATCGTTATAAATAACCTAGGCATACATGCTATGCTTTTACCTTTGCATTATTTATAAGACCGTTCTGTGTAACTATCTTGACCTTGAAATGTAATATGCACCCCGGAGAAAGTGATTAGAATCATAACAAACAAGTTATAGGCGTAGAATCATTCATACGTGTACTGTCCCTAAGCATGAGTATCTTAGGAGGCAAGCTTCTGTCGTGAGATGTTACCTTTAACTCCTTTGAGGGTGAGAGGGTACGTTCAGCCTCTGTAATGCAATATCGCAGAACGAGTAATAACCTTTAATCAAATACTAGGAACTGTGTTTCGTGTTTAAGAATCTGTAAGAGAAATACTCCAATCGTAATGATGATGATTGAATCTTCCATCATAAAGATGAGGATGGGAATTGTCTGCGCCAGGAGTTACATCGTCAACTCACAAAGTAAGTGGTTGCGATCATCCGTTCTGGGGAAAATACTTCAAAAATGAGGACGGTGATTGACTGTGCCACAACGTTCGGCCAAACCTACTAGTTGTACTTGGAGTTCAGTTCAATCCTACAATCCAAGCCTTCATGTGGGGTTCAGTGCAACCTTGCGAAAGGTTTGATCCTACAACCCATTTCTTGAGGTTCGGTTTAATCCTACAACTCAAGCCTTTGACGGTGTTCTGTTTAATCCTACTAACCGTACTCGGAGTTCGATTTATTCCTACAATCCGAGTCTTCAGACGGGGTTCGGTACAACCATGATAAAGGTTTGATCCTACAACCCGTTTCACCCCTCGAGGAGTTACATCGCCAATTCATAAAAATAGGTGATTGGGATCATCCGTCCTGAGGATCTTTATGCGCAGCGGCTTAAGGCTATAGATCATCACATAAAAAAAAAGGTGAAGACAATAAGTCTATGAACTACATTCTCATTAAATTGAAGGTATATTACAGAGGGAGCGTAGTTGGGGTCATGCCTCGTTAAAACCTTCTTGAGAAAACCTAGTGGGAAAAACTCAAGTAAGGAAAAAGAGTACATGCCGTCTTACCAACTAGCTGTAATAAATACGTAAGTTCTGTGTGTTCCATTTATTGCGGATCGGTGTTCCATCGAGCTCTTCCAGCCGGTATGATCCCTTTCCAGTCACCTCAGATACTCTGTAAGGGCCTTCCCATGTCAGCGCCAATTTTCCTTGATGGGCGAACTTATTTCCCATACTTGCCTTCCTTAAAACTAAGTCCCCGGTGTTGAAGGCTCTATACTGCACACGTTTATTGTACCAGAGGATGGCCTTCGCCTTTATCGCCTGGTCCCTGACAAAAGCCTCTTCTCTTAATTCATGGAGAACATCTAGTTCTGATGCCAAATTAGCATTATTATCCTCCGCAGAGAAATATTCCACTCTCGCCGACCTTGTCTGAAGCTCCACAGGGATCATCGCTTCAACCCCGTAAGTGAGACGGTATGGAGACTCATTGGTAGAAGAATGGGGCGTAGTACGATATGCCCATAAAACATGACATAGTTGATCAGTCCATCCCCCTTTTACTTCACCAAGACGCTTCTTTAGTCCCTTCAGCACCTCTCTACTAGCCACTTTAGCTTGGCCATTCGTCTGAGGGTGTTCCACAGATGAAAAGATTTGGACTATCCCTAGTCCTTCAAGCAATTCTGTGAACTTCCTATCAGTGAACTGGGTGCCGTTGTCAATTACAATCCGCCCTGGAACGCCGAATCGAGCTATGATGTTTTCGTACACAAAACGTCGTGTTCGTGCTGACGTGATATGCACTACTAGCTCCACTTCGATCCATTTGGTGAAATAATCAACTCCCACAATGAGATACTTAATGCCGCTAGGTGCGGTTGGAAATGGACCCAAGATGTCGAGGCCCCATTGGTAGAAAGGCCATGGCACTGCGGATGAGAAGAGTTCTTGAGCCGGTGTGTGATGGAGATTAGAAAATTTCTGGCAAGCATCGTACCTCTTCACAAAATCAATGGAATCCTGCTTCATCGTAGGCCACCAGTATCCGGCCCTGAGGATCTTTATCATTAAGCTTCTTCCTCCAACGTGGTGCCCACATTGTCCCTCATGTACCTCCTCCATTACTCCTTGTATTTCGCTCTCTTTTAAACAAAGGAGATATGGCACTGAGAATCCTCTTCTGTAGAAAACACCATCGACCATGGTGAAATATGGTAACTCCCTTTTTACCCTCCTTCTTTCTTTCTCATCGGTAGGCAACTGTCCGTTAGCCAAGTAGCGGATATATGGGGTAACCCAAGAATTCTCATATGAAGAGCTTACCATTATAGTGCTCAGAGAAGGGAACAAAGGAATGATGGGCAATGTCAATGTACTCTGAACCACTGTTGTTGTACTGCCAGGCTGCTTCGTACTTGCAAGTCTTGATAAGATGTCCGCTCTAGTATTTTCTTCTCTTGGTACATGTTTAAACTCTAACACATCGAACCTCCCTTTCAACTCGTTCACACAATTCAAATACAGTTGGAGTTGGGGCTCACGAACCTGGTATTCACCTTGGATCTGCGATATCACTAGCTATGAATCACTGCACAATGTTACCTCTGTTGCGCTGATATCGATTACTGCTCGGAGTCCATCCAGACATGCCTCATATTCAGCCTGGTTGTTGGAAGTTTTAAAGTTGAACCGAAGAGAAATCTCCAAGTGTACACCGTCATCGCTCTCAACAACCACACCAGCTCCACAACCTTTACTATTTGATGACCCATCCACATAAACGGTCCAATGAGCGCGAGGTGTGGTTGGGTCTACTCCTGTCATCTCTACAACAAAATCAGTCAGGACTTGGGCTTTGATGGCTCCTCGAGGTTCATAAGAAATCTCGAACTCAGAAAGCTCGATAGACCATTTGATCATTCTCCCAGCGAGGTCCGGCTTACTGAGCACGGAATGGAGCGACAGATCCGTTCTTACCAGAACTGGATGTGTGTGAAAGTACGGCCTTAATCGCCGTGAGGCCCATACAACTGCAAGAACAGCCTTTTCTATCTTCTGGTATCTACTTTCTGCTCCTTGTAATGTCTTGCTAGTGAAATACACTGGCCTCTGTCCCTCTGGAGTTTCTTTGACCAATGCTACGCCCAAGGCTTCATCAGAAATTGCCAAGTATAAGATGAGGGATTCACCAGGGTTTGGCTTTACCAAGATCGATGGACTGGATAGCACTTCCTTGAGTTGCTGGAATGCTTGCTCTTGCTCCTGTCCCCATTCGAACTTCTTAGATTTTTTCAACACCTTATACAGAGGAAGGGACCTATGCGCCATTTGGGCATGAATCGAGCCAGAGCGGCCACTTTCCCATTCAACGATTGTACTTCCCTTAAATTCTTCAGACTCTGCATGTCCAATATAGCCTGACATTTACCTGGATTGGCCTCAATACCGCGCTGGGTTAACATGAAACCCAAAAATTTCCCAGCTGGGACTGCAAAGGTACACTTCAACGGGTTCAATCTCATGTTGTATTGTCGCAACCGAGTGAACACTTGGCGTAAATCTTCAACGTGACCACCTCCAATGGGAGTCTTGGCAATAATATCATCAATGTATACCTCCACCGGCTTAGTGTGCATGCCTTCGAATACCTTATTAATCATACGCTGATATGTAGCTCCAGCGTTCTTCAAACCGAAGGGCATAACGGTGTAGCAAAAGACACCGCGGTCATTGACGAAAGCTATTTTTTCCCAATCCTCCTCCCACATCGGAATTTGGTTATACCCCAAATAAGCATCCATGAAACTGAGGTATTGGTAACCAGACGAATCATCAACCATACAATCAATATTTGGGAGTGGATACGGATCCTTCGGGCAACATCGGTTGAGGTCTACATAATCAGTGCACATTCTCCACTTGCCGTTGGCCTTTTGCACCATCACCACATTGGAAAGCCAAGAAGAATATCGGATTTCTTTAATAAATCCAGCCTTCAACAGTTCCTCCGTTTGTTCACAAGCTGCCTTCTGCTTTTCTGGTCCCAATCTCCTCTTCTTCTGGGCAACTGGCCTCGTTTCTGGGTAGACAGATAATTTGTGGCAGCAAAAATCAGGGTCCATCCCAGGCATGTCTGCAGCAGTCCATGCAAAAAGGTCTTTGAATTCTTGGAGGAGTGGTAACAGGCGCTGCTCCATAACAGACTCCAGCTTATCATTAATATGCGTGACCTTCTCTAGGGAATCCCCTAAGACGACGTCCCTGGAACCTCCTTCCGGCGTGGGCTTTGAGGGATTGAGAGGATCAATCTTCAACTCCGCTCTAGGGTTTAAATCAATCAGACTAACCGACCCAGCCGTTGTTCCTCCGTCATTTAACTTCCTTTTCTTATTAAGTGCCTCTATCTTCACCATATTCAAGCTCAGGTTGTAATGATACCTAGCCATCTCTTGATCACCTCGAAGGGATGATACACCATTGTCCTTGTCAATAAATTTGATAAGGAGGTGCGGTGTAGACACGATTACTTCCATAGCGTTTAGAGTAGGGCGGCCAATGATCGCGTTGTAAGGGGACTCTACATCAATCACCAGTATTCTAGACTTCGTTGTTCTTGCTCCGGGTTCGCCCTCAAAAGAAATGAGGGTATCAAGATACCCTTTGGTGGGTTGCTTCGCTTCATTGAACGTCGTAAGCTCTTATGTATAAGGTTGTAAATCTGCATCATTAAAGCCTATTCTTTTGAAACAGTTATAAAAAATAACATCACAAGAACTTCCCTGATCAACGAGGATCCTCTTGATATCCTTGTTGGCTATGACAGCGAGGATAACCACTGCATCATCACCTCCTGGAATCGTGGGGCCAAAATCATCATCTGTAAATGACACCGCCGGTGCTATTATGCCATCCCTGAAAGGGCGGTTATCCCTGGGCTTTCCCTGTACTGATAGGATCATTCAGTGATGATTCTTACGAGCTGTGATTGATGCTCCTCCTCCAGCAAATCCTCTAGCTATCATATGAATCACCTTGCATCGGCCTTGCCTTTGCTGTTGAGGCATGTCGTCCTGCTGAGCTCCTTCACTGATCGCCACTCCCTTCTGTTTCTCAGCGGCTATGAACCTCCTGACCAGATTGCGACTATTGTCACCTTCATCATCACGGTCCCTGCCTCTTTTTTCTATCCTGTCTGGCTCATCTAGGGTCTTTTCCTTAAATAAGTACTGTTTCAGTTTCCCTTCTCTAATCAGAGTCTCCACCACGTTCTTCAACACCTTGCACTCGTCTGTGGTATGGCCAACCTGCTCGTGAAAGGCACAATATTTTTGGGAGTTCCCAGGTCTTTTCATTGGAGGGGGCTTCCTTATCCCATAAACACTGAGTGTGGTCCAACCAACCTCCCTCGGGATTTGAGAATTCCTAGAGTTCAAAGGGGTGTAATTACTAAAAGAAGCAACGCGCCTATCTCGCTATTGGTGTCGAGTGCTCATGAAATCTTCCCTTTGGACATGCTTTTCTGGCTTTACCCTATCCTTATCTCTCCTTGGTTGCGGTGAGGGTGCTAATAGCTTCATTCTAGCTGCAGTGGCCTCCAAGTGCATTTCTATGCCCACATATTTTGAGGCTTTTCTTTGAAACTCCTCAAATGTCGTCGGAGGACTTTTTGCCAAAGACAAAGCAAATACGGATCCAGGTTGTAAAACTTCAACGACAATATGAAGTTGAATAGCCTCTGTGAGGTTAGGCACTAAAGCAGCCTCCTTATAAAATCTCTTCAAAAACTCCTTAAGAGTCTCGTTTTCACCCTGCCTTATTTGGGCCAAGGTATAAGAAGTCCTTGGAACATCTCTAGAGATAACAAAATGACTTTCAAATGCAGCTGCCATTTCTTCCCAGGAATCTATCGATCCTGAGGGTAAACTCTTGAACCAACTAACCTTCTCCGTCAATGTGCTCGGGAACATTCTACACATAACGCCCTCATCAGCTCCCAAATACATGGCCTCATACACATAAGCATCAAGATGCTTAGTGGGATCAGTCTCCCCATTATACTTTCCGATCGAAAGTGGCTGGGTTGTTTACAGGTGTTTGGGGATAAGGATACTCATGAGTCTCCTTGAGAAAGGAACATTGAGTCTGTACGCCCCAAAAGTTACCACTACCTGCTCTTTCCTCCTTGCACTGACTCTGTCCCCAGAATCTTGGGTTTGTTCCCTCTCCTCATAAGTAGGGATCTTAGAATACTGAAGAGTTGCGGACTTTTCCCTTGCTGATGCATGGTGAGTATCCTCCGCCTGAGACGTCACTCTTTCCCCAGTTCCCCTCTTTTCCCTTCTCAGCTCCATCAACTCCTCCCTGAGTTGCCTTATGACTTCGTCTCGAGGGTCAGGGGTTGCCACAAGTACCATCCTCCTCGTATTGGTTACAGGTGATTCGAAAACGAGTCTCCTACCAGCCTGCTGATGGGTCACATCCTCCACGTGACCATCGACAAATCGCGTTCATCTCCTTCCATAGTGAACTACTAAACTTCTGCGAAAAGTGGGAATAACTCTATCGAGTCCCACCGGACGTGCCAATGAACTGGTCTGAACCGGGGTCTACGATCCGGTGTAGAGTCCAGCCATAAAATATTTATGCTTTAATTGTTTATACACCGGTAGAGTGGGTATCCGGTATTATAATCCGACTTCTCAGTGGGAGAAACCGGTCTTGTTGTCCTGGAGATCCTTCACACCAGAGTTTCACGTTGTTAGAGGGCGAAAGATGGCGTCACCTGCAAAGATTCTCTGACGCTCAAGTTAGAAGAGTGTATAGAACTCAATGAACACTTAAGCAATGCAATAGTAAAAGTGAGAGTAAGAATAACATAACCTTGTATGTGTTTGTGAATGTGCTATTTATAGTTGAGCGTAGAAAATGAATCGTTGGGCACAAGTGGGCCCAAGGGTTCTGATACCGTGTGTTGCATATCAATCAGAATGGCTCAGTGTTCAAAGCGTGACAGTGGGTAGGTCAATGATCAGTATACGATTCTGACATAGGGATGGGGATAATCAACTTTTTCCGTATATCACGCCTGTAATCGTACTTACTTCCTTTAGTGAATGATATAGACACATTTCGTTGTGCAGGGTATCTACGTTGATAAGTAGTAACCCGTACTTATCTTATCATGATGTTGAGGCAAACGGTTGGATGTAACGGAAAATTGAGAACGGATAAGGGATTCAACATATCAGATGAGACCCCGAATGGCCGATATAGGGACCTTTCTTTTATCATGTCTTTGTAGTACGGATGTTGGGCCATGATGACGGTGGGCCCTCTGGGACCACCAAAATGACGTACTGTCTTAAGGGCCGGTGTCCAGACCGGATCAATTTTTATTGCATATACAACTTTTAATAATTTTTCTCACAATATTTTCCATGTTTTCTAATCCAATCGTGAGTTATATCAATAATAATGACACTTTACCAAACTATAATTTTAACCGCTCACTTATAGTAAGCATACCTTGGCCTTGGACTTTAAAAGTCTGCTCTGATACCATTAAAATTTGCTTAAAAATAATATTTTAAAATATAAAACAAAAACTAAGCAATTTTTAAAGGCAATAGTCATATAAAAAAATCAAAAAAAATTATCTTAGCTTAAGCAAAAAAATTTTCGCTTGAACGAAAATTGCCTCGCTTGAGCGAAAATGCACAAGAATCCAACCATTTGCCTTTCGCTCAAGCGAGTCTTGCTTGAGTGAAATTTACCCAGAAATCACCCCCCCCTATTTCACTCATAGCCTCGCTCAAGCGATATTGAGCTCGCTTGAGCGAAAATTACAGCACCTTGGCCCCTAGGCCAACTTCCTTGCATAATATCTTACTCATTTAGCCTCTGAATGCTACGAAACTTTAGCACAAACTAAAATTCATCGTTTATGACCTGTGGCAACAAGCCAAGCTTTAAAATTCCTATAAACGAATGAGATATGTGCAAAATCGCATATAGGCCGTTTTAGGCTATTTTAAGGAACTTTACCTAGCAAATCTCATCCGATTGGACCAAACCAACTTTAACACACTTTAATTACTATATAAGCTCTACCAAGCCTATCTTGAAGTTCCTGAACCTCACAAATCAAAATCTAGCCTATCAAGTTCCCTAAATTATGCATGACTCTCACAATTCCTTATATTACATTATTGAAATCCGTTGATACACTACATTTAACTTCATACATTCATCAATTAAGACTTTATAGGCTCAATGCCAATAACAAAACTTGCTCATATTGCAATTAAATAGCATGTCCACATGCAATACAGTTCCTGGGCATGATCATATATATATATATATATATATATATATATATATATATTCTATCATATTTAGATATATCACACATATATAGGTATCCAAACAATTCTAAACCTCTCATGAGGTTATCAAATACCTAGATCAACTATGCAATTATATTTACAGTATCCAAAACGGGTCGGCCAAGGCTATGATATCAAAAGCTATACAATATTCATGTTATATATATATATATATACACACACACACACATACAATTTACTTCTTCCAAAAGATCATCATTATATACTTGGTGACCATTCACCATTCTTCCTTTCTATCCAAGTTCACTACATTATAAAAATTAGTGCAAGGGTGAGCATATATATGTTAAATGACAAATACAGAACCGGATTTGTCATAACTCATTACATTCAATTAACCCAGTTCATTATATTATCTAGATAATTCTTTATACCACATTCATCATCACATCATCCTTTGCCATTTAACATAATACATAAGCACATTATCATATCATCACAATTATTATCAACACAATGTCAATCATCATCATTAGTTATCCCACAACTTCTTATAATCATAATGGTTGCTCCGTAGCTTTTAGTGCTCATCAATAGTTGTCCCATAGCTTATCAATGTCACAGTGGTTGCCTCACAGCTATAATGCAATGTGTGTAGATCTGACTTTAATGATGGGATAATACATCAGTATATCAAATATTCTCAACTCCCAAATGATTCGTCCGTTTTATAGGTACCAAACTGTTTGCCCACTCTTATAACACAATCACTCTCAGCGACAGTAATTGTGTTACGAGCTAGCCTTGAGTCCTACTCGAAGGAATTTGTGGAATCCAAAGAAACCCCCCACATGGTCTGTGCCTATCTAAAGGTAGCCCTCCCATCTGAGTTAGCATCACAGGCCTCCTACAGTCCTTATACTCCCTTATGTAGATGCTATGCATGACCATCAATTATAATCAATTCTCATAATCAAGTAAGTTATTCTAAGCTTGTCAACATCATCAATACATGATTTAACATAATTTCTTGACTCAGTCAAAGCATTGCAAGCACTTCCAATTATTTATCATTATCACGAAATCATCAACTACGACATATGAATGAAAATCACAACAAATTATCATCATACATCTGTATGATTCCATATAATAGTCAATCAGAGGGGATATGATAACAACTCACTTACATTTTCAATTTCATCACATATTAACTCAAACATCATCATTATCAATATTTCAATCACAATCTCATCACAATAGACACCCATATCCTCTATCTGTTCATAACTTATACATTTAAAATATATAATACTCCCTATGCCTGGAATCCTTAATTTTAGTGCTCAAAACTCTTTCTGATCATTATCCAAATCAAAACCTATATTACACATAAGTAATAACCCTCGATTAATTATCAAATCACTGAACACATGGGACTTAACTATTTCTAACTTGTCCTCAAAACATGGTCAATATCACTAATTTAACAAAATGATGAAAGGTCATAAATTTATGACTTACCGAACATCGTCGACGATTTCTAAAACGCGGTTTTCACGAAGCTTTGGAGCTGCCCACACGCTTAAAGTAGTCCAAAAACAACCTATAGTCATGGAATTGAAGGATTTTGAGATCGATCCCAAGAGATTAAACCAATTGGGGCCATGGCTTCTTAGACCATACCTCTTCAAATGGAATCAAAGCAAATGAGAGAATCCCATGACCTTGAAATGGTTTCAAAACTACACATAACCCCGAGTTTGAAGGAATCAAAAGTTTAATTCAAGAAATTGGAACCAAACCAAAAGATGGGTTCTTACAAGTTTACCTAACAATAGCAAATCAAGAGGCCCTTGCTCCTTCCCGGTTCTAGCTTGTGTGGGGGAGGAGAATGGAGGATTGCACCTTGGTTTCCATGAAGAAGAAAATGTAAGAGATTGTGAGTTGGAAGAGATGGGTTGTTGTTGGTGTGGAGAAGAGAAAAGCAATAGCTTGGTCTTGCTCCTTCAACATGCACGAGAGTGAGAATGAGGAATTGAGAGAAAGAATTGAAAATTAGTTTATCACTAAGGGTAATTTTATCCTTTTATGCGTCTAATTAATTTCTAAACCAATATGGTACCTTCAGGGTACCTGAAACGTACCCGTTATTTATTACCTTGGCATCCCCAATTCAATTATTTGATCAATAAAATTAACTAACAATTAAAATCAGGATGTTACAGGGATCAAATCAATTTTCTTTTATAAGAATAAAGAATACATTACGAAAAGTACAAGGTGGTTGAACAATTTCACAAGCAATAAGAACATATCTACAAATAGAGATGAGAATAAATTAGACCATTCGTCGGGGGCCCATGCCCCAACCTTTTTATAGTCTAGTTTGGTATGTCAGGTAACATTAATAATGAAATATCTATATTATGTAGGTTGTTAACCTTTTAAAAATTTATTGATATATCGGGTAATAGGTGAGAGTCAAATCTTGTAATTAGGTATCAAGTCTGACCCTTGTAAAATCCAGTTCGATCTAACTGATTCTCATCCCCATCTACAAACATGCTAAACAAGTAGACCGTCCCAACATATTGAATTTCAGAACTAATCGGAAAACTTAAGTTATCCCATGCAAGCCTTAGCAGATAGCCATTTCCAACTCCTAAGCTTAATGTTGTCCACCACCTCTTTAATATCCAAAATGATAATACCAAAACACCTAAGCTCCTATGGAATGAACCAAATCACAACCACTCAAATAGTTGTCATAGTACCGACTTATAACCCGTTGAGAAAACAGAGTTGTAAAAATAAAAAAAAGAATGGTTAATATTGATCATTTACATCGTTCGAGACAATTAAAACTTTATTGAACTTACGGATTTTTTTTCTTTTGGTCAAATCTCGGTTTGGTTAGTCGTTACAACAACATACATATTTAACAACCAAGCGGTTAAATATGCTAGAATTGCATATTTAACTCTATTTTAATGCTAAATCTTATAATTAATTTTTTATATGAAAATAATTTATTATATAAATTTTTAATTAAATTACATATTTAAACCTACTCTAAATTTCTAATTATGTTATAATTTACTTTTACCAAACAAACACTATCAACTTTATCACACTACATTGAATTATAGAAATAATCAATATATTATCTACATCTCATTTTTTATTGCATTCATTTAACACCCATTATTTTTTATATTTTGTGTCATATTATATTTATATCTCTTATCATATCTCTTTTCTATTACACATCATATCTATCATCATTTATCTTTCATGTACATAACCCGAGTAGTGTCAAATGATTCTTTTCCTTATATGGAAAGTTACAACCTAAAGCTTGACTTTGGTAATGGATCAACGTTTTAATTGAGCTAGATATGTAGTCAAGGGAATAAAATCAAACCGGTTAAAAAATAAAACCAAAAAAGGAAAATATGTTTACATGAAAGAAAAACGAGGTGGGAAAGGAGGGAGAGGGAGGGAGGGAGGGAGGGAGAGAGAGAGAGAGAGAGGAGAGAGATCAAAATTGCTAAATGCCAAACGAACTTATTTCACAAGACATATGATGTCCCCTTAGTTAGTAGTTAGAGAAACGAAATTGTGAATAATCACCGTCCCAGTTAGCACATAAAACGATAGAAAAATCATTAATATTCTATTTACAAGAGTTGAAAATCAAACTCAACATTTATTCTAACAAAAACTTAATTCTAATGCTCCCTCTATTACTTTTATCTATCTTTTAAGATAAATATTTTTGGATTATAACATTTTTACATTTACTTTCCTACTTTATCCTTATCTTAAATTAAATCTTTATTAATATTATTAGTGTTTGGGGGTAAATAGAAACAGATAAAAAGGAACAGAGGGAGTAATTAGTAACTTATTGATTTGGTTCTAAAGATTTTCTTTAAAAAGAGAACAATACATTATTGATATTGTTGATATGCAAAATGAAGATGCATTTGATCTTTTACGTAAAAGAAGTTAGAGATAAGAATGTGAATATATATTTGTTGATATCAAATCAAATAAGAAAACAATATACTGATTATATTATAATCAGTTGATTGAAGTAGGTTTAAATCTAATCTTTTCATATTAAATATGACAATTTATTCGTTTCTATGTTGACTGACTATTAATATCCCGGGATTAAGATTTTTCACCGCCAATTAAAGAGAGTAGAGTTAGACTAAATTTGTATCTCGAAATAGAGTCCACCTTAGAGTCCATTTTTAGTAGTATTTTTGCATTGCATTTCTAAATATGAAAAATATAATGTTAATAGACAAAAAAACATTATTTCATTCCTAAATTCATTTTTTCTAGCACTATGAAGTTTAAATCAAGTAATCAACTAAATTACTAAAGGATTATCCATTCCTAAAAACACTTAATTTTCTTATACAACAGAGAAAAAGATTTGAGATTGGAAAATGAAATTACTCCGATACATGCTGCGTAATTTGGGCGTATGAGAAGCATTAAGAAAGTGAAATACAACGAGGTTAAGCCACAGTTCCGGTGATGATTGAGTTAGGGTAGTTCACCCTTGAAAGATATTGGTTGTTACGAATTCAAAGGTAAACTACTGTTGTTTATATAGGTTATAGGAGCAATTAAATCCCACGGTATTCACAATTAAATTCAACTTTAAAATTCATTAATAAATGGAAGTAAAATTATTATCGACATGAGAGCTCCCGCTGCATCAGCAATGCTATCAATATCACACCACACAATTCTATATTTTAATATGCTAAACCTAAAGAAAAATCAATACTAACACATTCTGATACGTTAATTTTTACTCATCAAATACATAATCAATATGCCAAAAGAGAAAGGTCGTTATATAAGAACCAATATTCACTCGTCATTTTAAACTATCAAGATAAACTATTCTGCTTTTTATTGCATAATAATGTAATAGACATGCATGCAGAACAAAAACGAAAAACTATATGCTGTGGCGGCAAGCTTGTACCAGATATTGGAGTCTCCTTAGCAATTGCTTGGCAGTTTTCACACATCATTAACACTTTTAAGCAGCTAAGCTTTTGGAAGCTATCTCAAACACATTCTCCGATAGCCCATTACTAGACATGATCTTCTCCAGCTGGGCCTGCAAAAACACCACAGTTTTTTCAGTAAATCAAACGAAAATGAGAGCTATTATGTGTGTATGGCATAATAATAATAAGTTCATCACCTTTGCAAGTTTTTGTCTGTCTTCATCATAACGCCTCCATCTTGAGAAGGCTGATACCATTCTCGAGGCAACCTACATTGCTCAAAACCAAGAAAAAGATCATATACCACATAAGGATCATATAGCAGACAATTCACACGGATAAACAAATCTATAATTAAAAGATGGCTGGTGCAGAAAGACCTGAGGATTTAGCTTGTCAAGTTGAAGCACAACTTCTCCCAAAAACTTGTAGCCGGACCCATCCTTTGCATGAAAGTTCACCGGAGAGCCACAGAAACCCCCAATGAGAGAATACACTTTGTTGGGATTGCGCAGGTCAAATGCTGGGTGGTTTAACAGTTTCCGCACGTTCTCAACATTACCAGGAATGTCAGACATTGCTTGAAGAGCAAACCATTTGTTCACAACCTGGACAGAAAGGCCAAGTATAAAACTCGGAATCCAAAAGACCACTGCAGGATTGCATTCAGCAGGAAGTAGGAAGAAGCATTTCTAAAATAAAACTGAAAAGAGTTGCCCATTTAGTGAAAAAAAACATGATACATTGCATAACAGTAAGCTAGGTAAAGCTAGAGTATGACAAGCCAAACAAGGTTCTTGTGCCCAATGTGTCTGTGGAAGAAGTTGCGTGCTCTTCATAGATAATAGTTGAGAAATTGTTATTGTTATCGAAGTACATCTCAAATTAATCTAGCCTCAACATGTGAAGCAAGCGATGTGCTCTTCATAATGGTTGGGATATTGTTATTGGAGTGCATCGTAGATTTAATCCTCACCGACCATAATGTAGGAAGTTACAGTTTGTAATATAGGATATAGCGTCTAAGAATGGAAGAAAACAGGCCCAACAGCAAAACCAAAAAAAGATTTGATTCCAAAAACAAAATCATAGAGATGGAGCATTACCAGGAAATCATGCTGCCACTGGCTATAAAAGTCAGCAAGAGTATCATCACGGGTTTGACCAGGATTCTGGGCTATGGCTGCCAAAGCAGCAAACTGCTCAGTCATATTTGTAGCAGTTGTATACTCATGTAGCGCAATATTGGTGAATTCATGATCCCCAAGGCATGCAAGATAACCTATAAAAAACAAAACAAGAAAGAATAAGCTTGCTACCTCCATACATGCAAATGTATCTTACGTATAACTAAAGATATACCAAGAGCAGTATTCTTCAAAGCACGCCTGGCCAAGTTTGGATGATTGAAAACATATTCTTCTGAGCTCCTATTATTCTCTACCTGCAAAAAAATAAAATCTTACTAATTGAGGAAATTCATGCAAGAAAAAGTATTGTATTTAATGATTCTAGGCAGGTTTAGACAGAAGGCATACTGTGCTGAGGAACTCTGATCTCAGTTCACTTGCAAGCTGCTTCCTGATGAAAGTCCTAACAGCATGAACAGCATCAGGATCCGCAACTTTCATCATATCCATTATTTCTCCCTCACCAGGCAGAGTTATTGTCTTTGCCACAAATTCCTAGAAGATAAAAGAGCATTAAGTCCAATTAATATAATCATAATGATAAAACCACAACCAAGGAAAAAATGAAAGTGGACAAAATGACCCCTAGGCATACTTTGTCAAGACTTGAATCACATAGTATATGTCTGAAGCCATCAACAAAACTGGGATTCAAAGCCAAAGGTTTGTCATGTTGCAAATCATCCACCAAGTTGAGCATGAACCTCCGTGACAAAACTTGTCCAGCCTCCCAACTAAATCATTTAAAATAAGCCAGTATATAAATTCCCATTAAGCTATCAAATCAAGAAGAGTAGATTGCAACTTTGAAGAGGACAAACCGATTAAATCCATCAGAATCATTAGCAAGTAAGAAAAACAGGTCACTATCAGTGAGATCAGATTCCAGACGGATAGGAGCACTGTATCCCCTTAACAAAGATGGAACAGGCCTCTCAAAGACATCAGTGAATACAAATTCTTCCTCTTTCTGCAGCAGAGACAAATAAACTTATCAGTTTTATCCATGTGAATACGGAAAAGCCCAAACATGTTCTGTAAAGGGAATTCTAAATTTCAACCAAGATTATTTGACATAGATGCTATAATTTGTAAAACAAGTAGACAATTTTTCTTCATCATATATCTGTTATCATAAACCCACGTAATTTAACTACATACAGTTATAGAGCCAGAAAACATATACAATGGGAAAAAGGAAAGGACACACATTTTGTTAATTCAAAACGAGAGGTCTAAAATTTGGCATGTGTCATAATTCATAAACATTCCTAGAAGATTAGCCTATTCATTTGAGGAGGAAGAGCATGCACATTTAGCATGATTGACATGAATTAGTAATTAGAAATTAGAAATGTATATATAAAAAAAGTTATAAACAACCTTGGTCACTCTAAGGACAGTAGTGGAGACTGATTGATCATTGCTAGAAACAGGTTGCAGGGTTCCATTCTGATAAACAGTTGAAAGAGGAATGTCCTTGCCAGTGGAATCAAGCAAACCCACTGCAACAGGAATGAATGTGGGTTCCTTAACTGATTGCCCTGGAGTTGGTGGTATTTCTTGCCTGAAAAAAATGGCCCCATAAAACATTTTATTGAAGAAAAATAGTAAAAGATAAAAAACAAAATTTAGGTAACCTATAAATCACCCAACCAGAAAGGAAAAATGAAAAGTTGAAGCTCAAATACCTAATCTTTAAAGAAAACGTGTGAGCTTCACGATTATATGAAGTATTTACTTTGACAACAGGTGTTCCAGCTTGAGAATACCTGCACGTTAGTTGATAAGTATGAAGCATCGCATAAAAATGTTAGTTGATAAGTATGAAACATAGCATAAAAATGTTGTGGGGGCAGGGGACTAGAACCTAAAATACAAACCATAGTAAGAAATTTGCAAAATCAGCATCATTTGCATCTCGCATGGCAGCAAAAAAATCTTCACATGTTACAGCTTGGCCATCATGCCTCTTGAAATAAAGATCCATGCCCTGAAATAAAGGAAATTTGAATGAATTGAACTCTAACTTAAGTAATATGACATTGCAGGTAACAGGGATGTTATAGGCAATGGATATGCATTCTTACTTTCCGGAACCCTTGACTTCCCAGGAAGGTTTTGTACATTCTGACAACTTCGGCACCCTGATACATACGACCATAAGAACAAACTGCTAGAGACAAATGGACATGAAGGGATTGAAAATTGTTGAGGTAAATGTCAAACCTTCTCATAGACCTGCAAGAAAAGACATACACCATTACAAACAATTCAATATCTTGATGAGGAACAAATGAACCAAACTGCAGGTCAAATGTCACACTGAACAATGTGAAACATACCGTAACTAAATTTTGACATTGATGATGGAGCCACGTCAGAAATTAATCCGAGCAAGGTTGCCAAAATGATAGATAAATCAGTCAGTGATAAGAGAACTATAAAATATTACATAACACACTCAGATATGATATTGACTAAACCAAAAGATCTAAAACTAAAGCTTGCCTGTGTAGAAGTTGTCCATCTGTCAAACAAAAATAGATGTAAAATTAGAAGCACATACATTAAGAGGGAAAAATTAATTTTGGAGACAAATGACAGAAGAAACGACTTCCAAATGCTAACCTTGATGTAAGAATGTGGCCGCACTGGATGGGCCATGGGGCCTGCATCCTGTAGACGCAGAATAGACACTTCAGTATAATGATGCATAAGTATGATATGTATCCAATACATCAATAAAAACTATTCTTAAAACATACAGGATATGATGCATTCGTGTAGGATACCATCTAAATAAGTATAACAATTCATAAAACATAATAAATATATAATCACAAATTTGCAATCGTGCAAATCCTAATCCTAGAGAAGAACATATTTCTTGAACATAATCAAAAACAAAATGAAATAAACCATCGTCACCAAAAATTTTTGTTTAACACCTACATAAAGGAATGCTACCGATTTAATTCACATCTTGCGCATCATCAGTAAAGAGTACAAGTGTGCAACTTACAATGTTTCACCATGAAGCAATGCTTCTATATTTCTATCCAATACATTCTTCTAGTTTCATATCTAGGTATAATAGTTTTTCATAACTTTTTAAAAGATTTGATATGCCATTGTTAAGCATCAATGAAGTATCCGAAAGTATCGGTATTGGGGTAGTTATCCAATATAGAAATGTGAGTAAATACAAGTTCCATGCTTTCATACTTTCAGAATACTACCCCACCTCATGAAAATTCTACATTAAGAAATAGTAAGATACAAATTATAGTAATAATGAGAGGAACAGTTACAGTGACACCACACTAGACTCTAAAACTTGCACAAATAACACAGAATGGAAGAAAGAAAATAACCTGCGGAAACTGGTAATTTCTAAGTTTGGAAACATCAGAAATCCGCTTTACGGTACGACTACCCATGTCCGATGAAAATTCCTGCCCACAATCAATTCAGTGCACTGAAAAACTCAACGAAAGAGTATTATTGTAAAATCTCAATTGAAACCTAATAACAAAGGTAAAGACATTGTACCTGATCACGAAAAACAGTGAGACCCTCCTTCAGGCTAAGCTGGAACCAGTCACGGCATGTCACTCTGATATATTATTTAACAAAATGCTTAATTCATGTTTCAACATACCCATGACAATGAAAAGATAAAAACAATCAAAACAACTAACAAACTCCACAAACATAGGTTTATAATATCTCAAATAGGAATCCAAGAGTGAAATTGAACCCAGTGGGAGAAAGTTTTAAAACAAGAATAGAAATGTGAATAAGAGAATTTAGAATTCTTAGTTTGAAAGGATAACACGATATATGGTACATAACACCACCTGTTGCCTGTCCAGTTGTGGAAATACTGCATAATAGATAAGAAATGAAGTCTAGTCACAATCAAGATAACCCAAAAGATATCTAGTTTCAAAAAGTTAATGACACTTCAACATTGCTAGCATATGATAATTACAAACCTCATGGCCAATAACTCCCAATATTGCAGCGTAATCTGCATCAGTAGCAGTTTCTGGAGAAGCCAATACAAGCTTGGAATTGAAAATCTGCAAAACAAGAAAATGAAATTATAAATATCAAAAGTGAGCATACATAACCAGCGAAGACAAACTGACAGGAAGGGGACCTACATTCAAGCTCTTGTTTTCCATAGCTCCCCTGTCCAATAAAAAAACAAATACATCATATGACTTTTCTGCGCCCTCATCCTTTCATTCCATCTCATCTCATAATATACAAAGGCACTATGTATGTTGGGTTGTATGATTGAAATTGCAAAAGAAAGATGATAAAATAAAATAGAGGTAGAATAGAAGGAAGTTACATGTTAAAATCTGGAACAGCAACAACATTGAAGAGATCCAGATCATATTCAAGTCCAAAAACCTATTTGAAAAGCATATGACAATACAGCAAAACTTCTTAGAATCTGAAACAATATACATATGGTGATCAAAGTATCTCATTGCTCATCAGATCAAATTACATGAATTTCAAACTAAATAAAGACTGACATCTTCATCCCACTTCATAGCTGCTTTTAGAGCATACATAGCATGTGCAGTCTTAGGTACATCATCTGCAGGTGTCCAGATCCTAAGGGACACCTTACGCCCAGAACGGGTAATAAATGTGTCATCTCTGCTCTGCAATTGCCCAGCAACCAAGGCAAACAGATAACAGGGTTTCTTGAAGGGATCTTCCCAAACAGTATAATGCCTACCATTCTGCAGTAAATAATAAATAATGTCCATGAGAGTGTAGTAATCATCTAGATAGTTTTTGTTATAGTGCATTCCAAGATATTACCTCCAGGTCACCCTGTTCAGCTAGATTTCCATTAGACAACAAAACTGGATACAATGATTTATCTGCCTCAATGCGGACTGTATATTTTGCCATTACATCAGGACGATCCTGTTGGATGATAGGATCCATTAATTTTACATTGAAATTTATTGTTATGAATACATTGATCAGCTTAGCATAATAATTACTCTTAAGAAATGAACCTGATAAAATGTAATTTTACGGAAGCCTTCAGCCTCACATTGAGTGCAGAAATTCCCAGATGATTTGTAAAGTCCCTACAGGAAATAAAAATAAAAAATTCATGATAAACACAACCTCCCCCACTCAAACACCAAATTGGGGCTACAAAGTGGAGAAAGTAGCAATATATACAATACAAGAATCAAATTCCATGACAAGGTAAAGTCTTGTTTACCTCTAATGATGTGTTTTTCTGTGGGTAAATATCTGTAACAATTTCAAGATCATATTTGCCACTAGGAGGTGATTGGATAGTCAGATGACGTGCATCCAAATGATAATCTTCCTCCTGTAGACAAACGTAACAGAATATATTAACAATAAGTTACACAACAATCTAACACCAACCACCTGGCATCACTACCAGTATAAGGTGTTTCTAAAAGTAAATGACACTTAAGGTTTTAATTGGGAGGCATAAATATTACATTCATGACATGTAACATATTAAAAACAACTGTCTAAATCTAACTTCCTTGCCTAATAAACTTGCAATGCAGAGAAGAAATCCTAGCAGTGATTATGTTATTATAGTACACATCTCAAAAAAGGATTGTATACCTTCAAAGCCTTGCCATTAATCTGAATTGAAACTAAAGATAAGTCTTGTCCATCTAAAACTAGTGGTGGTGAAGAACCTGTCGCACAGAATAGATCATTTAAAGTGTTAGAAAAATAAATAAATAAACATTAGATTAGACAGGTGAATCACTTAGATAATGGCATTGCATATATTTCTGCTGATCGTTGATCAAGCTAATTACAAGATCCAGAAAGGAACTATAATAGTGTACCTTCAATGCGAGGAAAAACAGCAATTTTAGAACTAACTATTGTCTTTTCCTCTCCCAAGGAAAATTTCAGACCCACCTGTTCCGTGTAGCACATAAAAGAAGACATGACAAAATTAAAAAATCGCAGCAATATGAATGAAACATACATTCTAAATAAATTATGAAAACATACAGTCTCAAAGTAGTAATCAGGCTTTTTATAATCCTTTAAGAATATTTCTCTAGGTGCCTCCATATTAGATTCTTCGGCTTCCTTTGGTAAATCCTCTGTGGCAACTGAACAAATTACCCTCCTACTTGTTTGTTTAACCCTCTGGAACACAATACAAGAACATACAAGATCAGGCCCCAGGCAATCAAAGAAGCACACTATATATAATCATGAAATCTGAAAGACTCCAGGAAAGTAGAAAATCTTTTAAACATGCAACTAGATAAGTAAGAGGGGACGAAACTCCAGCACAAATCAAACTAACTTACCGGTAGAGAAGAATAAAAGGGACAACACTTCCTACGGAAATTGACCTGTGAACAATTCAATAGTCACAACACAAGACAACATTAACTCACAAAATCATTTTAAGAAAAACAAAATCCTCTTCATGGTGTATGGAGGGGGCAAAAACAGAAAGAAACCTCAGATGCGAGGAAATGCCCAAGTCTGATGCTCCTTTTTGCTGTATTCTGAAAATAATTAACACGAACCTGAACAGCAAAGATAAAATCATAAGATTAACAATCACCATAATCCAGAGAGGCACAAAAAGTTCACAAAGTCTTAGGCACCATGATGGCACTCAACCCATTATTCTAAACCGAACATTTTTATGTAATATAAAATAGAATCAGGGAAAAGATAAAAATATTAAAATCACATCCTGAGTTTAAAGGAGTAATTTGAAAAGGTCAACACATGTGATTGAGAAATGCAAAAAGTCAACGAGTGTAGGGGTAACAACTGACATACAAATAAGTGAATAAGAAAGAGACGGTCCCGGTAAACCAAATATGAGTAACAATAACGAAACAAGTATTACACGTGCAAACAAGGTAGTGGAAGAGACATAGAATCAGAACATGAAAAACAAAAATTAAGATATGGATAATCACAGGAGCAGGTGAGATGAAACCCAGTAGAGTGTTCCTCGAATAAGCCAATGTCTTCGATGGCAGAACCAACCTTGCCATTTTTATCGGAGCTATGGATTTCCACAAAAACAAAGAAACCTTTAAACCCTAGATCACCGCTCTTATAATCGGATGGGGATAAAGTAGGGTTGTTTTCGAACGATGGACATTAAAATTCACAAATAAAAACAAAATACAATGGATCAAAATTAAAATAAATAACATTATATATCATCATGTGCAAACAAAAATAAAAATAAAATCATTGGCCAATTGAAGAAATCATCTTCCAGCTTCACCCTCACCTGCTTCCGCGATGAAGTGCAGAGAGCGAACGGCGACAGAGACAAGAAGGATGGAGCACGGATACATATATATTTATTGACGATTATTTAATTTTAAATTCTCTTCTATTCTCTTCTGATTAATTCATGTATTCGAGAGGTTAAATATATTTAATTTTTTCGACAAATAAATATATTGAAGTTTTTCGGTAAATTAATTTAATTTGTTCGTTAATATAAATAATAGGAGTATAATATAAGAACATATAGAGTTGATTTTGTTTTAACATAGATGTATAAAGATATTGATGTTTTATGATTAAAAGTCAAATTAAATATCCCTTGTCCTGCGAATGATTTCTAAAAAAAAAGCTAAATATTTGTAGCTAGTTAAACCTAAATGTTTGATTCATATTGAGAAAAAAATTAAATATCTATATTTTATATTTATAATAATCTTGAGTGGTTAAATTATTAGGTTTTCTCAACGAGTTACAACACGTTTGGTGCGTCATTGGAATGGAGAAATCCTTTGTTGGCTTCTGTTGGCTTGTGGGAGATTTTTGATTCTACGGGTCAACGGAGTTTTGATTGTCTCGAATGACGCAAAGAATTAATATCAACCTTTAAAATTTTCACTTCATCTCAATTCTGTTTCCCCAACTGCAGACCAAATACCCCCTTAAAGGGTCTAAAAAAACGTAAGGGTCCTCTATGTTTTCCAAAGGGATCATGCTCCATTAATTAGTAGTAGCGTAATAACAATTTTTCTTTAGTCATTAGAACAACGTTTTTGATTTCCTTTCGGCTCCAAGGGAGACTCCACTTGTGTGGCAAACTGAATTTGGATCCATCCTTGTCAACTGGTTTTAAATTTTAAAAATAAATTTATTTATTTTTTATTTTTAGTTCTGTGTTTTGGGTTTTGTTTGAAGTGGTTTTTTGTTTTAAAATTTTTAAAAATCATAACTTGATTTTAGTTTAATATTAGTTTTTATAATTTTAAAACTTAAAAAGTTGTGAAACTTTCATTTAACTTCAATTACATTACATGTAAACAATAACAGCAACAATAAAAGCATGGTGGTGATAGTTGTATAAATGATGGTGGTGCAACGATGGCGATAGCGGTGACGGTAGTGGTGGCATTGTTGTGGTAGTGGCAAATTAGGGTTAGGTTAATGGTGGCTATGGTGACAAATGATGGTAGTGGTGGGGATAGTGCTTATAGCAATGGTAGTGATAATAATTATCGCGATGGTGATAGTGATGTTGATGGTGATGGTGATCGTGGTGAGGGTGGTGGTTGTGGCAGTGATGATGGTGGTGGTGATAGTGATGATGGCTATGACAATGACAAGGTGGGTAGAGATGTTGGTAATGGTTATGGTGACATAGGTGGTGAAGAGTGAAGTGGTGGTGGTTATAATGGCAATGGCAAAAATGACAATGGTGATGACGATGATATAGTGACGGTGGTGGCAAGAGTGTGGTGGCTATGGCGATTGTTAGTGGTGGTGATGAAAGTGATGATAACAGTGATAACAACAGTGGTGGTGGCGATGGTGGTTTCAGGTTTGGGGTTATGGTGGTGGTGGCGGTAGTTATGTTAGTGATAGTGACAATGGCAGTTTTGGTGGTCGTTGTGGTGATGACGATGATTGTAGGGGTAAGGATGATGGTTGTGATGGTGGCAGGGACAGTTATGATGCCAATGACAAGTTGGTGGTGGTGATGGATGATGGTGACAATGACGACTATGGTGGCAGTGGTGGTGTAGTGATGGTGATGATGATGGGACGTTGGTTTTAGGTTTAGGTTTTAGGTCCGGAGGTTTATAAAACTAAAAAAAAAAATAAAGAAACCATTTTTTGTGTTTAAATATGACTAAAAACTGTTTTGAAAATAAGTTAAAACTCAACTCAATACTGTTTTGTCGAACAAATTTTGTTTCAAATTTACTTTTCAAAACCAAGAATAGAAAAACTTGTAACCACCCTGAACGAGCCCTTAACGACAAAATAAACATATCTTACATCAAAATCAAGGTTGGCCACTTTTCAAGTCCATTGTTTCCCTAACTAAAAAATATTCAGAAAAATTATATGGACATCAATTTGAAGAAAAAACTAAACTACATGCAATGTATCTGTTTGGTAATCAGTCGGGGAAATAGAGTTGTGAAAATGAAAAATCTAATGGTTAATATTGATTTTTCATACTGTTCTAGAATGTTCAAATATAATTAAACCATTAGATGCTAAAACCTCCCTTAAACAAACTTCGTTCCGTTGATTTAAAAAAAAAAACAAATAGGTTGAATGTCATTGGTTCAATGTCCTGTATCTGTGAGTCTACTAGCTCGGCATCATGCTCACTTTGTCTCTCTTATCTTAACCATTGAAATGAGTGCATAACTACGGACTAAAAATGAGAATAGGTCAGGCCGATCGTGACTGACTTATGGTTTAATCTATTTAAGGTATAGTTTGACTTAGTATATTTAATACAAATAGACTTTTCAAAACTCTATTTAAATAAATAGGTTATGTTTGGACTTTTGAAAAAAGTCTTTCTAACTTATCAGATTGGTCTTTTTAAGTTATTGAATATGATCTTATAAAGATCTATAATTGATAATATAGTATAATTTATAAATGCACATGATATTATTTATGAATTATATAAAATTAAAATTTGTAAGAATTGTGAACACCTAATGTTCAATTAAATAAAACTCAAAGAAAATTTTTTTGATTAATTGCGAACCCCATTTGGCTGCTCGGAAGTCTCAAACATCGATTAAATTAACTTAGAGTAGTCTAAATGGAAGCTAGGCAGGATTCTAATGTATTTTCAACAAGTTTTAGAGGTCATAAGGTACTGTGTAATCGATTACATGGAAGCTGTAATCGATTACATGAAGCCTGGTAATCAATTACACCAAGTTGGTAATCGATTACTGGAGGCTGTAATCGATTACACCAAACCTAGTAATTGATTACACGAGGTTGGTAATCGATTACCAAAATCAAGGAATGGTGGTAATTGATTATAGAGAGACCGTAATTAATTACACTAGACCAAAATGCATAAATTTGGTTTCCAGCCAACTTCTACGCACTCCAACTTCCTCAAATGACCTCCAAACACCACCAAACTTTGACACCACCTAAAACAGACCATTTATGATCTGTGACAACAAGCCACACTCCAAAATTCCCAAAAATGAACAAGTTATGTGCTAAAATGCATTTAGGCCATTTTAGGCCATTTCCAGACAACCTAACCTATCCACTCCCATCCAATTTGGTCCATTCCACTTCACACATATTCTACATACCAAATACAAGCTATTGAACTTGTTTGAAGGTTCCAGAACCTCATAGATCTCATCTTGACCGATTTAGTTCTCAATTATGCATAATTTCCAATGAAACAACATAACATTCATCAAGTATAATGGTACCAAACCATTCTCATCTCATTTAATATCAAGTGACCATTATGGCACACACATAATCCTGCCCATCATATTAATTCAACAACATATGCACTACATAATAATTCCTAGGCATAACCACAACATTTCATTCATCATGGATCCATGGGCCTTTTAATCTAAGCCATCACCATATATGCTAACATTTTCGTCATAATTCACAATTAGATATCAAAATCAATTCTAGACTTCCAGTAAAATCATAAGATACCTAAATCCACTATCCAAAACATGTATACATACATTAGAAGCTGGTCAAGGCATAAAAGACCAAAATACATATAATTATCCATAATATCTATAAAATGTACAAGTCTTTCCATCCAAGTTCCCTCCTAGGCCTAGTGACCATTCACCATTCCTCGCATTGGTCTAAGTCCACTAAAAACAACCATAGATTTAGGGGTGAGCAAATATATGTTAAATGACAGGTACTGAACTGGATTTCACCAATATACACAATATTACGTATCTAGTTCTACAACATCACATCAATATATAATCCTCATAATCATCATCATTTATGTTACCATTTAGCATATTGCATAAATACAAATGCATCAATTGCAACATCATACATCATAGGCTTCCCAGCAATATCTAAATTTTAACATCTATATGAAAATGCATATGCATGAAGATCTAACTCTATTGATGGGATTTACACTATAGTCTATAAATTTTCTCAATACATAATCAATTCTTTTTACCAATACCAAACCACTCGCCCATAATGCAACACTGATCACTCTTAGTGACAGCAAAACTAAACTAGGTGTTGCGAGCCGACCTCGAACCCAATCCAAGGCGGTTATGGAATCCCAAAGGAAACCACACAAGGTCTTTTCCTATCCAAAGGTCGTCCTCCCATCTGGGTTGACATCACAGGCCCTTTGTAGTCATGCGTGTATCTAAAATGCAAATGTTATTCTCACAACAAATCATAATCATCATGAACCACCTGATTACCAATGTAACATCCTATTTTCTACTCAAATAGAAAGTAGATATTAATACCTCTTTAATGAGAAAACACTTATTATTAATTAGTTGATTATTAACTAATTAATATTTTTATGAAATTTTGGTACTTATATTTAATTATTTTGTTAAAATAATAATAATAAAATAATAATATATATGTATTTTGAATGAGGATTTTAGAATGACTTAATTAGTATTCATTTATTAAGAAAATTATATTAAGAATTTTGAATATCTTTATTATTCACAACTTCTATTTTATGTTTTTATATGTTTTTACATATTTATGATTTAACTCTTATTAGAATTTTAAAATAAAATTTTGAAGGAATTAGACTATGGTTCTTTAGAATTTTTTAATCTACATATTATTTGGGATTTTCTAGAATTTTTTGAAATTTTTGAAATATTTTAATAAAATAATATATTTTAATTAATTTTAAATTCA